>CM028381.1:73624523-73735773 GCA_013146195.2 Codonopsis lanceolata
GGATAGAAATCTTAGTCCTAATCTCTCAACGATCATATTTATTTTTGCCTATATAAACCCTCTCTCGTACTCAAACACAGTGGCAACATAGTGGCAATAAAATAACAGTGTAAGCTACATCTAAGATCATCAAATGATACACTGTGAGCAACTAGTACCTCAATCTACTCAAGAACTTCATAGAAAAAAAATCTTCAAAGAGATCGTCTTCACCAACGTATCTCTGATTTCTACAATAGATTGCAGTGAACTCATCCAGCTCCTGCAAGACATTTTGGATTGCTAGGAAGGAAAAGCTGGAAAGAGATGAGAGTGAAATGTAAACTTCAATAGGCAGAGGTCAAGATCCGACAATTGATGTTAGATAATCTAAAGAAAATGAAGAGTTGTCCGTAGATATTGCATCATATCTTCTTGATTTGTATTCCTATACAAATGTTGTTGATTGTGCAATTATCAATCATCATGAGGATGAGTGATTAGACTCAAATCGTCTCAGATATATTTTTATATCCGAACGATCCTTGAAAATCATCTTCTCATAACCGTTGCTCTCATCCTATTGTCCTTGCTCTTAAAAGATCCTTGAATGGATAATTAAGTAAGGATTGAGACATAGGAAGAGAAAACTAGAAACTGTACATAGACTATTTAGACTGATAGAATATGTAATTTATCTATGAATAAATTCATATGTTCTTACTAACGGTTTACCTCTCAGTCCTTAAATATCTATGAGGTTTTTATAAATGATTTATCTTTAGAAAAACCATTATCTACTTGATCTCCTAAACCTGCATTTGAAAGAAGAAATAAGTGTGCTGTTGTTTTGAACATATATTCGTGTACAACCACTTATGACTTCTCCAAATCATAGCCTCTTTACTTTCCGCTGCATAAATCTTTTACAAGGCTTTTGATTTGAATAAACAGTTTATCGACAGAGTTGTTACTTCTGCCTTGGGTAAGTCTATCGATAGCTTCTACTGGCAGACATACTCAACTTGATAAATTGTATTTGCCAACTAAACTACGCTTTATATATATCCAAAAGAAAAGTTTTTAAATTGGCATTATAGGTTATTCACCCCCCTCTAGCCTATTTGAGCATTATTGTGGACTAACAATTGGTATCAAAGCAGGCTCTTCTAGCTTTATGCCAGGACTAACCTCTTGAGAGTTGTGATCCTCGAATGCTCAGTTGAAATGCATGACGAAAGAAAAACTTGTATTATTCCTCTAAAAAACTTTTGTCAAGGATTTCAGTTTGAGATAAATATTCTTGAAAACTATACTTATTTTGAAAAATTATTTTGTTTTCAAAAATATCATGAGATGGAAGATTATCATGGTGATTGTGAGATACTTATTCATATGACATATTTCTATATCAATTGGCACTATGAATAACTATCTTCAGATGAAAAAAAAAATTCTCAGATGGATGCTTCAATTAAAAAGACTTCTGATTCAAGCTATCTTGACATAAGGCTAACGATTGAAATCAATCCAACACCTTCTCGAGATAAAATTTTCTTTCATATATATTCTCTTGAAAAAGGTTAAGTGTCAAAAACTCTATATCATAAAACATTGATTGATCCTTCTGTTATATGATATTTAGTTTCTGGGAACTTGGCCCATGTTTCAAAGAACTATTTGAATCTAAGAAAAAGAATAAAAAATCTTACTACATTGTTTGCAAAGGAAATCTACTCTTTAGACATCATCGACTACAGATTTATCAGCTCAGATTCAAAAAGACTTTGTCTGAAGAACATCAATCTCGATCCGGATAACTGTCAAAAAGGTACATCCCTGTCTTGTGCTCTCTCTTTCATATCTTTATCTTTGCACAAAAAGACGAAGGGAGAATGAGAAATTCAAGATCCAGTCTTTCCCTCTCACTGATCTTCTTGAAATACTTATTCTAGTATCTAGATTTTTCTGGAGCTTCCTAAAGCTCATAAAATGTTGCTAATGATCTTCTTGATTCTTATTCAGGAATGTGTTTTCTCCAAAGATCTATAAGAACGCTTTATTATCTCTCATCGAGTTCCATAAGGCTTTGACTGATTGTACAGGATCCTTCTCACCTGATTCAGTCTTCTTCCTTCTGGATTATGATATATTCCTATTCTTCATTTATGATTCCCTGCTAATCATGATTTTGAATATATCATCTCTGCATAGCTTTATATTTGCTTACTCTACTCTTGTCTATTCTCAAAGCAATATATATAGCTAGAGTAATTCATCCCATCATACTTTGCTTTCTTTCTTACAGTATGATCTATGACTTACTCATTTGGTGTGTTGCCTCATTTTATTTGAAGTACTCTTCTGTTGCTCGGCACTTCATAAGCTCAGTTTTATGTGCTGACTTATAGAAGTTTTTACCTTGTGGACAATGTGCAAACTACATGGGTACTTTTGCAATTTCTACAAAGGTTGAGGTAAAGCTTTAGAAACTGACTATTTCTTAAAAGCCAAAGACAGATTTCATAAAATCTCGGTAAAGATAAAAATGACTTTGAAATGTGGGAATTGAACTTCCCAAAACACTCTTTGAAAAGGAGTTATGTTTTGTCAAATCCCACTGAAAAAGATTTTATCCACTTAAAAACGTTTCATACTTTCAAGAAAGCCAAACCTACTTTTCAAAATATTTTAGCTTTCCAAAAGGGTAACTTTACCGGATATCTAGATATATATACCAACTCTCACTCTTCCCCATATAACTTTTATTGAAGAGTAGTTGAAAAGGACTTGTCACTCTTAAATGAATCGGTCCATTGTCTTGCCTCAACGAGTATTTATAAAGACCTTCCTTCCCTCTACTCTATCACTCGCAAACTACCTCAAACACTATGATAGACACTGATACAAGATCCCCTTCTTCCAAAATGTTACTTAGGAGAATTCTTAGCACTAGATCAAGGATACTTCTCAACAACTCAGAATCATTCTTCCGATTCATCGAAAGTTGTTTGGTTTGTTTCAAGGATTTCTCTCGCGTGAAGACTTTCCTTAACAACCATTTAGCATGCCTCTCCCAGATTCCTGTGACTACGCTCATGTCAGCCTCTTCTTCAAGACCTCGTAGACCTTCTACGTGATCCTTAGCTGACATGGTTCTCTCATGAGATCAGCTCTTTTCACAACCGTGGTTTCTTCAAAAGAAGTCCCGCGAGTTTGTGAAGGTCACCCTAGCTTGAGAGCTAGCTGATGGGAGTAGGAAGAGGAGTCGACAGGATCACATATCTGCATTCTTCGTAATGTAGAGATCCTATTTAGCTGCCTCTTTCGACCTCGATCTAGGACCTGTATTCCGTTTTCCAACCAGTTAGCTGAATCTGGGTCCATGGTCTTCATAGACATCTCCTTGTAACATCCTTATCTTTAGATATGTATCAGGTGTTTAGATTAGTTGTTTAAAAGGAGTAGTTAAGTCATCGGAAGTTGTAATGAACACTGTAATCTTTAGATCCTCTTAGTATTCGTGTTATTTTTTTTTTTTATCTAAATGAGAACTTGTTCAAAGCATCTTTACTTCATGTCTATCTGCCTTTGTATGAATATTCCTTGATAGCATGAAATCTTATATTTGCTTGAGTTTTCGGTATTTGTACATTTTATAATATATTGTTCCGAATTCAATACAGAAAATATAACTCAGCTGTTAACCCAACAGCAAACCAATCCTCACTTATAAAATTTCCTATTCAACATTGTGCATTAAATAGTTGGTATCTGAAGAAATGATGTTGAAATATGGTTAAATTTTAAGTCTTGGATTTCCTTGAAGTAACTGCATACCGTGAAACTACTTTATCAGGAATTATAGATCACATCACAACCCATGATGTTTTGGTGAATCGTAATTCCCCTCAAAATTTCAGGTCTCTCTAGTTTCAATGGTAGACCTTATCTCTGACGTTGTGACAAAACGGACTTTCGAGGATATAAGCAGTACCCTCAAATTCTATTCCTCTCTACTGCTTCCTCTAGTTCAATGACAATTGTGCTTTAAACTTTCTCTTATTTCTATTGTCTTGAACATAATGACTTCCTTTCCCTTAAAAAGTTAGTCATCTTCTTCTTAACCGTTGACCATGAAGCAAAAGTCATTCTACATCTGTACCTTCTGCCTAACTAAGTTTAAGCCACTTGCTTCTTTGTGATTCAAGCACTTTAACTGAATAGGTTGGTATCTTCCGTTTTTGCTTCCAAATGCTCTCATCATTCAATTGAAATTCTATTTTGTATTAGCATGGTCATCAGTTAATCCTTGCCGATGAAACATCTGAACCTCCTAACAGTTGCCAAGGCAAAAAGGAAAATCTGCAAAAAATCTCTTTTCTACTCTTGTAATCTGCAGACTCAAAGAGTTCGAAGCGCATATTCTACTAGTGAGGAGGAGCCAACTGCAGAACTTGGTATCTTTCCTATACCGCTGTTACTGCTGTTGATGCTTCAATATTCTTTAGACATTTTGCTCTCCCTCCAATTTTATTTCGTTCTCTATGCCGATGAAACCTATGGTCAATCCTTCCAGAAGTCAAGGCATTCCAAAGGATATAAGCTGTAATACTCTTCATTCAATTGGTATAGGCAGACCTCAATGTCTGCTGTTCCATCCCTTTACTGCCTAAACTTCTCTGCAAGAACTATTAATTATGTCTATCCTAGCAGACTTAATCTCTGCTGATCTCCTTCATCAGTAGACCATTATCTATGCCGATTCCTCTGTCATTTATTCTTTCGACAACGGCATATCTCAACATCAAGTTTACTAATCATCTTTCAATGATTGATATCATTCATAAATTGGTATCCTTCATACAATCAATTGACCCTCCAACAATTGGTTGACTTCGTTCAGCTCTCAAAAGTCAGTAAACTTCCACTCTTCTTGAGCACATTATTCAATTCAGTATAAAAGCTATTCAATAGCTATCTTCTTTCATGTGTTCAAAAGACTGATAACCCCGCTTAAACCTTTATTGGTATCAGCAGACTTCCATTACTGCTGCATACTCTCTTAAAAGTTATCAGTTGAATCGGTAGACCTCAATGTCTACCGATCAAAATTTGAACTGCAGACTTTCTTCTCTGTCGTTCACACTCTTGTATCAGCACACTTCACACTCTATTGAAACTAATCAACAAAATTGGTTTCAGATCTCTTACTGCTGATCAATCTTGTGTAATGATATCTTTGACATAAAAACATTTAGGAGTGATTGATTGTTTTTCAAAATAACATTTCGAAAATCCTTCTGAAAATGAATTTCAAAACAACTTTGTTCTGGAATGACTAAAAGAATTGGAAGATTGCTGAAGACTGTTTGGATGACTTAGAAAACTCCATAAATTTCTTCTAGTAAACAAAGAACACAAAAACCTTAATTGTTTTGTAAAAACATTTTTAAATTCTTCCAAAATATTTTTGAAATGATTTCAGTTCCAAAATTCTATAGATTTGGGAGATTGCTGAGGATTGTGTAGATGATTCAGATTGCCCCGTAAGTTATCCATTAGAATATCTGGAATACTTAAAACATATCACATTTCCTAAATTTATTTTTACAAAATTCAGTACATTATTTTTACTCATCGATATCAACACATCTTCTTTTCAATACCCTAAGCTGTCAATTAAATCTGTATTGGTATTGAAAATCCTCGATTTTAAGTCTCCAATCTGTCCAAATACATATTCCCTAGAAGACGTAATTATCGTAATCATGAATCGCCACCTCTCCTATAAAAACGTCCTCTCACAATCAAGCTTCGAAATGATTGCTCCACTGGTTCTCATTTCAATCTATAATAGCTTTATTGAGGACTATCAAACGACGGTTCTTGATTAGTGTGTTCCTCTTGTCCAATCTTAGAAAGTACTGAATATATATAATATACCCTTTTTTGATCTTCATCGTTTCCCAATCAATCCATACGATTAATTATCAGCGCACATTATTTCCTGAGAAATTCATCATGGCCGCATCTTCTTCGAACAACGTCTCTCGCCCTATTGGTCCCCCTGAATCTTCCTTCGTCACCATAGTAGGCCGTCAATCCTACATTCTTGGTTAAACGATTCAAGGAGAACAATTTCTCCTTGACAACACTGTTGGAGCAAATTTTATAGATCTTTTCCACAGTTCTGGACTCGTCTCCATCCTCTGTTTTCGTGAAGAATTCTACAGCCTTCAATTGGTCGACGAATTCTACTCAAGGATGCACCTGTCAAGAGATGGTACAGGCCTCCACGGTCGTATTCGAGGTACTGACCTTGTCCTTAATGCCAACAGCCTTTCTAGAGTCTTTAGCCTTCCTTCTACTGGTCCTAACTCCATCAATGATTCTGTTCTCAACGAATCATGGTTGCACCGTACTGGCCACCAATCTCGAAATGACTTCGGTACATGGGACATTTTGAACTATCCCCTGGACGTGTACTGTGTTGGAGAGATTCTGAGCCAATGCCTTCTTTTTCATTAACCTAGCTCAGGAAGCGACACCAGAAGACTTCGGAACCTCACCATTGCAGTTCTTGACTCCCATGTCATCAACTGGTCTGAAGTAGTCTTCTCTCTCATCTGTCGATCTTTCCAACGAAGACGAGTGAATGGGTCTGGTATGCTCAAGTATGCTAGGATAATCAGTTATTTCCTATGCTCCTACCACACCATTCTTTCCACGGTTCAAGAGGACGAACGCCTTCCAATCACGGGAGAATTGCTGATCACTAAGGAACTGTTCGGCAATCGAAGTTTTTCAGATCAGGATAGAAACTACTCTCTAGAATCTAGCACTGGTAGTTTTGGAGATTCAAGCTAGACTGTACTTTTCAGAACTTTTAGTACTTTCTTTCGTTATTTAGTGTCTTTGCTTTAGCTATCTACTCTACGTTGCTACATCTCTTCCGATTCCTTCTTTATTATTTGCTTGCAACTGTCCTTCAGATCTTATTCTTTAGTGCTTGCAACAATTAAGGAGGAGAGTTGTATGACATATACATATAACTTGGTATCAGACATATAACTTAAGGAGGAGAACATAAAAAGAGTGATACCCTTCTTTTCGTAAGGAGGAGAATTAACTTAACTAAATCCCAAATGAACACACAAAACAAATGTGACATCTCACCCTAAGCTGATTCTTAGTGAATCATGCTCAGCCTCTGTGGCACTTCTGTTGAAAACTTTGTTTAAAACTAAAACCCTCTGTTGAGTTTTACGTTCAACAGAAATCCTTTTACTTTCAACAGAAATAAAAAGTTTTTCAAAAATTGATTTTCCAGAAATTCATTTTTCAAGAAAATTGGTATTAGTTTTCAAAAATTTTGATTTTTTAGAAAATTGATATTAGGTTTTCAAAAAAAATTGATTTTCAAAAAATTGGTATTACAAGCAATCCTTATTTTACTCTTTCAAAAACATACATTTGCTTAAAGGATTTGTTACTCTTACTTGCCAAAACAAGCTTTCATTTTATAAAAATTCATGAGCAAGTAAGACTTCCAAAAACTTTTTAGATCCTATCCAAAACTCTTTCAAAATTCAAAAGATCTAAATTGTTTTCACTATTGCATTACCTGTTCAGTACTTTGATTTATCGAGTCTGTAATAGCAATAGTAGACTATACCAAAGCCATTGCTTACATGTAATTATCAAACATAGGACATGTTTTGAGATAAAATGATCATTCATTATTGACATGCTATTAGTATGTCTGATAAATGCTTTAGTGATTTGTATATGTCATTTTGTAATGGTTTCAAGCAAATAGGAGGAGATTGTTGGTTAATGGAATATGCTTCTTGATAATTTAATTATCACCTTGCATATTCTATATATATTGATTTACTTGCCCCCATTACAAGTGAATCATCACAAGTGGCTAAAAGGTCTGCGTACTGGTTAGTGTGGCAACTTGTATGCTTTCACATAGGTCTTAGATTAGGTGTGACCTAATCTAGTCCTACCTTCTATATGATGATCAAGACAGACCAAGCACTTCAGATTGCACGTAGCACCGGAAGACTTGCAGCTATGTCAAAAGCCTTAAGCGGCAGACATGCCACAAGTTAAAATGCTCATACCGGCAGACATCAGCTCTCCTACACCGGAAGACCTGTTTCCACTAGTTCGAAACTCTCTAACGGTAGACTTTAGAATCTGCACGTGCTACAGGGAAAAGTCGGAGAAGCTGCTCAAATCAAGATAAATATGTTCGTGCCTCATAAAGCCTGACATACTTAAAGCTACAAGACTTTCTCTCACTCAAGTAGTCTGTTAAAGTCAAAAAGCAATTACTTTATTGAACAGACCACCTGACAGTGCAACAGACATCAGACCTACTCTTCAACGATTTTTCAACCTAGTCTGACAGACAACTAGTTCCAAGATCTACAGGACTAAATCTCCGCTCCAAACAAGTCAAAGATCTTATGGACAAAGATCTATATCCGATAGTCTTCAACCACTACATCTCCAACAGATAGAAATCTTCGAGTCTTCATCTCTCAACGATCATATTGATTTTCGCCTATATAAACCCTCTCTCGTGCTCAAACACAGTGGTAACAAAATAACAGTGTAAGCTACATCTAAGATCATCAAACGATACACTGTGAGCAACTAGTACCTCAATCTACTCAAGAACTTCATAGAAAAGAAATCTTCAAAGAGATCGTCTTCACCAACGTATCTCTGATTTCTACAACAGATTGCAGTGAACTCATCCAGCTCCTGGCAAGACATTTTCAGTGGATTGCTAGGAAGAAAAGCTTGGAAAAGAGATGAGAGTGATCAGAAACTTCAATAGGCAGAGATCAAGATCTGAAAATTGATGTTAGACAATGTCTGAAGAAAATGAAGAGTTGTCTGTAGATATTGCATTCATATCTTCAGATTTGTATTCCTATACAAATGCTGTTGATTGTGCAATTATCAATCATCATGGGAGGATGAGTGTTTTACACTCAAATCGTTCAGATATATTTTTATATCTGAACGACCTTGAAAATCATCTTCTCATAACAGTTTCTCGTTCTCATATCATATTGTCCTTTGCAAGCTTAAAAGATCCTTGAATGGATAATTAAGTAAGGATTGAGACATAGGAAGAGAAAACCAGAAACTGCACATAGATTATTTAGACTGATGTAATATGTAATTTATCTTTGAATAAATTCATATGTTCTTACTAATGGTTTATCTCTCAGTCCTTAAATATCTACGAGGTTTTTATAAATGATTTATCTTTAGAAAAACCATTCTCTACTTGATCTCCTAAACCTGCATTTAAAAGAAGAAATAAGTGTGCTGTTGTTCTGAACATGTATTCGTGTACAGCCACTTATGACTTCTCCAAATCATAGCCTCTTTACTTTCCGCTGCACAAATCTTTTACAAGGCTTTTGATTTGAATAAACAGTTTATCGGCAGAGTTCTTACTTCTGCCTTGGGTAAGTCTACCGATAGCTTCTACCGGCAGACATACTCAACTTGATAAACTGTATTTGCCAACTAAACTACGCTTTATGTATATCCAAAAGAAAAGTTTTTAAATTGGCATTATAGGCTATTCACCCCCCTACTAGCCTATTTGAGCATTATTGTGAACCAACACATATCAAATCTTTCATATAATCATCATGTATAAGTGTGCATATCTATATATATACAAATCAAGTCTTTCATATAACATCAGCCCATACAAACATGGTCAATAAGATCTCATGTTCAACTAACACTTTGTTATCACATAAGTGCTCATAGTAAGCCACATAAAGGATAGAGAAGGTACCAAATCAATGTTGTTGTGTCGCTCCTGCAATCACAACTGTTAATCATATCGTACCAGTGATACCCGTGATCGGGTATCAAAGTACCGAGCTCTCTTCTCGGGTCCGAGCTCTCTACTCGGGAAAAATAGCACTAGCCAATGTGCTCTTTTGGTTACGACAAAGGGGGATACTTCCCAACTGTAGCTAGCAGTGGAGGTGTGTGTGAAACCTGTGACGACCCGACCCGGACCCTGAGGTGGAATCACAAGTCAAGTCGTCCAAATAGGACAACAATACATGAAAATACTCAATTATAGAAAACGACGTGACGCAACATTTTAGTTGAAGCGCGACTCAGCACCAAAAGGCCAGAAATTTTTAAAACTTTTTAAACCTGATATAACAATTAAAGACAAGTATATCAATTCATCGGCGACTTTACTACCGGAACCCAACACTACGCAGTTCATGCAAATATACCTCGACGGCTAAAACATGCCGGAGAAACAACATAAATAAATAAGAGCTAAAGTAATGCCCAGCGGAAGATTTAAAACAGATGAACCATACTACATCTATACAAGGCTCGGCGTACATGCGTCGGCGCTCAAAATAGGATACATGAACTACAAGTATAGACTTAAATCCTAATAAACAAAGTTCCCAAGCGAAGTCTAAATGACTTGCTAATCCCAACGTCCTTACAAAATAGAACAAAAGAAGGACATCTAAAAACCACAACCTCGTCGCATGCGATCACGGACAAGCAAGAATCCTGCTACCATATCCTCTACCCCACATCGATGATCTTTTTGACCAATTGCAAGGGTCTATTGTCTACTCTAAGCTTGATTTGAGATGGGGTTACTACCAATTGAAAGTTAGAGAAGAAGACATTCCGAAGACGGCTTTTCGCACTAGATATGGGCATTTTGAATTCGTGGTGATGCCGTTTGGGTTGACGAATGCACCAGCGGTGTTTATGGATTTGATGAACCGTGTCTTTCACAGTTATCTTGATTGCTTTGTTGTAGTCTTCATTGATGATATCCTAGTGTATTCGAAATCTCGGGAGGAGCATGAGAAACACTTGAGGGTTGTGTTGTCTATTCTTCGGGAGAAGCAGCTTTACGCAAAGTTTAGCAAATGTGCCTTTTGGCTCGAGGAAGTATCTTTCTTAGGGCATATCGTTTCTAGCGCCGGGATAGCCGTTGATCCTTCTAAGATTGAAGCGGTGACGAATTGGAAGAGACCTAGTTCAGTTACCGAGGTTCGGAGTTTCTTGGGGTTAGCGGGTTATTACCGGAGGTTTATTGAAGGTTTTTCTAGGATTGTGACTCCTATGACGAAGTTGACACAGAAGAATGTGCCGTTTGTTTGGAGCGAGAAATGTGAGTCTAGTTTCCAAGAGCTTAAGAATCGGTTGACATCGGCACCTATTTTGGCTTTGCCTAGTGGAGGAGACAATTTTGTAATCTATAGCGATGCTTCTAAGGAAGGCTTGGGTTGTGTTTTGATGCAAAATGGAAGGGTGATCGCCTATGCATCGAGGAAGTTGTCTATTCATGAACAGAATTACCCGACACACGATTTAGAGTTGGCTGCGATTATTTTCGCGTTGCATAAATGGAAACACTACTTGTATGGGGCTAAGTTTGAGATCTTCACCGACCATAAAAGTTTGAAATACTTGTTCTCTCAAAAGGAATTAAACATGAGGCAAAGAAGATGGATGGAAAATTTAAAGGATCATGATTGCACTATCTTGTATCATCCGGGGAAGGCAAATGTAGTAGCGGATGCCTTGAGTAGGAAGGTTCATATGTCGTGTATGATGGTTAAGGAATGGAAGATGTTAGAAGATTTGCGAGATTGGGGTCCTAGTGTTTTTGATAGAGGAGTGATTTTCGCAAATGTTCGTGCTACGCCAGTCTTACTTGGGAAAATTAGAGAAGCGCAAGGGAGTGATCCGGAGTTGAAGAAAATTTTGGATGGGTTGGTTGAGAATGTATCGCCTGATTTCGTGGTTAATAGTGTTGGTACTTTGACGTTTCGAGGTAGAGTTTGTGTTCCTTCTAATACTGAATTGAAGAGGTTGGTTCTTGATGAGGCTCACAAGACAAAGTATACCATTCACCCGGGGAGCACGAAGATGTACTTAGATTTGAAAAGACAATTTTGGTGGAAAGGTATGAAGAGAGAAATCGCGGAGTACGTGTCAAAGTGTTTGACTTGTCAGCAGGTTAAGGCTGAGCATCAGAGGCCTGCGGGATTTCTGCAACCACTTGAGATTCCTGAGTGGAAATGGGAGTTTATTACTATGGATTTTGTGACGGGTTGCGCGCGAGAGGTTTTAATGCAGTTTGGGTTATAGTCCAGATTGACTAAGTGCACACTTTATTCGATAGCTATCACTTATTCGTTGACTCGTTAGCGCCTTTGTATATTCGAGGAGATCGTGAGACTTCATGGCGCACTGTGAGTATTGTGTCCGATAGAGATCCGAGGTTCACGCCAAGATTTTGGAAGTCGTTAGAAGCTTTGGGGACCAGATTAGACTTCAAGATCTGACTTTTCATCCACAAACGGATGGCCACCGAGCGTTTGATTCAGATTTTGGAGGATCTTTGCGAGCTTGTGCCGTGGATTTCAAGGGAAGCTGGGATTCTCACTTACCTTTAGCCGAAGTTTGCGATAATAACAGCCTATCGGGCCGAGTATCAAGATGGCGCCGTATGAAGCTTTGTATGGGCGTAAGTGTAGATCACCAATTTGTTGGGATGAAGTTGGAGAGGCGAAACTTTGGGGTTCCGAAGTTAGTGCGCGGTTGAGCGTGAAGTTGATTAGAGATCGCTTTGCACCGCTCAAAGTCGACAAAAGAGTTATGCAGACAATCGGAGACGAGATCTTGAGTTCCAAGTGGGAGACTACGTGTTCTTAAAGGTGACACCGATGAGAGGTACTAAGAGATTCGGCAAGAAAGGGAAGCTTACACCGAGATACATTGGTCCATTTGAGGTTCTTGAGAGAATTGGGACCTTAGCGTATCGTATTGCATTGCCACCTTCACTTTCGGAGACTCATAATGTATTCCATGTTTCCATGTTGCGAAAGTATCTGAAGGATGAGTCCCATGTGCTTGAGTATGAGGAGATAACGTTTGAGCCGGATATGTCTTACGTTGAAAAGCCCGTGAAGATTTTGGATACCAAAGAGCAAGTGCTACGAACCAAAAGAATTCCCTTAGTTAAAGTTCTTTGGAGGAATCACAACATTGAAGAAGCGACTTGGGAAACGGAAGCGGAGATGCGCGAGAAGCATCCACATTTGTTTGACGAACTTGGTAAGAATTTAGGGACTAAATTCCTAAAGGAGGGGAGAGTGTAACGCCCCGTATTCTTGCATGTGCATTGTATACTTGTCTTTATACTTTCTTGGTTGATTGTGAGCATGTTTACTTGGTATATAAATGTTTTAGAATCATTCATAAGTTATTCTAGAAGTCCATAACATGTTTAGAATCATATAAACTTGTTTGTTGAATCGCCGGTTTGATCGCCTTGATTTTGGCCTTAGCGATTCCTCTCGTTGCTCGTATTTGCTTCTATTTCGACGTACGAAGTGTTCGTTGAGTTCTTGACTTTATATTCAGGTCTTAACCATGTGGAAACAAGTCTTTTTCATGTCCAAGATATTCTAGTTTGATTGGTGTTTGATTGTAGTTTGGTTCGTTGATCATTCGTCGCGTGATTCGAGCCTTGTTCTATCTTGTTCCGGGGGTTGTTCGGGTGCGTTTCCGACTTGTTTTGAGTAGGGTTAGACCTTAGAATGGTTGCCCATAAGTTTGGGACCATTTAGATCAAGTTTGAATCAAGTTTTGGAGGTTCAGTGGCCGATGCGCCCGCCTGGGACTTTGCGAGGCGCCCGCCTCAGATGCTGGGAGTAATTGCAAAGTGGTCTGAACTTGGAGGAAGCCTCAGTACTTGAGGCGCCCGCCTGGGCATGGTTGAGGCGCCCGCCTCAACCTCTCGGTCTGTTACGGATTTTTTCCCTGTTTTGGAATTGGACGATTTGTACACCTTAAACCCCTATCTAAACCTATCCTAAACCTCCCTAACCCTTCCCACTTAAGTCCTAACATCTCTAACAAAGTCTTAGGTTGGATTAAGAGTTCATTAGTGGGTCATTAAGCCACAAAATCAGCTTAGAAAAGGGACCACAAGTTGTTGACACTTGTCCCACTCAAATTTTAGACTAATATAAGCCACATTTCAGATTTTTGACTCTCATTTCTCACCCTCACTCTCTAAAAACGAAATTTCATCTTCTCCAAGACTCTTCCATGGTTTCTTGAGGTTCTCATCTCCATCTTCCCTCATCCATTCTTCATTTGCCCAAGCTACCTTCATTAAAGTTGTAGAGCTCAAAGAGTAGAGCATTTCCATCCGATTGGTTTCTTCTTTTGCTTTCTTTGGTGTAGTATAACAAGTAAGTTACCTTCTTCTTCTTCTTCTTCTTTAGTTCTCATTGATCCTAAGGAAACAAAGCCTATGGTGATTGAGGTCAATGAGGACACTTTTATGCTTCCTATGCTATCTTCTTATATGTTGAAATTGTGAGCTTGCTAGGAGCATGATTAGGATGATTTCTCACCTATGAATGTTTATAATACTCTTCCATCTTGTCTATTTAAGGTTTTGAACATGTTAAAGCCATGTATTATATTTGTGATGGAAGTATTGATATATATGAATGCCCTAGTTTATGCCTTCTTGAAATGTTGTGAAAGTGTTATGTGTTCTATCCTAAATTTTGGACTCTATGATGAACATGGATCATATTAGGATGCCTTGGTGAGTTTACAACCTTGTTGAACCTAGAAATGACCTAGGTTGGGTTATGAAGCACATAGCTTCAATTTATCCAAAATTGGGAATTTAGAGCAAAGACTCAACGGAGTCGACTCTAGGGAATATTGGAACGTGTTGAACTCTAGCTTCAATCCCTACGAAGTTTGGACACCGTTTGATTTGGTTTACTCAAGTATGAGCTTGGTTTGATTGTTTATAACAAGTTGTTATGAAAGGTTGGTTTTGTGCAAATTATTTGCCTTGACATGTTTTATGGTAGAGATTAATACCCTACTTGGTTGGTCGAGTTCGCTCTTGTCGAATTCGGTCCTTGATTGGTTTAGTCAAGTAAATATCTACTTGTGCATCACATTGAGTCCAGCTGGCATTATTTGGTTTGTTTATTAAGTCAGGGTGGGACGATACATCGCCTTCACGAATTATGGGATTCGTGCTCGCTATGGATCGCCGCACTGACCTCACACACACCTCCATTGTTGGCCGCAATGGGAAGTAGCCCTTGCCGTATCAATAAGTGCCGCATTGGCTTGCTATCTAGATCGAGTGGTACTTGATAAAAGTTGATGCATTCACAGAGCTCGATGTTGCACGATAAAGTATAATAAAGTTTTATTGCAGGAGCTACGAAGCGGCCGTGACTATCATATCCTACTCGTATGATTTACTTTCCCGCACTTATGTGGTTATTGTGTTAAGTGCTATATGATGATCATGTTCCATAATTGAGATAAATGTCATGCTATAACATGAACATGCATTGTAGTAACTTACTAAGTCTTTCGACTTACCCTATTTGTTTGTTTTGTTTCCTTAGATCCGAGCCGAGAGACGGTCCAGGGATAGACTCGCTTTATTCTCGCTTGGTTGTTTGTAACCTCAAGGTTGATCTTTTGGACTTTGTCGATTAGCCTTTTATTTTGGAAAGGGCGTTGGGAAGCAAGTCATGTAGACTTGGCTTGGGGTTTTTGATGTTGTTGTAACTTAACTATTTGACACTTGTAATCTTTTGGTATGCCGACTTATATGTCGAGCCTGTTTATATGTGTATGGTTCGCTACAGTTTCTTCCGCTAAAGCTCGTTTAATTATTATTGTTGTTGTTGTCTCCGGCATGTTGTGGCCGTTGAGGTTATTTTAAGCATGTGTTAATATTGTAGGAGTAGTTGTTGGGTTCACTGTAACGCCGAAGACTTGTTTATTTTAGTTGCTTTTCCCGGCCAAGTGTAGCCGAAGTTGTTGTTCGTATGCGATGTTGCGCCACATGAATTTTATAATCCTACTTATGCATGCTTGTGTATCTTGACTATTTGGACGGCACGACTCGGGATCTCGCGTTGGGGTCCGGGTCGGGTCGTCACAGCATAAGCATCAATCCATCTCAAAGTATCGTAAGCTAATTCATTAGTCTAACGAACTACATTCGTCGTAGGGATTGATTTTGGAGTCGTTATTGTTCATAACTCCCTAATTTCAACTCCGGTGAGTTTTACTACATGTCAACCAAGAAGAGTATTGATACTATATGTATCACATTGCCCTTTTCTATGTTCTCCGTTCATTTAGAACTTGATAACAAAGCCGTTCTTGTTCTTAAACTAGCCTTAAACACAATCCCGAGTTTCGAACCCTAGTTTCGGCGATTTTGATAAACCTTGAATTGAACTAAATTCTTTCACAAGAGTTATTCCCAAGCTTAATACAAACAACATTCATGCTTTAATAAATGTCAAAATCATAACTTCATAAAGATTTCATAAAATCATACACATATTTTATATGTTGAATTGGAAGTTTTGTCTTCACAAAAGGTGTTCATAATCAACCCTAGAACAACTATAATGAAGGGGTCATGCTATATTATTGAACATGAAAATTATGGGAATTGTCACTCACCTTAGTCCTAAGATTAATGGAGGAAAGGTTGATTAGAGCAAGGATTGTTGTAGAGAAGATCGAGAGCTTCGATTTGGCTATCTCGGTTCGACGATCGGACCACCGGATCTCCGGGAAATGGTCTCTCAAGTTTGTGTGACCTCCATGGACGAATTTTGGAGCTATGTCTCTGAATCTCTGGTTATGGATGAACAAAAATGGCTGGAAGGGATGAATTTTGAGTTTATATACTTCCTAAGAGGTCCCTAATCCAAGTGAAGTGATTAAGAGGCTTTCTACTGGCTAAGGCATGAAGACCATTGATAAGCCATGATCCAAGGGTTCACAAGGGCCTTAGACAAGTCAACAAAGGTGGCTTTGACTGACCAAGGTCGGCCAAGGGCAAGGGGTTAAGGGTCAATAACCAAAACATTCAAGAAAAGAGTGCGTCATTGGGACCATGCGACCGCATGGTCCCTCTTCCAGAATCCTGCACTTTTTCACTTGCTCTCAGCATCTCATGCGAGCCACTGACCAAATCTCAATGCGGCCGCGAGGCTCTGACCTTAAACTTGTCCTAAACATGTCCTAAACATGTCCAAACTCAAAGGCAACAATCCTAAGGTGTAACCAAGCCCAAAACAAGTCAGAAACACACCCGAAACACATCCGAATCAAGTTAAAACATGGCTCGAATCACGCGACGAATGGCCAACGAATCAAACACTAATCAATCCCAACTTAATCTAGGATAGAATGAACATGTATTAGGCTTGTTTAATCAAGGTTATGGCTTGTATTTAAGGCCTAGAACTCAACCGAACTTCTCCCGAGACGAAATGAAGGCAATACAAGCAATGATGTAAAACCGCAAAACACAAACGAAGCAACAAAGCTTCTAAACTCCCAACCAAGCACACAACAACTAAGATGAACATTTTAAATCTTATATGCAAGGTATTAAGACTCTCATGAGACTTATTAAGGTGATAACACAATACGAAGAACACTCGAAACATCAACACAAGGCATGCAACGCATGGAAGACCATTACTCTATTATGATCTGAACCAACTCAATGCCAACAAGATATGAATGAAATGAAGTCTCAAATATGTCAAGACATATTATAAACATGTTGTAATGATGACAATTATGAAATGGGGTTTGGGTTCTCACATCCTCCCCCACTTAAAGGAATTTAGTCCCTAAATTCATACCGAAAGAATCTCGAACAAGTAAGGGTATTTCTCCTCATCTCAAGCTCAGTCTCCCATGTGGCTTCCTCAATATCATGATTCTTCCACAAGACCTTCACTAAAGGAATCCGCTTGGTCCTCAAGACTTGCTCCTTGGTATCAAGAATCCTCACCGGTTTCTCAACGTAAGAAAGATCGGGCTCAAAGGTAATCTCCTCATAAGTAAGGACATGTGACTCGTCCTTCAAGTACTTACGAAGCATGGAAACATGAAACACATCATGGAACACCCGATATAGGCGGTGGCACGCAAGTCTATAAGCCAAAGAACCAATCCGCTCTAAGATCTCAAGCGGACCAATAAACCGGGAGAAAGCTTCCTTTCTTCCCAAACCCTTTCTTAACCGCTGCCGCGATACCTTCAGAACACAAAGTCACCAACACGAAACTCAAGATCACGTCTCGGTTGTCTGCGTAGCTTTACGTCTACTCGTAAGCAATCTGTCTCTAATCGCCTTCACACTCTCGGTGCGTTGTACCATCTCTGAACCCCATAACCTAGCCTCACCAACCTCATCCCAGCAAATCGGTGATCGACACTTACGCCCATACAATGCCTCGGGCGCCATCTCAATGTTCGAGCGATAGTTATTATATGCAAACTCGGCCAACGGTAGATGTGAATCCCAACTACCCTTGAAATCCATAGCACACGCACGTAACATATCCTCCAAAATCTGTATCAATCGCTCCCGACCATCGGACCGTGGATGAAGCGATCTTGAAATTCACGTACCCAAAGCCTCCTGCAAAGAATGCCAGAACCTAGAAGTAAATCGGGGTCTCTATCGACACAATGCTAACCGGTACACCATGTAATCTCACAATCTCTGAATGTACAACGCCGCCAAGCCCGACTCAAGCGTAGGAAATCGCAATAGGGATAAAATGAGAAGACTTAGTCAACCTATCAACGATAACCCAAATTGCATCAAAGCCTCTACGAGTACGTGGCAACCCTGTAACAAAATCCATGGTGATATGCTCCCACTTCCACTCCGGAATCTCAAGTGGCTGAAGCAAACCGGCAGGTCTCTAGTACTCAGCCTTAACCTGCTGGCACGTCAAACATCTCGAAACATACTCAGCTATTTCCCTCTTCATACCTTTCCACCAAAACTGCCTCTTCAAGTCACGGTACATCTTAGTACTACCGGATGTATCGTATACTTGGCCTTGTGAGCCTCATCAAGAACCATACGTTTCACTTCATCGGAAGAAGGAGCATAAATCCTACCCTGAAATGTCAAGATCCCATCACGTTTATCGCGAACTTCGGGTGTATTATTCTCACCCAATCCATCGATAATCTTCATCAAACCGGATCAAGTGCTTGAGCTTCCTTGATCAACCCAAACAACTTGGTGTAGCACGAACACTAGCAAAGAGAACACTATGCTCACTCACAGCGAGGACTCCACTCACGGACATCCTCGAGCATCTTCCATTCCCTAATCATCAAACACGACACGTAGGATCTCCTACTCAACGCATCCGCAACAACATTCGCTTTCCCCGGATGGTACAAGATAGTAAAATCGTGATCCTTAAGCTTCTCCATCCATCGCCTCTGTCTCATATTCAACTCCTTTTGTGAGAAAAGGTATTTCAGACTCTTATGATCCGTATACACCTCAAACTTAGCTCCATAAAGATAGTGTTTCCACTTGTGAAGCGCAAAGATAATAGCTGCCAACTCAAGATCATGAGTCGGATAATTCTGCTCATACGGTGACAACTTCCTAGAAGCATAGGCAATAACCTTCTCGTTCTGCATAAGCACACAACCCAAGCCTTCCAATGAAGCGTCACAAAAAACCACGAAGTTCTCACAACCACTAGGCAAGGCTAAAACCGAAGTTGTAGTCAACCTCCTCTTCAACTCACGAAAGCTAGCCTCACACTTGTCACTCCAAACAAAAGCGGACTTCTTACGAGTAAGATTGGTCATAGGAGTGGCAATCTTAGAAAATCCTCAATGAATCTACGGTAATAACCCGCCAAGCCCAGAAACTACGGACTTCGGTCACGTACTAGGAGTCTTCCACTTGGTAGCGACCTCGACCTTAGATGGATCCACCGCGATACCATCACTAGACACAACATGCCCAAGAAAAGCAACTTGTTCTAGCCAAAACGCACACTTGCTAAATTTAGCAAAAAGTTGTTTCTTACGCAACACAATAAGAACCTCTCTCAAATGATGCTCATGCTCCTCTCGTGACTTCGAGTACACAAGGATATCATCAATGAACACCACTAGAAAACAATCAAGGTACTCATGAAACACCCTATTCATCAAGTCCATAAAAGCGGCGGCGCGTTTGTCAAACCAAAGCGGCATCACAACAAACTCATAATGGCCATAGGCGTGCGAAGAAAGGCGTCTTCGGGACATCCTCGCGAACCCTCAAGCGGTGGTAACCACTCCTCAAGTCTAACTTGGAATACACAACGAGACCCACAGGCGATCAAAGAGATCATCAATGTGAGGTAATGGGTACTTATTCTTTATAGTAACTTGGTTCAAGCGGCGATAGTCAATGCATAACCACAAACTACCATCCTTCTTCTTCACAAACAAAACCGGTGCACCCAGGAGACACACTCGGTTTAATAAACTCTATCCGGCGGTTCAAGCTGCTCCTTCAACTCTCTCAACTCACCATTTGGAGCCATCCTATAAGGTGCTCTAGAGATAGGTGAAAGTACCGGGCAATAACTCAATGCAAAACTCTAACTCTCGGTCGGGAGGTAATGCATAATCGATCGAAAAGACATCAGGAAATTCATTAACTACCGGTACATCTTCTATACTAACGTAGACATGCTAGTATCAAGCACACAAGCAATATACCCGGTACACCCACGAGATAGCGGTTTTCTAGCCCATGGCGAGAAATAACATGTATACCTCTCATAGCATGATCGCCAATAAACACAAACTCGAATTCGGGCATGGCAAAAGTAACCCTCTTGCGGCGGCAATCTACTAAAGCATGGTAAACACATAGCCAATCCATACCCAATATCACATCAAAATCCCGGATAGGCAATACTACCAAATCCGCATGCAAAACCCGATCACAAACAAGTACATCGCAACCCCTATAAACCTCAGATGCAAGCATACAATCACCCAACGGTGTAGACACCTCAAGCACATAAGGCAAGCGGCGGGCAATACACATAAATGATCAATAAAATGAGATGCGACATATGAATGAGTAGACCCGGATCTATAAGAACTCGAGCTCTATGACCGGCGAGAGTGTACCTCCAATCACTGAAGTAGACTGCGGGACACCACGATCAGCGCAAATACACGTACTGCGCCTTAGGGCGCCCATCGCTATCCCTCTTGTTCCCCCGGCGTGAAAGCGAGCCCTTGGCCCGACTAGCACCGGACTTAGGACAATCTCTCCTCAAATGACCTGTCTCACCACACCGTGACACTTAGCGATCTTAGTCCAACCTTTGCTCAGCTGCGTGCCCGTGCGGCGACAATGAGAACATACTACTGAACTGTTCCTCTGTCCCTGCGGCCCCTGAGAAGATGGAGCGCGACTATCTCGACTCTCGAGGGTTGTCCCGTGTCCCCAGGCTGGCATGCGCCATGGCCACCGTTGCGACGGTTGCCCCTACGATCAGACCGATTACCGAACTCTGGCCTCTCCCGAGAATCTTTGCGAGGCCCCTGCGATGGCGCGATCTTTGTGAAAGCGCACAGAAGGCTTCGGCTTGTGCTCCTCTATATCTCTCTCTATCTCGTAGGCACGGTCTACCGCGCCCCGATAATCAGTCAACTGCAATGATAATAGCTGCCTCTAAAGCTTCGGTCTTGAGACCCTTCACGAACTTGAGTACCCTGCGGGACTCATCCGGTACTAGATGTGCACAATAGCGAGACAACTCGGTAAACTTATCGAATCTTGAGCCTTTGTCATAGAACCTTGTTCTAGATCCTGAAATTCCTTCTCCCTTTTCCTCCTTACCACCATAGGTACATAGGAAGCCTTGAACTCCCTCTCAAAATTTGACCAAATCCTTGGAACCCGATTAAGATTCCAGCTAGCTAGCAATACTCTCCACCAATGATTCGCGGCCCCTCTTAGCTTATACACAGCTAACACAACTTTCTCTTCCTCGGTGCAGTCCAGAGCTGCAAAAATTTTCTCCAAGTCCTCAAGCCATAACTCTGCCTTACCAGCATCTGACTCTCCCTCGAATGATGGAGGTTTCATTTTCAAGAACCTCTCCAAAGTAGCATTGTTTCTGGCCCTAGGTTCTGGTGGTACATCATTACGAGGTGGCGAAACTCTCGCCTCCGGTTCTGGTGGTGGTGGTGGGGGTGGTACACCTCCCGCCTGACCTTCCTGTGCCAACTCAGTCATAACAGTCATCATCCTACGGAACAAGCCCGCCATACGAGCATTCTCATCCACCTGATTCTGTGGTGGGGGTATCTCAACCTCTGGTTCATTCGGAACTCTAGCCTCTGGTTCAACAGAAACCCTCCTAGGTCTGCCTCTACCTCGGCCAACACCAGCGCCACTGCTACTAGCTCCTTGTCTAGGACCCACCATGATAAACCTATAAGAAATCACTCGACGTTAGAAATCACACAAAGAACCAACCCACCTAGGCCATGGAACCTATCCTGGCCGATAGCTAACCTATAAAGCTCTGATACCAACAGTGACGACCCGACCCGGACCCCGAGATGGAATCACAAGTCAAGTCGTCCAAATAGGACAACAATACATGCAAAGACTCAATTATAAAAAACGATGTGACGCAACATTTCAGATGAAGCGCGACTCGGCACCAAAATGCCGGAAATTTTTAAAACTTTTTAAACCTGATATAACAATTAAAGACAAGTATATCAATTCATCGGCGACTTTACTACCGGAACCCAACACTAAACAGTTCATGCAAATATACCTCGACGGCTACAACATGCCGGAGAAACAACTTAATTAAATAAGAGCTAAAGTAATGCCCAGCGGAAGGTTTAAAACAGATGAACCATACTATATCTATACAAGGCTCGGCGTATATGCGCCGGCGCTCAAAATAGGATACATGAACTACAAGTATAGACTTAAATCCAAATACACAAAGTTCCCAAGCAAAGTCTAAATGACTTGCTAAACCCAACGTCCTTACAAAAGAGAACAAAATAAGGACATCTATAAACCACAACCTCGTCGCGTATGATCATGGACAAGCAAGAATCCTGCAACGCCTCAACGAGCAGTACCTGAACGGCTCGGATCTAAAGCAGTAAAAGGGCGGGGGTAAGTCATAAAGACTTTGTGAGTTAACAATCACTACAAGAAAACTGGGCAACTGCAACAAACTATTGCAACAGAATTGAATTTAGTTACAATATGAAGTGAACAGATAATTTTTAACTGGGAAACCATTAGCCGCGTCCTTTTTTGGGGGAAAAAAATTGGAGGGAAAAATGTTACCAAAATATGCAACAACTTTTGCAACAATTTTAGATTTTTTTAATTTAAAATTGCCCTACCACATAAAAACTATGTCGTTTCGTGTGTTTCCTATATAATTGAAAAATAAACTCCATCACAATTACACAAAGCGTATCGATCAAAAACAATCCCTTCTCACGGTATCTCTCACAGACTCTCCTTTTCGCAATCTCGCCCGACGCCCTCATCGCTCAGTACGGTACCTCTCTCCCTTCTTCTTCATCTCTCTCAAACACCTTGTTCGTCGTATCGATTTTTTTTGTTCTTTTAGTCTTTGCCGCCGCCGTCGCACTACCTGATTTCTCCCTACGCCAACGTCGACGCACTACCCGGTATCTCTCTTCTCCTTAATCTCTGTGCTTTGAAATCGAGGTTTTGTTCAAAGAAATCTTATGTGTGATTTGATTGGAAATTTGTTCGTTTATCCCCAAATTTAATTTGTTTGTTTATCCCCAAATCGAGGTCTCTGTGATTTTGGGGCCGATTAAGGGTTGTTTAAAGTTGCTAAACATAGCTAGGGTTTGGGTTAAAGTTGTAAGGGAAATTCTTTTAATTTCGGGTAGGGTTATTAAGAGTTTGGGTGTGTTTTTGGGCTGTTTTTAATTAAATTCGAGACAGCTTGTTGCTGCCTTAGTTTGGGTGCGTATTAATGTAACTTTTTTAGTTTTAGTGATAAACTGAAAAAATGAAGCATTCAAATTTGATTAATAAAAAGAAAGAAATACAAGGAGGGGGAGAATCATAGCGGTGGGAGGACAAAGGAAAGGAAAACAAAGAGAGTAACATCTCTGCATCAAACAAGCTTGAAACTTTTTAATGTGAAGTATGCGAGAAGGAGAGAAATATGGGGATTTCGAGTCGGTGGAATGTTGGTACAAAGGGTGAAGTATTCGATGATGAACCTTTTATCCGTTCCTAAGTGATTTTTGGTTGGAAGTGTGATGTATATATATATCCCCAGTGTACAAGGGTTGCGCCCCCCATGAAAGAGAACCCATATAGGTTGAAGGTGTGGTTATAGTTTTCACTTCCCACAAGCTTGAAATTAGGTGTTACTTTTCGCTGGTATGGAATCTCCATTTCTCTTTCAACTTGAAACACATTTAAGTATCAAATCAAAATTGATTTCATTGGGTTGAGTGGAGTTCAACTTCTTCATAACCGAAACCTGAATGTCACAGTTTAGTCTTTATTTTTGTTACAGAGGACATATTACCTTCCTCGGGTAGCAATAATATCATTGACCAGGATTCTTTCCATCTTGATGTCTTCAGAAAATAATCTTCATTTGAGGGAGGAAATTTCTTGCCTTCTAGAAAAAAATTCACTAACTGAGGTTCTGGAAATGGATTTGCTAGCTCCGGAACAAGTGTAGTGCAAGTCAAAATTTCTTTTCTTTCTGAAGGTCCTTTCTTCCTTTTGCCAACCTTGTATACTTTCTTAATATTGAAGCATGGGATTCTTTCATGCACGGAATCATGATGGCTCTCATAAATTGATTTTTTCTTCAACATACAGGTGCATGTCTTTCTTGCTTGGTCCTTATTGATGTTACATCTACTATCATTACCATTATCTTCTCCAGTAAGGGAGAGATTAATTGAACATGTACAAGATTCTTCCATATCAGTAATATTGGATAGCCTATTCCAACATATTCCACTGGAATTGTGCATGGTGAACTTGAAAAAAGGGACGCTGAACTTCTGCTACATTTTCGCGGTTGCAGCCGTGTCAACCCAAGCTATCACAAAAGTTCGGTGCTCTTCGCCGTGGAATCACTTTGGTCGGTTGGACCAGAAAGCATGCCTTCGTTTGCTGGAGCAATATATGGTTTAATGCTGAAGATTCTTCCTACTTATGTTCGGGAGTGGTTTAGTGATCATATACGTGATTGCTCTACGTATTCTGCGATAGAGTCTTTCACAAGAACATGGTGTAGTCCGTCTCTAATTAGAAATGAACTGTCTCGGTGTGTCATCGATTTCTTTATTTCTAAGCATCGAAAACATTTCCCACTTTTATAATATAATCAATGTATCGCCAAACATGTTATTGTTCAGATCTTCTTTTGGCAATCAAAAAGCATGAAGAGAAGTATATTTATGTTACACTTATTAGGCTCATTCTTTGTTTAGAGAGGATGTTAATTGTCTTACCAATGAGCCTAGCGAACATAGGTAGGGATTCTACTTAAGCTGAAGTTTCTTCACGAATGTACCCCTTTATTTCTGTGTATAAATATACTACTTTAAGGCTCATTTACGAGTACTTTTACATGTTTATTAGCATGCTAGCACTTCATCCACTGTGCCTGCAAGACTTTAGTATACCGTCATCCCTCCCTAGGTAAAGACCCATTCTTGAATGGCGAGCCCCGCTTATTCAGTGAATTTTTTAATTTTTTTTGTGAATTATATCGACATGACTTTTGAATCTTGCTTTCATAATTACGAGATCAAGAAAGCCAGTTTTTCGATGAGAATTTTTCGTTAATGTCGGCAAAATCAACCAATGAGGTTGTTGCTACCTATACGAAGGATGAGACGGATGGATTTAGTTATTCGCCTTCTGCATCTTACCCACTTCGACCACAGTTGACGACTGCACTAGAGTCTCGGGTTAGTGAAGTCAAGCAAAGGAAATGGCTATTGTCTATGATGTCATTTGTTCGTAATCGTACTTGCAACAAATTATTTTTCTGCTCATGTCATCAATCCGGTTGCCTATTTCCTACCAAAAAAGTGCACATACTTGAGTAGTTTTTCGTGGTATGTATGATTTAAAGAGTTGAGTATAAGGATTGATTACTTGAGCTGGACTGTTAGACTGAAGGAAGTAATTTGGCATAGGTTTCATGAGCAATCACCTTCTTCTTTTTCTTTCCGAAATCGCTCATATTTCTAAATTCATGCATTTTGTTGAAGTTATGTTAAATCTTTGACTATAGACCTAACACTAGTCATTTGAATGCATCGATCTTTCTCGATCGAACTTCAATCAAATCTACAATGTTTTGAGACTTATTTGTGGTACAGACCGAGGAGGGGTTGAAAGGATAAAGTGAAATGAACACGACTAATAGTTGGGTATTTCTGTGCGTTAAACGCACGCCAACTAAATCCTTTTAACATTTTAGCTGGAGTTCCCGATTGAAAGTCAACCGATTGAAAGTTAATTTTTAATAGCCATTTATTAGTAATAAAATTACATTTTTATGTTTTAATTTTTGAAGGTGAATTCTTTAAGTAAAACATCTTAAAATGGAATAGTGGACTTGCTCGTCGAGAATGGATGGAGTAGTTTAGAAATCTGAATTTAATCTTGACAGTCTTAAGAGATTATGGAGTTACTATAAATACCAATTCATTCCTAAGGCGGTTAGGCGGTTCTGCATTATTCATCTCGATTCCTCTTCTTCCCGTCTTAGTAACTAGTCTATCCACCAAATTCGAACCGACCTTGAGTAAGCCCATTCCCATTCATCCGAGGAAAATTGACAGAACGGATTGATCCTTCCTGAAATTGAAGATGATACCGTCCTAGCTTTTGATTTCTGGTTTCTGCAGGACTCAATCAAACGGGACACTGAAGAAAGAGTTGCAATGTGTTGGGATGTGGCCATGGTAGTTGGCGTAATAGCAACGGTTGGCGCTTTTTAACCATACTTTTTCGAAATAGCTTGTGGGATATTCCAAAGGAATTGAGAATGTTTGCTGAAGTCTCCTTGATACGACGGCTCAAACAGAAAACTCCTTCGTCAGACTATCCAACAAATAGTGTCCTCCTCCGCACTCTTAGATATTTAGATTAGATAACCATAATGGCCCGAGAAATATGGCTTGGAAATACTGAAAGTAACGAGCTATGTATCCCACTACCCATTAGAACCCATGTACATCCGCCTAAAGTCTCGAGTAATCTGTGGCAGCCAGTAATCTTACCAAATGCGTATGTTGCACCCATCACCTACTTGCCACTTATTAGCTTGATCAATGACTAACCTTCTATGAAGAGTAGCCCTCCTGGCTAGAGAAAAATCACCATTATTTGGACATCGAAGTATCGGTTTCCTAGCATATTGGCCATTATAAGTAACATTCTGACCGTGCCTAGCATTAGTCCAGGTAAAAGGTAAAGGTAAAAGGCGGCCGAGACCACGCAATGTCCAACTAAGCCCAACTTATCGACAAAATCTGCTCAATGACAAGCACTGAATATGTCGGTGGTTCAAGGATTTGGTTAAACTCACTCAACTATGAAAGCGACCTAAAGCAATGTCCCCCAAACCCGACCAGTGACCACGAAATGCCTTACCATAAACACCACAGTCCACAGAGATTATTCCGCTCCCGACACCTAAACAAGTAAAATCAAATTACAACTAACCTTAACCCCCCGCTGGCACCAAAAGAATCATGAATACTGAGTACATCCCAAACTTACGAGAAACTATATCCACCGAATTCTTCTCCCACAAGAAAATAAAATCGGGGTTATCCTTCCTAGCCAGTGGAAAGGAGAAGCCGAGCCGCCGAGCCCAACCACAACAGCCTTCTTCCAGGCCATTATACTCATTGATCAACCTGGGGTGGTTCTAGGACAACTCCCCGGAGACGTAATTATTGGTGATAAACCGATACGACTAGTGGTGACTCGAGTACGATCAAAGATACTTGTGATGATATAACTCATATTGTGATTCGCTCTATCATGCTATTAGCATCGCAATAGGAACCGAACACATATATGCATAACTTTGCATACCTGCCCCGCCTCCACCTCCAATGCCTTTCCTTTCCCATCTCGAACCAGCTTTTTCACTGGTTTACCGCTTGTACCGACCTCCATGATTTTCCTCAACAGACTTGTGTTTACGATTAACATCATCTTTATTTCCACTCGATTCACGAGAGGATGAATCCCCACGTGAGGTGTTGGATCGAATAATTCGGTTGATAATCTATTATCTAAAATTCCAGCAGCTTCACCTCTGGGCTCGTGCTCTTCCAAACAGTTGGCAAAATCCTTACTAACATGGCAAAATCCTTACTAACATGAACACCATGTTCCATTGCCCTAGAGTCTCCTACCTATGTTGAAGATTAGTCTGAGTATGTATAAAAACCGTTTAGGTAAGGAGGCTTGAACATCTCAAGCCGATAAGTTAATCCACACAGCTACCCAATATATTTGTCATGGGGACCGCACGAAGCGAGTCATCAAGAATTGGCAACTCATCATCATCTATGCCTTTCAAGAATTTACATCGCAGCTAACTTGGTTCCCTTGTTTCGTACAAGCTTCCTTATAGTGGCCAATAACATACTTTAAAAACTTATTCATACTTGCAAGTCGACCAATGGTAGTAAAGGATCAGCAATTGCATTTAAAAGAAAAAGCCTCTATTATCAAGTCGCTTTCGACCACTGAATTATGCGTCCAATAAACAACTTTTTACAGCAAAGACTTAAATTGGAACCTCATGAACTTGTACCCGAGTTTGATCGATGGTATCCAAACATTAGAGTACACTATGAACTCGTCCATTTGGTGAGTAAAAGCAAAGCCCCCTCTATATTACACGGTGATCTTCCTCGTTATTGAGGGTAAGATCTTTTCTTATGGTGATTCCCCAAGAACCAATTCCGATGATCAACCCTATACTCAAAAGAAAAAAAGAAAAACCTGTTTTTTTGCCACTGTCTGAGACCCTAGCTATTTTCTTTAGTTTCTCCACTTAAAAACAATCAAGAAGAGATTAGCCAGTCTTTGGGAGTCTGTTCTTGTTAACATCTCCGTTAATTCTCTCGCTCTCTACCTGTAATTTTCAAAATTAAAATCTTAAATTTCACTGTAGATTTGTTTTTGTGATATGGGATATTGACATTGTAATGGTCAAAAAACCACAATGCAAAGAAGAAAATGAAAATACAAAAGATGTATCAAAGTGCAAAAACAAATGAAAGGTAATCGATGTGCGTAATAATAATGTCGTAGGTCTGTACCATACAAATGAATGGATGCACATTTTATCTTTATTTTTGATAGATGATAAGAGAAGAATTAAGAATGGAGAGAAGGAGAATACAAGGAAGAAATAGTAGAGTATTAGAGAGCAATTTTCTATATGTTTTGTATTATTGTTGCGTTGACTATTTATAGTAGCCTTTTGCCTAATGCACGAACAACAAACAAATGCCAAGAACTAAGAATTTGGGCAAGTGACTCCACTAGATGCATTTTACTACACACACACACACATCAAATTTATGTAGACATGGACACATGCACATCTCATCTGTCCATACAAGAAAAACGAAGTGGAATAAATTGAGCGAGGAGAAATTGCAAGCCACAAACACTACTTTGAAGCAACAAATCATAATCTAATACCGAACCATAACCGTGAGTCGACATTGAAATTGAGCACGAAAAGAGCTCAAAGAAAACAACTAATTCTAATGCATTTGTCTCTAATGTAAACATAAATTTATCCTTGGTTGCGTTTGCCTGCCGATGTTAATTCACAAACCCAAAGGTTGGTTACTTGGTAACATTTTAGCTTTGGTAGGTTACAATTTAAGGATCAATGCATATGTTTTAAATCTTGATTTTGTTTTTTTTGCAGAGGTTTGTAGATGAGGTTATGGAACTTTGGAACCGAGATGCACCGGTTGGGTTGCTGTGGGTTAATGGTCTTTCCACGAGCAAAGACAAGAGGCTAACCATTGCAGTGGAGCCGGTGGCGAACCCTCCATTATATTCATGGATGAGCCAACTTCGTGGCTTGATGCTCGAGCCGCCATTGTAATACAAACTATGAGGAACACCGTTGACACCGGAAGAACAGCTTGTATGCACCATCCATCAACCAAGCATTGACATATTCGAAGCTTTCGATGAGGTAACAATTGCATTGATTATATTAAGAAATTCTGATTTCAAGACTAGCTTAGGCTAAACATCTCTTCTTCTCGCTTTATATGAGATAATAAGTAAAACCTTTGAGTGCAGCTATTTCGATGAAACGAGGAAGACAAGAGTTATACGTGGGACCTGGGTCACCATTCTTGCCAATTAATCAATTACTTTGAGGTGAGGTGCAACCGAAACTTAAGGCGATCTACAACATCTTAAATAAAAAGATTCCACCTATCGGTTTTTACAGATAAAAGTGAGTGCTAAAAGTGTGACTTGTTGTACACACAGATATTGAAGGAATAAGTAAAATCAAAGGTGGTTATAACCCCGAGACTTGGATGCGGAGGTTTCTACCAGCCCAAGAAATGATTTTGGGGGTCGATTTCACTCAAATCTACGAATTCGACCTTTACAGTGAGTTCTCACACGACAAGCCAATAGGTCCGCTTGACTTTGTTTTATAATGGAAGAGTAGAACAAGTGAGGGAAGTTATTCAAAAACAAATACAAGCCGACAATGTCGTGGAAATGGAGAAAATCAAAGCCGATTTCAAGCTAATGGAAGAGGAAATCTGGTCACTTAGAGCCCAACAACTTCCACCAACGTCTCAGATAGTTTGACGCTAGACAATGCCTTTTGTTAATCACTTGGAGACTCTTAACATTCTCTACACTTTCATGTAATCGACACATCGACAATGACTTTTGAATGAAATGCTTAAACTTGAGTTGTTTTAAATGTTTGATTTTAGATTTAATTTTTTTTTTGTAAAATGTGAAATATGAAATGTTCAATCAGGTACGATTATATATATATATATATATATATATATATATATATATATAATGGAAAAGTTTGTTGCAAAAATGCAACGAAAAAGTCTGTTACAAAAATGCAACAAAAAAATATGTTACAAAAATGCAAAAAAAATGCAACGAAAAAAATCTGTTGCACGAATGCAACAAAAAAAGTCTGTTGCAAGAATGCAAATGTAAAAATTAGTTGCTATTTGCAATGACGCCAACTACCCTTAGAAACACATTTGCAATGTAAAATTTTGAAATTGCAACGCGATTTTGCAATATCATGCAACGGATACATTCGGTTGCACAAAATTTGCAACGAGGGTTTTCCAAACGAATTTGCAACAAACTTTTCCGTTTCAATCGTCTAATTGTAACGGATTTTTATTTTTTGCAACGGAATTTTCCGTTTCAATTGCTCTGTTTTCTTGTAGTGTCTTCTCTATTTCGAAGTAGTATTGAAGAATGAAATGATACATTGAAACTATTGGGTAATAATGGTAATGTTGGAATCGAGAATATTCTAAAAATAAGCTACAAGTCGATGGAATATCGACAAAACAAGCATATTGCTTGTTTCTTCATTGGAGAGAGGATAGGGATTACATAGTCAAGATATTGGAATGTGATTTTTCCATGATAGCTGGGATCCAGCATCTCGTTAATAGATGTCTCCTTGTTATAAGCAAGGATAACAAGTTGATGATGCTCCAGTTACTTCAAAATTTGGGATGAGAAATTGTATATCAAGGATCACCAAAAGATCCTGGGGCACGTAGTAGACTATGGCATCATGATGAAGTCTTTAATCTCCCTTACTATAAAAGTCAAGCTTGTTTCTTACAATTTAATTGATAGACAAAAATAATCATTCACCAAATAAATTACCCACCATTTAATTAAGAACAAAATAAGTAAATTTACCATGACAAAAAGTAGTGTTTGGACAAAAATAACCCTAACCATAATAAATCATTCACTATTAATTAAGGTTAAACAAGTAAATTTGTCACGTGCTAATTAATTTCATGAATAATTAAATAATAATTTGATCCCTTGACTTGTACCTATTTTAAAGTTAGATCATACATTATTGAATTCTATTTATTTCGTCTTGTATTTTGATTTTGTTATCATTTTCCCCCTCCTATCATTATCGTTGCAAATATCGTCCAATATATTCTAAAATGACAAAAATACATTTACTCAAGAGACTAAAACTTTATTCGAAACTAAAAAAATATTTGAAACTAAAAAATAATATAGTTTTATTTCTTTATTTCTTAAATATATATATTCGGGAAAGACATTATTAGATGTATATAGAAAATTGTAACTATAATAATAGATTTGTTGGTGAGTATCAAATTATTAAGCAAATCTCTAGCGTGTTTAGTTATTACCCATGCATTAGCTAAGAGAAATGAGTTAAGAAAATGTGTCATAATGTCAAGAAGATGAAGAAAATAAAGAACAAATTGATGAATATATGCGTTTTGTTAGAAAATAATATTAAAATCTATTGTTTACTTCTTTGAAATTTCAAACTACTATAACAGCTTTTAAAATTATCACTCGTTCCTAACTTATAGATATTACAAACAAAACCAATGTTTGTAATCACAAATAACTGGATTCAAAATATTGTACTCATTTTCATCACTGGGTTCCAAACCTCTAACATTTTTTGGTCTTAACTTGATTGTTTCTCTTCATCGGACTCGAGGTAGTTACATGTGAGAATCTCTCTATTCCCTCCTCTAGCTATCGACTTTCTTTCTTCTACCACAACTCTCATTTTATTGAAATAGGTTGTCACCAACCGACATCCTTTTAAGTAGTCCCATCCTAAAATTAGATTTTTTTCCTTACTTAGTAATTTTAACAAAAAGTGGATTGGAACTAAGAAATGAGAGATGTTTAAAGAAAGAAGTTCGACTAAACGAAAGCTAAAGAGATTTTATGTCTCCATTAAGCAAGACGAGGTGAGTGCGTTTCTTGGTGATGGTGGTGTTAGGGGCGGTGATGATGACGATTGTAGGGATGACAATGGTGGTTTAGATGAAATACAACATTGTGATATTTTCAAATCGTCAAATTTTTAAAGACCCATATGGGTTTCAGTTTCAATTTGAAAAATTGAAAAATTAAAAAAATGAATTTGAGTTTGTAAAAAGTGAAATTTAAGGTTGTGGTGATGGTGTGTCCATAAATGATAGCTTTTGCAAATAGGTTACTTTGAATGTAGGAGTAAGGAATTAGAAAATGAAATGAAATCAAAAAATTAACTTTTGTGCTAATAGTGAAATTTGAGGTGGTAGTGGTGGTAAGTCTATGAATGATGATGTTGACGGAAGAAAGTGAATGATGAAATAATAAATTGAATAAAATATAAATTTCATTTTTTTGGAGTAATGCATTTTTTGTGTCTTTGAATTTAAAATGAGACAAAGTATAACTATTGAAATAATTATTTATTGTTTTAATTAAAAATATTTTAAATATCAAATGACAACCTAAATGATGAAAATATAATCAAATCTCACTTTGCGTCGCAAGTAAAATTTGATCAAAATAATCCTAACATGTATGATTTTCCATTATTGTTTTTAACACCCATGAACAGTGAAAGACAAAGTCGGACAAATATAAAAATTATGTATGAAAGTGAGACATCATAGGTTGGGAAAGACATTATTAGAGGTATATGAAAAAATATAACTATAATATTACAAATTGGTGAGTATCAAGATATTAGGCACTTATGTGGTATGTTTAGTAATTACTTGTGAATAATCTAAGAAAATACGTTAAAGCAAGGTGATATAATGTCAACAAGATTAAAAAAATAGAGAACTTCGCTGACAAATCTTTGCGTTTTGTTAGAGAAGAACCCTAGAATTTATAGGAGATGCGTTTGAAGAAAGCAATCTGATTTAATGGAAGTTAAATATATTTTATTTTTCCATTTTAGCAAGGCAAGGTGAACGTGTTTCTTGGTGGTGGCAATTGCAGGGATGCTGGTGGTGGCGATTGTAACCATGACAGTGGTGGTTTAGGTGGAATACGATATTGTTAGATTTTCAAATCATCAATTTTTCAAATTAATCTTCATATGAGTTTGAGTTTCAATAATCAAATTTGAAAATTCAAAAAATTGAATTTATGTTTGTAAATAGTGAAAATTAAGTTTCAGGTGGTAGTGAGTCTATAAATGATTAGTTTTGCGTATATGTTAATTTGAACAAAGGAGTACGAAATTAAACAAAGAAATAAAATAAAATAAATTTTTTGATTTTTGGGTTAATGATGTTATTTGAGGTGGTAGTGGTGGTGTGTCTATGAGAGATGAGGTTGGTGGAAGAAAATGAAGGAAAACAAAATAAATTAAATAACTTCTAAATTTCATTTTTTGAGAGTGATGCATTTTTTAACTTTAAATTTAAATATAAGACAAATTATAATTATAACATTGACAGCTTTACAACTAATTTTATAACTTTACTTACAACTACTAAATCTTGTAAGGATATTATTTTCCTTATAACTATGTCAAATTACAATCTTTCTCCCCCAAAGTATCCATCAAATCACATAGTGCATCTCAACCTAAGATTTGTCTCATAATGGTATCTGATATTATATTTTTTCATATTTTCCACCTTAGCCGCGACATCAGTTAGAAAAGTCACATTAAATAACACATTGTCTTCCACGACGTTAACTCGAGGAAAATATTAGGAATTCGCTGTAAACTTTATGGTGCTTAAAATTCAAATGTTAAAATGGAGTGGGGTCCACCATTCCATTTTTTCCTATTGGAATGAAATATAGAGAAAAGACCAACCATTTTTTTCTGATCTTCACTTCCCACAACAAAAATTAACCCATAACCTGATCTTGGTTTTATCCACTCCCTTCAAATTTTCTCTTAAATTTCTCTCTCTTAACTCAGATGATAAATATGCATTTTTCCATTTCATTGTCACTTTTCTTATCTTGATAATGAAAACAAAGTAAACGAAAAATATGAATAAAATAAACTCTTATTCATAGTTACACGTCTCCATCTCCAATTTCATATATGAAATTGGATCCACGTACCCACCTTCTCTGGTGAAACCCATCCACCACCGAAATCAATCAATTTCTCATCCTCCCTTCATCCTTTTACATGACTTTACCTTCACTTTCTCTCTTCTAATTCTTTAAATAAACCAACCTGATCGCCATGATAGCTTCTATGAGGTCAAAATCATCTAAAGTCATAGCTTCTTTAGCATCTTCTTAATTTTGATACTTTGTTTTAAACCATATGCATGCCGGTCGTATGCCTAATTTCATCCCGTAAAATTGAAGAGTATTTCAATAAAACCCATAACCATTTCTCTTCATTCAAGCATGCCTCTCTCTTTGATGAATTCGTTGATAAGGTTTATGGGTTTTCTGTTAATTGCATGTTTTTTCAAGAGTTTTTAGTAAGTATATTCTATAGCCTTTGATTTCTACTTTAAGCACGACTTTTGCAAGGGAGAGAATGAAGGAGATCAGAGATGGAGCTTGGCTAGAATTGAAGGAGGGTACGACGCTAAAGCTATGATAGGCGTGACCAGAGTGGGAAGGGTTTGTGCCGTATATGGGAACTTGCACCCAGAGATGGCGACGGCTATGGTGGGGCTAGCTCGAGATTTTGGCTATTACTGTGGACTCAGAGATGAGAACTTACACCGGGAGAAGAGAGAAGGAGACGATGTGAGATTAGGGTTTGTACTTTCAATACATTTACTCCTTAACCTGATAAGAGAAATGACATTTTCACCCCGTACGTGGAAGACCACGTGCTATTTAACGTGAATTTTCTAACGTCCGTCAGTTGTAGGGTGGAAAATGAGGGGGGGGGGGAAATAAAGTCAGATATCATTATGGGACAAACTTTACATAGGAATAAACTATACAATTTTGTGGATACTTTGGGGGGGGGGGAATTATAATTTGGTCCTATAATTATTTTTGGATTATTAAAATAATTATTTATTATTTTTATTTAAAAACATATTATAAATACTAAATGGTTAACCAAATACTGAAGTTATAGCCAAATCTCATTTTGTGCGCCAAGCAAAATGACCAAAATAGTATTCATGTGACATGCACATACCATTTTCCGTTACGATTTTTAACGCCCATAGACGGGAGGGGGCAAAATAGGACAAATAGCAAAATAAGTTATGAAAGTGAAACACTTCTTAGGTTGGGGTGCAATGTGAGATTTGGCGTGTAATTTTGGGAGCTAATCATATTTTGTCGCCATAAAATTAGTCCAAAATACAAATTTCCTCCTAAAGTATCCACCAAATCCACTTTGGCCCACAACGTAATTTTTTAGCATTTCCATAGTCCATATCAAATTTGGTGATGAGATGTCATGTCTGGTAATCGTAGTGATAAACATGAAGTGACGAATAATGTTTAAGATCGAGAATTTGCTCAAATCAAACCATAAATAATATCAACGGTGTCGATGAGAAATTTATTGGAGTTGTATGGACGATGAAGACGGATTGAACTATGGTTTGCATCATCATTGTCATATATGTATGTGATGGATTCAAATTAATATGAGATTTGAAATTCTTGGTGTATGCTTGTGTATTATGTTGTACGAGGGAGAAAGGGGAAAATTCTTGGTGTATGCTTGTGTACTATGTTGTACGTCTTTAATTTTTTGGTGGGTTCTAATTCGTGGCGGCCTTGACACCTAAGTGTGATTATCTGATCTTGAGTTCAATATCTGTATATGATTCTGCTATATTTTTATTTATTTTTCTATATAATAATTTGAATAAAACATGAATACACTTTTGAGTTTTATCTCACTTAAAATTTATATACGAGATCATTACTGGAGAAGATGCAGAGAAAGCATTACCGGAGAAGAAGAAAATGAAGTTTCTCTTTGGGTAATAAAAGCAGAGAAAGCATTGTTGTGAAAATGATTAAAATGCCCTGCACGTGAAATACCATATACACATTAACGTCAGATTGGTAACCTTTGTCATGACTAGGGGGCAAACTAGAAAAGAATTATAAAATGGGATATGAAAATGACACAAAACTTAGGTTGAGTGGCAAAGTGGAACTTTATATATATATATTGAGTGAATTTCGTATTTTTAGTGTAAGTATATTTACTTTGGAGTTGAAAGTTTGATTTCTCTAACACAATATATTATTTTCTAAAATGAGTCATAAATTTCAGAAACGACATAAATAAAGTCTCCAAAAACAATGTGTTTATTTAATATAGTAAGTTTGAATTATTTTCAATTCACACACTCATAACAGTGAATGAATTCATGTTTGGTAATAAAAAAAGAGAATGAAAATAACCAACAAAAAAGATAAATTTGTAGGATAAGTTGATATACAATGACTAAAAGTATACATTATAAATGACCGGAAAACAAAGTATCAAAAAAGCTAAAAGCATAACAGTATAATTTATAAGTTTCAAAAATTGTAACGATTAAAATACAAAAAAATCCAATAATTAAAAGTAAATATAAAAATGAATAAACTAGCAAGTTATTTTAAAAAAAATCATTAGCACCACGTGCAACGCACGTGAACCTTACTAGTAAAGTATTAAAAGGGAAGAAGGTAAGGAAAACATTACTTTTTATCAGTGTCTATGTATGTGTTCTATATTACCTATATGCCTAAAACTAATTCAATCTCCTTTTCATCTTATCCTAATCTTCTCCTTGTTTGCCCCTTTAATTACAAGGGTACTGGAAAAGTTGAAGCCCTTACCCTTGACATACGTTATGTGAAGGTGGATAAGTCTGTGAGGAAACATCTATGCAGTGATATTCTGAGTAGGTTATTCACACCTACGTACAAGAGTGACTTTGAGATTTGATGCGTTTGAATGGATGAACAACCATAGACTACTCCAACTCAATTATGTACAGCTTCTTGGAAACTTAACTTTCCTAGGAATTTGATATGGTTACGTTGGCATGGATTTTCGTTAAAGTGTATACCCATGGACATACCATTAGAAGAGCTTGTCACTCTTGACATGCGTCATAGCAAATTGGAACAAGTATGGAAGGGGCTAAATGTATGATAATCAGTGACTAATCACTACTTTCCTCTCTTGTTGTCTTTTACTTACCCGATGGGGTTTTTATATTGTTAGAGCATTCAACCCATACATCTTTTAAAAGTTTTATCCAGCATGTCACATCATTAACTTTAAATCTTTTTATTTTAAACATATATTCTACACTCACATAAATCTTTTAAAAAATGTATATCATGGACCCACAACTAAATATAAACGTTTTACCCCCCACTTTATTGATATAAACTGAAGGGACCCGACCTGGGTCCCCCTACGTGGGATGACCACGTGGACTCCAGTCGGACTTGGGCAGGTCCCACCAGAAACCGAGGGCCCCCAACTAGCCGACCACCATCGGCGACCATAAGCCAACCGACCTCTGCCCTTGATATGTCCTTGACCATTCCAAACATATGAACAACACCCGACCACACGGGCGAGGACTACTTATGCTCGGCCGACAACTCTTCTATGGTACGATAGATCAGACCCCTAGCCTGTACGTAGCATCCAGATGTCTTCCTCACAAGAGCCGGACAAGCCATGCAAGCCACCATATTTTATCGGCTCATCAACCGCCTACAATTGGCACATCACACGCTATCTGTTAACCACTCAGGAACTGCCAGCAAGCCGACCAGGGAACAAGTCCCACCATCAGGGACCCCCAGGCCATTCATGATCCTAAATCTAAGCTACTATAAAAGGAAAACTTTCACTTGAAGAAAGGTAAGATTTACTTTGCATTCTAAGACTTACAAAGAGCATTTGCACACAATATACACCAAGGAAGACTACTACCAAAACACCCACCGGAAGCTTAAGGGAACTCCTAGCTCCGGCACATACTTAACACCCTGATTACTGACTCTCACATCGGATGGCTGTAGTTGGGAAACCCCCAGCACCCTAATGGTAGTTCTCCTTTCAGGTGACCAACAACCAAAGAGCAAACACAAAGCCCAGATATCCTATCAAACTTGGTACCCCCGGTACCCACATACACCGACGTGATCATCAACCACAGGACACGTCAGCTCCGGTCCATTACGTGGACTACTAGCTTAGTCACCCCATCTTTGTGGCGTGATCATAAACCTTTGCAAATTATCAAAAACCTTTTCACCAGCCTGTTGATGGATACCAATCTTTTCAAAAGGTTTATCAAACTTTTTTTAAAAAAATCTTCTATCCACCATAGATGCCCTTAGAGCATCCCCAATGTTATAAATTATTATCCAACTTCTTAACTGGGTCCTACTGCCACCTACACATTTTTATCTTTTTACCCACTTAATCTTCTTACACAACTTCTTACACAAAAATATTAAATTTAACATAATTTAATAAAAACAAAACCCCCCCCCCCACCCCCCCACACACACCCGAGAAAGTGGCCGGCTATCCCCTCACTCTCTCTCCTCCCACAGGTTCTTAAATAAGAATCCCTCACACACCCTTTCTCCTATGTGGACCAAAAAAAAATCCAATGTGGTCACTACACATATTTTCCAAAGCCATAAGAAGTTGGCTTTGCCAACAATGGTGATGCTCTTATAACTTTTGATAATCAAGTCCAAAAGTTCATTACTTGTGTCCATATTGGGATTCGGTAATTAGGGCATGTATCTTCCTGGGTGTATTTTGTAGTTATTGGATCAATCTTCTAATATGGAATCGCTCTATTATAGGGATCGGCTATAATTTAGGAGATTTGAATACTAGAAAGTCAAAGTTTTCATCTTTATCGATATACTAGATTTTCATGTCCGTGTCTATGACACGATGTCAGTATATTTGATTTCATCAATTAAAATGGCAGTGCCTAAATAGAAAGTGCGATTTTAAAAAATATTACAGTTGAGGGGTACATTGCTTAAAGTGATAGTTGAAGGAATGATGTTTTATAAGGGGTGACTGTTTAGAATATTAATCGCAAGGTGTGATTTTATAATATGAAGATAAAATATAAAGAGAAGAAAAATGAGTGACTGCTCATAATATTAATTGTAAGGGGTGACTTGTAATATGAAAAAAAATAAGGAGTTAAAAATAGATAACTACTCATACATGTGAAAGTGAGGGTGAGGGTAAATTACAACTGTTAAATTTTTAAAAATAATTTAATCTTAACATCTGAATAGCCCAAATCAATTGTCTATCTGTTTTATAATATAGACTCCTACTCATTCAATGAACAATACAGTCTAGGGGTGTGCACGGGCCCTAAGCCCGCGGGCATTGGCAATGCCCAGTATGGGCCCATTAAGCAGCAGGCATTAGATTTAAAAGCCCAGTACTATTGATCAGCCCAAGGACATTAGTGGACGGGCGGGCGAGCATTAGACGGGCACGGGCAGGCATGGGCTTCAGCCCATTTGTTTATGTTTTAAAATAATTTTACTGTTTTCTCATTCAAACTTTGGGTCTCAGCTTTCAGCCCATCAATTCATTGCCATGAACTTTTTTTTTATCAAACTATTATACTTGCAAATTTGAAATAAAACACAGTTGAAGTGAAAGAAAAGAAAGAGAAGCAACTAAGTTAAAATATAAATTCAGTGTGTAGTAAACTGATTCATATAACTCGACATTACCGATGTCAAATTTTAATCTTGCATGTGATGAGATTGAGAATAGAATATCAATAGATGTATAGATGATTGAGTAATTAATTATTAAAATAATAGGGTTTGACTTTTATGTTTTTATTTTTAGCAATAGCTTTATTAGTTGAAGTGTATTATACTATTAATATATTTATAGATTATAATTTATAACTTATAATATATAAATATAGTAATAGTATAATACACATAAATTAGATATATATGATTTGATCAAAGATCTATAATTAAAAAAATTAAAAAAGTTATCATAAAAGAGAGCATAAGGCAGGAGCGATTGAAGGCAGTAGAGCCCGAGACCACGGGCATTTGACTCATCTAAAGCCCAGTACTATGTAGTGTCCATGGGCACGGGCTCCATGGGCCGGGCACTAACGGGCTTTAACGGGCTTCATGGGCATTGATGGGCTCTGCTCACCCCTACAATACACATAAGTTTAACCCATTTATCAACCGTACTTCACACATTAGCTGATCTTCTCGTTGACTTTTTTCTATAAGCAACATTTCATACTCTTGTTTAGCTATGTTATATACTCCATTTAGAGAGCAAAGAACTCACTTATGATTCACTCTGTATTTCCATACAGCATGTTACATCTTTAAAGATCCTTAATCTCAGTCGTTCGCGAGAACTTGCAAGGGCTCCTAACTTCGAAGGTGTTCCTAATCGCTTGAAGAATTGATTCTTAAAGGGAGTGCAAATCTGGTGGAGCTTTGTGAATCCATTGAACACCTTAAGGCACTGAAAGTGTTGCTTGCTGCTCGAGTTTTCATAAACCAAGAACCCCATGATATAGGGCAGATAGAATGGTGGCATCGGCATGGAATTGTTTCAAGATGGATGTCGAGACCAAGAAATGGTCCTAAAGTCTCATTTTCTGGTTTACCAAGGTGTTTGAGAATATTAAGCCTTGCACAGTGCATCATAAATAATGAATCTTTCCCTAAGGATTTTGGTAACATAGAAATGGCGTTGGAATACTTGAATTTAAGTGGAAACCCAATTTTTAGACTGCCAAATTGGGTCAAAAGTCATAGCAAGCTTAAAGAACTTAAATTGACGTCATGTAAGAAGCTTGATCCTCTTCTTGCTCTGCCTAGTACTTTACTATTTGCGGATCTTGTTTATACGTGTGTCAAAATAACATCTTCAAGTGCGTTTGATCGTTTAGCTGATATCCGGTTTTACGGTAACACAAAGCTAGTTGAAATAGAAGGTTTCATAAGGATATCACCAATGGCAGAAGTTGACGATAGAATTATAACCATCTTGGGATGGCGCTTGTACGATGTAGTCATTGAGAAATGTTGAGGTGGTACTTAGAAAGAAAGATAATCTTTTTAGTGTTCAAAGTTTCCAGGTTCTCTTTCTCTCTCGCCCTCTCATACTAATTGGAATTTGTGAAGTGCATTCATAAATAAGTTAGAAAATTTCACTAGTCAGATCAAATAGAGGACACACATATACAATTGATTATTATCATTAATTATGATTCTTAATTAGGGATTGTATGAATGGGGAATATATAACACATGTTTCGTTGGAAAAGGTTCCATCCTGGTTCTCTTGTAGACAACCAATTAGTCATGCAGGCTCGTCAATACTCCGGGGAACATCAGTAACCAGTGGAAATTTAGTAATCATTTGGAGGCTGGTGATGAATTGATAGTTATTGTTGATGTGGCGGATAATATGCTACTAAAAGATTATGATATCCAACGTGTGTATGGTGGGGAAGAAGAAGAGGACAAAATCCAAAACAAAAGTACTTCTACTTCTTGGAACCAAGTCATTGGTGGAGATTTATCGGCTTTTCAGCTGAGCACAGGAGACTACTTGCACCGAGGACAATCTCTATCTCAACTGATGTACAAGTATGGTCCTCTTCCACAGGATCAGTTCCGGAATATATTTGGAGACCACGCCTTGTACAAAGGTGTGTAGCTTTTCTTATCAATTTAGTTTCCATTCTCTAAGAAAGCAGAGAAACATGGAATGAATGGATATAGTTCCATGAAAAAAATTACATTCTGCAGTTCATATTTGTATATATATTACTTTAACAACATATATATGCGGCTGATGTGAAGATTTTTGTGCCTTAATGGTTGCAGAGTTAGAAAACTGGGGATGGAGTGGTGCTGGATCTGGGGGAAGCAAAAAGCGCATTTATGTTGAGAGAACCTTCGATGATTACTTCCCACCGGGGGTGAAATTGTTTTGAGGAAGTCTTCTACTTCTTACTTTGTGTGTGTTTGACAGAAAACGTTGTAAAGAGAGCTTCATTCTTAACACTCATTTAAACCAAAGAACAACTGCCAAAAAAAACTCATTATGTGAAAAGCTCTAGAACTTGCCACTTCCTTCATGACTTATTTCTTTCTCATTTGCTAAAAAGTTGAACATGGATGTGTTAATTTGTAGTTTATAGCAGTGAATTATGATCAGTAAGCACTTTTATGAAAGTAAATCTTGAAGTCTGTGCTAATCTTGATATAATGGCCGGCCCACATGACAATGTTGGGGCTGGCTCTGCTTGATATTCAGACCATAAGGTTTACACACCAATTCTCATCGAATTCACACTTGATAGAAACTAGCTATAACCTGCTATCATCACCTCACATGATAAGCTAAAAACTAAACTAACTTTTGTGTGTGTGTGTGTAACCTACAAAGGAATGAAAACAAGACAAAACTAAACTACCTAATCTATCCTCAGCCTACCCAGCACTGGTACATATCATGCAGCAAGAGGTAATTCAGAATCTCCGGGAGGGTCATTAAGGGTCACTACCCTTTGATATTGCTCCAAGCAAGGCTAGAGCATCTGCAGTTCCGCATGGTAATTTCATTCTATTGTGGTATGTTGGATGATGGCATTCATGTCTTAGAGCAGTTTTTGTAATGGACACATCGTTTCAGTGTTTCGATCAGTTCCCTACGGAATTGTTAGATTCGACTCAACGTGGTATCTGTGTTTGTTGTTGTTCTTTTTTTCCGCCTACTAGAAAGGCATTTTGTTCCGCTTAAGAATATGGTACTTAAACAATATGAATACATTATGACTCATCAAAGCTACTCATCTGAAGGATATATCTAGCCATTCTGATTAGTGATTAGTTATAGACATTTGGATGTCTAAGACTACTCTTCATGCTTTCACATTCCGTCCTGGCATGCAGCACAGTATACTAGTAGTATAATTCAATGACACGAGGACTAATTTTTAGGCATTCAAAGAAGCATTCCTTCATAATTGGTAAAATGTCAAAAGAGTGACCTAATTGTGCAGCTATATAACATGTTTATGAAAAAGTTTAAATTGTTACACTGTTGGGAATGCCCCTGAAAGTAAGGCCTATTTCACTGCTGGGATAGAGCAAAGTGTATGGCATCTTTGCTGGTCCAGCCCTGTTCTTCAACTTTTTGTCTTTGTTCATTTCAATAAGTTTCTCCTCTACTTCTGCCAGATTCTTACCAAAGTTCTCAAATGCTTTTAGCGCTTCTTCGTCTGTTGTCCATTCCAAAGTGTCTCGCTGCCCAAGAAAGACCTCATCAGCAGAATGCCTTGACAGTATCTCGATGAGAGAAATCCCCAAAATGCTCAGCAGCTGAGGGGTAACAGTCTCCAAGAATGCCTTTTCCGGATTTGTCTCGAGCTCTTTGTAGTCCTCAGTGCCAGGTTTCGGTATGAACCTACGGCTCATGCCTGGGCGATTCAGTAGGTAGCCTCCGTAAGGATATTGCCCAAAATTCACAGCTGCATGGAGGGCAGAAGCTATCCATATGATGGTAGTGCAGGATTCTACGAGTTCTTCACGGGTCTGCATCTTGGGCCACCATGGTTCATCTTTCTTGTCGCCATGGCCCCTTGTCCGAACCTCTTCCCACCAGGACTGAAGTTCGAAGTCGTTCTGAACTGTGTGGTCAGTCTCATAGTAGAACGTGCAATAGTCCTTGACCCATGTTTGGATTGTAGACCAGATCTCGAGCCCATCAGCAGCGTATGGGTAATCCTCTATTAGCAGTCGCACACCATGTGGAGAGTTCGAGTCCTCAACTGCCACTCCTCTGTATAAAGCGAAACAAGCCATTTCATGTGAGTAAGATCAAAACATTGGAAACAAATTCAAATTTTTTCACTTAGCTCATCATGATATAATCACAGCTGGAGTTGTTAGTTAAGCTATACTTATATGCCAAATTTCCTGTTTCCCCTTTATATTTCTTACTAATAGATTTGCGTTCATTTATCTAATCTTTGGCTATGCTTTGTCTTTGGTAGTATTACCTCTTGATTAGATCCTTAGGAAGTGCTTGGTCAGGAAAAACCCATTCTTTGTACATGGTAGATGACATCTCCAAGGCATATTTCTCTGGAAAAACAGTATTCTCAAGCAGACCACCGGCATTAATGAGGGATTGCCTTCCAACGGCATTTATGTTCATTGTGTCACGGAAGTGAGGATGCAAGAGCTTATGAATTGGGTGAAGGACGCTTAGCTGCCTATTGGTTGCAATTATGAATGGCTCGATTGCTGCATGCGTATGCAACCTGCAACAAACATCCATGTCTTATTTTCAAGACCTCATTCCAAACTAGATCTTCTATTTCATTTAAAAAAGATGCTTTCTTTGACAGATATAACTATACCAGTGACAGATGAGCTGATGATAGCCAGAGTCATTTACTGCAACATAAGCTTTAGCCAGCTGCCAAATGGTACCTTCGGCCCCGTGGTCTGCTGGTGTGTACACTGTACTGATCGCTCCACCTTGATCACATTCTTCATGTGGGAGGCTCAATTCAATTGCTAATGGCTTCAATGTACCATCTCTTTGCAAGAAGAGGATTGTCCTTGTGGCGTAGGTCCTCGTGGAAGTTTGGTTTATCGCCCTCAGGTATGGCATCAATGGATCATGGTGATCTAATATGTATAGCCTGTTGTCCTTAATTGCCTAAACAACAAAATAAAAACTTTTAGTTAATATGATTCATAAATCATGTACAAGATATCTGTTCTGATTTGAGATTATTCCTTCAAAAAGTAGGGTTAGGCTAGTATGTGAGTTTTACCTGGTTTACGTCTAATCCATCCAAATGATCTTTTATGTGTTCCTCGGTAATTGTACTGTTCTGGTTACCATATAGTCTCAAGTCTAGCTTGCTTGTTGGCGGGAATGTCTGCAAATAAAGAGTCTCATAAATGATAGTATAACTTAAGATAGAAGGGTAATTATATGAATGCTTATTACGAGAAACTTAAAATAAGATTGTGGTTCACAAGGTGGAATTTACTTGGAGACGACGAATGACAACAGGGTTTAATCCAGCCAGCATTTCTCTCGCGAATTCTTCATCCGTCCTCCATGAATTTTTGTCCTCTGTTTGTGGAACACGAAAGTTATATAATTCGTGAAGTGTATTCATAGATAAGTTATGAACTCTCAATAGTGTGATTAAAATTGTTTAGAGTATGATGCCTTAGAGATGAGTAGCGATACCTTTGATCACTTGCGGCACAGGAAATTTCAATGGTCCCTCACCATCACTCCGAAACAGTTCTTTGAGCATTTCTGAGGGAAGCTTCTTTCTGATACTTTCGAGTAAAGAGCTTCTTGGTAGCGTGATCCCACGTTCAAAGAGTTTTAATATATCTTCAAATGATTCAAACTCATTAAATTTGTTATCAGATATAGCCTCAAACTTATGTTTTAGCACATGCTCGATTGCATCAATGATCTTGTCAGAGAGTTTGTCAAATAGAGCCTCAAATCCAGGGATTAGGGACTGTGCTATTAACTTTAGCCCGTAGGCAACCACGTCTGACATCTTTATGTGATTGAATCTTTCATCTCTAGGTACATAAATCTTTAAGCTATCATAAAGAGGAAGCCTGCTTTCAATACGTGGATCTATAAAAAAACAGAACAAATCTTACATCACTTTTACAGTATAAACTAGGAAAAATTAAAAAGTAAAGCCATCTTTATCTTTACTATGGTAAAAACATGTTAGAAAGTATTTAACCTGTTTTTGTTGGTGGTCGGCCTGTTCTTCCCCTGCGAGGATAAGGATGGTCAGTGGAACCTCCAAGAATAGGGCGGACATGTTTGGGATTATCAGGCTCACCCAAATCGTTGTAGACATCATAGTCATAAACCCTGTCCCATTCTTCAAGCTTGTCTGTTCCATTTCCTCTCAGGACCTTTAATTCTTCTTCTCTGTAGTAGCGTAGTGGCTCGGGTGTTTGGCTTGGAAGATATGTCTGTGACACATAATTTGACAGTGTTTTTTTAGTTTAGCTGACTATTCTAAAAAGGATTTTTTTTTTTTTTTCCTGAGGTTAAAGTAAAGCTCTAGGAAGTTTAAACAAGTACTCCACCTTATTTGTGAAGAAAACACGATCCATTTTGTAACATTCAGCAGGGTAAACCCAAGAATTGCAGATAAAGTGAACTCGACCGTGATTAGGAACATCTTCTAGTGTCAGTGTCTTGAGGTAAAATTCACTATGGTGTAAATTTCTTACGGTGAAGGCTCCAGGAAGTCCAAACTCCTCATTCCAGTCAAAGTTGACGGTGAATGTATGAGCTCTACAGCTCCAGTTCTTCAAGGGTGCCGGTTTACCAAGTTTGCCTCGCAGCTCTTTGGCTAGAAGAAACCAAAGTCAGTTGGTGTTAGTTTCAGAAAAGCAAGTTGAATCAGTCAAAAGAGTAAGTTAACACTCTAAATTCAATAGTGGTTCTATTACTAACCACATGGGTTAGTCCGAGTGGTATCTAGTCACACTAAAAATTCAGGCAACTTTAATTTTTGTAGTCTGCACCTTGGAGGTAATTTCCAAATACCATAGGTGGAAATAAGGCGTGCACCCTGAACTCGCCTAGGGAGGTTGATAAAGGCAAAGAAAGAAGATACCAGTAGGGTCAGGAAGATGAGCACTGATGAGTTGAAGGTAGACCTTCCGGCCAATGAGCTCGTTGAACCAATCACATGTTGATGCTTTCAAGCTCTTCCTGGTAAGCACAACTGTTGCCTTAATCTTCTTCTTGATCACTTGATGATTATCTCTAGTTCCCATATCCAACTTCCTTTTTGTTTTTTTTTTTGCAGTGCCAGCAGCATTGACCTCTTTGCTGTTTTCTAGTGGCAGTAACAAAGAATCTGATACTAATCCCCACCAACAAGTAAGAAAAGCAAAGAATCTGATATCTGGAGTTGTAACAAAGAAAGTTCTTCCCTTTAGTTATGTGCCTGTGAGTGTTAAGCGTATAAAGCTTATCTTAAAATATGGAGAGAAATCATTGAGATTATGCCTGTAGTAAATCACAATCATTTAGATTATATTCCTGTTTTAGATAGATTCACCGACAATACATTAGCACCGTTAGGATAAACGTTGAAATTAGATCTTAATTATTTTCTGTTGAAATAGTCATAGCAGTACGGTAATTTTCCTGATAGAAACTATCCTTTAAAAATGTGTGGCTTAGCTAGAATTTAACAGATGCATCAAGTTAGAAAGTTGTATTCTCCTTCTCATTAATTGATTTGTATCTTGGTAGATGCAATGTCACTTCATGGAGTGAATGGAAATTCAGCAATATTCTTGGTTGGTATGAGTACACGAGGTGTCCCCAAACCACATTTGTTTCTGAATGAGTTTTTGTTCTAACACCAGCCCGCCCGCCCTACGATCACCAATAATTTGATCTCTAGGGTGATCCCTAACTTCCACAACTTCAGTAGGAAGGTTCTGCGTTACGGATTCTTGTTGCAATTCTTCTATATTTGCTTATCTTGATAACAGGATTTGGGTTTGCAGATCTTTCATGCATACTTGGAGGATTTGGCACAATGATTTCTGCTGGTGAGCTGGTCTCATTTTTAGTAATGTTACTATATTCACTTGTCTCAAGAGTGTCTTAAAAAACATCAACAACATTTGAAGCCACATGTGGCTCAACGAAACTAAATTCATCAAACAAACATGCACTGATATAGACTTTGGAATCTCATTTTTGGTATATATTAAGCCACAACATGTTATATTTGTATCTCAGATTAATTTGTAAAAGAATTAAATTTTCATCACATGCGGCCTTTGGAACACGAACCACATGTGACCAATTAAACTTTAGAAAAATCAAGACAAAGATTGTGATTGACACATGTCATGATCCAATGATTGCTTGTGTAAAAAATATGTTGCACTGTCGGTGGATGAAAAATTACTCTTTGTAAAAACCTTTGTTGTTTAGGGATGTGGATCTAGAAAATTTCCCGGACTATGTAAATTCTTTTTTACCTTATTTTCAGTTTGCTATTTTATTGTCCTATTTTAATCTTTTGGAACTACAATTATAACAATTACCAATGGTTAATCTAATAATTTTAGGAAAAAGTGAACAACCCATTGAGTAACTGTCCCACTTCTCATGCAATATTAAGTTTTGGGGTAAACATAGGAAAAATAATACAATTACACTTTGGACATCCAACTAATAATATTTCTAGGAAAAAAAAAGTTTGAGCAGGGTAGTGAATAGTGATAAACAGTATTAGTAATCACGATACTAATAGCTCGTTATTAAACCCAAGATTATATATTGGGGGTAGTTTTGAAATTAAAAATGTTAGTTATGTATTTTTTTTTTTTAAGGGAATGCACTAATAATATCATCGTCTCATATAGTTAGCGAGGGGATAAAGGGCTATCCAGATAGGTTAGCATGGGCTATTAGTCTAAACCGTTATATCAAAAAATTTAATTTATTGATCTTATCTAATCTTAATCCTAACTACATTGGGATGTTTAGAAATTATTGAAAGGAAATTATACTTTGCTTGTGGGTGGCGGGGGAACTTGTCACCATTTTATTTGAGCTCTTGAGTGGAGTGTGGAGCCTATGCCAGACCTTATTTAAGTAAGCATAGTGGGGTTCCCTAAGTACGATTATGTGGGTACAAACAAGTAAGGTAGCTTTCTTATGGCTCAATGATCAAGCAATCTATTTTCTATATTATTATTTATATTAACTTTTAAAATATACTCACTCTGTTCCTGGTAAAGAGTTCTCCCTATTTGAAAGTTAATTTTTTTAAAAAAAATAACATTTTTAATAACGCATTAGTAATAAAATGACACTTTTATGACTTAATTTCTGAAAATTGACTCTTTAAATGAAACATCTCAAAATAGAATAATGAACTATTTGCTTGGAATAGTGGGAGCATTAAGTGCTTGTTTGGTGGAGTGTTTTGGTCAAAACAATGTGTTTTCTCTTTAAAAGTGTTTCAATGCAGCGTTTTAAAACGCAGTGTTTTAAAAATGTGAAGCGTTTTAAAACGCTCCAATTTGTAGCGTTTTAAAAATATGTTACGCTTATAACTACTTTGTTTATATAAAATAACATTTTGAAATAGTTTTCCAAACTTGTTTACAAAAATAAAACTGCGTTTTGAAAACACTACGTTTTAAAAAAACTGTGTTTTCAAAACGCTGTACCAAACGAAGCCTAAATTTATACGTCTACAATCTTTAAAGCGTTTTGTACTTTAGAAGGTTTTCACTACCCATCTATAAGAACATTATTGACAATTAATTTAAATATTTTTTATACAAAAAACAAGATACTTATTTTGGTAAGTCCCAAAATAAAGTAGTAGCATATATAAAGCCCCTTATGGTAGATATGATGTTCACAAAGTATGAGCTCAATCCCTTTACGACAAAAAAAATTTTAAAAAAAAATTTAAAAAGTAGTAGCATAACTTTTATTGGAATAAAGGGAGTACATATCGTTTTAGGGAGAGACTATTTTCACCCTCTAATATGATATTATAAATGCTTTACTAATGCAAACTCTAATTGATACGAGTGTGTGACTTGCAATAGAGTCACTTCGATTTTCCAATATTGAGTTTTTAAAAGTTGAATCTGTCTTTTTTTTTTTTGGTTCTAATATTTTTTCAATTCATTATACCTGAGTAATATGAATTGAAATTATTAATATTAATATTTTCTATAGACTCTGAGTAGAATATAAATATAAATATAAATACTTTTTCAATTCATTTTACTTCGGTAACCTGACTTATTGTTTTCCTTTGTCACTTTTCCCCTTTTACATGGTGTCATTAATTTTTCTCTAGACTCTCTTGATAACGACGAACGCCTTGATATATCGTTGAACTAAATACGATTCTCTAATCGGAACTAAAAAGTGTCTCAAACCAAACAAGGTCTTAACAAAAAGAGAATAATAAAAAAAAAAGGGTTTGATTTTGATATACCAGTAGTATATATTTTAAATTTACACAATCGTTAAAAAAAATTCCATTGTATAATGAAGTAGTGTGAGATTTGATTCATATAGATGATAGTAATTGTCATTTTACTTATTTTTAAATTATATTTTCTTCATCCCAAAATCATTTTCCTGTTTAATCCGGCACATGAATTTATAAAAAATAATTCACTTAATTATTAGAATTGGTTTGATGTGTAGATTCTTTTTAAATCTCATGTGCATGCGATCTATAATTAAAGTGGGAATAAAAGTAATACTCTTTCAATTTCGGGTAAAGAGTTCTTGTTTAAAAGTTTGTTTTCTTTTTAAGAAAATGACACTTTTAGTAATTAATTAGTAATAAAACGACATTTTTATGTCTTAATTCTTTTAAATAATTTTTTTAAGTAAACAATCTAAAATGGAATAGTGGATAGTTTGTCTCGAACGGAGGGAGTAGTACAATGGTAAAATGTTGTCCTAAAAAGAAAACTTAGAAACAAGATATATTTTTTTTAGGATAGACATAAAAAGATAGCAGAACAATGATTTTGGGACTGAGGAAGTAATATTAAGTGCATTACATAGTGCATTAGAATTTAATATTTAAATTTTAAAGCATCATTTATCCAACCGTGAATTTAATCACATGTGGCTGTGGATAATAATACAGTCAATCACATGTGACAATTATTTTCTCTTCATTCAAATTAAAAACATCTCTCCAATGCAACCTTGAATTTGATTGCGTGCATTCCGCCACCAAAATAATGTTAGCAAAATATTACTCCATCCGTCCCTAATTTATTGTCCTGCTTGACCCGGCGCACCGTTTAAGAAAACCTATTTGACTGGATTATTAATATTGATTTAATATGTAGTTTCCTTTAAAGTCCATGTGTATGTGGCCCATAATTAAAGTAGAATAAAAAAGTAAGGGTAAAGTGGTAAAAGTGATGTTCTAAAAAAGTAAGTTTCAAAGTGGACAATTATTTTGGGACGGACGAAAAAGAAAAGGAGGACGATAATTTAGGGACGGAGGGAGTAAAATAGAAAAGAAAACGGAACAAAAAATAGGGAACATTTTTAAAAGGGAAAATGTTGATAATAGTGTATTCAAATCTTCGACTAAAATGTTGAAATGAATATTCTTATCGAGAATATAAAAAAAGATGGCATCCACACCGTCATCTACAGTTATATTGATTACCACTTGATATTTTCAATATTTATATTTGCATTTGTTGATGCTCTTACATCAACCAATCAAATGTCTTAAAATTCAAATTTAGTCAATTAAGTGTAAGAAAAGGAAATTTATGTCTACAAAGTCTAGTATGTAAATTAATACTTCCTCTCTGTTTCAAAATCATAGCCTTTTTTCAAAAAAATAAATTACCCTCTTCGTTTTTAAATTATCGTTTTGGTGGACTTGACGTACGATTTAAGAAAATATATTTAACTTGATTATTAATATTAATTTGATATATAGTTTATTTTAAAATATATGTGTATGTCACTCATAATTAAAATAAGATAAAAAAGTAAGGATTAAGGGATAAAAATGTTATCCTAAAAAAAAAAGTTTTTAAACAAGATAATTATTTTAGGGGGAACGAAAAAGAAAAGTAGGATAATAATTTGGGAACGGAGGGAGTACTTTTTATGAAATACTTTTATCACTTTATCTTTAATTTTTTTTACCTACTTTAATTATTATTATATATTTACTAAGATTAAAAAACTGCATATTACATTAATATTTATAATATAATTAATTATTTTTTAAACAGTGTGACGTGTGAAATATAACGAATATTTGAAAATAGAAAAAATATCTAATAAGTATTATTGCAGTATTTTTAAAAATCTCATTAATTTACCCGAAGGTTAATTTTCACAGCAATACGCCCCCCTCTCTCATCCTTTCACAATTCACAAATTAGTCACAGTGCCCCGCCATCACTCCTCCGTCACGTCGCGGCTGCGCCGCCGTCTCTTACAGCGACCGCTGGGAATTATACTATCTCTCTCACTGGCGAAGGCACTGAAACGACTTGAAAATGGAACTAAACTCCACCTGTTTTGGTCCTTGCGGGCCTAGAACCAAGCTTAACTGGTATGAATTCAATTTTGACCAAAAATATCAGGTCAAATCAGACTATAAACTTGACCAACCATTTCAATTCCCATTTTCACAACTAGCCAAATAGTTTCCAGCCATGTCGTGGGGAAAAAAATTGTTTGTGGGTTGTCGGAATTCGGCCATATCCAGTGTTTCCGGAATCCGGAGTAACAGAAATGTGATTGATGATGATCCCAATGGAAATTATAGTATAGGTTTTATCATGCCTGAGATATCTTTTTGAGTGGCAGTTTCGATTATTGGGGAGTGATGGCCGGAGAAGCCGCCGGGAAAGTTCACTTTGCTGGCTTTGGGTGAAAATCGGAGTTGTGCGTTGAGGCCGAATGGAACTGTGGCTTGTTCGGGTGAAGATAACTTCAATTTGCGGGAGACTTTGCAATGGAATTTGTTGGAGGCAATTGAAGCGAATTCCTTAAGTATTTTGTGGGATGCAACATGGAATTATTCCTTGTTTTTTAAGCATAACATAACTCGAAGTCTCAAACATTACCTTTGGCTAAAAAGGAAGAGGACTTGGAGGTTTGTTTTGTGATTTACAACTGTTTGCTTCTTCATTTAAGGTTAGTGTAATTTTGTCAGTCTGAAATATGCTAATCGGATGTACAGAACCTTGAAAATCATTTTAATTGATGCAGTCTGTGATTGAGAACTTAAAGTTTCTTCTTTTCTCTTTTGGCAATGGACAAATCCCATCCTATAAGTGATTTGATCAGTTCTCTTTTGGCATAGCTTATACTACCAAAATTCAATGACACTTGAATAAATTTTAAGGCTTTCAAAGAAGCATTCCTTCAAAATTGATAAACTGCCAAAAGAGTGGCCTAAATGCACAGCTATATAAGGTGTTCATGAAAAAATTTAAATTGTTACACTGTTGGGAATGCCCCTGAAAGTAAGACCTACTTCACTGCTGGGATAGAGCAAAGTGTATGGCATCTTTGCTGGTCCAGCCCTGTTCTTCAACTTCGCATCTTTGTTCAGCTCAGTGAGTTTTTCCTCGACTTCCGCCAGATTTTTCCCAAAGTTCTCGAACGCTTTCAGCGCATCTTCGTCTGTCGTCCATTCCGGAGTGTCTCGCTGCCCAAGGAATACCTCATCAGCAGAATGCCTTGACAGTATCTCTATGAGAGAAATTCCCAAAATGCTCTGCAGCTGAGGGGTAACAGTTTTCAAGAAAGCCTTTTCTGGGTCTGTCTCAAGCTCTCTGTAGTCCTCAGTGCCAGGTTTAGGTATGAATCTACGGCTCATAGCAGGGCGGTTCAGTAGGTAGCCTCCATAAGGATATTGCCCAAAATTTACAGCTGCATGGAGGGCGGAAGCTATCCATATGATGGTTGTGCACGATTCTATGAGTTCTTCACGGGTCTGCATCTTGGGCCACCATGGCTCATTTTTCTTGTCACCATGGCCCTTCGTCCGAACCTCTTCCCACCAGGACTGAAGTTCGCAGTCTTTCTGAACCGTGTGGTCAGTCTCATAGTAGAATGAGCAGTAATCTTTGACCCATGTTTTGATTGTAGACCAGATCTCGAGCCCATCAGCAGCATATGGGTAATCCTCTATCAGCAGTCGCACACCATGTGGAGCGTTTGTGTCCTCAACTGCCACTCCTCTGTATAAAGCAAAAGGAGCCATTTCATATGAATAAGATTAAAACAGTGGAAGCAAGATCAAAGTTTCTTCAGTTAACTCATCATGATCTAATTACCACAGTTGGTTTAGCTGGAGTTGTTTGTTAAGTTATGCAAAAGTTCCTGTTTTCACGTGCGCATTTCTCAGCAGAATTGCTTTCATTTTATCTAATTTTTGGCATGCTTTGTCTTTAGTAGTATTACCTCTTGATTAGATCTTTGGGAAGTGCTTCGTCAGGAAAAACCCACTCTTTGTACATGGTAGATGACATCTCCATGGCATATTTATCGGGAAAAACAGTTTTCTCTAGCAGACCACCAGCATTGATAAGGGTTTGCCTAGCCACCGCATTTATGTTCATTGTGTCACGGAAGTGAGGATGCAAAAGCTTATGAATTGGATGAAGGACACTTAGCTGCCTATTGGTTGCAATTATGAATGGCTCGATTGATGCATGCGTATGCAACCTGCAACAAATGTCAATGTCTTATTTTCAATTGCGTATCCCAAACGAGATCTTCTGTTTCACTTAAAAGAAATGCTTTCTTTGATAGATATAACTATACCAGTGACAGACGAGCTGATGATAACCAGAGTCATTTACTGCAACATAAGCTTTTGCCAGCTGCCAAATGGTGCCTTCGGCCCCATGTTCAGCTGGTGTGTACACTGTACTAATCGCTCCACCTTGATCACATTCTTCATGTGGGAGGCTCAATTCAATTGCTAAAGGCTTCAATGTACCATCTTTCTGCAAGAAGAGGATTGTTCTTGTGGCATAGATCTTTGTGGAAGTTTGGTTTATCCCTCTCAGGTATGGCATCAATGGATCATGGTGATCTAATATGTATAGCCTGTTATTCTCAATTGCCTAAACAACAATACTAATACTTTCAGTAATTTGAATACTATGCATACATTTTCTGTTCTGATTTCAGTTCTTCAAAATTAAGTGCATGGAATTTAGTACGTGTTTATTACCTGGTTTACGTCTAATCCATCCAAATTATCTTTTAAATGCTCCTCGGTGATTGTACTGTTTTGGTTGCCATATTTTCTGGGGTCTAGCTTGCTTGTTGGCGGGAATTTCTGCAGATAATACATGCTAAAATTTCAGATCGAAGTGTTATCATATGATTGTTTGTTATGAACAACTTAAAATAAGATTGTATTTCAAAAAAAAGGTAGAATTTACTTGAAGACGGCGGATGACAACAGGGTTTAGTCCGGCCAGCATTTCTCTTGCGAATTCTTCATCAGTCCTCCATGCAGAGGTGTCCTCTATTTGTGGAACACAAAATTTTTACGAATAAAAGAATTTGTGAGGTGTATTCATAAATAAGTTAGAAAATTTCACTAGTCAGATCAATATTGTTTACAGTATATTGCCTTGGAGATGTTTACGATACCTTTCATGACGTGTGGCACTGGGAACTTCAATGGTGCCTCACCATCACTCCTAAACAGTTCCTTGAGCATTTCCGAGGGAAGTTTCTCCCTGATACTTTCGAGTAAAGAGCTACTTGGTAGCTTGATTCCACATTCAAAGAGTTTTAACACTTCGTCAAACGATTGGAACTCATCAAATTTTTTGTCAGATATAGACTCAAACTTATGTTTCAGTATATGCTCAACTGCAGTAACAAACTTATCGGAGAGTTTGTCAAATAGAGCCCCAAAACCAGGGAGTAGGGACTGTGCAATCAACTTTAGCCCGTAGGCGACCACATCTGCCATCTTCACGTCACTAAATCTTTCATCTCGAGGGACATAAATCTTCAAGCTATCAATAAGAGGCAGTCTGCTTTCAATTGTTGGCTCTATCACAAATAGAACAAACTTGACATCACTTTTATGGTATAAAAGAGGATGAAGTTATAAAGTTAGTCTATTTTTCTTCTTTACTACGTACGGGACAAAAGGATGTTAAAAGTATGTAACCTTTCACAGTTGGTGGTCGGCCTGTTCTTCCCCTGCGAGGGTAAGGATGGTCAGTAGACCCTCCAAGGGTAGGGCGAACAAGGTCGGCATCATCAGGATCACCCAAATCGTTGTAGACATCGTAGTCGTAAACCCTATCCCATTCTTCAAGCTTTCCAGTTCCATTTCCTCTCAGGACCTTTAATTCTTCCTCTCTGTAGTAACTTAGTAGTTCTGGTGTTTGGTTTGGAAGATACGTCTGCAACATGTAAATTTACAACTAACATTGATCATGCTACCAAATTCAAAATTTCAAGTTTCTTAAGAACTTAAACCTCATTTTCAATAGAGGTCTAATTATAACAGAACTTACCTGATTAGTGAAGAAAACACGATCATTTTTGTAATGTTCACAATGGTAAACCCAAGAATTGCAGATAAAGTGAACGCGACCATGATTAGGAACATCTTCCAAGGTCAGAGTCTTGAGGTAAAATTCATTGTGGTGTAAATTCCTTATTGTGAAGGCTCCAGGAAGTCCGAACTCTTCGTCCCAGTCAAAGGTGACATTGAATGTAAGGTTCTTCCGGCACCAGTTTTCCAAGGGCGCCGGTTTCCCAAGTTTGCCTCGCACCTCTTTGGCTGGAAGAAACCGATATCTGTGTTAGTTCAAAGGAAAGTAAAGCCCAACCAAAAGAAGAGCAGTGACAATTCAGCAGTGGTTCTGATGATCTCATTTGTTGAGTCTGCATTTTTTTTAGTATTTGTCTTGGAAATGATTGAAGTCGATGATTTCATAGGAAATTATTACTATTGAAATTAAATGGGATTTCGGATAATTGACCATTTGACTTATAGTTGAGTGGTATTATAAACATTTTGCATATATAGTTGACTTTTGCTTGGTTTTGTCTTCTTAATATCCTTTCAACTGCAATCTTTTGTTTTGATTCATTTTACGTAAACATAAGCATATCCCTTGTTCGACTCTCCCTAGGTACAAATTTTCTTGGCCAACCTCGTAGAAGACCCAATAAAAAAAGAAGAAAAAAAAGAAAACACTATTGTGTTGAGCCATGAGCAAGCAAGCTATATAAGAAAATGGGCTCAAAAGTAGCACTCCAATTTTCAACTGTGGCACTCCATCCATCGACTTTATTTCGCTTATGCCAAGTGTTTTACATACCGTACTAACAATTCCCAATTTTTATTTCATTTCCTTCTAACTGATAGCATCACTTGACAGGATATGGAGTATTTGGTTATCGTTGAGAGGGCATGGTATAACAATTAATGCAGATTGTACAACAGCCTAATAAAAGATGTTAAGACAAGGTTAAGAAGGAACGTACCACCACCACAAGAAGCAGCAGCAGGGTCAGGAGTAACAGCACTGATGAGTTGTAGGTAGACCTTCCGGCCAATCAGCTCATCGAACGAATCACACATAGCAGCTATAACTTTCTTCTTAGTAAGCGCAACTGTTCCCTTAATCTTCTTCATCACTAATTGATCATCTCCTCCTATGTTATCCATCTTCATTCTTTTACCCATCCTGAAGCTTTCACCCATTTTTGCTTCTTTCTAAAAAATACCCACCAAGGTTAGATAACAGAAGACAAAGAATCTGATATTGAAGTTACTAAGATAAGTTGTGCTGTTGAGTTGGTTGGTGTTGCATTTATAGGCAAAGGCACAACTGTGTATATATATATATATATATATAATTCAGGTAAAACAAGTCTGTCTATAATTTGAATATAGTAGGAAGGTTCATTTGTTGATAACTTGATAGCTCAAGTTGATTAAATTTGAAGACCTTCATAAGAAATTAGGACAAAGACTTAGAATTCTTTGAACTCTACACATGAATGAAGTCCTCTCTCTCTTGGCATATGAATAATTGTGGTCTCCAATGAGTGTGAATGCGGCCTACCACGTGTTTTTTAAGCTTGAAATTGTGTGTGTTTCTGGAAATGACCAAGAAACAAGTGCCCCACAACATGGGCCCTTCTTTATGGAGAAGAATATCATTAAATTAAAAAAAAAAGATTAAAAAAGACTGAGGGGTGGAAGAGATGACAAAGGCGCTCTAGCAATAACGTTGAGATCCTTTGTTTTAATTCTCGTACCAAACACTCACCTATCAAAAAAAAAAAAAAAAAAAAAAAGGATTAAAAGGACATCCTTTATGGATCTGATCCTAATGAATTAGATTCTCTTTATTATGCTTTCTTTATGGAGCAGTATAATAAAGGAGCTTGTTTATGTTAGTCACTCAGGGAATCTACCTTTTTCTTTTTACAAAGTCCAAGTGTTGCATTGTGGTTGGCTAGATAGATAGAACTTTACTAGAAGAATGCTTTTACAGAAAATATATATACATATGTACAAAAATGAAAATAAAATAATTTACTTGTAAAAGTCTTCTTTCACACATGATGCCATCATTTGGAAAAGGCTAGCCCCCCCCCTTGGTTGTTGGTACACATGATCAAGTCTAATCTTAAGACCCTTCCCAGGAGATTACCTCTTGCTGAAACCAACGACTTTAATTTTGCCAATCTATGGGTAGACTATGAAAACTTATAATCCTTCCGTTGGATCAATGTCCACCCAAAGAGTTTCGTTTGAAACTCAAAGTTTTTTAAAAAAATTATATTTTTAGTAGTTTATTAATAATTAAATAATATTTTTATATTTTAATTTTTAAAATGAACTTTTAAGTGAAACATGTTAAAATATAATAATTGACTTTTTACCCAGAACGAGGGAGTAAAACACTATTGTCGTGGCAGGTTTACTTAGTTTTTGACTTATGACTAAAGCTTCGTTTGGTGCAGCGTTTTAAAAACGCAACATTTTTTTTATATAAACACGTTTGAAAAACTATGTCAAAACGCAATTTTTACAAATAAAGTAGTTGTAATCAAAACATATTTTTAAAACGCTACATATTTTTAAAATGATGTGTTTTTTAACGCTGTATTGAAATACTTTTAAAGAGAAAACACTTTTTACTAGCGTTTTGATCAAAACGCTCCACCAAATAAACACTAAGTCATCCAATCAAGATCTAGATTAGTTATAAGGTCAACTCCAATGGATACCACTAATCCTCATTTTGGTGGTTTATCCCACTCCAACCCATTCCCAAAACCTATACCAAATTTTGGGTGGTGAATAGTTCTATCCCAAATTTAGGGTTGCACTATTCATACCCCAAATTTGGTATTGATGGGGGCCCATAGTATATCTTAATTTTTAATTAATTATTAAATACTCAAATTTATTAAGAATATGATATTATTAATTTAAATGTATTAACAACTAATAAATATCTAATATTAGATAATATAATTAATTAATAAATAAATAATAATACTATTATGTATTTTAAATTATGGAACATTATTAATTCAATAATAAAATTATGTATTTCAAGTGCTCGTATGTTTATTACATTTTATTTCTTTGATTTAGTTATAAAATTACTAATTTTTAAATATTATTAATGACGTAAATAATATTATAAACATAAAACTATTAAAAATACTAAAATTATTAATTGTGTGATCTTAATAATTGTTATTTAAAAGATTAATAGTAAATTAATATGCATGTTGATAAATAAAGTAAAAGAAATAAAAATAGAATATGTTAATGAATATTCTATTTGAGGTGAGATTTGAAGCCGTGAGTTGCAGTTGGAATAGTGTTTGGTGTTGAAATGAACCAAATTTTGGGTAAAATCTTATCAAATTTGGGGTTTAGCATTGGATATGGTCTAAAACACTTCACTCCCAACATCTCAGGCATAAGAATATAACATGGAGGCTAACCACACTCAAAAACTCACTTTCTTCACCTCATTTCTTGCATTGAAGTATTATATCTTGTGCTGTACATTGCAGAAAATGAGGTGTTGAAAGTGGATTTTGGGTGTAGTTAACCCCAACCATAATATAATTTATGTGTCAAGCTACAAAGTGACATGTTGTGGTATCATCCCACCAAATAACTTTTGGTAAACTATGTGAAGTCTTTTAATTAGGGGTGTAAATTTGAACCACTGAACCGAACCAAACCAAACCAAACTAGTCGGTTTGGTTCGATTTTGGTCGAAGATGGTTCGGTTTGGTTCACGGTTTTTGGTATCGAACCAAACCAAATCGAATCGAACTAAATCAACATATATATTTTTATCTATTTATTATATAATATATATTATATTACATTTGTTAACTATTTTGAACCTTTGGATCATCTTATATGCATAATCTAGGCCTTTGATTTATATATATGGCCGGTCAAGCAACGATCATGTGTTCGGCACGTGTTCATTTTTTCCACAGGTAGAACACGTGCTTATCTTTGGCTCAGGAAGGATCTTCCAGGGGGTAGGGATCCATCCCCAATCGAGGGCCAAAAGTGTAGCGAGCATGACCTACATCGAGCAGAGTCAACCTGCTCGAGGGAATGGGTAATGGTCGTCTATAATGTGGGGACTTAATGTCGGGTAATCCGCCCTCACGTTCCAGACGTGACCTTAAACGTGTCTGTCATTTATGCTCGTGTAGTTAAGGTTCAAATCATGACCTTCATGGCCAAGGCTATATAGACCCCTTAGACAAAAAAGGGAAGGTACGTTCACAAATACTCAGGCTGAAATTCTATCAAAATATACTTGCACTTGTTGGTTTACTGATTATCACACTAGAGTGTATTTGCAGGGTAAGCCTCTCCCAATTCACGTTTGCATGTAATCCTCTTTGACAGGTTTGGGCCTCATATCACAAATAGATTGAAAGCCAGATATCTGACTATTTTAAGCTGAATATTTTGAATACATCAGTTGGTTCCATTGCTGGGAAACAAGTTTTTCAACTTTTGAATCCTTTTTCCGATGACTTAAGTTTTTTATGGCTGCTAACAGTGTTAACTTGTCGGATGGTCACACGACTACACCCAGTGTGGAGGTGCAAGCCGAAAACATATTGCCTCCTCCTTCTCCATATGATTCTCGTCACCAAATCAATCAGAGGCAAGGTCTGGAATCGTTGGCCCGAAGTGTTGTGGCCACGTTTGGCCTTGCTAATGAGTTTCGTGAGGAGGCTCTACATCAATAGGCGTTATACTTGGGGCAAATGCATTAACTGAATCGGCAGTTGATTGCTATGGGCAAGCCTCCGCTTCCTATTGAGTTGGAACCACTTCCTGCGATGCCCGCGCAGAGCCAGGCATTAAGCGTGTCCAGACCGGGGAGGGATCCCTAGAGGCCGGTCGAGGTTCGATCTGAACCCCGTGAGGGGGGGTCAAACTGGGGACGCAGCCAGCACGAAGGGCGGGATACTTATCGAGTTATTCCTAGTGTTCACTCGCGTCTTGGTCCTCAGTAGGTGAGGATTCATCCCAGTCTCGTCGCCGCCAGTGATCACCCTCTTCGCGGAGGTCCCAACTCGCAGGCACTGTTCTCCATCTCCACGCAGGTCGCATACCCATCGACACTGTTCCCCATCACCAAGAGGTTCGTATGCCCGCCGACATTGATCACCGTCCCCACATCAGTCAAGGGGAAGGCAGGAGTTGCCTCCCCCCAATAGCCAACAACAAAATATGGCAGGGGCAATGCCAGACCAAGTACAACAGGCCGCGGGAGGCCCCAGGCACAAGTGGCGCAGGACGTGGGCATAGCTCAAGCCATGGGAGCTATGGGTCCCCCACAGGCCCCTCTTGTGCCTGGGATACAGCTTCAGCCCGCCGGAGGCCTACCCGCTGTGGTAAATGCCGAAGACTTTGAAGAGTTGAAACAGCGCATGGAGGTATAGGAGTAGGACAAGGCTTTGGAAGGGAACATTCTGGGCACTGGGTCTAGCCCTTTGGCTCCATGGATCGAGAATGCCCTTAAAGGTCTTATCTTTCCAAACATTAAAAAGTATACAGGGAAGACCAAATCAAGGGACTGGCTGATGTCCTTTGAGTCACAAATTGGCCTGGTAACCTCTGATGAGGCGTTAAAGATTCGTGCATTTGTGGGCTCTTTGCAGGGAAGGCTTTGGCCTGGATGGGAGCTCTACCGCGCAGATCGATCAACAACTGGGTAGACCTATAGGGGAAATTCCTAGGCGATTTAAAACTTCAGGAGCTATTGTCAAGATAAGGGCGAACTTGTCGAAAATCAAGTAAGGGCCATGAATCTACTTCCAGCTACTTGGAGAGGTTCACAAAGATGCTTGAGAAAGTGTCTGGTTTGTCTGAGCAAGAGGTTACCTTATGCTTTGAGACTGGCTTGCTCGAGGGAAAAGGTGGCTGAGATAAGAGCTTAGTATGAGGGAGCCTAAAACGTAGACAAAAATGTTGATGTGCGCTCAAAATGGTGTGTGGGAGAGACCGCAAAAAAAGGAGAAGAAGGAGAGCACAGAGGCTGGTGAGAACGACAATACTGGCAAAAGCATCGGCCAGAAGGTGGGGGTGGTTATAATCGAAGCAAGTCAAGGTATGACCGCCTTAGAGAATTTCTTCAGGAAAGCGACCTTACTCGCTTAATACATTGCGAGAAGACATATTGTACGAGGTGAGGGATGAGATTCCCCGCGCCACGTATGAATGCGGAGACTACATACACTATAGATCGTATGAGGAGGTATGCCTACCATGATGACTCCACAGAGGAATGTTGGCCGCTGAAGAAGGCCATTCAAAACTAATCAACGAAGGAAGATTGGACGGTTTCAAGCGGGATGGAAACAACATGGGAAATGCCCCTCAAATGGATGCACCACAGGTTCGTGGAGTGATCAATGTGATTCTGGAGGAAGAACCTACTCCTACGCAGCTGAGAAAATATATTTATTCCCTATCAAAGGTTATAGATTTCCCCACAACTCTACAGGCATAGGAGGAGACTATTCAGTTTACTTGCAGCGAGCTCGCGAGTACTGGTCTGGCCGGATAGCAGTCCTTGGTTGTTTCGGCCTTAGTGGATGGATGGCTGGTCCACAGAATGTTGGTTGATACATGAGCATGCAAAGACGTCTTGTATTACTCCTGCTTTCAGGCGCTGGAGTTGAAGGATGACCGCTTGAAGCAATATGCAGGGACTTTGGAGGGCTTCACCAACCATAAAATGCCGGTCAATGGCACAGTTGAATTGAAGGTTTTGATTGGTGAAAGCAACCGTTCCAGAATGGGGAAGATTACCTTTATGGTGATTGATTTGAAGTCCCCCTATAACATCATTTTAGGGGTACCCAGCATGACTAAGTTCCAAATGGTGGCTTCCATTCCTCATCAATGAGCAAAATTCTACATTGATCAAGGGGTGGGGGTCCTAAAGAGTCAGCCCCGGGCAGTGTTAGAATATGTCCATGACATCCATAGGAAGAAGCTGAAGCTGACCTTGTCGACTGAGGATTAGATTATCACCATCAATCACAAGGAAAAATCTCACATGACCACGGGACCAGTTCAAATTGCCATGGTCGGCAAAAGCTTTGCTCTAGGCGAGCAGCGGTCAGCAATGGAGGAAACTTGTCATTTACCGACGACAGAATCGGAGGGACAGTTCGATCAGACAGCGAGCATGGATTTGGACCAGGTTGATCAAATGGAAATTTGGTTGGAGGCCGAGGAAAAGCTAGAGTGTGAAACTCTGCAAGTGCGGGATGAGCCTAAATTCATCGCCCATGACGAGCTAGATGAGATAGTCATCAACCCTACCTATCCTAAGTAGAGAATAAAAATAGGCAGGGCTCTCCCTGAAGCCCATGCCGGTTTGATCAAACAGAGGACATAAGAGGGGTTAGTGAGGAGGTGGTTGTGCATTGCCTTAGTGTAGATCCAACCTATAGGCTGTTCAGTAATGGCTTAGATAGTTCTCCTCTTAGAAAGATAAAGCAATCAAGGAGGAAGTCGAGAAGCTACTCGGACCGACATCATCGAAGAAATTCAATACCCAACCTGGATTAGCTAATGTGGTCATGGTGAAGAACTCAAATGGCAAACGGTGGCGGATGTTCGTGGACTTCACTAATCTGAATAAGGCATGCCCGAATGATTGTTATGTTTTTTCTCACATCGATAAACTGGTGGATGCTATTGCGGGGTTTGAGCTTCTGAGCTTCATTGATGCATATTTAGGATATCATCGGGTGAAGATGAATAGAGAAGACAAGGCACTAACCGCGTTCCGAGCTGCGGATGGCCTATACTGTTATAAGATGATGTCATTCGGGTTAAAGAATACATGAGTCACTTATCAACGAATGGTTAACATGGTGTTCATCTTGCAAATTGGTAGGAATGTGGAAGCTTATATTGATGATATGGTTGTGAAATCAAAAGGTCATGATCTTACAGTGGATCTAGATGAGACCTTTGACAACCTCTGAAGGCACAACATGAAACTTAACCCGAGCAAATGTGTGTTCAGGGTGAAAGCAGGAAAGTTTTTAGGGTTTATGGTTAATGAAAAGGAAATTGAAGTGAATCCTGAGAAGATAGAGACACTACTTAAGATGAAGTTACCGAAGTGCATAAAGGACATCTAACGTCTCAATGGCAGAGTTATCGCTCTTGGTCGCTTCATATGCAGGTCGGCCGAAAAGATGTCTGCCTTTCTTCAAGGTACTCCGGGGAAATAAAGGTTTCAATTGGACAGAGGAGTGCGAGCAAGCCTTCCAGTAGTTGAAGGAGTATTTGGGAAAGCCTCCCCTGTTGAGTAACCCGGTCATGGGAGAAGTCTTGTATGTGTATTTGGTAGCTACAGATCACGTTGTAGCCGTTGTTCTTGTTAGGGAGGAGGATAATGTCCAAAAACCTGTTTATTATATATCCAAGGCCCTCACTGTAGTGGATGATCGTTATTTTAATGCAAAAAGTTGGCCTACTCGCTCGTCATTACTGCTCAGAAATTACGAGTTTATTTTTCTGAACATGTGATAACTGTATACACGAACACTCTAAGGAAAATTTTGAACAAGCTTGACAGCTCTGGTTGGCTGCTCACTTGGTCGATTGAATTAACAGAGTTCCAAATGGATTACCTATCCTCGGCGAGCTATAAAGGCATAAGCAGATTTTGTAGCAGAACCAAGTTTCAGCACTCTAAATGAGGAAGAAATCCTTCCTCAGGCTGGGCCTACCAATGCCTCCCTTCCTCGACCTCACCTAGAGTTATTGTTGGGGAACTCCATGTTGACGGAGTGGCCAGCAAATCGGGAAGTGGAGCAGGCCTGCTGTTGGTTACCACCCGAGCAAGATATGGAGTTCGAAAAAGCCTTGTGCTTTAAAGTTTCCAGCATCCAACATTCAGGACGAATATGAAGCTAGGATTGCTGGTCTCGAGCTCGCACAAAACATATATTATACATAACTCGTAAAATAACTTAAATAGAAAATTACATAAAACGTTAAAATTGAAAAAATACATAAAATGATAAAATTATATAAAATATAAATACTTCAAAATTACACCAAAACAATTCAATAATTAGAAGGAAGAAAACAAAAAAAAATCTTTAAATAATTAAAACCCAACCCAACTGTTGAACCCCCCTCCCCCAGCACCAAACGGCTACAATCATAACGGTTAGATTTATATAAAAAAATTCAAATAAATCCGAGAATTTGCAGAAGCGGGACCCACCACAAAAGCCACTCTCACGGTCCTCCTCAGCGCGTGAGGTGCACGCACCATGTCTGAGGCAGCGGTGCACCACACCGCCCCCTCCTGTGATGCTTCTTCCCGATTGGTTTTCTTCTTAAATAAAAGTCTTCTTCATCTCTCTCTTAAATGGATTTCGCTAAGAAGATTAATCTCATTATTAAGAAGGCTACTATTTTTCTTCTTAGGAAGAAGAAATCTAAAAAATACAACATTGGTGGTGCTCTTAGCCGGGAAAATAGAATTGACCTTGAAACAACTGTGAATGTGATGGGATTCGAGGTCAACATCACATCAATGAAGAAAATTAAAAGGATCAAATTGAAAGATGGGTGCCAAATTCATGTCACCGGAATAAAATACAGCAACTCTTGTTATATGTACAATTGGCCAACTTGGTGATTTTGACACTATTATATAGTTTTAGCCCACTAAGCATGTCACCCAAGTGTGCATGTTGACATAAAATAACCAATAATTATATTAATTAAACACTCCTAATTAGTAGGTCTATAAAACTCATAAATAAAAGACAACATAGAGATAAAAATTATCAAACCTAAATTGTGTTAAATTTTAGGACCTGATTCATCGTACGTTTAAGAGAACCGTCAAGTGTGAGTTTAACATATTTTATAGTCTGATTCGTCGTATATTTAAGAAAATAGTTCGTGTTTTATGTGAAAACAAAATCACAAAATAAATTCCTAGTGGTTCCAAAATCTTAATATTTCTCGGTTTGATTTGGTTTGGTTCGGTTTGGTGGGTTATATAAATTATTTTTAATGAAATTATCTAACATTAAAAATAACAATGAAAATAAGATTTTAATTTGGAATTAGCATCAAAATTAGGAAATAACCTACTAACAACAAATTATCATAACAAATTCTAAAATATACACAAACAATGAAAGAAATAATAGTTCTCCATCAATCAAGATTTTGTTTGGTTTAGTATCTATATATATATATATATATATATATATATATATATATATATATATATATATTAGATGAATAAATCAAAGGTTCAAAATAGTGGTAATAAATGTAATATAATATATATTATATAATAAATAAATAAAAATATATAGGGTGGTTTGGTTCGGTTCGATGAACAAATTCCAATTTTGAAATCGGAACCACGAAAAAGAACCAAAATGGTTAATTACACTACCGTGTTTAACGAGTGTGAAACTAACAAAAAGTAATAATTGTTTAGCAAAGTATTGGTGAATTGTATATTTTGTATTCAATTCAAAATACATAAAAAGTCAATTCAAGTTCTAAGTCTATCATTGGGATGCAGTCAAGATTATATAAGTCCATTGGATTGCAAAAGATCAAAGATTAAAGTTGTTGAAACAGTGACAGTTGTGATCTAATCTTATTTAAGGGAGGGGATTGAATTAGAATATAGACCGCTAGAGGTCAAGATTGAAGTTGTTAGAAATAGTTCAATGTGGAGATTTGAGCTACTTACTTATTAAATAGTACTCCATTTGTTCATAAGTTATTGTCAATGTAATTACTTTTTGAGTCAAATTGAGCATTTTTTAAATAAAAATTTGATATATATTTTTTGTTTTTTTCAAAATCACAATACGTAATTTATAATGTTCTTGAAAATCAAAACAAAACAATAATTTAGGAATTAAGCGAGTATTTAATATTAATATTGTTGAATAAGGATACTAAAAGCTACCTTTAAAAATATTTAACAAAGTAATACTAAAAGCTAAGGATAGTGACAAGTGAGTTATATTTAAGCACTTGTTTAGAGAAAATAGATATTAGTGTTTATGAACGTTGGAGTGAAGTGTAACAAAGGTATAGATTTTTCATAAAAATGCTTATTATTTATTTATTTTTGGTGAACCCCAAATCCACACTTTTGCTATAAGCCCAAGGGTGATCGGCCACAGGTCCAACAACTACATGTAATGGGCTAGATCTGCAAAAAAAAAAAAATAATAATAATAATAAAAAAAAAAAAAATATATATATATATATATACGCTTCATGAGTATGAGGCGTGCTACGGATCACTCACTCAAATACATATCAATGTATCAATTTTTGCACGGTGATACATCAATCTTAATGACTTAATCGAATTTTGCATCGTGCTGCTAAATCATAATGTATCAGACCTTCATGTCATCCGTCGTCTTCTTCAGATTCTTCCTTCTCCTCCATCATAAGCCTTCTTCTTACTCATCCACCTCCACCTTCGTCCCTACTAAAAAATCTTCCAGCCTAACACAGATCCAAAGTGTTGGCCGGAGTTGTGGAAGAAGCTGATCTGGGCATTTTAGGAATAATATTTCGAAAATGGACTTTAGCGGTTGAAAAAAATATCAGCGACGGCCTGTAGCAAACAAATATTTGGACAAAGGTACGGCCAGCAATTTCTCCTAAATACTATTGTTTACTTTTCTTTTCTTTTATCGTTCTAAGAAAATTATCAAATTTCTAAATTTTCATTTTTAGGAAAACATTTTTACGATTTCACCTTACTTATTTGGGACATTGCAACAAAACAATTGTAATAATATATTCAATTTCCATAGAAAATAACAAATCAACCAAGTCACAATTCTACTTGCGTCATCCGTTAGACCTATTTATCATCATCAAGACTTCCTTTTATACAGTAACTTATTCCATCCGTTTTAGAACCTGAGAGGGGTGTGTTTGCCAGTTTTAGGAACTTACGGGGAGGGTCAAAGACTCAATCTTACATTGGAAGTCACACTTCATGACTAAAAGGAGGAGTATATACCAACTTAATGTAGTTTGTGATTGCTTGGCCAATAATGCACCATCAAGAACTTCAACAAGAAATATAAACTAGAAACTTGCTGAAATTATCTGATAATTATATACTTAAAAGATATATTTTCATTAAATCATAGTAATTATGAATTATAGTTACACAAGTATCCACATATTAATTATAATCACAAGCTATATATGTAAATCATGCCATGCTTTAAAGCTTTTACATGGAGGTGCTATTAGGGATTCCCTTCCCAGTAAGCCCCTCTTCACTAGTTGGATACAACAAAGTGTATGGCACCTTAACTGCTCCCATCCTGTTCTTTAATCTCTCGTCGCCGTTCATCTTCATGATTTTCCCTTCAATTTCCTTCAGCCTCTTTCCAAATCTCTCGAAAGCTTCCAGTGGCTCAACGTTGTTAGTCCACTCTGGAGTGTCTCTTTGCCCAAGGTAAGCCTCATCCGACGAATGCCTTGACAAGAGCTCTATCAAAGCAACCCCAAGCAGGGCTTCAATCTGAGCAGTAACTGTTTTCAAGAATACCTTATCAGGATTCTCCTTGAGCTCATCGTATTCAGGAGTGTTTGGCTCTGGCATAAACCTGCGACTTGTAGTTGGACGATTTGGAAAGTATCCTGCATAAGGATACTGCCCGAAATTCACTGCTGCATGAAGAGCAGAGGCCACCCATATGATGATAGTCAAAGAGTCTATTAGATCTCTGCGAGTTTGCATTTTAGGCCACCAGGGCTCGTTTTTCTTGTCTCCGTGTCCCTCTTCTCGTAGTTCCTTCCACCAAGATTGAAGTTCAGGGTCATTTTGAACCATATCATCAGTCTTGTAGTAGAAGCTGCAGTAATCGTTCACCCACACTTTGATCGCTGACCAAATCTCGAGGCCATCAACTGCATATGGGTAATCCTCAATAAGAAGGCGGATGCCATGTGGTGAGTTGGAATCCTCAACTGCCATTCCTCTGCAGAAATCATAGACTAAAGCATATCATTTCTGTGGGATGCCATGCCAACATATTTTTATACAGTTGATAAAGAATAGTGATTTACCTCTTGATAAGATCAGCGGGGAGCGCTTGCTCAGGGAAAACCCAATCCTTGTAAGCAACGGATGAGAGTTCCATCGCAAATCTCCCGGAAAGACTGTTTTCTCAAGGAGTCCACCTCCATTAATTAGGATCTGCCGAGCAAATGCATTTATGTTCATCGTATCACGGATGTGGGGTTTGAGAAGCTTATGGATGGGGTGAAGCACACTCAGCTGTCGATTTGTTGCAATCACAAATGGCTCAATGACAGTATGTGTGTTCAACCTGGGAACAACGTCAACAAAAGAAATAAATAAAAAAAACTTTAAAATTCACATCTCAAAGTAGCCATTTTATATTTGACAATAAGGTTGATTTGGAAAAGTTATACCAGTGACTGATGAGTTGATGAACACCAGAGTCATTTACTGCGACAAAAGATTTAGCTAGCTGCCAAACAGAACCTTCCACTCCCTCTTCAGCTGGGATGTATACATTGCTAATGGCACCAAAGTTATCTCCTTCTGGATGAGGCAAGCTCAATTCAATTGCTAATGGCTTCAATGTTCCTTCATTTTGTAAAAACAACAAAGTTCTCGAGGCATAAATCTTCGAGGAAGTTTCATTTATTCGTCTCAGATATGGCATCAATGTGTCGTGGTGATCCAATATGAATAGCCTCTTGCTCTTTATTGCCTGTTTGATGAAATATTTTTCTGTTACTCTTTGAAGGATAACGAAAATCAAGTTAGTTATTAAAATAGAACAATGAATATGTGAACTGAACCTCCTCGATTTGGAATCCATCTAGGTTATTCTCAATGTGATTTTTGTTTATGACACTATGCTGCTTGCCAAAGAGTTTAGGGTCTAGCTTGCTTGTTGGAGGGAACTCCTGTAGACACAGAATTTAACTGAATTGCCATCATCTGCCATTTTGTTCATTCGAACATGGAGAAAAATGAAAGAAAGTTAAGATAATTTTTGTTTTCCTTTCAGATTTCCTCGTTCGTTTGAACTTTTCTTTAACATAAGTAAATGGACGGAATAAGTAAAGTGCTTACTTGAAGAAGACGGATGCAGACAGGATTGACTCCGGCTAGCATTTCTCTTGCGAATTCTTTATCTGTTCTCCATGCAGACTTATCCGCTGCGCCAATATTGTAAATGCATCAAAGCCAAATGAAATATATATATTGATTTAATGCAAATGTTTTGAGGTAAGATTTAACTGTGAATATCAAGTTTCTGATTTATAGTCTTGTTTGAATTCCAAGTATAAGACTCTCTCACCTTTGATCACATCTGGCAGGGGATATTTTCCAAAACCCTCACCATCACTAGGAATAAGTTGCTTGAGCAACTCACATGGGAAGTTTTTCTTAATATTTTCAATTGAAGGGAAATTAGGTATCTTGATTCCTCCTTCATAAACTTTGTTCACATCTTGGATGGAGTCGAACTCTGTAGGAGTGCTATTGAATTGAGATTCAAACTCCGGGAGAAGGAACTGACCGATGGATTTTATTCCAGAACCAAGAAAATCTGACAACTTCAAGTACCCAAATCGCTCATCACTTGGAACGTAAATGCTTAAGCTTCTAACAAGTGGTAGCCTGCTCTCAGTTTTAGGATCTGTCAAGAAAATTTCAAGACATTGACATCAGTTTTCAGACTAATACATTTACCATGTAGGACTTCAGCAAATAATTGTATACAGATAAAAATAAATTTGTTTGAGAAATTACAAAAAAAAAAAAAATTGTTTGAGAAATGAATAGAAATGAACTGTTAACCTGTCTTAGTCGGTGGTCTGCTCGTTCTACCTCTACGAGGATATGGGAACTCAGAAGAGCCTCCAAGAACAGGTCGTGCATACTTTGGGTTTTTGTCAGGATCTCCCAAATCGTTGTAGAAGGCGTAATCATATACCCTATCCCACTCCTCGAGCTTTCCAGTTCCATTTCCTCTCAAAGTAAGTAACTCTTCCTCTCTGTATGGAAGCAGAGGTGATGGTGTTTCATTAGGAAGATACGTCTGCAAAAAAAAAAAAAAAACTTATATATGATGATATGATGATAACGGCAAGGGACTGCAGTGTTAGTTTCTATGAGTAGGTCTCCTATAAGATCGTCTTACGGATTTTAATTCGTAAGGCATAGCTTCTGAAGGAACCCGACCTGGGTCTTCCTACGTGGAACAAACACGTGGCTCCCGATCGGGTATAAGTGGGGCCCCTTTCCCACAATCCCATCGAACTTGAGGACCGACCATGGCCGATCGTTACTCTGCTACCGAACAAAGTATCCTCGGAATAAACAAAAGTCAATCCAGAAGTCGAGCAAGATCGAGCACTAGGGCGAGGAACGCCCATGCTTCGACACTCAACTACATCGACCAAGTAATTACCAGATGTCAGATCCTAATTGGATGGCACGTGTCGTCCATACAAGCATAAGCCAACTAGTGAGAGATCGACAGCTAGCCGACCCGGCGACATGCCCCTACACAAGAAGGGAAAATATAATTTGGCTAGTAAGCAACTACCAACTATGTAAGGCTACTGATAGACCATCAACCAGTAAGGAGCTGTCAACCAGTCGACCAGTAACAGGTCCCCATTCTCAAGGGCCCCTACATCAATAATGATCCCCCAAGGGACACTACTATAAAAAGAAGCCTTCCCTTACAAAAAATGTAGGCTGACTTGATCAAATATACACAATTGCATTAAGAACGATAAGGAATATACATTATCACCGGAAGCTTAAGAGAACGCCTAGCTCCGACACTTATACTCTCTGATTACTGACTCTCACACCGACGTGGACGTTAATCTAAGACACGTCAGCTCCGGTCCATTACTTACATCACCAGCATATATAGTCACCTCATCTTTGTGGCGTGATCAGCTCCACTCACCAATAAAATGGATCCGTTTTACAAAAAAAATATCTGTAAAATCATCTTGCCTAAGTATTTGTCAATTTCTATTAGAAGAGAGTCTAGTTTACCTGATTTGAGAAGAAAACTCGGTCATTAGTGTACTTGTCAGCAGGGTAAACCCAAGAATTACAAACAAAATGGACGCGTCCTTGACCAGGAACATCTTCGAGTGTGAGTGTCTTAAGGTAAAACTCACTATGGTGAAGATTTTTGATGAGGAATGCTCCTGGAACTCCTATATCATCGTCTTCGTCCCAATCAAAAGTAACAGCATATGCAGAATCAGTTGGTGTTAGAGGGGTGATTGTTGTAATCCAATCCTCCAAGCATACCTGTTTTCCAAGCTTTCCTACACAGTCATGGTAGCCGGGAGCCATTTATATATATTCACTAAATTAAAGTTGCTTAGACGTGTCAATTTAATATAGGAAAAATAGTGGCCGGTCCACTTTTCAAAGTTTTTAATTGCTTTAATCTCATATTTTTTTAAAGAAAAAAATTGTGAGTTGGTCAACTTTTTAAAGTTTTTAATCGCTACAGTACCTTCCATTTTTTCCAACCGGAAAAAAGTCACTATTGATGGCAAAATGAATACAATACCCTTAATGAACCGTATGTGTGCTACGAAGGTCATTATTTTGTGCCGTGTTACAATTAAACTATTAAATCGTGGTACAAAAATTAATGCAATGAAATTTATAAATTGTGGTTCAAAAATAGACTAGGAAATATAACTTTGAACTGCGATGCAAATATTAATACAATAAAATTTATGAATCGCGGTGCAAAAATAAAATAGGAAATTAAACTTTGAATCGCAATGTAAAATTAATGTAATGAAATTTATAAATCGCGGTGTAAAAATAGACTAGGGAATTAAATTTTGAACCGCGGTGCAAATATTAGTACAATGAAATTTATGAATCGCTGTGCAATAATAGAATAAGAAATTAAACTTTGAACTACAGTGCAAATATTAATACAATGGAAATTTATGAATCGCGGTGGCAAAATAGATTATTGAATTAAACTTTGAACCGCAGTGTAAAAATAATGCAATGAAATTTATGAATCGCGGTGTTAAAATAGACTAGGAAATTAAACTTTAAATTGTTGTGCAAAAATAGATTAGGAAATTAAACTTTGAATCGCCGCGGTACACAAATATTATCTAATTCATTTTTGCACCGCAATACAATAGCATAAAAAACCAGTTTACGTCCTCCGCGTTCTTCTTCAATCTCCTCCGTCGTAAGCCTTTTTCTTCCTCATCATTTCTATCTTCGTCTCAACTAAAAAATCCTTCAACCCGTCACAGATTCATTATAATTTTGTATTTCATGAATCAAAAAACTCGTTTACCTTTTGGGAGCGTTGCCCCCGAACCCCCACGAAGGGGCGCTGCCCCTTCAACCCCATGACCTAACCGGGCAGGTCGATCCTCGTTTCATTGCACACATCGTAATTTTCGAATCCAAAGTGTGTTACAGGAGCTGTTGAAGAAGATGATGACATTTTTGGAACAATATTTCGAAAAGTGGTCTTTTGCGGTTGAAAAGAAGAACGGTGGATTTTTGGGGTTAAAAAAAATGACTTTTGTAAGCAAGTTTTTTGATTCATGAAATACGAAAGAATAATTGATCTATGATGGTTGAAAGATTTTTCAGTTGAGACGAATGCAAGAGGAGAGAGGAGAAGGAAGAAGGCTTACGATGGAGGAGATAGAAGAAGAAGGTGAAGAAAGTAAACTGGTTATTTATACTAGCTTTTGTATCGCGGTGCAAAAATGAATTAGATAATATTTTTGCACTGCGATTTAAGTTTAATTTCTAGTCTATTTTTGAATCGCAATTCATAAATTTCATTGCATTAATTTTTGCACCGCGATTCAAAGTTTAATTTCCTATTCTATTTTTGAATCGCAATTCATAAATTTCATTGCATTAATTTTTGCACCGTGATTCAAAATTTAATTTTCTAGTCTATTTTTGAATCGCAGTTTATAAATTTCATTGCATTAATTTTTACATCGCGGTTCAAAATTTAATTTCCTAGTTCTATTTTTGAATCGCGGTTTATAAATTTCATTGCATTCATTTTTGCACCGCGGTTCAAAGTTTAATTTCCTAGTCTATTTTGAATCGCAGTTCATAAATTTCATTGTATTCATTTTTACACCGCGGTGCAAAGTTTACTTTCCTAGTCTATTTTTGAATCGCGATTCATAAATTTTATTGCATTAATTTTGTGCACTGCAGTTCAATAGTTTAATTTTATAATTTAAAGTTCGTAATAATATCACAAACTCTAACTCGTAATATCATTTGTCTTCGAGTAAATATTAGGTAAAGTTGCTTAAATGTTGGACAAGGGCGACCTCGTTTTAGGACAAGGCGACTGCATTACTTTGGTAGGATATTTCTGTCGTCAAAGCGGTCGTGTGCAAGGAGAGAAGGCGACCGCATTACATGGATTAACGCAATCGCGTTTGTGCAGTAGATTAGTTTTCTTGTTTCATTGTTTTAACCAATTCAGGGTTTGGTATTATATATATATATATATATATATATATATATATATATATATATATATATATATATATATATATAGTTGTAACCCTAAAATATATACATGGGTGACTTAATAAAATTTCAAAAATCGATTGGCCCAATCTCTTTCTTTTTACCCAGTTAATTGTTTGCGATCGTTGTATGTAACCAAAAAAAAATTGCTAAATAATGTTATATAAAAATGATGTTGTTTGTAGTGTCACATCTATTTGGAAAAATATTTTTTTTTCTGTAAAAACGACGTACCCATGAATTTTAATTAATGTGATCAAAATAAATGAGGTGAAAATGACATATTCCGAATATGGATTCTTGACACAAGGATTATTATTCAACTTTAAAAAGTTTTGAGGGACGAATCAGTCTTTTGCTAATCCCAGTTGTATCCTTTCCCACGCTCCGTTAAGTTTAAATACTGTGGTACTGTAGCACATTGGTTCTCATATTAATCTTCAAACATTTGCTCCATTGGAAATTCCTCAGAAGGTTGCAAAGAGAGAATAATGTTTTGATGCTAAAACTCTTCTTCATTTCTTGTCTTTCTTTGCCTTATTTCCCTTCCTACACTGAAATTTTCTTTCTTTTGCTTTGTTTTTCCTTCACTTTCCGAATTCGTCGCAAAGTCGGTGAAGCAAATTAACGAGAGCAGGAAAATTGTGTTTTGTAGTACGATACGAGTCCATATCAAGACAGTTGAAGAGCAAAGTAAATAATTCCTCCGTTTTGGGAAAACGTCTTAATTTAAAAGTCAAATTTTTTAAAGTGAATTATTTAAGTGAAACATGCTAAAATGGAATAGTATAGTAGACTAGTAGTGTAGTAAGGTAAGGCCTAGGAGATTACATTTACTGATTCAGTGGTAGAATTAAGTTAGAATGAACTAACCTTTAGAGTCTGAACTAATGAGTTGCAGAGAGAGAGTTTTGGGAAGCCACTCATCAACTCTGTCAAGAACCGATGCGTTCAAGTCATTCTTCTTCATCAGCACTACTCTACCTCTCATCCTTCTTTCTCTCTCTCGGCAACAGATGGCAGGTATAAAGCTAAAGCAATTCATTGAGGGTTATGGCAGGATAGAATATAGAAACAAATGTTGTAGAATGGGGTATTTATAGACTAAGACATGAAACCTAACTCCATTTTACATGCATCTTGATCTAGCTAGCTACCTTAATTGATCCGTGGAAAAGTAGGATTCCGAACTATTTTCATTCATATATAATTCACGCCGAATCATTAATTATATGAGTTGATTGGATGCTCATGATTTTTTTTTCTTGTTTTCTTCAAAACGACGTCGTTTTTTTGGTCCAGGTCAAAATTTCAAGTGGTTTTTGCATTAATGGCACACGGAACTCGTAAAATGGTAGGCAAAGGTGGGTACTTTGAGCTGTGAAACGATTCGGCTAAATCGAAAAGGGTTTTGACAAGGGACTTATTGTTGCATCATCATTAAAATCGTGTTTAACTTTCATTAGGTAGAAATTAATAAGTGTAGCTCCATATTGTGTTGGGTGTAATCTAAAATGGCAATAAACAAAAATACGGAAACCTTAGGTAAAAGATTAGTTGTTACCAATTTTTGCACCCAATTTCCGACCAATATATTGCTTTCATATAACTGAATTATGAACAGATAGATGATCTTATCAAAACAAATTAAAAGAAAATTATGCAAAGCATTTAAAGTAAGTAGGGCTGGGTATGGGTAGAGAATTGTGGTCAATTTATTGCGAAAATAGTATGTAATAGCTTATGACGAAACCTTTTTGTTTGGGCACATGGTTAGGGGAGACGAGCTCCTTGTCTTTTTTTCTTCCTCTTCATGTAAGGGGACATGGAAATGGATGGATCATATTTTGTAAAAAACTCGTCTCTATCACTTGATCACTCCTTAGGGGCTATGTGTTGTCCCTCTACAATACATTAAATATGCCGTCTCATTTTCAGCATTCATTTAACAATGGAAGTTAGTGGTTCGATCCTTTAAAAAGAAAAAAAAAACAATACATTACGTATCATTTTCGGTATTCATTTAACAATGGAAGTTAGTGTACGTCCAAAATTATGGAGCAATTTTGAGTCAAACTAGGTGTTGTTAAATGAAAATTTGACACACACACACACACACACACACACACACACACACACACACACACATATATATATATATATATATATATATATATATATATATATATATATATCGCAAAAGTTTAGGAAATATCGTCCTACATGTATTTTTTTTAAAGAATAAATTTTCTTTACCTGACTCATCGTATATTGATGAACTGAACTGTGAGAGAGTGAAGCTAATTCCTTTTATGAATTAGGATCTTAATTCATAAAATAGTCTTACAGGAAACCTACTCTATTATTTATATATATTTTTTCAAAAACACGAAAACATGTAATTCGTAGAACTAAAATAGTACTCAAAGTACTATTTTAATAATTTGAAAGAAAATAATGTTGGTTTCAAAAGTTTTAACTCTCATTTACATGTGTGAGTAGTTATCTGTTTTTAACTCTTTATTTTTTCTTTCCCTATTATAAGTTACCCCTACAATTAATATTATGAGCAGTTACCTTTTTTTTTCTTTTCCTTGGATTTTATCTTCACATTATAAAGTCGCACCTTGCGATTAATCTTTTGAACATCACCCCTTATAAAACATCAATCTTTCAATTATCACTTGAAACAATGTATCCCTCAACTGTAACATTTTTTTTTAATTGCACATTCTATTTATGCACTGTTATTTCAATTGATAAAATCAGATATACTGACACTGATATGATTCTGACCACCAACCAAGAATCAAGATTGTCACAAGCAAGGGAGAGGCATTTGAAGCATGTAGATCAAGATTCGAGGGTTCATATGAGTATGGATCGAGGTTCGAGGGTTCTAAAATGCATAGAGTATGATTGGAAAATTCAAGAGTTTTATACAAACTTAATTCGTAGATTTATTGGAGATTCAGACTATTACAATGGCTACTCTACAAATTCAAACATGTCTTGTGAAGCCTTATATTTCATGGAAGTTGACTTGAAGACTCGAGAATTGTTCGTTAATATCATACAATGATTTTGAAAGCTTTTAACACCTAAACGAAGACTTTAGGGGGCCAAAATACAACTTTAAAAATTAGGACTTTACAAAAAACGAGATTTGTATTTTTTTCCTTATTTTGGAGGATTTATGTTTCTTAAATAAATTAGGTAACTTACCTAATTGTTGCCTACATAAATTAGGTAAGTTAAGTAGTTTCCTAAGTTTATTTTAGGTAGTTTCCTAAGTTAATTTTAGGTAGTTTCCTAAGTTGATTTTAAGTAGCTAGTTTCTAAGATGATTCTACTTAGACGTTTCCTTTTACTTTTAAGTTTAGGATTCACAACCCATATAAATAAGGGTTATGACTTATTGTTTTGTACACAACTTTCTGATCATTGATAAATATAGTTTTTGAGTGTTTTTTCAAAACCTCCTTGTTCTTCATTGAACTTGTGATTATTTGGTGAGATGCTAAGTAATCGAAATCTGAACTTATCAATATGATATTCATCCCTATTGTGGCGTTCTTCCTTATACCAAGATTCGTGTTCGTCTCGTAATTGGATCGCGGAGTACCACATTCAATAACGAATCGTAGCATTGGGTCAAGGTGTCACAATCCATCAATTCATTGACGTTCTTCGCTTGCCATGTTGCGTGCTCTTTGATTCATCCATCGCGAGTACACGTATAGGAATCATACCAAACATCGTGCCATAGGTACGGACATGAAAATCTAATTATTATTAATAGGATAGATGCATTACACATTCGTTAGAAAATGATTTTGGCTTCAAAAGTTTTAAGATAAAAGACTTCTATTATTATTATTAATATAATAGATGTGTATCTTTCGAAATTGTTAAAATAAATGACTTTAACTATTATTATTAATAGAATAAATGTATCTCGCATTGGTTAGAAGAATTTCATTATTATTACCAATAATATATATATATATATATATATATATATATATATTCCACATTGGTTAGAAAATGATGTTGGTTTTATATTATAACATTTTAATCATAATGCCTAAATTTTTAAAAATTATAATACTACTATTATCAAACAAAGAAATGTATTTCATATTTAAAAATTATAGTAGTATTATTAGCAAAAAAAACTCGAATACAATTATTGTTCACATTTCAAGAGATTGTTACCACTTAGAATAGACGTTAAAAGAGAAAATGAATTACCCGGTCAATCTCCAAACCGAGTGCTCTCGACACGGACAAGAATCAACATTCATTTTTTATAATGAGTAGTATTTTTGCTACATAGATAATTTAATTAAATTTAATTCATAAGACGAGTATCACTCTCTCACAACTCAACCTACCAATATATTATGTAACTATGGATCGAGTCAAAATGATCTGTTTTATATAAAATACGCGTAATATTGTCTTTTCTAAGTTTATATCATTTATTTGTGATAGAGATTCAACGAACTTCTATGTTTGGAAGCTGTAAAACCTAAACCTGAACCTAAGTATAAGTCTAAAGGTAGGGGTTAAAACTAAATTTTGATACATATATAAGAGTATTAGGGTCTCTAATGGTTAAAGTAAAAGATATCAAAATTATGTGTGATACTATGGAAGGTACCAAATTTGATACTTCTCCTAGTACCATACCTAATTTTAATACTCTTTATTTTGACCATATATTGATGTCAAAATATGTGTTGGTGCATTATTGTATATTAATATTTTAATTTTGTTTTTATATTAATTATGATATGTGTTGGATATAATTTTTTCAAAGTTTTTTTTATATTAAATTTTGATACTTATGGTTTGAAATAATTATTTGATACTTATAAATAACAACCAATTAGTATCAAATTTTGATTTTAATACCTATAAACAAATACACCATTGGACTTACCCAAACGTGTCGTATTTAAAATTGTTTGGTACCCTAATTAATACTCTATGCAATTATGAGATTGTGAGCAAGTTCATTCATTCACGATGATGGCGGCTCCAACATGCCATGTGCAGATGATACGTACCAGTGGATTAGGAAACACAATTATTAATGATTAGTCTAATTAAACCCGTGCCTTGTTATTTTAACTGGCGTTGTTAAAAACAAAGACACGTGTTGAGAAAAAATACAATTGGACAGAAAATGTGACAGGACCGTAAGGCTTGAGATAGATTATTTCAAGTCGTGGCAAGGCACAAACAATTGTACCTTCGTACTATTATGAAAACTAGTTTTTCATTTGTGTGTTAAACGTACGTGTATAAATCTCTTATAATTAAATTATACTCAAATAAAATAAAGATTATAAGTAAAACTAAAAAATAAAGAAAAAACATGATGAAGGAAACAACCAACTAAACAAAATATGATTTTGAAATTAGAGACTTGTATATTAAAGAAATTTTTTATTTTTTATTTTCAAGAACTCAGAAAATAAAGTTCAATTTTTAGAAAAAGAAATAGGGCTCAAAAGTATGATGCAAGTTCCAAGGAGTATTTAATATTTAATACGCCTCTAATCCTAATTAATCATTATGTTTGACTTTGCACACAAATTAAGAAAAATAAATTATCTCTATTATAAAAATTTGTATAATATTTTATTTTTTAAGTCATTGTGTATTTGTGATTTTGTTCATATTTTTATTGGTTATAAAAATTTCGGATGTAAAGAAATGGATAAATATTTCAGATATTTATCATCTTTCTAGATACTTTATGAATCATGTTAATACATTGTAATAAATCGTGTGTAAATCTAATTTACCTGAGTTTTTAGTACAATAGCATTTCGAAATAATTTTACAAATCTATAATTTTCATATCCAGATTTACTTGAGAGTTGTGTAATCAATTAATGAGATTTGTATTCTTAATGCATGCTAGTTATTCTATAATATGTTAAAGATGACTTTCTTTCTTTGGCAAGTACATTTTGGTGGATTTTTATCTTTTTTAGACTACCTAGCTTATATATATATATATATATATTAAATATTTAAATATTGGAATTCTTATTTCTTAGAACTCTTGCTCTATGTTTGATACTGATGATGCAAAAATCAGTTTTAGATCGTTCGATTTGATGAGTATTATATATAGGTTTGATTATATGGATTGGATCTCTTCACAACCTGGTAAGAACACGAAAACACCTTAGTTGGAGTGCAAAGTTTAGCCTCGCGAAACCACTCCAACGTGAAAGTAAGTATCGTGTGAGAGTCAATAAGCAAATTGAAAGAGGTTTGAGGCTGCAAAGAGTGTGTACATTATTTAGGGTTTATGAATGAGTATTTATAGGTCCCCAATGACATAGAATCCGTCTATGATTCACTTACATAGTTACCTAGTTGGTTTAGGAGGAAACTCCTAAATTATAGGCATGATAGGCGGCTAACCACGTGATTGTCGGAGCAGATATGGTAAGTGTTCTGCTCAATTAAGGAAACTCTTAATTTGTCGTCGAGAGAAAGTGTTTGAGCTTACCTATTCGCTGCTTACCCGGGTAAGCATGGCTCTGCCCGGTATGAAGCTGATAGTAATAAGTGTTATCCCCGGGCATGGCCCCCTGGTTGGGCAGACAAGACATGTGCTTGACCAGACTTAAACAGGATATATCAATGATCTTTGCTCGGATACCATGCTAGTTCTGCCCACTAAGCTTGTGGGTCACATGCTAACAAGCTCGTGACTGGCACGTGGTACTCGTATGTGTCTGGCATGTGTCCGGCTTTGGGTCGAGCACATCAGTGGCCCCCTGGCGAGTATTAATGCTCGGAGCAAGGAGTGTTCTTGTTCGATAGAGGTAGTTTTAGGTCCGCCATTGACTTCAACACTTGTGCAAATTTTGAGTTGCTTATGACTGGACTAGAAGGCAATACGGTGGAATGTTCTGGAACCTCGGTGCGCAGACAGCTGGAGCGTATTTGAGAAGCTTGCCATTTGGAGAGTATTGGGGAGAGTAGGCAGTAAGCTGCGTGAGCCATTGCTAAGTTGAGTGACTTGATGGGGACATGATTCACGAAGCGATGCATTTAATGCGAGCGTGCCTTCGTGACGTCAGAGCCATTACCGCCTTCCCCCCTAAAAAAAAAAACTCGAAATATCACACCTATATAAAGTCAGATGCCCCCTCCTTCCGTTGTTTTACCGATTTCAAGCTTTCTAGAGAGAGAATACTCTACTTAACGCCCTTTTGTAATAACTTTCCCTTATTAGATAGACTGAACTTTCCATATACTTATTTAGTTATTTATTGGTTTTCATGTATTTCTAGACCCGATTGCCCAAAATTAATCTCAAGTTGAGTAAGACTACAAGTGCGGTAATCTTTCATATGCATTGCTTCCCTTGATTGTTCCATTGTTTTACAATCACGTTGCTCCTATTTGATGGTCTTATCACCAGCATCTCATCAATTAGTTTTAGAAGAATTCTTTAATTTTGATAAAACTTATCTCTACTAACTAAGTGCTCGCTTATTGCAGTTTTTTTAATGACTTTTGAGTTTTAGCTTAAAATAAATCATATTTAAAGTGTTTGTTTCAGAAAAACCAATAAGTTTGGTACAACACCTCTATTTTGAGTTTTAGCTTAAAATAAGTCATATTTTGATTATTACAATTTTACTTTTTTTCTCATAAATACATAAAAAGAGCTAGGAATTCTAATTTCAAGGTTTAAAACAATATTTTTAATGCGGGATAAGGAATATTATAAATTATTATTCATATTGTTATGGTGTAAACATTTTGAACCTCCGTATATTTGACCACTCGCATTAAAAATTGGCAAAAATAATAATAAAAGTTAAACGTAAAAGACTACACAATAATAATTTAGAAAATAACTACATATTTATTTATTATTTAAGTATGATTAAGTAAATAAATATCAATTAAATATTATCCCATGTTGAGTTTTCAAAGATAAAGATGAAACTTTTTTCTTTAATCAAGGACCGGTTGATTTGAAAATTTAAGGTTTACGGTCAATTTTGTAGTAACTCACCAATTTTTCAATTTATTTAACAAATATACTCATAAGTCGCTGTTCATCGATTGCAACAAACAGTCTATCATCAAATCAGTCATAAATCATTCAATCAGCAGTCTAAAGACTCTAAACTATCATCTATCAGCCACCAATCATAACAAATGAACCCTAAATAGCATACTACACCCTCCGTTTTAAAATAAGAGACGCATATTGATCTTACACAAATTTTTGGGAAGTTTTTGATCTTATATACATTTTTTTAATAACCAAATGTTAAATGGATGAGAACTACTCTTTTCCGTATCACAAAATTGAATAAAAATCACTCATTTTTGGATGGTGAGAGTATTTTCATATGGCGTGTTCCAAAAGTAATGTTTACAAAAAAATATCTCTTTTGGACGTATTACTTATAGAGTAATGCTAGAGCCACTCTAATAATATTCAATTTTGAGTACCAAATGATGTGACATCTTATGTGTCATATTATTAACATAACTTTTTAACTTATAGTGGAGCCCATAAAATACCAAATAAGATGATACATTGGAAACCACATCATTTGATACCCAAAATTAAATTCTATTAGAGTGACCCTAGCATTACCCTTACTTATATAGTTGTACCCTTTGATTTAACTTCTAAAAGGACCCAAAAAATACTTAAAACTTAATGTGATCATTGATGGGCGTCAAACCACCAAATCGATTTATGTCTACTTTCACATACGAGTATGCAAGCAGGGTAGAATCCTCGAGCAACGAAGAATAATTTCTTTTGAGGAATGAAATAAAATGGGTGGGGGGGAGGGTTTCAATTTGAATTTTCTAACAACTAAATTCTTACGATTAACTAATTTGACAGAGAATATTATAAAAATTGAAACATGAACAATTGCAAGGCAAATAAATATGTTAGGCAAATAACAATCCGATTCAAGGGTCATGACAATCGATAACATTAATTATGTTATTGATCATTAGCTAAAAATAATATATTCTTAGCATTTTCATATTTTATATCAAATTTGGTGATTGTGATGTAACGTGTGGTAATCGTAGTAATAAAAATGGTAGCAAATACTGTTTAAGATCGTGAATTTTCTCAATTCAAACCATAAACTATATCAATGGTGCCAAGGAGAAATTTGTTGGAGTTTAAGATAGCGACGATGAAGACGGATTGAATCATGACGTGCCTCATCATTGTCGTATGCATATGTGATGAATTCAAATATGAGTTTTGAAATTCATCATGTATGCTTATGCATTGTGTTTGTGGCTTGGTCATTTAACATCGGCAGCTCTGACAACTTTAATTTTTTGTGGGTTCTTATTCAAGGCGGTCTTGACATCTGAATGTGATCCTCTTCTTGTGTTTTATCTCTCTCTGATATGATTCTGCACTATTTTTATTTATTTTTCTATATAAAAATTTGAATAAAAAATTTATACACTCTTGAGTTTTATCTCACTTAAAATTTAAATAAGATGTCATTGTTGGAGAAGAAGCAGAGAAAGCGTTGTCGGAGAATAAGAAAATGAAGTTTTTTGGGTAATAAAAGCACGTAAAACATTGTTAAAAATGACCAAAATGTCCTTCACGTGAAATCTGGTAATGTGCACCTTAACGTCGTATTGGTAACCTTAGTAGTGTCTAGGGACAAACTAGAAAAAACTTATACAATGACATATGAAAATGACACAAAAGTTAGGTTGGGTGGTAAAATGAGACTTTATAGATACTGCAGGTGAATTTTGTATTTTAGAGTGTAAGTATATACTTTGGGATTGTCAGTTTGATTTATATAAAACAATTTATTATTTTTCAAAGAGAGTTATAAATTTCATAAACGACATAAGCTAAGTCTCCAACAACAATGTGCTTATCTAAGAAAGTAAGTTTGAATTGTTTTCAATTCCAACACCGATAAAAGTGAATGAATTCATGTTTGGTATTAAAAAAAGATTTAAAAATAACCAATAAAAAAGACAAATGTGTAGGATAAATTGCAATATAATGACTAAAAGCTTACATTATAAATTACCGAAAAACAAAATATCGAAAAACTTAAACACACAACAATACAATTTATAAGTCTCAAAACTATAAAGATTAAAACACAAAAAGAATCCAATAATTAAAAGTAAACAAAAAAGTTAAGAAACTGACAAATCACTTTAAAAAACCATTAACACCACGTGCGTTAACCACGTGCAACGCACGTGAACCTTACTAGTTTTAAGAAAAGTGGGGCTAATCACATCTCAATTTCCTATCTTTACAGTCTACACCTCATGTACTGCATTATAGATTGTAAGATACAATATCTCAATACAATACATGGGGTGCAAGACAAGAAATTGAGGCGTGATTAACTCCACTTTTCTGATAATTGAGATAGTTGTAATTATAAAAACTAGTTGCGTAAATTTATCAACCTAAATTAACTAATAACTATGATGCGACAACTAATTCAATAGAAAGAAAGCAATTTAGCACATAGCCTCCTATAACATAATCGAAATAATTTTTGAATCAGAAGAAGATGCCGAGTTGTTGGTGGATGGGAGAAAAAACACTGCCAAGGCCTTTTGTCTTCCTCACCAAAAAAACTGCCATAGCGACTAAAAGTCTCTTCGGTTCTACCAATGATGGAGCCTGGAGGCAGGAGGCCTAGGATCTAGTTTGGCCACTGGTGTGTACCAATGGAGGCAGGACTACTGAACCAGTGTCCTAGGATTTTGCTGTGGAGCCAAGCTACGATATAGTAACGGCCAGATCTCAAACTCATTCAAATTTGTTCATTTATTTGCTTTTGGGGATTCATATCTTTCTTCTTATACGAGTTTCGTTATAAAATCTCAACTTGATATATAAATTTTTGCTATGGGTGGTGTTACTAGAGATAAAAATTGATCTACTTGTTTCTGGTTGAATTAATTAAATTGTTTCCTTCCATCAAAAATTTTACGCAAACTGTTGTAGAAAATGTCCAAATTCTCTATTAGATTTGTTTAGGTTTCCGAAAGAGGAGTATCTCTATGTAGTATTGCTCACATTCTTTGAAAAATTCCTAAGTTGTGAATCGATTTGTATGTGAGCATGCTTTTTGCATTTATATTTCATCAAGATGTGTAGATTTGTATGTTCAGTTTTTGATACCTCTTTATCTGTATTTGTTTGGTTCTGATTCCTATTTTTTTGGGGCCAAAATTGGACTTAATCGGACCGATCACCCCTAGGGTCTACAATTTACACGATGGAGCGCTATGGGGTTCTCAGGTTTACCGTCAGACTGTCAGAGGGGTAGCCTACCATGGTGGGCTACACTGTTACGGTATAATGGTCTAGGTCTAGGATGAAAGTGGTTACGACAATAGTTTGATGGTTTTTAAGGTTGGTTTATTGGCTTGAAAATGGGATGCAATGCACTCAGGATGTTCCAGTCAACACTAACCAATGTTGAGGCAATAATGCTTAGTTAAAGAACATAAACAAGAAATTGAAATGAAACACTAGCTGTATTTTCATTAGATGGTAATAATAGTATTCCTAATTATGAATTAAAATTACTTAAGTATCCAAATATTCAAATCATAATCACAAGCGATGTAAATAAAACAACCCATGACATACAGCTTTACGTGGAAGTACTATTGGGGATTCCCTTCCCTGTAAGCCCTTCTTCGCTTGTTGGATACAACAAAGTATATGGCACCTTAACTGGTCCCATCCTATTCTTCAATCTCTCATCGTCGTTCATCTTCAAGATTTTCCCTTCAATCTCTTTAAGCCTTTTTCCAAATCTCTTGAATGCTTCCAATGGCTCAATGTCATTAGTCCACTCTGGAGTGTCTCTTTGCCCAAGGTAAACCTCGTCCGCCGAATGCCTTGACAAGAGCTCTATTAAAGCAATCCCAATCAGGGCTTCAAACTGAGCAGTAATTGTTTTCAAGAATACCTTATCAGGATTCTCCTTGAGCTCTTCGTATTCAGGAGTGTTTGGCTCTGGCATAAACCTGCGACTTATAGTTGGACGATTTGGAAAGTATCCTGCATAAGGATACTGCCCAAAATTGACTGCTGCATGAAGAGCAGAGGCAACCCATATGATGATAGTCAAAGAGTCTATTAGATCTCCACGTGTTTGCATTTTAGGCCACCAGGGCTCGTCTTTCTGGTCACCATGTCCCTCTTCTCGTAGTTCCTTCCACCAAGATTGAAGTTCGGGGTCATTTTGAACCATATCATCAGTCTTGTAGTAGAAGATGCAGTAATCCTCCACCCATGTTTTGATTGCTGACCAAATCTCGAGGCCATCAACAGCATATGGATAATCCTCAATAAGTAGGCGGAGGCCATATGGTGAGTTGGAATCCTCAACTGCCATTCCCCTGCAGAGGCGTAAACCAAAGCTTATCAATTTTGTGACATCACGGCATAGTTATGTACAATTGCTAAGAGTCATGATTTACCTCTTGATAAGATCAGTGGGAAGCGCTTGCTCAGGGAAAACCCAATCCTTGTAAACTAATGATGAAAGTTCCAATGCATATCTCCCCGGAAAAACCGTTCTCTCAAAGAGTCCACCTCCATTAAGTAAGATCTGTCGACCAAATGCGTTTATGAACATTGTATCACGGAAGTGGGGTTTGAGAAGCTTATGGATTGGGTGAAGCACACTTAGCTGTCGGTTTGTTGCAATCACAAATGGCTCAATGACAGCGTGGGTGTTCAACCTGTGAACAACGTCAAACAATACTTACAAAATGTTAGAAAATAATGAGGCGGGTTTGGATAAGTCTTGTACCAGTGACTGATGAGTTGATGAACACCAGAATCATTTACTGCGGCAAAAGCTTTGGCTAGCTGCCAAACGGAACCTTCGACTCCCTCTTCAGCTGGGATGTATACATTGCTAACAGCACCAAAGTTATCACCTTCTGGATGAGGCAAGCTCAGTTCAATTGCTAATAGCTTCAATGTTCCATCATTTTGTAAAAACAACAGAGTTCTTGAAGCATAAATCTTCGAGGAAGTTGTATTTATTCGACTCAGATATGGTATCAATGTGTCATGGTGATCCAATATGAATAGCCTCTTGCTCTTTATTGCCTGTTTGATGGGATATTTTGCCGTTAATTTTAGGTGGATATGAGAAATCAAGTTATTTTTTATTTTTTATTTTTGATAGGTAAGAAATCAAGTTAATTATTGGAATAGAACAACGAATTTGTGAACTGAACCTCCTCGATTTGGAACCCATCTAGATTATTCTCAATGTGATTTTTGTTTATGGAACTATGCTGCTTGCCAAAGAGTTTAGGGTCTAGCTTGCTTGTCGGAGGAAACTCCTGCAGAGAAATAATTAAATGAATTGCCAACATCTACCATTTTGTTCATTTGAACATGGAGAAAAGTGAAAGAAAGTTGAAATAATCTTTGTTTTCAATTCAGGTTTAGTTGTTCGTTTCAACTTTTTTTTTCTCCAAAATTAGGAAATGAACAGTATATGTAAAGGATAGTACTAACTTGAAGAAGACGGATGCAAACAGGGTTGACTCCGGCTAGCATTTCTCTTGCGAATTCTTTATCTGTTCTCCATGCAGTCCTATCCGCTGTGCCAGAATCATAAAAAGCATCAAAGTCGAATGAACTAGATTGATTTAACATGTTTGGAGAAAAAATCATGAATATCAAGTTTTTGATATATAGTCTTGTTTCGATTCCAAGTACAAGACTCTCACCTTTGATCACTTCTGGCACGGGATATTTTCCTAGACCCTCTCCATCACTCGGAATAAGTTGCTTGAGCAACTCACATGGAAAGTTTTTCTTAATATTTTCAATTAAAGGGAAATTAGGTATCTTGATTCCTCCTTCATAAACTTTGTTCACATCTTGGATGGAGTCGAACTCTCTAGGAGTACTATTGAATAGAGATTCAAACTCCGGGAGAAGGAACTGACCGATGGATTTTATTCCAGAACCAAGAAAATCTGACAACTTCAAGGGCCTAAATCGCTCATCACTTGGAACGTAAATGCTTAAACCTCTGACAAGTGGCAGCCTGCTCTCAGTTTTAGGATCTGTGAAGAAAAATTTCATGACATTGACATTAGTTTTCAAACTAATGTACATTTACCATGGAGGACTTCAGCAGATAAGTGTATACAGATAAAAAAATAAATTTGTTTGAGAAATGAACTGCTAACCTGTCTTAGTTGGTGATCTGCCCGTTCTACCTCTGCGAGGATACGGGAACTCAGAAGAGCCTCCAAGAACGGGACGTGCAGAAATTGGGCTATTGTCAGGATCTCCCAAATCGTTGTAGAAGGCATAATCGTATACTCTATCCCACTCCTCGAGTTTTCCAGTTCCATTTCCTCTCAAATTAACCAATTCTTCCTCTCTGTATGGAAGCAGAGGTGCTGGGGTTTCATGAGGAAGATATGTCTGCGAAAAAACGTTGTATGATGATATGAAGATAGCGGCAAAGGGAATGCATTGTTAATGTTAAATAGGAGAGTGTGTACCGTGTAGTTACCTGATTTGAGAAGAAAACTCGGTCTGTAGTATACTTGTCAGCAGGGTAAACCCAAGAATTGCAAACAAAATGGACTCGTCCTTGGCCTGGAACATCCTCGAGTGTGAGTGTCTTGAGGTAGAATTCACTATGATGAAGGTTTTTGATGAGGAATGCTCCTGGAACTCCTATATCATCGTCCCAATCAAAAGTAACAGCATATGCAGAATCAGTTGGTGTTAGAGGGGTGATTGTTGTAATCCAATCCTTCAAGTATGCCGGCTTCCCACGCTTCCCTTTTAGCCCTTTTTCTGCAAAAAGACACTCATGCTAGTCGGGTGACTTATTTTCAGAGTCAGCTTACATGCGTCAATTGTAAATTTAAGCTATGTTTATTGCCAGCGTACCCGTATCCACACGACATAGGTGTGAGTGCGATAAAGTCGGTGAATCCAAAGATTACTGAAGGGGATGACACATAGTTTTCTTCTCTCATATAAGAGACAAGTTAATGAGAGTGAAAATCTTTTTTTTGCAGAAGGATAATCCATTTGCAAAAGCATTATATGAAAAATCTGAACAAATTAGCCATTAAACTGCTTGACATTTGGGTTATTGCAGAAGTGAAGTAGTTTCTTTGTTGGTTATTGTAGTAGTACTAATGGGGGATTACTTTTACTGGTAGGAGTTTTAACTAACCTGTAGAGTCGGCATTAATGGGACTAATGAGTTGGAGAGAGACAGTTTTGTGGAGCAACTCGTGAACTGTGTCTAGAACCGATGCGGCGAAATCATTCTTCTTCATCAGCACTACTCTACCGCTCATCGTTTTTTCTCTCTTCATCTCTTTTTGATCTTTGCTACTCATCTCTGTTGCGGCAGCAATTTTGATGGGAAAGGAAAGGAAAGTGGTTGTGATGGACTAAATATATATTGAAAGTCGAAACAAATGTTGTAGAATGGGGTGTTTATAGAGATTTCTACCTTCCATGCATCAAGCTAGATATGTGTGTGGAAAAGTAGGATTTGCAAGTATTGACGTTGACGTTCCACGTTGTTGTCAAGAATCAAGATGCTCAAGATATTTTTGTTTGCTTGAAACAACGTTGCCTTGGTTCCATTGAATCTTAATTGTCTCCTCAACCCTCAACCCTCAACCCTCAACCCTCAACCCTCAAGCCTATACTATACTATACCAACTACAAAGGGAAGTGTCAAGTTTGAGGAAGCTAGTGTTGGCAAAAAGTTGGAAATCATAAATTAAAGGCAAAGGTGGGCACAATACATGCGGGTCATGGAGGTTTTAAAAAAAATCTAAACCAATTCTTGCAATCCAATGGTGATTCTAAAAAATCTAAATCAAATCATCAATTGATTTTTATAAAAAAGGATCATAAGAAGAACCCAATTGGCTCCTACTCCAAGGCATGAGCCTCCTTCCCCCTTTCCATGTGTTAATATTGTATTGGCTATCATTTTATTTTTCTTCATTGTCTTTCTTGACTAATTTTAAGCCCAAAAGTGTATTTTATTTGTATTTATTTTTCCCTGAATTAAAGTACACATTTTTACCTATAAATAGAGACTTGGTTTGTTTTATTTAGACATCAGAAAAAATTTCTATGATTTTTTCAAGTTTATCTAGTCATTTTTCTGTAAAAATATTGAATTAATGTAGATACAGATGGTGAGATATGTAAATGTATTGGATTTTGTGTCACCATTGGGAATGTTTTTAAGTTTTAAATCAAATAAGTATCTAATAATTATTTTATTGATTTTTAATGAATTGTGTTTGATTTAAGATTTGATTTTATAAAAACATTATACATGTTCTTAGAGCCATATGATACAATTGGACTAAATCGAAAAATGTCTCCGTGGCCCGACCTATATATAAAATACATTAAAGCTCTTTTCTTTTGTTTATATTAATATTTCATGTTAATCCCGAATCATTTATTTTCAATAAATTAAAGTTGGGTTCCACAATTTTTTTCGCTACTCATATTCAGAATTAACTATTCGCTCCGTCCCTTAAATTATCGTTCTCTTTTTTCTTTTTCGTCCGTCTCAAAATAATTGTCCACTTTGAAACTTACCTTTTTAGAACATCATTTTTATCACTTTACTTTTACTTTTTCATCTTACTTTAATTATGGGCCACATATACATGGGCTTTGAAGGAAACTACACATTAAACCAATATAAATAATCAAGTCAATTGTTTTTTCTTAATCTGTGCACCGGGTCAATCAAGACAATAATTTAAGGACAAGTGGGAGTAATATTTTGTATTCAACTTGAACAAGTTTTGAGTTTTCAGGGGACATTTTCGTATTTTCCTTCTTAATTTTTTCTTTTTTAAAAATGCAAGCTTCGTGATTATTATAATTATGTCAACATCGACATTTGTTGAAAGTTGTAACAATAATTGTAAGACTAGATAACCAGGGCATTAATGAGAAGTAATGTGTTTTGAGAGATAGACTACACTTTTGGCCAAGCACTCACCGACATCTAGCAGGCTAGCCTTTATCATCTTTTCTCTATTCATCTCTCATTTAATTTCATCTACATAGATTAGCGGCCCCCACACACTTATCCAAGAAATGGGTGCATTAATTGGAAGGAAAAATTTGTGGTTGTTAATGGTTATGGGAGGACAGAATTAAATCATGTGTAATAATAGAATGGGCCGGGGTAGCTGTCTGGGCCTTGGGGTGGTATTATTATTTTTATTTTAATTATGATTGTACGTATAAAAATATTAAAAGTAACCACATAATATATAAATATTTATAAAGAATTAATTATTTTTTCTTAAACGATATAACGAGTTAAAACTAATACTTCCTTTGTCCCTAAATTATTGTCTTGGTTGACCCGGTGCATAGATTAAGAAAAAACAATTGACTTGATTATTTATTTTGGTTTAATGTGTTGTTTCTTTTAAAGCTCATGTGTACGTGGCTCATAATTAAAATAAGGTGAAAAAGTAAGGGTAAAGTGGTAAAAGTGATGTTCTAAAAAGGTAAGTTTTAAAGTGGACAATTATTTTGAAACAGACGAAAAAAAAAAAGAAAGACGATAATTTAATGACGAAGGGAGTAATTATTTAAAAACAGAGAAAGTATTTATAAATATTCTGAGGTATAATCATTTTCCTAACCGGGGTGGATCCAAGATTTTGATCGAACACTTTGAAGAATGGATATTAAAAAATATCGTAAATGATAACGGTAGAAAATAACTTCAATCATCGAAAAGTAAAACTAGTTATAATCGGTGATTTAATAAGTTTTACTAATAACTATTATATGCATATTTATAAAAGAATTTGAAATTAATAATACGCTTAACAAAAAAATTGCAAAAAATTTTACGTGAGCTCCAGCTCCACCCATCACCTTCTTAAATTTGTCCATGTCTAACAGGTTCTTAGTCTATAGCTTCTTAAATCATAACCGACCGAAAATAGGGGACCTCTCTCAATCTAAACAGAATCAAGGGTTAAATTCAACATTGATCCGTGTACTATACCAAAGTTCATTAGCAATCTTTGTACAAAGCAAATACACACCATAAATTAAAGAAGACAAATTTTGCACATCGATAGTCTCTGACTCTAACTCTATTAGTTGAAGTGTCGTTAAGTGACATGTGCTTTCATTGAGGGTAAATTAGTCCTTTTCAATCTCTGTGAGGCTGTCAAGTCGTGAATATCGTGAGAGATTACAACGTCACGGATGAATTAAGAGACGAAACACCGGTAGCAAGTACGGCGAACAAAGGTCTTTCGATAACGATGGCTCTAAAAAAACAGAAGGGGTGAGCTATCTTATCATGTATCACACTTATGGATTCTTACAACTCCCAATTACCACAACTTTCAATCCCTCCTTCGTTTACAACAACAACCCTCCCATTTCTTCAACAAATCAAATATCAGGTAGGTGGGTTTATCTGGGTGAAGCAGTTGGGTTTATCTAGGTTCAATGAATCGACCCAACAATAGACAAAACAGAGAGATCGATTCGGGGAAGCTAAACACGAACCCGCCCATTTCTTTCGATGTATATTTATTAAGTACCCATTTGGGCTTTTACGTGATTAATTTGTTTATAAACTTTTTTGCAAATTGAAGGGCTATTCCGTTGTCGGAGATGGGTTAGAAAGGAAACAATTGGTTTTCCTCTGTAAAGAAAGTGTTCAAGAATTCTTTCAAGGATTGTTTGGAAAAGTATGTTCAGTTTGGATTGGTGGGGTTAATTGGGTTTTTTTTATAAATTGGTATGCCCATGGTGACAATGAGCCCATGAAATTAGTTTGTTAATTGGGGTTTTTAAATTGGTTTGTTAATAATCAATTTTGGTTACAGTTCTTGGCCGGGAAAATGGTAGAATGGGTGGGAGTGAAATGGGTGAGAGAGAGAGAGAGGAGGGAGAAAGGCGAGAAGCACATGCTTGGGTATTAAAGTACGTTTACATGGCCCATTTGACAATATTATCCATGACCCCTTATTTTGATGATACTACCCAAACTAACCTCTTCTTGAAAATTGAAAAGATCGGTTTGCCTCAATTGAAAGCACGTGAGTGAGCACATATTCATTTAACGGCACTTCAACTAACGGAGTTAGGCTCGAGGACTATTGATGTGCAAAATGTGTATTTTTAGGCTGTATCGTACATTTGCTTTGTACAAGAACTGCTAGTGGATTTTAACATAATACAGGGACCAATGGTTCATTTAACCCTAGAATCAAGCAACAACAATAATGACTAAAGGTCTCACTCAATAGGGGAGAGGGGCTTTAATTTGAAAAACGAGTGCGTCTTGTTGTAGAAGATGATGAGAAGAAATAAAATGGAGTCTCGAACCAAAAAAAAAAAGGAAGGCATAGCTAGAGGGAGATTTAATCACGATGTATTATTTCATTCAGATGCACCTACTTGGAATTGTGATAGGTTGTTTTATGATGGCGATGCATCAATTTGGTATTAAAATACAAAAGAAATTTTTGACACACAAATTAGATTTCGCGATGCACACATTGGATTTACGATACTGAAAATCTCAATGCTCAAATTGGATTTCCGATGCAAATTGATTTTCCGATGAAAATTTTGGAATTTCATTTGCGATGCATCGACTTCAAATTGCAATGCATTGTGCGCCTGATCAAATTTCATTAAGAGAATACACATCAATTTTCCCTTTAAAAATACCCTTTATTGGTTAAATTAAAATATAAAGGACTTAAGCGGTTAGAAAATGTCAAAAGTGGACCGACCCTGTTATCATAATTATATTCTAACCAAATAAACTCAAATTAATATACTATTCAACCAACATCTTTGTTTTCATTAAAAAAAGGAAAAGGAAATTAATAGGGATAAGTGTACCATTAGTCCCTGAACTTTGGCCGAAGCCATCATTAGTCCCCAAACTTCAAAAAGTTTCACCACTGACCTAAGTAGGCCTTTTTTGCTCATCGGAGGTCCCTAGCCCTAACGCCGTTAGTGTATTTCCGTTAAGTGAACATGTGTCACTGACATGCACAAAATAAGGGGGTTATGTGTAACTTAATCAAAGTAAGGGGGTAATGTGAAAATTTTAAATCCAAAAGAAATTTTAAAAAATAAAACTGAGCATATAAGAAGAACCCATAGAAGTTCTCCGGCAGTCTCTGTAAAAGAACGGTAGCTATCTTGGCCGTGAATCTTCTGAGGAGCTCATACCGTAAATACTCTATCGACTTAGGCCAAGTCCTCGCCGCTTAATGCGTTTCAAAACCTGGAAAACCCCGATTTCAGGACCCCAAATTCATCAAAACCCACCTCTCTCAAACTAATCGACTGCACCGCCATAGCGTCATATTCGCCCCCATATTCCGACCTCTCATCGTTGTTGACTTTGAAGGTTACCAATTTACCAATGGTCGGATCACATCAGTGCTCGAATTCGAACAATCCAACGGGTGGTTGGCCGTGTGTGGGTCTTGCGACGGCTTAATTTTAGCACTCACTGGCCAATACAAGTTGTGTTTGCTTAATCCAACAACTCGAGAATGCAAGAAATTACCCTCCCCAACTCTTCCATGGTGGGTGTTACTTCCAGTGGAATTTATGGATTAGGTTATGATTCATTGACCCATGATTATAAGGTGGTTATATTTTGTAAAAACTTTGTTTGGGTTTATATGTTGAGAAGTAATTACTGGAAAATGGTTCAGAATTCCCCTTTCTATTGGTTAGGCAGTAAAATTTTATGTTCTGATGTTGCGGATGCAGGGGTTTTCGTGAATGGTTCTGTCCATTTGTTATGTCGGAAAAATTGGGATTCTCCCGTATCCATTTTTGCCTTTGATTTGGCTGATGAGACGTTCCGGGAGGTGCCTCCACCGTGTGAGTTAACTGTAGAAACCCAACCATTTGGAAGTCAGGGTTCTTGGTGGTTTTCTTTGTTTGACAAATTCTACGACTAATATTTGGGTAATGAGGACTATGGTGTGAAAGAGCCGTGGAGCAGTTTGCGAGAATCCATTGTTGTTCTTTGTTTTAGAGAGAGAAACAAATTTAAATTCTAGAAAGAGAGAGAGAGAGAGAGGAGTAAGTGTTCATACTTCAGTAGAGCATGGTTTTATTTTTAAAATTTCTTTTGGATTTAAAATTTTCACATTACCCCCTTACTTTGATTAAGTTACACATAACCCCCTTATTTTGTGCATGTGAGTGGCACATGTTCACTTAACGGAAATAAACTAACGGCGTTAGGGCTAGGGACCTCCGATGAGCAAAAAAGGCCTACTTAGGTCAGTGGTGAAACTTTTTGAAGTTTGGGGACTAATGATGGCTTCGGCCAAAGTTCAGGGACTAATGGTACACTTATCCCAAATTAATAATAGGATGGGGCTAACTACACCTCAAAATCCACTCTCTACATCTTATTTTCTGCAATGTACACCACGAGGTACAATACCTCAATGCAACAAATGAGGACTAGAAAGTAGATTTTGGGGTGCGGTTAGCCTACACCATAATAATCTCTCTTACTATAAAAGGGAAGCTTGTTTCTTACAATTTAATAGATGGACAAAAATAACCCTTCACCAAATAAACCACCCACCATTTAATTAAGGACAAAACAAGTAAATTTACCATGACAACAAATAATGTTTGGACAAAAATAGCCTCAAATATAATAAATCATCTACCATTAATTAAGGTCACACAAGTAAATTTATCAGGGACTAATTAATTTCATTAATAATCAAATAATAATTTCATCCCTTGACTTGTTCATGTTTTAAAGTTAGGTCCTACAGTTTTGAATTCTATTTATTTCGTCTTGTATTTTTACTTCCTTATCGGTTTCCCTCCTACCATTATCGTTACAAATGTCGTCAATATTTTCTAAAATAACAAAAATACCCTTACTCTAGAGACTAAAAATTTATTTGAAACTAAAAAATAATATGATATTACATTCTTAAATAATATGGTTGTACTCAGTAAAGACATTATAGAAGTAAATGAAAAAAATGTTACTATAATAATATATTTGTTAGTGAGTATCAAGATATTAAGCAAAAATATGTAGCGTCTTTAGCTATTATCCATGAATAAGCTAAGAGAAGTGGGTTAAGAAAATGTGTCATAATGTCAATAAGATGAAGAAAATGAAGAACTAATTGATGAATTCGTGCGTTTTGTTACAAAAGAAAGCCAAAATCTACAGTTTACTTATTTGAATTTTCGACTACTACAAGCAACCTTAAAAACTATCATCTTGCTTCTAACTTATAAATATTACAAACAAACCACTGTTAGTAAGCACAAATAACTAGGTTTAAAATATTTTACTCCTTCCCATGCTGGGTTCCAAACCTCTAACCTCTTTTGGTCTTAACTTGCTTGCTCCTCTTCATAGAACCGGAGTAGTTACGTGTGAGAATCTCTATTCCCCTCCCCTGGCTATCAATTTTCTTTTCTTCTACCACAACTCTCCTTTAATTGAAAGAAATTGTCACCAATCAACATCCTTTCAAGTAGCTCCATCCTAAATTAGATTCTCTCCTTACTTAGTAATTTGACACCGAAAGTGTATAGGAGGTAAGAAATGAGAGACGTTCGAGAAAGAAGTCCGACTAATCAGAAGCTAAAGAGATTCTATGTTTCTATTTTAATAAGGCAAGGTGAATGCGTTTCTTGGTGATGGTGATGGCGGTGCTTACGACTGCATGGATGATGGTGTTAGAGGTTGTGGTGATAGTAATTTTAGGGATGACAGTAGTGGATTAGATGAAATACATCGTTGTGAGATTTCCTAATCATCAAATTTTCAAATATCCATATGGGTTTCAGATTCAATTTGAAAGTTTGAAAATTCAAAAAAATTGAATTTGAGTTTGTAAAAAGTGAAATTTAAGGTTGTGGTGGTGGTGTGTCTATCATTGATGGGTTTTCCAAATTGGTTACTTCGAAGGAAAGAGTAAGAAATTAGAAAAGGAAATAAAATAAAATTAAAAAATTAAATTTTGGTCTAATGGTAAAATTTAAGGTGTTGGTGATGGTGGTGGTGAGTCTATAAATGATGGGGTTGACGAAAGAAAGTGAGGGCTAAGAAATAAATTTTAAATCATTTTTTGGAGGAATGCATTTTTTAACGTTGAATTTAAATATCACACAAAGTATAACTAATTTTACATTATTTAAATAATTTTTTTAATTAAAAAAATATTTTAAATATTAAATGAAAAACTAAATGATGAAATTATAACAAATCCCACTTTGCGCCACAAGCAAAAAGACCAAAATAATCCTCATGTACACGATTTTCCATCACTATTTTTAATGCCCATAGACGGGAGATGACAAATAGAAAAAACATGTAGGAAAGTGAGACATCATATGTTGGGAATGACATTGGTTGGTGAGAATCGAGATATTAAACAAATTTATAACGTGCTTAGTAATTGCTTATGAATAAGCTAAGAGAAACGTGTTAAAGAAAGGTGATATAATGTCAAGAAGATAAAGAAAAATAGAGAATTTAGTTGACAAATCTGTGCGTTTTGTTAGAGAAGAAATTAAGTTAGAATCGATAGGAAAGTCGTTTGAAGAAAGTAGTTCCACTTAACGGAAGCTAAAGATATGTTATTTTTCCATTTTAGCAAGGCAAGGTGGACACGTTTCTTGGTGGTGGTGATAGCTGTGGCGGCATTTGCAGGGATGATGGTAGTGGTGGGGGCGATTTTAAGCATGAAAGTGGTGATTTATGTGGAATACGACATTAAATAAATGAGTAAGAAATTAAACAAAGAAATAAGATAAAATTAAAAAAATTGATTTATAGGCTAATAGTGTTATTTGAGGTGGTAGTGGTGGTAATGGTGATGGGTGTATGAATGATGGGTGTATAAATTAAATAAATTCTAAATTTATTTATGAGACAAATTAAAATAACAACATTGCTAACCTTACAACTAATTTTATAATTTTTCTTACTACTAAACCTTCAAGTGCAAAAATGTCTTTGTTCAAAACAACTTTGCACTTCTTCAAAGCATAGTTGTAAGGAATGTAGTATAATTAGTTTTAAGCTTAGCATTTTCCTTACCATTTCTCTGCATTCAAGCTCGTCTCTCTTTCCGATGAATTCGTCGATAAGGGTTATGTGTTTTTTGTTAATCGCATGTTTTTACTGGGGTTTTCAGTAAGTATAGTATATACCCTTTGATTTCTACTTTAGGCGGGAGTTTTGCATGAGATAGAATGAGGAAGATCAGAGATGGAGTTTGACTATAATCGAAGAAGGACGGCGCCAAAGTTGTGATAGGCGTGACCGAAGTGGGAAGGGTTTAGGCTTGCGATGGCGGCTATTTTGGTGGAGCGAGAGATGGGCACTTGCACCGGGAGAAGAGGGAAGGAGAGTGTGTGAGATTAGAGTTTTTTACTTTTAATACATTTATCCCTAAAGCAGATAATGAAAATGTCATTTGTACCCCCACGTGGAAGACCATGTGCTATTTAACGTGAATATTCTAGCGTCCATCACGGATAGGTTGGAAAATGGAAAAAAAAAAGTAAAGTCAGATATCATTATGGAACAAACCTTAGGTTGGGGTACATTATACGATTTGGTGGATACCTTGGGGGAAATTGTAATTTGGTCATATAATTATTTTTGAATTATTGAAACAATTATTTATTATTATTTTTATTTAAAAGCATTTTTAAATACTAAATGGTTAATTATATAATAAAGTTATAACTAAATCTTATTTTCCACCCAAGAAAATGATCAAAATAATATTAATGTGACATGCACATATCATTTTCCGTACGTTACTATTTTTAACACCCATAGACGGGAGGGAGTAAAGTGGGACAAATAGAAAAATAAGGTATGAAAGTGGGACACTTCGTAGGTTGAGGTCAAATGTGAGATTTAGTGTGTAATTTTGGGGGCTAATCATATGTTTGCCCCATCAAAATTAGTCCAAAATACACATTGTCCCTAAGATATCCACCAAATCCACTTTGGCTCTCAACGTAATTTTGTAGCATTTCCATATTCCATATCAAATTTGGTAATTGTGATGTAACGTGTGGTAATCGTAGTGATAAAAATGGTAGCGAATAATGTTTAAGATCGAGAATTTGCTCAATTCAAACCATAAACCATATCAATGGTGCCAAGGAGAAATTTGTTGGAGTTTAAGCTAGGGACGATGAAGACGGATTGAATCATGACGTGCCTCATCATTGTCGTATGCATCTGTGATGAATTCAAATATGAGTTTTGAAATTCATCGTGTATGCTTATGCATTGTGTTTGTGGCTTGGTCATTTAACATCGGCAAATGCGACAACTTTAATTTTTGTGGGTTTTTATTCATGGCGGCCTTGACACCTGAATATGATCCTCTTCTTGTGTTTTATCTCTCTCTGATATGATTCTGCACTATTTTTATTTATTTTTCTATATAAAAATTTGAATAAAAGATTTAGACACTCTTGAGTTTTATCTCATTTAAAATTTAAATAAGATGTCATTGTTGGAGAAGAAGCAGAGAAAGCGTTGTCGGAGAATAAGAAAATGAAGTTTTTTTGGGTAATAAAAGCACAGAAAACATTGTTAAAAATGACCAAAATGTCCTTCACGTGAAATACCATGTGCACCTTAACGTCATATTGGTAACCTTAGTAGTGTCTAGGGGCAAACTAGAAAAAACTTATACAATGACATATGAAAATAACACAAAAGTTAGGTTAGGTGGTAAAATAAGACTTTATAGATACTCTGGGTGAATTTTGTATTTTAGAGTGTAAGTATATACTTTGGGATTGTCAGTTTGATTTCTATAAAACAATTTATTATTTTTCAAAGAGAGTCATAAATTTCACAAACGACATAAGCTAAGTCTCCAACAACAATGTGCTTATCTAAGAAAGTAAGCTTGAATTGTTTTCAATTCCAACACCGATAAAAGTGAATGAATTCATGTTTGGTATTAAAAAAAATATTTAAAAATAACCAATAAAAAAGACAAATGTGTAGGATAAGTTGCAATATAATGACTAAAAGCTTACATTATAAATTACCGAAAAACAAAATATCGAAAAACCTAAACACACAATAACACAATTTATAAGTCTCAAAACTATAAAGATTAAAATACAAAAAGAATCTAATAATTAAAAGTAAACAAAAAAGTTAAGAAACTGGCAAATCACTTTAAAAAACCATTAACACCACGTGCGTTAACCACGTGCAACGCACGTGAACCTTACTAGTATCTTGAAAATGGCTCCAAATCGTCTATCCCTATTCCTACCCCTTCACATTTCCTTTTTCATTGAATCTCAGTCGTACACCTTTGTTATTTTACTCGGCTTTCAAATTATGATTTGAAGCCCTTGATAACATACCATAGAAGGACTTCATTGAGAGGATTATGTTTTCTCTTCTGCTGTTAAGACTGCCTTTTTGTGTTGGTAATTTTATATGCATTTCTTGATTTTATAGTTAAAGGCAACTTTAGGGGTGTTTCATTGTGACATGGGTTTGTGGGTTCAAAGTTTGAATTACGGAACAGTCTCTGGTAGCAATGGTAAGACTACTACATTGAGACTCTGCATTGGCAGCTCTTTCACTATGCCCTCCTTTTCTCTACTTGAATAGTCATATTGTGAATACTTTGTTGTTATTGCACCCAACTTAATTTGTGTAGCCAACTGCCAACCCTAATAATTTGGGTTAGTTATGTATCGACTTAATAGAGAAGGGCTTGAGTACACCTTTGTAGGAAGTGGTATCTTACATTGTAATCTCCTCCTACACTGTGGTCTTAGTTTGTATTGCCGTGGTCCTTTTGTTTGGCCATTTACCAACAGGAAACTTAGTTGGCAATATTTTGCTAATAAACTTACTATTTCCCTAAGCTGTTTAGAAAATAGAAAGGGTCTTCATAGAGCTACATATCGATTGAAGGTTAGTGAACCAAGAGTCGAGTATATTACTCGGTTCACTTGTAAGTTTAATAATGCTGGTGCATCTTGTAAGTGTCCCTAGGTATTTTGTCAGATTTAATATACTTTGTGAGGTGTATTTGTTTTCCATTTTTCATCTTTGCATATAGTTGTACTCCATCTAACCTTTCAAGCATTTGCCATTATTACACACACCTAATAACTGTATGATCTTGACAAATTTCTTTAGGTTATGTTTCCTTCTTCAAACACTATCCTCGACTCTCTTTTTGGTTATGGCCTCGGCAACATTGGTTATAGGCTTTTAAGAATAATAATTTTGTGCTGTTAAAGGTGATCCATGTACGTCTAGTAATTATCAAAGATGAGGATGCTCTCTAATATTCAATTTGGTCAATAGCAAGACACATTTGGTTGATATTGATATATTCACACTTGATAAACATATGCATTCAATGGTCTACTACGTTATTTGTGTCCGAACCATCTTAAAAACACATAGTCTTCTTCATTAAAAAAAATGGAGTTGGAACGAAATATATACAATTTGTGGTCTGGGTAGGTCTCTTAGCTTTGCTCTACTGTTTTCTCCATCAATGTAGCAAAGCAGCTTTCCAATTCAACACTTTCTCTTCACCATTAGTCACCTGTTGTCACAAAAAGTTGAATAGCTAAGTCAGTTCAACTACTACAAAACTTATCGCAGAATCATCAAAAATATGCAGTAAAATCAAAGCTTTACGAGCCATGGACATGAAGAGCTTGTAGCACCTAAAAATAGAGTCATAGTTGTTTTCTAATCATCAAGGTAAATGACTTTATGCCAGTAGAAAGAAGTATCTTTTTTCTTTTTTGGAGTTAGTACATATGAAACTCCTCAAGATAGCTATCGAGTAAGGACACTAACAAGAAGAAGGCTCGATTGATCTGGCAAAGATAAACCTCCTCCCCCTCCCAAAACCCAAAAAAGGTAGTCTTGAATATGTCAAGATTTAGGTTAAAAAGTTATCCCCTATATAGGTTTTGCTTTAACCAACCTCAAATATCAATCTTCTTCTGGTATGCATCAAGAGCTTCCGTGCATAAGGCAGATCCTCCTTGCTAAGACTTCCTCCATTGCACAACCCCTGTCATCAATCAATTTCAAAGTACAATAAAGAAAGTTCTCATAAACATAATTTACTATTTTAGTCCATTCACCAAAACCACCAGTTAAACCATCTAAGGAATCAGTGAATAAGATCACAAAGAATCATAGAGAGCAAAGAAGTTACTATGAGAAGACATGAAGGTGTATGATACCTCCTTAAAGTTGAAACCTAGCCTCCAGATCATTCCTTAACGAGCCAGCCTCCGATAATGGTGTATGGGATTCCTGAGGCAATGACCACAGATTCATCTTGCTCTGCCAGCTTTCTGGCATTGCTATTCATGATAGCTTGAACGCCACGCTACCTCTATAAACGATAACCCAACCTTGTCAAATCGCCGTATCAAGCAGACATCACCTAAATTGGAATTGCTCAAATTTACATGAGAGGAAGAAGAGTACTTGGGATAATAAAGCCACATGTTGTACTTTCACTCAGATCGAAAGGAAACTTCCTGCATAAAAAAGATTTTCTTAACTTTCCTGAGATAACTAAATTGGATCACATGTCCCGAATATGTGTCGTATGAGAGAGAGAGAGAGAGAGAGATAAATCATGATGCATACATTTGGACATATTATCGCACAAACACCTCTTAGTGCTTTTTTAAAAATGAAGAATCCTTTAAATCCCCAACAATTGGCTTTCACCAGCTTATGTTGTAGTCAACACATAGAAGAGGAGATGTATTAAACAAAATAATTACGAAAATAGCCAGTAAAATCTTAGGAATTCCAATCTACCAACCTCAACGTAAGTACCAAAGGATTCCATGCAGCCCGCTTATCTTTCACAAGTGCTTTTACTCGAGCTCGTTTGACAATTAAGGACAATATTACCATCCGCACAAGTTAGAGGAACGTAAGATAAATTCATTGGTCAGTGACAGAATCATTGATTCTGTTACTCAATGTAAAAATATAATGGGATTCAAAAAAAATTATTGACCAGTGGACAAACCCAAAGTGCATAAACACCTTAACTATTATAGAAAAGAAGAGTTTTCTATTTACATTCCGCAAAGCGGAAGTATGAGTCCATGGCATCACAAACCTGACCAATCTCGTTATCGCCGTCCATTACCAACACTGCATCCCTAACTTCATCTTCTTCTGTTTCTCAAATGCAGATGCAAATCTTTACACAATAACATGAAGCAACACAAGCAAAAGCATCTATATAATTGCTACAAGAGACAACCTGCCGATCCATCATCTTTCTTCTAAGTAGATCCATCATTTGAAAGGGATCGTGACCACTCTCTTTCTCCACACCCCTGGTGCTTGCTTGTTCTGCATCTAAATGTAAGGTTCTTTTTTCTTTTAAAGTTTCTAAAGTTTTTCCCTAAAGAAATTTTGAACAAATGTATATGTTGAAAGTCTCTTTTTTCATGTCCCCCCCCCCCTCCTTTGGGAATATAGAGTAGGAAGGAGGCTTTATGTTGTCTAGGTTGTTAGAGAAAAGAGGAAGTCCATTGTTGTAATTGCCGTTTATTGGGTAAATGACTATGGCGATAACTGGGTGTTTCTTTGAATTTGATTTAACCTAGGTGGTACCTTGTATGCTCCATTCAGTTATTTGTTCTTGATTTACAGCTACACGTTATAAAATCTCTTTTTGTTTGCTGAAGTAATGTTTTTTGTATTTTGCAATTTCTTATATTGTTAATATTTTTGAAATTTTTGAAGTCGCCTAGTTCTGGGTAGTTGATGTTTAAGAGACGACACATTGGGTACTTAATTTGGAGAGGATAACAAAGATATATAATTGGTAGGTTACTAGCTACGTTTGACAGTGGATAGTTTTGACATTCCAAAGAAGTGTAAGAGGGCTTTAAAAACACTTTCTAGATTTATAATTCTATTAGACAAGAATAAGAATAAACAAAATCGTAGCTAGTTGGTAGTGTCAATGGTTATTGTCCGTAACAATGTGATTTGTGAACTATGAATGAGCCTTCGTGCTTATGGCTTATTGTCAAGCATGTGCAAATTTTTGACTTAAAAACATAGTCGACCCATATACCCACAAGTACCCACAAGTCGCACACAGCCAATGAAAAGAAAAGGAATATGTCCATGATTGTCATACGATGCAAAATTCCATTGTCAATATAAAATCTACAACCGAAACGAGTAAAGATAACAGAACAATTTGCATATGTAAGTAATTAAAGCAAAATCGATCCGCTACTTCAGCCTATCCGCCGATAACTCTAGTTGTATTTTTTGTTGAGGTAGGTGTACACACGATGGAATGCGCTTGAAATTTCATGTCAAGACGGTAGATATCTTTCGTGAGTATAGTTAAGAGTTTCAAACTCACCCGTTGGACACTTGGTGATAAATTGTTCCAACTAACACTTATTTGTCGAAAACCGCCCATATGATTGGGATGGATAAAATAAGTGTGTCAGCTTTTCGAAGTATGGACTATAACAGAACCACCGTAGTCATCTTGTAATGAAGGGAAAAAAGTTTAGCGCTTTGACTCCAGCTAAGGTAGTGTTTGCTTTGTAGTTGCAAGGTGATCACTTGGTATGATGCCGCAATCCTATGTTGTTGGGCTTGCAGCAGCGCTTCTTTTGAAAACCTATGTAGGGGTTGTTGCTATTATAAGTGATCCGAAGAAGGCTAGCCCATATTGGTTTGAAGGTTCAATTTTGTCAATTTGAATGCATTTCAGTTTTATCGCGGCCTCAGAGTCAAGAACTTTAGAACAAAGCGTTCACTATTCTATTTTCGGCTTGGCTCCCCATAGTGCTTCCAATTCCAAGCCCATTGGGGTACCATCTTCTATCGTTTTACTCGTGTTTCGATTGTCTTGAAAGATTGAAAATTCATGAACCACTGTTGCATCCAAGAAAAAGAATCGCCTCAACAAGGTCTCTAAACGTAAGATCGAACATGGCTCTGCATTTTACTAGTTGACTTTTAAAATGAACATTTCAAGATTATCAAAGGCATGGCTCGTGTTCCGATTTATGCATCCATAAAAAGTCGAAAAAATGTTTACCCAAGTCCCTCCTCAACTGTTGAAACATGAGTTTGCCTTGAGGAAAGGTAAGGATTAAAGAAAGAGTCGAGAATGAAGAAAATGAAGGATCTTATAGATGATTCCGCAAGCTCTTCAAACAAGATTTAAACAAAATTTGTTTCGACTTGCAAAACAAATCGGCCCGAAGTTTTTACCCCTTACGACATCACTTATTTCTCTTATTAATACCCTCGACAGGCCTAAAAACATATCGAACTTATGATTCGACTTCTCGAGCTCAGATTTGACAACTTCGAAGCCGGTATTGGCCATCATTGTTCGATAATTCAGCTTTTTTTCTCAAAAGTTACAAACAAAGTAGTTATTAGAAACATATCTCGAATTTCAAAGAAACAAACATCTTAACAAAAACCGAACCCAAATTTACAAATTCTCGAACACAAATTATGTATAAAAACAACATTACAAACAAAAGACTAAAGTAAATCTATGTGATCAAAGTTTGGCTTTCAGATTGGACATTCATTCTTCCGGCGACCCATTGTAGTGGGCAAAATAGGCATGACCTATTTTTGTCTTGTTTCACCTTTCTTGGTCAAAATAGGATTTTTGATAAGTTTGGGTTAATTTAGGACTTAGTATATTTTATTAGATTTAGTTTAGTTATTTTTGGTAGCATAATCTTTTGTAGATTTCAAGTGCACATATTTGGTAACAAAATCTTAGCATAAATCCTAGTCTAACCATGATTCTTGACCACTTTCATATTTGGTAATTAAATCCCATCCTAGTCTAACCATGATTGTTGACCACATTCATATATGGTAACAAAATCCCATTAGTTTGGTAAGTTGTTGATTTTTTCCTTAAAAACTAATCCTTTCCTCAGAGTAGACTCGACCGTTTTTTTGGGTGTGTGTAGGAGGCGATACTATATATTCAGAGCTGGGATTCGGGGTTCTTACATGTGATCTCCGAAAGTGAACAAAAACCATAGAGGGTGTGAGCTGATCTCGAGGAGTTTCTGCAGCATTTTGAAGTGCCGAAGTTCAACAATCCAATGTGTTATCCATTGTTGCAACATCGGAGTAACATCGAATGTCAAACTATTTTGTGCTTCCTGTTTTGTTTAAAGGAAGTTGTTTTTGTTTCTTCCCACGTTTTGTTTAATCTATTTATGTGGAGTTTTTGTTCTCCAAGATTCATTATCTTGTGAGAATATTTTTTGTGATTTCACATAGTTTTTTGTAAATCGATTCATCTTTTTAGTGAAATCTTTTTGGCCATGAGGCTAGATCTACAAGTATAGACTTGTAGATTGTTTGGTAAATTTTTTGTGATTAATTTCGTGCTTTAGTATTAAGTCTTCCGTTGTGTTTGTTATTTTTTCTGTCTATTGTGACTTTTCTATTGTAGCTTTTTCACAAGCTACATTAGGCAGTTTTGAGAATCCTAGCTACTCGCGTTCTTTCAATTGGTATCAGAGCCTTCTCTTGACATCACTAAGAGTTGATTCTGGTAGTAGCCGTGATGGATTCTCGCATGAGAATGTCGCTCGCCCTCCTATTTTGACTAGTGCAAATTATTCTATTTGGAAAGTCAAGATGATCTTCATCAAATCAATTGATGAGAGAGCGGCTTCGCTCGCTCTAAATGGTTGGACTCCTCCCAAAACTACTAATGATGATGGTGATGTAAAGATCACCAAAGAAGCAGATTGGTCTAATAATGATAGAAACATTGCCTCTTTTAATTCCAAAGCCTTGTCTGCCATATACAAAGCTCTTGATGCAAACACCTTTAGGGTTATAGCCAATTATGAGTCTGCTAAAGATGTATGGGAGGCCCTTCAAACCTTGTGTGAATGACCTTCCATTGTTCGTGCTTCTAAGTTAAGATTGCTTACCACTCAATTTGAAAACACAAGGATGAATGAAGATGAAGATATTATGTCTTACTATGCTAGATTACTTTGATTTGTCTAACTCGCTTCTTGCTTTGGGTGATCCTATCACCAATGATCGACTTGTTAGCAAGATGATGCGAACCTTGCCCGAAAGGTTTAATGTGAAAATTTGTGCTATTGAGGAAGCTCATGACATTGACAAAATTAGTTTTGAAAGACTAGCTGGTATTCTTCAAAATTTTGAGCTAAACCTCAATGAGCAAATTAAGAACAAAGGCAAAGGTGTGTCATCTTCTACTCCTTCTGATTATAGTATTGCTTTTCCTTCTGTTGTTGATATCTCTCCTGAATTTCTTGAATTGCATAAGGAGATTGAGGAATCTGATTTTGGTGAAGAGTCAATGGATTTTTTAACAACAAAGTTTAAAAATATTTTGAAAGCAAAGGGGCAAAACAAATCTCCATCTTCTATCACCAAAACAGTTTTCAAAACTGAGCCTAGAAAATTTGTTCCCAAAGAAAATCCTTTCCAAACTCCAGAAAAACCCTTCACAAATCCTTTTGCATCAAAGTCATCCTACAATGGTAAGAACATTGATTCTATCCAATGTAGAGAATGTCAAGGTTATGGCCACTATGCTAACCAATGTGCAAACACATTAAGAAAGAAAGGCTTGAATTTTTCAAAGAACCTTGGGTGATAGTGATGGAGAAGATCCAGTGATCTTATCACCTTGAATGTCGTTGCGGATTCTCGATTCTCGAATGCAGATGTTTCACCTAATGTGTCACTCGATGTTGCAACATCAGAGCAACATTGGGAGAGACATTGAGCGTAAACAGAACCATTTCTTCCTGCTTTTAATTCCACAATTGCAGAAGATGATGGAGAGACGATTCAGACTCGCTGAAGGGTACAAAGGAGCCGCATGGATTGGGAAAAGAGAGCTCATCAAGTTATAGTGCTTGGAAAGGCAAACGAACCGCTAAAAAGGCTAATGAAGAACAAAAGGAGTGTCTTACAAGGTTGAGAGTCTCTTGAGTAAGAAAGATGTGGAGATTGAAGATCCGAAAGAAAAGCTCATCCTAGCCAATGAAACCATGGCTAAATGGAACTCAAGCCAACAAAAAATTGATGAGATGTTGAATTCTCGAGCACTCGTAAGTCCGTATTGATTCAGCCCAAGATGCTTGTGAAATAAGGTGAAGGTATGTCTACCGAACCAAAACATCCCACACACAATTTTCAAGAAACCGCCTTTTGAAAAACCGAGAACAAGAAAGAAAAATTTTGTTTGTCACTGGCCATAAGTTCGTCACATACAACCTTTTGTTTTCCTCAAAAAGGCTATGTATGAGGATGAAATAAGACAAGCCTTTTCCTCGAAAAATTCCCGATGCACGAGGAAGCATCGCGCGCCCAACAAAGAACATTGGCAAACATTGGAAGTCTCATCGAAAAATTTTTCTCAAACCACCAACCCAAAATTTTAAACAAATGTGGGTTCCTAAGGGTAGTAATGACAAAGGAAAGTCCAAATATTGTGAACCCTTTGATATATGTCCCGGTGCCAAGCGTGTTCTATGAAACCATTCATGAATACCATGATGAATCTCCTCCAAAATCTTCTTTAAACCAAGATCCGAAATCGCAGAATCTGCATTACGATCGATCGTGCAACCCGTGATATTCTCGAAGTTCAGTTCACCAATGTGATTCATTAACAATGTGTCACCCAATGTGTCACCCAATGTTGCAACATCTACAGACACATTGACGTAAACTTGGCGTATTCAAACAGTCCCGAACTTTCGTAATCAGTCCCGAACATTCGTAAAATCAAATTCAATTTGAATGATTCAGCCATGGCATATATGGCACAAGGAGAAGAGGTAAGGTTGATTCTCAAAAATTTTGCATGCTTATCAAAATATTTTTGAGAGAAGCCTTTAAATCTTTTATGGATGCTCCAAATGATCAAAGGTTATGGTCTACAATATTGATGTTAACCTTGTTTTTTATAACACCTATGCATTTTGCTTAGCAATGAATCCAGCTTCATCATTCTCTAACAAAACACATTAATATAAGACACCACTCTTTTTAGAGACTTGGTTAAATATGGAAATTGTTTGCTTTATGTACATGTTGGGATTGAAAATCTTCTTGCCGATATATTTGGCCAAGTGTCTTATTTTTGAGAGATTTTTCAATCTTTGGAAATCTTTGTGTTTTGTGTGCCATATGATTTTACACTTAGTTAATTATTAAAAAAAATTAGGCATGATTACATTTTGTCTTAGCACCT
>CM028381.1:73735873-73830499 GCA_013146195.2 Codonopsis lanceolata
GCCTCCTTCCCCACTTCAGTATGTTAATATTGTATTGTCATTTATTTTTCTTCATTGTCTTACGTATTAATTTTAACCGTTGTATTTTCTTTTTGTTTGTATTTATTTTTCCCCTAATTAAAGTACACATTTTACCTATAAATGAGACTTGGTTTGTTTTATTTAGACATCGAGAAAAATTTCTATGATTTTTTCAAGTTTATCTAGTCATTTTTACGTCAGAAAATATTGAATTAATGTAGATCTGGATGCATTTTGAGATATGTAAATGTATTGGATTTTGTTGTCACACCATTGGGAATGTTTTTAAGTTTTTAAATCAAATAAGTATCTAATAATTATTTTATTGATTTTTAATGAATTGTGTTTGATTTAAGATTTGATTTTATAAAAACATTATACATGTTCTTAGAGCCATATGATACAATTGGACTAAATCGAAAAATGTCTCCGTGGCCCGACCTATATATAAAATACATTAAAGCTCTTTTCTTTTGTTTATATTAATATTTCATGTTAATCCCGAATCATTTATTTTCAATAAATTAAAGTTGGGTTCCACAATTTTTTTCGCTACTCATATTCAGAATTAACTATTCCCTCCGTCCCTAAATTATCGTTTCTTTTCTTTTTTCGTCCGGCCTCCAAATAATTGTCCACTTTGAAACTTACCTTTTTAGAACATCATTTTTATCACTTTATTTTTACTTTTTCATCTTACTTTAATTATGCGCCACATATACACGGCTTTGAAGAAACTACACATTAAACCAATATAAATAATCAAGTCAATTGTTTTTCTTAATCTCAAGACCCCACAATCACAATAATTTAAGGACAGTGGGAGTAATATTTTGTATTCAACTTGAACAAGTTTTGAGTTTTCAGGGGACATTTTCGTATTTTCCTTCTTAATTTTTTCTTTTTTTAAAATGCAAGCTTCGTGATTATTATAATTATGTCAACATCGACATTTGTTGAAAGTTGTAACAATAATTGTAAGAGTAGATAACCAGGGCATTAATGAGAAGTAATGTGTTTTGAGAGATAGACTACACTTTTGGCCAAGCACTCACCGACATCTAGCAGGCTAGCCTTTATCATCTTTTTCTATTCATCTCTCATTTAATTTCATCTACATAGATTAGCGGCCCCCACACACTTATCCAAGAAATGGGTGCATTAATTGAAGGAAAAATTTGTGGTTGTTAATGGTTATGGGAGGACAGAATTAAATCATGTGTAATAATAGAATGGGCCGGGGTAGCTGTCTGGGCCTTGGGGTGGTATTATTATTTTTATTTTAATTATGATTGTACGTATAAAAATATTAAAAGTAACCACATAATATATAAATATTTATAAAGAATTAATTATTTTTCTTAAACGATATAACAGTTAAAACTAATACTTCTGTCCCTAAATTATTGTCTTTGGCTGACCCTAAGCATGATTAAGAAAAAACAATTGACTTGATTATTTATTTTGGTTTAATGTGTTGTTTTTAAAGTTCTCATGCGTGCTCATAATTAAAATAAGTGAAAAAGTAAGGGTAAAGTGGTAAAAGTGATGTTCTAAAAAGGTAAGTTTTAAAATGGACAATTATTTTGAAACAGACGAAAAAAAAAAAAAAAGACGATAATTTAATGACGAAGGGAGTAATTATTTAAAAACAGAGAAAGTATTTATAAATATTCTGAGGTATAATCATTTTCCTAACCGGGGTGGATCCAAGATTTTGATCGAACACTTTGAAGAATGGATATTAAAAAATATCGTAAATGATAACGGTAGAAAATAACTTCAATCATCGAAAAGTAAAACTAGTTATAATCGGTGATTTAATAAGTTTTACTAATAACTATTATATGCATATTTATAAAAGAATTTGAAATTAATAATACGCTTAACAAAAAAATTGCAAAAAATTTTACGTGAGCTCCAGCTCCACCCATCACCTTCTTAAATTTGTCCATGTCTAACAGGTTCTTAGTCTATAGCTTCTTAAATCATAACCGACCGAAAATAGGGGACCTCTCTCAATCTAAACAGAATCAAGGGTTAAATTCAACATTGATCCGTGTACTATACCAAAGTTCATTAGCAATCTTTGTACAAAGCAAATACACACCATAAATTAAAGAAGACAAATTTTGCACATCGTTAGTTTCTAACTCTAACTCTATTAGTTGACTAACTCTATTAGTTGAAGTGTCGTTAAGTGACATGTGCTTTCATTGAGGGTAAATTAGTCCTTTTCAATCTCTGTGAGGCTGTCAAGTCGTGAATATCGTGAGAGATTACAACGTCACGGATGAATTAAGAGACGAAACACCGGTAGCAAGTACGGCGAACAAAGGTCTTTCGATAACGATGGCTCTAAAAAAACAGAAGGGGTGAGCTATCTTATCATGTATCACACTTATGGATTCTTACAACTCCCAATTACCACAACTTTCAATCCCTCCTTCGTTTACAACAACAACCCTCCCATTTCTTCAACAAATCAAATATCAGGTAGGTGGGTTTATCTGGGTGAAGCAGTTGGGTTTATCTAGGTTCAATGAATCGACCCAACAATAGACAAAACAGAGAGATCGATTCGGGGAAGCTAAACACGAACCCACCCATTTCTTTCGATGTATATTTATTAAGTACCCATTTGGGCTTTTACGTGATTAATTTGTTTATAAACTTTTTTGCAAATTGAAGGGCTATTCCGTTGTCGGAGATGGGTTAGAAAGGAAACAATTGGTTTTCCTCTGTAAAGAAAGTGTTCAAGAATTCTTTCAAGGATTGTTTGGAAAAGTATGTTCAGTTTGGATTGGTGGGGTTAATTGGGTTTTTTTTTATAAATTGGTATGCCCATGGTGACAATGAGCCCTTGAAATTAGTTTGTTAATTGGGGTTTTTAAATTGGTTTGTTAATAATCAATTTTGGTTACAGTTCTTGGCTGGGAAAAATGGTAGAATGGGTGGGAGTGAAATGGGTGAGAGAGAGGAGGAGGGAGAAAGGCGAGAAGTAGATGCTTGGGTATTAAAGTACGTTTACATGGCCCATTTGACGTATTACTCATGCCCCTTATTTTGATGATACTACTCAAATTAACCTCTTCTTGCAAATTGAAAAGATCGGTTTGCCTCTACCGACAGCACGTGAGTGAGCACATGTTCACTTAACGGCACTTCAACTGATGGAGTTAGGCTCGGAGATTATTGATGTGCAAAATTTGTATTTTTAGGCTGTATCGTACATTTGCTTTGTACAAGGACTGCTAGTGAATTTTAACATAGTACTGGAACCAATGATGCATTTAACCCTAGAATCAAGCAACAACAATAATGAATAAAGGTCTCACTCAATAGGGGAGAGGGGCTTTAATTTGAAAAACGAGTGTCTTGTTATAGAAGATGAAGAGAAGAAATAAAATGGAGTCTCGAACAAAAAAAAAAGGGAAGGCACATCTAGAGGGAGATTTAATCACGATGTATTATTTCATTCAGATGCACCTACTTGGAATTGTGATAGGTTGTTTTATAATGGTGATGCATCAATTTGGTATTAAAATACAAAAGAAAATTTCGACACACAAATTAGATTTTGCGATGCACACATTGGATTTACGATACTGAAAATCTCAATGCTCAAATTGGATTTCCGATGCAAAACTTGATTTTCCGATGAAAATTTTGGAATTTCATTTGCGATGCATCGACTTCAAATTGCGATGCAGTGTGCGCCTGATCAAATTTCATTAAGAGAATACACATTAATTTTCCCTAAAAAAAATACCCTTTATCGGTTAAATTAAAATATAGAGGACTTGAGCAGTTAGAAAATGTCAAAAGTGGACTGACCCGGTTATCATAATTATATTCTAACCAAATAAACTCAAATTAATATACTATATTCAACCAACATCTTTGTTTTCATTAAAAAAAAAAAAGGAAAAGGAAATTAATAAAAGGATGGGGCTAACTACACCTCAAAATCCACTCTCTACATCCTATTTTCTGTAATGTACAGCATGAGGTACAAAACCTCAATACAACAAATGAGGAGTAGAAAGTAAATTTTGGAGTGTGGTTAGCCTACACCATAATAATATAATTAAAAAAATAAAATAATGAAAAAACATTATATTCCCTTCATTCCAAGTAAAGAGTTGACTATACTATTTTGGAATAATTCCCTTTAAGAGTCTACTTTCTAAAATCATGTTTACATTCTCTATCGATCTTCAGTTTCACTTGTGTTTGATTGTGTTCGAGTGTTTAATTCAAAATATATTCACATTATATGTTGTGTTGCTATGCATGTAAACTGTTTGATGAAATGTCCGAATCAAAATTTGTTTGTTGTTGGACACCCTTTTTGAATTTGGATGCATCAAATTTGAATCACAATGCATCAATTGTAAATCGTGATGGATTAAGTGCTTCTTTGATGGAGTGTTTTGGTCAAAGTGATGTGTTTTCTCTTTAAAAGTGTTTCAATATAACGTTTTAAAACGCAGCGTTTTAAAAATGTGAAGCGTTTTAAAAATAAGCTACGTTTATAACTACTTTATTTATGAAAAATAGCGTTTTGAAATAGTTTTTCAAACGTGTTTACAAAAATAAAACTGCGTTTTGAAAATGCGGCGTTTTAAAAACACTGCGTTTTGAAAAAGCTGCGTTTTCAAAACGCTGCACCAAACGAGGCCTAATTTAGATTTTGGAATGAAGGAAACTTGCAGTGTTTTGAATCATTTGTTGATTGTGTATAGGAAAGAAAAGACATAAAGGCTTCGTTTATTTGCGATGCAATATTATTTGTAGCACGATGCATCAATTGATGCCTCTTCGATGTTTGACTTGGTACATCGTAATGCATAAATTGGATTAGTTGAATTAAATTGATGTATCACAATGTATAAATTGATGTAATACGATGCATAAATTAGATTAGATATTTTAAATTGATGTATCGCAACTTATAAATTGATGTAACACAATACACTAAGTAAGTGATCAGTAGTGTGTGTCTTAGGTTCATTAAGAAAATCGTTAGGAGATTGGACCTCACGAATTTCGAATTTCACTATTTTTAAAGCAAATTATTTTTGTACACCCCCACCACCCCCCACCCCTCCTCCCCCGGGGATTTCCCCTTTCCCCAATACAATCCCCCCTACTAGCGTATTATTGCTCACCAAACTTGCTTATCTAGAAGCGGATCACAGTGAGTTTTGAATCAAGTTCCACCTTACTGACTTTGAGAAGGGGACGATGAAGATTACTTGATCAATGAACATAATCCCGACCAACCCAATCCCAATAGACCAACATAATTTCCGGCTACCTTATTACCAGACCAGGAACCGTCGTTCGCCGGATCTCTGAATTGGTTTTGTTCCCTGGTTAAAACCCAGATTCTTTACCAAACCCATCTCTTGAAGGAAGCATTCTGGGCTCAATTGTACAATGTACTCACTCGGATGTTCCTGTTTTGCCTGTTAGATTGCTTAGCCATAATGTCTAGTTAAAGAAGTTTAACAAGAAATTAAAATGAAACACTAGCAGTATTTTCATTACATCTTATTTATAACAGTTTTTGTAATTAAGACATAAAATTACATAAAGTATCCAAATAATCAAATTATATACTGTATAATCACAAACAAGGCATGCCGACGCCGTAATGGTTTAAATGGAAACACTGTTGGGGATTCCCTTCCCTGTAAGCCCTTGTTCACTTGTTGGATACAACAAAGTGTATGGAAACTTAACCGGTCCAATCCTGTTCTTCAATCTCTCATCCTTGTTCATCTTCATGATTTTCCCTTCAATCTCTGTCAGATTCTTTCCAAATCTCTTGAATGCTTCCAACACCCCAATGTCATTAGTCCACTCTGGAGTTTCTCTTTGCCCAAGGTAAGTCTCAACCGACGAATGCGTTGACAACAGCTCTATTAGAGCAATCCCAAGCAGGGCCTGCAACTGAGCAGTAATTGTTTTCAAGAAAACCTTATCAGGATTCTCCCTCAACTCTTCGTATTCACGACTGTTTGGTTCAGGCATAAACCTGCGACTTATAGTTGGACGGTTTGGAAAGTACCCTGCATAAGGATACTGCCCGAAATTCACTGCTGCATGAAGAGCTGAGGCAATCCATATGATGATAGTCACAGAGTCTATTAAATCTCTGCGTGTTTGCATTTTAGGCCACCAAGGCTCGTTTTTCTTGTCACCGTGTCCCTCTTCTCGCAGTTCCTTCCACCAAGATTGAAGTTCGGGATCATTTTGAACCGTCACATCAGACTTGTAATACAAGTTGCAGTAATCTTCCACCCATGTTTTGATTGCTGACCAGATCTCAAGCCCATCAACAGCATATGGGTAATCCTCAATAAGTAGGCGGAGGCCATGTGGTGAGTTGGAATCCTGAACTGCCATTCCTCTGCAGAAACAAAGACTAAAGAATATCAGTTCTGTTGGATCATATCATATTTTTATACAGTTGCTAAAGAGTTGTGATTTACCTCTTGATAAGATCAGCGGGGAGCGCTTGCTCAGGGAAAACCCAATCCTTGTAAACTACCGATGAAAGTTCCATTGCATATTTTTCTGGAAACACTGTTTTCTCAAGGATTCCACCTCCATTAATTAGAGTCTGCCGAGCAAATGCATTTATGTGCATCGTATCACGGAAGTGGGGTTTGAGAAGTTTATGGATTGGGTGAAGCACACTCAGCTGTCGATTTGTTGCAATCACAAATGGCTCAATGACAGCATGGGTGTTCAACCTGGGAACAACGTCAAAAAACACACACACACACTTAAAGAGCACATCTCAAATTAACAATATCATTTGTGGTAATAAGGATGGTTTGGAAAAGTCTTATACCAGTGACTGAGGAGTTGATGAACACCAGAGTCATTTACTGCAACGAAAGCTTTAGCTAGCTGCCAAACGGAACCTTCCACTCCCTCTTCTGCTGGGATGTATACATTGCTAATGGCACCAAAGTTATCTCCTTCCGGATGAGGCAAACTCAGTTCAATTGCTAATGGCTTCAATGTTCCATCATTTTGTAAAAACAACAGAGTTCTTGAGGCATAAATCTTCGAGGAAGTTGTATTTATTCGTCTCAGATATGGAATCAATGTGTCATGGTGTTCCAATATGAATAACCTCTTGCTCTTTATTGCCTGTTTGATGAATAGTTTTGCCGTTGATTACTTTTTGGTGGATAATGGAAATCAAGTTAATAATTAGAATAGAACAATAAATTTCTGAACCTAACCTCCTCGATTTGGATCCCATCTAGGTTATTCTCAATGTGATTTTTGTTTATGGAACTATGCTGCTTGCCAAAGAGTTTAGGGTCTAGCTTGCTTTTTGGAGGGAACTCCTGCAGAAACAGAATATAACTGAATTGCCAAAATCCGCCAATTGTTCATTCAAACATGGAGAAAAATAAAAGAAAGTTGAAATAATCTTTGGTTTCCTTGTTCGTTTCAACACTTTCTTTCTCCAAAATATGAAATGGACTACAAGTAATTAAAGGGGAGGTCTTACTTGAAGAAGACGGACGCAGACAGGGTTGACTCCAGCTAGCATTTCTCTTGCGAATTCTTTATCTGTTCTCCATGCAGACTTATCCTCTGTCCCAATATCGTAAAAGCATCAAAATCAAATGAAATAGGCTGATTTAATGTAAATATTCTGAGGAAAAACTTTGGTTTCTGACAAGTGTAAAACGCTTACCTTTGATTACTTCTGGCACGGGATATTTGGCTAGACCCTCACCTTCACTCGGAATAAGTTGCTTGAGCAACTCACATGAGAAGTATTTTTTAACATCTTCAATTGAAGGGAAATTAGGTATCTTGATTCCTCCTTCATAAACTTTGTTCACATCTTGGATGGAGTCGAACTCAGTAGGAGTACTGCTATTGAATAGAGATTCAACCTCCGGGAGAAGGAACTGCCCAGTTGATTTTGTTGCTAAACCAAGAAAATCCGACATCTTTAACTGCCCAAATCGCTCATCGCTTGGAACATAAATGCTTAAGCTCAAAACAAGTGGCAGCCTACTTTCAGTTTTAGGATCTGTCGAGAAAATTTTCATGATGTTAACGTTAGTTGTCAAACTAATACATTTACCTAGTAAGAAAATTTGAGAAATGAATACAAACTACTGCTAACCTGTCTTAGTCGGTGGTCTGCTCGTTCTACCTCTACGAGGATATGGGAACTCAGAAGAGCCTCCAAGAACAGGTCGTGCAAAATCTGGGTTTTTGTCAGGATCTCCCAAATCGTTGTAGAAGGCATAATCATAGACCCTATCCCACTGCTCGAGCTTTCCAGTTCCATTTCCTCTCAAAGTAACCAATTCTTCCTCTCTGTAGTGAAGCAGAGGTGCTGGTGTTTCATGAGGAAGATAAGTCTGCACAAAAACATTATTTGATGATAATGTCATAACGATATTAGCTGCTAGGCAATGCATTACTCCATCCGTCTCCCAAAAAAAAATTGTCTCGTGTTCTTATTAAAAGTCAACCTAGGACAATATCAAATTACTATTAAACAAACATAATATGTTTTAGGTTATAAATTTTCAATCACGACAAGAATATTAAGTAAACTATCAACAACAACTTTTAGAATTTATATCATGCATATAAACAAGTTAATTTTTAGGAATCTTTGGTCAAAGTTTAATCAGATTGACCATGAAAAAAAGTGAGACTAGCTACATTTTTGGGACAAAGTGAGTAGGAGAAGTGTAGTTTACCTGATATGAGAAGAAAACTCGATCTGTAGTGTACTTATCAGAAGGGTAAACCCAAGAATTGCAAATGAAATGGACGCGTCCTTGACCTGGAACTCGTTCGAGCGCGAGTGTCTTAAGGTAGAACTCGCTATGGTGATGATTTCTGATCAGAAACGCCCCCGGAACTCCCATCTTCTCGTCCCAATCAAATGTAACATCGTATGCAGATTCACCGGTAAACAGTGGGGTGATTGTAGTGATCCAGTTTTCCAGGTACGCCGGTTTCCCAAGTCTCCCTTTCAACCCTTTCTCTGCCAAAGACACAAGCCAAAAAGTATTTTCAGTTCGAAGCTCACATTAAGCCACAACACTCAGATATTTGACAAGATCACTATATTATTTTTGCTCATGCATTAAATCCTAAACCAACTTTTATTTGTCTTAAAAGTCAAAATACAAGATTATTTTTTATGACGGAGAAGTAACATCGAACAACATTCCTAACACATATATACTAATTAAGTGAGCGAGAAAATATTTAATGGTCTTGAAACATTACGTTGTATGCTTATGTGGTGCATCACGACTAATAGTTGCATATAGTTTAAAATGTGAGTTTCACTTTGGTCCACGTTGTACGGCCACTCTAGCATTAGATATGGTGTGTCGCTATTAGTCGTGAGCTTGACATTTCTAGATTCAAGCCCAACCGAGCTTGGTAATCCACTACTCGGCTCGCCTCAACTCATGCTATTCAATCGATTATCAACACATTAGAAGACGAACTAGCTGATTTGATTACATACCTGAAGGGTCACTACTGACAGCACTTATGAGTTGCAACGAAACCTTCCGCGCTGACAACTCATGTACTGTATCAAGTACTGATGAGCTCGAGTCATTAAAATCCAACACATTCTTCTTCATCAACACCACCCTCCCTTTGACATTCGTTCTCTCCTCATCGTTCCTCGTCATCGCTTCAAAAATCTTATGAAACATCTCTCTCTCTCTCTCTCAAGCTAGGTACCTGTAAGAAAGCAAATGAAGATTGATGAGTGCAAGTTCATGTGTTGTAATGAGAGAGAGTATTTATAGGCAAATTAGTTAAGTGGATATGATTGAATTTATGTAGGTTTATATGGAGAAAAACAAAAAAAATTGAAGAGATGTATATTGATTGATGACAAATCTAACAAAGTTATATCCAAGAAGAGGAAATTTCAAAGTAGAAGGCAATTTAGACATGTGCATGAGGAATGCCAACGATACGTTAACGTTGAAAGAAACATACACGAACCCATGCATTGCGTACAACACTAAATATATAATTGTTAGAATAGAGGATGGTTTGGATCATTGGATGGTAGTGAGGGGTGTTAACTGTAAAGTTCTGTTGATAAAATTAAAAGGGAGGAAAGTCAAAGAGGGAATACGAACATATTTTATTTATTCATTTGTATGTACTGGGAGTATGTGTTTATTTTAGTTTGTATGTGTGCTAGTGTGTGTGGTTATAATTATAATATACGAATAATGTTAGAGTCACTTAATGAGCACTCAAATTTGTGTATCAAATGATATAATTTTTAATGTGTCATCTTATTTGGTATTTTATGAGCTCCACTATAAGTTAAAAAGTTACGTTAACAATATGACACATAAGATGTCACATCATTTGATACCCAAAATTGAGTGTTATTAGAGTGGCCCTAACATTACCCATAATATACATAGTAATATATTTACAATACTTGATGGCTTGTGTGTATGTGCACGTAAATCAGTAGCGTGAGTGATTTGGGTTTGGGTAGATTTGGATATTTTGGAAATCAAATTAATTAATTGGTTATGAAAGTGTTGACCTATAGTAAACAATTTATTTTTTTGACAAAGGAAAAGATCATATACTAAACGGTTAGGGATTAATGATTACGGAGTAAAATATTATTAGTTGATGATTTCTTTACGTTTGAATTTATAGATTTGCTTAAGAGGAGTTAGAGCTCAATCGTGGTTTGGGACCTCGCTAATTGTGTGATAGATTTTCGTTATTTTTTTGATAATTTTTTTTTTGAAACGTGTGTCGATTTTGTATCAATATTTGAAATTGAATTCCATCACTTACGTTTTATTCGAAATTATGATTGTTTCTTTCGTTAAATCTCACATATTTGTCGAACCTCATTTGAGATACCTTTTGATACATAAAGATGATTTTTTATAATACTTGGTTTTGTAAAAGTTAGTTTTAACATATAATTTGGTTCAACTTCTTTGACTCTTCATGTTTTGGTTATTGAACTTAGTTTTTGGCCTACGGTTAGTCCTTTTTGTAACGTCCATCCATTGTGACATTAAATTATCAATATAATACCCAAAATACCCTTAATGAAAGTTGAGTTGGATTTCCAAGTGGTATTTAAAAATTAATAAAAAAAGATTAATATACTTTATTTTTTACTGTTTCCATTCAAATAACTTCATATATATATATATATATATATATTACCCTTTCCATTCAAATATGATAGTATGATCTATCTCTCTTTGAAATCCGTTCCTTTTCTGATTTCACCAAGCCTCTTCATCTATTTCCAACCCAGTATCACCAGCCTCCATTCTCCTATTTCTCCGACCAAATCTGCCAGCAACCACCTTAGCCGTGGCCTCCTTTTTGCTTCGTTTTCAGTCAACCCAAACACAGATCGTCTCTCTCTCTCTCTCTGTCTACTCCCGAAACCTAGCCTCCCCAACACCATAATCTCTTCCCATCTCCCGCCATAGCCGCCGGCCGACTCCTGCATCATCTCTTCACCGGCCTTCACCAAAATATCCACCAACCCTTGCCCCAGCTTCATCTCTAGTCCTTATCTTCCCAGCCTGACAACCTTCCAATTAGTCTCCCAATGTGGCATCGCCTCCATCTATGTTCATCGCCGACTCTAGATCCGCCATCTCCAACGTTACTCCGGATGAACACAGCAGTGGTCCGCTTTCATCTCTTTCTCCGTTTTCAACCGACATCTTTGTCTTCATCTATTTCCTTGATCATTTTGGACCATGTCTTAGCCTCGATCACCCCAACCGAAAACTCCTGGCTTTTCTTTCCAATTTCCTTTTCACAAACAGATTCTGGAACCGAGGAAATTGGTTCTTTAATATGGCGCTGAATGTGATTGAGAGAGCTAAGGGTAGTGGAGGTGAGAGCTATGACGTGGTAAGTGTCACCGTCGTTTCAGGAGGGTGGTAGACGTGCATTGAGTAGCTACGCGGCATCGGAGAACATGGTGCCTAGCAATTCCGGCATACCGGTTGCTTTGATATCTCGCAACCCATTACCAATAAACAAACACCCTCTCAACCAAATAACAATTGTTGTAAATTAAATGGGAACAAAAATAGAATGATGCGTATAAAAGAAATGAAACAGATCTTAGAATTGTGTGTCCGGGTCATAAAAAATTAGGCAAGAAGATTTATAAAAAAAAAAAAGAGAGAAGGGGGCATAAATGGAGCTGCAAAGATCACATAAATAAGAAAGGTAAAGAGAAAACTTCTAAGAGAGAGAAAGAGACATTTTAGAAAGAGAAATTTTAGACACACATACAAAAGAGAAACAGAAACAGAAAAAACAAGAAAGGAAGAGGAGATGGCGGCAATATTTCCTTCCAAGAAGGGAATCCTACTCAGCTTCATTAAGGGCATTTTGGCCATTATCTGGAAATTTAACCACAAAATAAACGGAAGTCACTAGAAGGACTAATAGTGTGCCCAAAATTGAGTTCAATGACCAAAATAGGAAGTTTCAAAGATGTTGAACCAAATCAATTTAAAGTATTAAGTTCAAGGACCAAATTTTATATTAAACCTAAAATTTATTTGATTATTTGAAAAGCTCTACCATGATCACTAAGTTTAAACAACCCACCATTGGGTATATGTGACACTATCAAATTATTGACTTTTATCGAACACCACCGGGTCGGTGGTGTGGTTATCCGAATATATCAACCTTTATCGAACTATCAAACTATTAAACTATCAAAACTCTTCAGAGTAAATGTTTAATTAAGGTCATGAGACCGCTTGATCTTAGGTTCTATGAGTAGTCCGTTGTCCCCAATCGGTATGGGATGGTTGGTGGCAGTTGGCTACTCGAGTCATCTATTGAATATTTATCTTTCGTTTAGATTTCTGATTCTTTACATCGAAATTTGATAACTGATTTTTGATCATCGATTTTGCACATTAAACATTCGAATATTGAGATCTTTGATTTATTTCGGTCAACTCCTCCTTAGTAACCGGAGGGGTTGTATATGAACTTGTTGAGCATTGTTCTCTCACCCTTTCATATTTCTCTTCCAGGTGACAGATAACATTAACTAGATGATAAGTACCGAAATGGACGAATGAAGATTGTCCAAGGATTTTAGATATACAATAGTTTCATTTATTAGTACTTCGAAAGTTTAAATAATTAATTTAACCACGATTAGAGATATTAATGTTATTAAATATGAGTGTTGGTCTCAAATAGGCTCAATCTAGGATAGAAGGGGGTGTTGAATAGCCTAGTTATACTTTTAAAATTTCACAAGTGTTTTCTCCTTTTTGAAAATAGCTAATTCAATAGAAGAGTTAGGGTAGCGAATAAATAAAAAGTGAAGATAAACAGCTTGAAGGACTGCTGATTATAATATCATATAATAGTAGTCTTCTAGAGATTGATACAATGTGCAAAGAACACTTGAGATAAAGATATGATGAAGACAAATCAATCAAGACAGTAGGCAAGGATGTAGAAGTGGCTCGTATTATAAAGTATGTCCACTACCAAAGTGGTTAGCTTTGGATTTTGAAAGGTGCGCTTGTTTTATCCATTAAGTGAGTAAAGAAGATCACTAATGGATCATGTACAAAATAGTTTTCAACCAAGTGTTTAATGATGAGAGAATCAATCAATGAAGATTTATTCTCTCAAGTTCTAAAGTAAAAGAACAGTTAATATAAACTAAAGAAGTTGTTGTGAATTTCGATGTAGAAGATCTGCAGCTTCAATGAGTTTGGTAGCGTGTTAGTTCTTTTCCTTTTATCTCTTGAATGCTTGAGTATTGAAGATGAATGCCTGAATATTGAATGTGTTCAAGAAGTAGTTGTTCAGATCTTCAAAGCTTGAATATATACCAAGGGAGATTTTTAGGACCGTTGGACTGAGATGAGGAAGATGTTTTTCCAACGTTATAATGCATTAAATGCATTCGGCGCTATATAGGTTCTGTCCAACAAGCAGACATCAGAGATGCAGTGTTGCAGGGACAGATACACCAAACAAAGTAAGTTTCAGTCTTGCAGGAGTGTATAGCTTGAAAGTTGACTTCTTTTTAGGAGGGAAATCTGATGAAGATAGTTTGAATATTATTTGACTAGATATTAAAATATCTAGTTCAAATAATATATGACCTAGATTCCACGTGTTTGGCTATCTTCATATTTAAGCAAAGCAAACTTAGAAGACTACTGGTGAGTTGAGCTTTCAAGAGCTCTGTTGAAGCCAACTGGTCCGCGTCTTGGAGAAGCTAACAAAGTAACTATTCTATTACAACCTTGACTCTAAAGACATTTGCCACACTAACCGGTACGCAGACCTTTAGCCATTGTGCAATAGAATTTAAAGATGACTCAACCATATCTAAAACCTATGATGGTCGACAATCCCCTCCTATTTGGTTCATGCATCACCTCAGCTACTAGAAGACTTTGAACATGCACTGTGATAATAACATGCCTTAAAAAATTGATTTAATTAACAACAGACATGCCTCTCAGAGCAGTAGTCTTAGTAGATAGAATCTATTCTAAGTACTTACAAGATAAAGAAATAAAGAGCAAGTACAGAGAAAAGCATAGTTTAAAACATTCACAGAAAGCAGATTATAAGCAGTTCAATGATTTAAACTCGAAGTTTAAATGGATATGACAAATAAATAAGCAAATATAAAAGCATCATGATCCAAAATATATATATTTTGTAAGTTAAACAAGTTGTTTAACATCAGGGTTTTTACAAAAGCATTGATGAACCAAAAAGGATAGAACAGAGGAAGATTATACCAAATCATAAAAGGTGGGGTTGTGTGCGTCGTCTTTCCATGTAATCACCCACCCAAATCCGAATTTGATCATTTAGTCTTTCTCACAGTCTGTTATGTTCTTCGATCAGAGCTTGGCTCAAATGGTGAGTAGCTCTCTCTTCCCTGATGGCAGCAACCCGTGGGTGTTCAGCAGTAGCAGCGCGTTGATTGGCACGTTCAACAATACGAACTACAACAAGATCGCCTTCACGCTCTTCAATAACAGCGCGAGCAAGAAAAATCTTGAGTTCGTCAAAAAGTTCGCGGATGTTGGTCTGTTGAAGGTGGAGCATGCCGAGGAGATACTGTTGTTGGTCTTGGACAAGGAAGCGATGGGTTGTGAAAGCTTGAGCAATGTCATTGAGGAGCTTCTCAACGATCTTGCCAAGATAAAACATGGTGTCATGGGTGGCATTCAGCCCGTAGTTCATGAATTCTATCTGTTGGGCCATGGTAGAGACAGAAGTGTTGAAGCACTCAAGATGGGCGTGATTGGAGTCGGAGGAGGTCAAAAAGCTCTGGATCAGCTATAGTGGGCAGAATGTAGTTAGGGTTAATGTTGATGGGAATAAAGGGCTCGGTAGGGTTGGAAGATGAAGGGCCAGAAAAGTTTAAAGGGTTGGAATGGGGGAACTCAGCAGAGATAGGGGAAGAAGGAGGGATAGAAGGTTTAGGATCAGCCTCAATATCAGTGTCTGAGTTACTGATATGAGGTGAAGGTTAGAGGGAAGAAGGTTCAATAAAAATTGGGGAAAGGGAAGAACATGGTTATGAAAATGGTCAGCACAGACAGTTGGAGAGTGAAATGTAGAAGGGTAGAAAAGGTCTGCTATGGAATTAAATTCAAAAATGAACTTTTTAAGTGTGGCAGAAGATGGTTTGGAGAGAACTAGGTAAAGGTCGCGGGAAATGTAGATGTGTTTAAAGAATTGAGAGACGGGAGTATAGAGTTCTGAGAGGAAGGCGGTTTGAAAAATAAGAGAGGAGATGTGAAGATCAAGAGAGGGGGCACATAAAACTTCGGGGATAAGAGAGGAGGAAGATGGTGAGGATGAAACTATAGCTAGTAAGAGATCGGGTGAGGAAGGTGAAGAAGAAGGAGAAGATATAGGTTCAAGAGAGGAAGCAGACGAAGGGGGGTCAGCAGCCACAAAATTCTTGTGAAGTCTGTGCTTCTTCTTTTTGGGTGCGGGGACAGGCTCCTCCTCAACAACAGCAAGGGTTGTTGAAGAAATGGGTAAAGGTGGTGCTGATGGCTCCTCCCCAACAGCAACAGGGTTTGTTGAATGAGACAAAGAGGGAGAAGTGGAAGGTGTGTCATACGGAATGAAGGGTTCTGAAGGTGGAGTAGGTTTAGGTTTACGTTTTCTGGGGCGAAGGGGATCAAGTTCTGGGTCAGCTTGGGGCTCAACATAAACTTGACCAGGAGGAGCAGTAAATATAGAAGACTTCTTTTTTTGGAGGGAGCACTAGAGCTAGTAAAGACTTCTTTTCTTGGAAGGAGGCTCCTCCTCAACAGTATATTTCTGTCTCTTGGATTTCTTTAATAGTGGAGGATGAACGTCATAAGCAGTAGCAGCAGACTTGCTCGAAGAGTCATCGCATGATTTAGCAGCATCCTTCTTCAGCTGGAAGTCTAGCTAGTTGGGCTATCATGGCATCAACTGTAGTTTTTGGGTTGATTTAGATGAGCACAAAGGAAGAAGGATTGACAGTAGTGATCAAGGGAAGAGTTGGGAGACCTTACTTTTCAAGCTTCTCATTCATCATCTTGTGAGTGGAAGTGATGAAGGTGCTAGTGAATTGGATGGCCTTGGTCACCTTTTTGAGTTCAAAGGGGACGATGCGTTTGACGAAGGAGAGGTTGCTGCGTAGAAACACATTAATAAGCCTGACAAAATGCTTCTTCTGTAAGAGTGGCGCCTTAACACCATCAATGGTATCACACAGAAGGTCAAAGATGATGGCAGCCCAATTGAATCTTATATTGAGAAGGACTACTGCTGTGTACTCCAATTGATTAGCAGTCATTATGACGTGGGTGCCATTCCTGAAAATCATATTGTTGTCAATACTAATGTAGTAGACATCATCATCGAAAAGAGTCCGCTTCATTTTTCCATGAGGTTCTTTAGGGGTGCCTTCACCACGGATGTAGGACCAAGCTGTGGTCTTCTTTTCGTCAGTGAGCTCTGTGACGACCCGACTCGGACTTCAATACGAGATCCCGAGGTCGTGCCGTCTAAACGCACAAATAACAAGCAAAGGGTAAGGTTATAACAACAATACGCCAACGACTCAACAAATGCGAAATCAATTAACATAATGGCATCCGAGCTAACAAGCTCTGAAACACAAAACAACCTAAGAGATAATAAATCTTTCGACCCAAAAATTCGAAGAACGTGACGCAACAGTAGACACGTACAACAAAAACACCTATTACAATTCATAAATAATAATAATTCCAAGTCATCGGCGACGTTACAGCCGGAACCCAACATTAAACTAAGTCTACAACTCTAGTCTACACACTCCACGGCTAAACATACCGGAGTACAAAATAAACAATAATAATACTACTCAAGATGGGTAGAAACAATATAATAATATCAACAAGGCACAACTAACTGTTGTCGGCTCACAAACGACTAAGTACTAGTAATACAAGTATAAGTACCAAATCAATAACCAAAAATCTTACTACCCATAGTGAAGTTTATATAACTTCACTTCCCAATCGTCATTTCCAAAACCAAGGCTACAAAATATAAACTAGTTGTAACCTTCTCAATATAACCACGCGCACTATCGTAGACTCGGTGGATTCCTTCGAATCACTAGCTCGACTCGAATCTAAGGAAAACAAAATAAACAGAGTAAATCATAAAGACTTAGTAAGCTACTAAAGATGCTGTTGGAATATGCTTCTTGATAATCAACTTATCATCTTGCATATTATGAATATTTTGATTTGCTTGCTCCCATTACTGTGTGTCATAACAAGTGGCTAAGAGGGCTGCGTACCGATTAGTGTGGCAACTTGTTTGACAACACATAGGTCTTAGGTTAGGTTGTCCTAATCTAGTCATACCTTCTAAATGATGATTGAACAGACCAACGCTTCATATGCACTAGCACCAGCAGACTTGTTGTAGCATCAAGGTTTTCAAAAGACTCGTCACCAGCAAACTTGTCATATGCACTAAAGGACACCTTGAAGACTCGCCACCAACAGATGTGTTGTAGTGTGAAAGTTTCTCAAAGGACTTGTCACCAGCAAGATTTATCAAGTGCATCACGGAAATACCTTGAAGACTCGCTACTAGCAAACTTGCTACGGATTGAATGTTCGCATCAGCAACCAGCAGTCCTTCCTTGCAAGAAGACTCACTATTGAACATCACATCGGCAGACTTAATTCTGCACGTGCTACAAAGAGACAGAACCGCAATAGATCAAGACAAGACAAATGTGTTCAAGCCTCAAGAGCAATTCAAATCTTTATGAAGCCTGACACCAGTGATGCTGCAGGATCTTCTCCTACTCATGTGGCCTGGAAAAGTCAAAAGAATCTACTTTATTGGACAGACCACCTGATAGTGCATCAGACGTCAGACTCACTTTTCAGAGACTTATCAATACAGTCTGACAGGCAACCAGTTTAGGATATGCAAGACAAAGCTTTTATCCAACAGTCAAAGATCCAGTGAACAACATCTCTATCCGACAGATTTCAACAACTACATTTCTCTAACGGATAGAAAAAGCATCTTCATTTCTCAATGATCAATTGACCCGGTCTATAAAAGAGATCTCCCATCCTCTTCTTCATAAGTGACAATAATACACGAGAGTCGAAGAACACGAAGACTCTTACAACTAGAACTTCAAAGAAGCTGTAAGATCTACACGAGATCGTCTTCACCAACGCATCTCAAATCTTCACAGAAGATTGCAGTGAGCTTACCCAAACCTTAGCAAAGCACTTTCTATGGATTGCTAGGAAGAAATGCTTTGAAGAAGAAGAGAGAGATCAGAAACTTCAATAGACAGAGATCGGGTCTTGGTCAAGAACCCAATTCTTGATTTGAGTTCTTCACCTTTCTTCGAAGAACTCAGCCTTTAGCTAAAGCTTCAGGACTTTATTCCTAAAGCTAGAGGTCAAGCTCTTGGATCAATTTGAAGATTGATTTCAGATGGTGCCCAAGGAAGATGAAGAGTTGTATGTAAATATTGCATCCATATCTTCATATTTGTATTCACATACAAATGTTGTTGATTGTGCAATAATCAATCATCATAGAAGGACGAGTGCTATGCACTCAATCGTTCAGATATTTTATATCTAAACGACCTTCAACAATGTCTTCTCATAACAGTCTCTCGTTCTCGTCTCCTATAGTTCTTCTTACTTAAGAATTCTTCCATGAATAATTAAGTAAAGATTAAGGCTTGAAAGGACGAGGACAAAACTATACATAGAGTGTCTAGGCTAATGTAATCTGTAATTTATCTTTGAATAAATTCAGATGTTCTTTCAAATAATTTATTCTTCAGTTTTTACCTTTCTATGAGCTTTATAAATTGATTTATCCTTTGAAAAGCTATTCTCTAATGATTTCCTAAATCTGCATTTGGAAGAAGGATTAAGTGTGTTGTTGTTCTGATCATATATTCGTGTACAACCACTTAAGACTTCCCTAAATCTAATCCTAACTATTTCCAGTTGCTTAAACTCTTTCAAATAGGCTTTTGCTTTAAACGACAGTTCACCATCAGAGTTCATAACTCTTCTGAGAGCAAGTCTGTTGTTCCTTGATACCAGCAGACATGCTCACCGTGCAAATGTCTACACCTTTAAAACCTATACTTTAATTATATAAAAAGAAAGAAAAGTTTTAAGCGGCAACATTGGCTATTCACCCCCCCCCCTCTAGCCTATTTGAGCAATCATGTGGACTAACAGATGCAATGTCATTGCATTGCATTATGCTCAAATAAAACATGTACATCTTATATCATACTTATAATATATCATTTCATGGAATAATCCTCAACCATAAACCATATTCTATCAATAGTCTCATAGAACGTTGTTCTACATAATTCATCATAAAGTAATTCATATCAAATAGAATATGATTCTCAATTCCAATATGTGTAGCATGTTATTTCCACATTGTACCCTATCATCAAACCATCATCCACATAACCCAATTATACCATGAGTCTCATACTTCATCATTTAACATAACTCATATATGGGAGTCTATTATTTTCATTCTAATTATGGATAGCATGTTATATTTCTATTATAACATTTCATCAATAATCATCATCTCAGACAAATCATATCATTAGCCATGTAGCATAACAATTTATATAATTGCTCGTAAAATAACCACATAAACGAGAAGATGATTTCCTTTCCGCATCCGTCGTGTAGCTCCTGCAAAACACGTGCCACCAAATGTGCCCTCGATATCCCTTTCGTGGTATCGATGTCCCCGAGACAATCTTCGCTCAAGTTCCATAGCTATCAAGGTCAAGTGTATTACTCTAACAATGATCAACTACATCCCCACCGTGGCCATCGATGGAAGGGTGTGTGCAACTCGGCACGACGATTCAATCCCACAATTCGTGAAGACAATGTATCATCCCGCCAAAGACTCAAACCAAAACGACGCCAGTTGGACTCAAACGCAAGCACGGGTAATATATACTCGAATGCTCAACCAAAGGAAAAGTACAACATAGCGCACTAATCCAATCAAGTAGATATTTACTTTTAAATCACATAGTTAGGCATTTCAATGCTAACTAGCATATAAACACATTAGAGCAATAATATCAAGTCTCTAATATCCAAGTGTTCTTCATACACTTGTAAACACTCGAAGGCTTAACATCCATCAAAACTACCCCAAATTCCGTAAGATCTCAATATGTAATTCTCTATGTTCATATTAATCTCATAATCGACTCCGTTGAGTCATTTCTACTCTTTCTAAATTCGAAGGCGTAGAAGTTATTTGCATCATAACCTTCCTATTGTTCATTAGCTAGTATTCATGGCTAAGTTATTAAGGTTAACAACATTGCGTAACCCAAAATAATCCATACCTTTCCAACAAAATCCCCAAAACATGGTTCATAGATCAACACTTAATATTTAGAGTCAATCATCATATTTCAAGCATGTATCTCAAGATAGAATTTTATCTAGCATGCTCTCATCCAAAATAAACATTTATCTAACATGCTCATAACCAAGATGTAAATTTATCTAGCATACTCACAGCCTTAAATTCATGATTTAGAGTTGAACAACATACTTTTATATTCATGAAAATCAACTTAATTCATTGAAGCCAAACATTACATTTAAATCATGTCATCCATAATGATAATTCATTTATCATGCTCACAACCAAAAATAGGTGTTCATTAAGCATACTCTCAAACCTTAAACATACAACCATGTGTAATTCCAATAATTCATAATATTCAATAGAAACTCCCAAAATCATTCATATCATCACTAACATCATTTACTGCATAAGCATCATGTCAAACCCTAGGTTTTTAGGAAATTATATGATCGTCATGCTAAAAGTCAAAACTTACAAAATGAAGCTTAATAATTGTAGACACCCCAATTTCGTACCTCTGATATGTAACATTGACATGCGATATCAAGACATGTTAAAACTTAACAAATGTCAAGTTACAGGATTTAAAAATGCAAAAGACAAAGCAGGATGCGCAAAACAATAAAATGCAGGGGCCAAAAGTGGCAAAAAGAAGCTGAGAATAGGAGGTGGCGCTGCCACATAGACCTCCTGGCGTGGCGCCCAGGAGCTATGGTTCCGGCGCCCAGATGTGCTACAGTACCCCCAAAGTTAAGGCATTGCACAAATTCTCAAGCACGCGGTACAAGCTGGTGAAGCACAAAGTGAAATTCGTAAATACCAGTGACGTCCCTCTCTCAGCCTATAAATGAGAGGCCTCGGGTTCGCTTTCGGCACACAGAAAAAATGCCCAAAGCTTTCAGCGTTGTTGTTACGCTGTGAGAATAGTGAGCGATCGTGAGATAGTGAGCGCCCCCTTCTATAAAGCCTCGAAGCTCTGTCAAATCTCTTCCAAACTCAAAACCAACCGGTCAAAGTGAGCCTTAGCCCCCAGCTAGGTTTCCACCATATTTTCTCGGTCCAAAAATCTCAAAAAGAGTAGTTGCTCTGCCCGAGTAAAAAAGTCAAATCCGCCAGAAACAAGCAGTTGTTCTACCCGATTTCTACTAGCAGCAAGCACGCAGCAGCAAAAACATAAGCAGTTTTTCCACCTGTTTGACGATGCCCAGAAGCAACCTTTGGAAGCAGTCACCCTGCCCGAACCGCAACAGCAGCAAAAAAGACTCCCTCTCCCGGAAGGACAGAGTGAGCACACCACGCTCTAAAAAGTGAGCCTTTAAGGGCGTTATTTTATAAAAAAAAACTATTTTCCATCCGGCCCAATGTAAAAATATAAGTCGTTGTGCTGCCCGGATTTATTTAGAAAATAGCATTAAAAAGAATTATTATTATGGTCAAATATTTTTAAATGTATTTGTAATTATTGGAAGGAGGTGGCTGGAAGTCCGTAAATAATGTAGACATTGGATGTATTTGTTTTCTTTTCTTTCTTTTAATGATTTAATTATTTGCTAGATAAATATAACAAAAAGCATACTTTAGCCAAAAACTGTTTTTGAGACCGAAAGGCGAGTTGGGTGCCTAGCACCTTCCCGACTCATAACTTAGCCTCCGAACTCGTTTTATTTTATCTCTGGTTTATTTTTTGTTTTTTCTTTATTTTCTCCTTAAAATAAAGATGGCGACTCTGTCAAAACATTTTGGATCACAGTGGGGCATCGCAACATCCTTTCTTGCACTTTTCTGTTTTCCCCTACACAAGGGAGAATGAGAATGAAAGGGTGATGTATTCATGTATCATAGTGATCCGAAATAGACCTTAAGACAATTTTCATAAAATTCATAATGGGGCCCCGCAACATCCTTTCTTGCACTTTTCTGTTTTCCCCTACACAATGGAGAACAGAAATGAAAGGATGATGTATTCCTGCATCATTTTATCCCCTAAACAAGGGATAACCTGATACATAAAACCCAAAGCTCTCATATTGGATCAAAAAATCACTAAAGTGACCAAGGCGTATTCCACGCGCTTTTGACAACATCATTTCCGCATTTTTAATTGCGTCTTCCCCTAAACAAAGAAGTGTGGAATGGAAAGCATGATGTCCATCCGCATGTCGCACTCCCCTATCCAATGGAGCGCGGGGCGCGGAAGCATCCGGGGCACCCACAGTGGCGACTCTGTTGGGGAGATCGTTTTTATTTTAAATAAAAAAGGAGGGCTAGACTCAGTAACCAAAACTTTTTTTTTTGTTTCTGGCTAAAGTATGCTTGTTATATTTCTTTAAGCATTTGAATATTGCGTTCCTATACATTCGTGAATATATTTGTGGATATGATCCTTCATCTTGCAGTTGTCTCGTTCCAGTCATCATTACAGGTATATTTAAAAATATATATTTCAAAATATATATATATATATATATATATATATATATATATATATATATATATATGCAATAAATTTTCTGGGCAGCATAACAAAAGGGCCGGGGCTTTATTTTTATTATTATCATTTTATTTTTGTCTTATATTATTATTCCGTTCGCTTTATTTTTATTACGCAAAACATGTACATATTTTATTTCATTCTCTCATTTTATTTTTGGGAATAGGACAAATTTGTAATTAATAGAAATATATAGATTCCTCATTTTTCTTTCTATTTCTTGATGTGATTGGCTTCTTGCTCGCGCTCAAACTAAAAAAAGCCGAGAAAATCTACAAATAACAGCAAGACAAGCCATATCTGTTTTATTTCCTGTTTTATATCTGAAAAAAAAGATTTTACTGCTTTCTAGCGCACACACTGTAGACACCCCAAATTCGTACCCCTATTTTATATTGTCCAATAAATATTACAAAATGGACTACTAATTATTTCTTGTATGTTTCAGGAGCAAAGGTACAAAAAAAAATTAAGAAAATGAATAAAACAAAAAAAAGAAACAAAAAAAGAAAGCAAAAGAAAATAAAACAAAAAGAAGAAAAGCAAAAAGAAAAGAAAAGAAAAGGAAAAAGAAATGGTAATTGGGGCCACCGGTTACCCCCATTTACTTAGTGCTCGTTTGTTGCAGCTTATTTGGAGTGACTTCTGGCTTTTGGCTTTTGAAAAGTCATATTTAGAGTGTTTGTTTCAGCTTATAAGCCAAAAGCCAATAAGTGAGGTACAACACCCTTTATACATGGAAAAGCCAAAGTCAAAAAGCCAAAATTTTGAGCTTTTTTGGTTTTTTTTTTTAAAGATGAAGACAACTATTTATTAATAAATATTTGATTATCCCCATTTCATCCTTTTATGAAATATACATAAAAATATGAATACTAATTTTGAAGTTTTTTTTTTAACAAAAAAATATAACAACTCATAAGCAGCTTTTCAACATCTGTAACAAACAGTCTATCATGCAATCAGTCAAAAGTCATTCAGCCATCAGCTTAAGCTATCAGCTATAAGTCATAAGCGATCAGCCACAACAAACGAGCCCTTAATCACTAATCAATCCCCACCTATATATATACTCCCTCATTCCCTCAAAATTCTCTCTCACAACATAAAACTCCCAGCCGTCTCTCCCTCACACTCCCAAGCCGGCCCACTCTCTCGCCCATTCACAATTACTCTCATAATCCCTCACCCAGCGAACTCTCTCTCTCCTTAATACCCAACAGCCATCCCTCTCTCTCTCAAAAAAAAACCAACTCTCACAATCACTCACAAAAATCCCTCACTCTCTCAATTCTCCTCTCACTTTCCAGCGGCCCACTCACCCACTGACCCACACAATATACTCCCTCACTCACACACATACTCACATATATACTCCCTCTCCAGCCGTCCCTTCCCCCTTATACCCGCACACACACACACAACACACATACATAAACAAGCACACACAAACACACACACTCGCCGTTCCGCCCGAGTAACGAGTAACGAAATGAAAAACACCCTAACTAAACCGTTATTCCGCCCAACCAAAAAGGTCAAAACCACAAAAACCAAGCAGTCACGCTGCCCAAATTCACACAACACACAACACACAACACAACACACAACACAACAACAACAACAACAAAAGACTCCCTCTCCCGAGGAGGACAGAGCGAGCACACCGCCGCTCTAAAAGGTAAAACCTTTAAGAGCGTTGTTATTTTTATTTATTTACATTTTCTCTTTTTATTTATTTTCAAAAGTTGTTATTTAAATCCGCGCAATGTAGCCAATATAAGCCGTTTGTCGCCTGGATTAGATTAGGAAATATTATGTAAAAGAGCCGTTATAATGGCCAAATATTCTTAAATATGTTTGTAATTATTGGAAGGAGACAGTCATGCGAGTCCGTAAATAATGTAGCCACGAATGTATCTCGCTTAATTTTCCTTGTCAAAATAAGACCTTATTTATTTGCTAGATTAATACAACAATGAGCATACTTCACCAAAAACGCGTTTTGAGATCGAAAGGGCGAGTTGGGTGCCTAAGACCTTCCCAACTCGTAACTTAGCCCCGAACCCGCTCTAAAATCTCCGGTTTTCTTTTCGGTTTTCCTTTATTTTTGCCTTAAAATAAAGGTGGCGACTCTAAAACTTTCAGATCCAGTGGGCCTCGCAACATTCCTCTTTGCACTTTCCTGTTTCTCCCTAAAAAAGGAGATACGGAATGGAGGGGTGATGCATTCTCATATCCCGGTATCCCCTAAACAAGGGATAACTTGATGCGGGAAACCCATAGCTCCCATAGTGATCCGAATGAGCCATAAGGCTATTTTTAACAAATCCATAGTGGGGGCGTCGCAATATCCTTTCTTGCACTTCTCTATTTTCCCCTAAAGAAAACAGATGAGAATGGGAATGGAAGGGTAATGTATTCCCATATCCTGTTATCCCCAAAATAAGGGATAACTTGACATGGAAAACCATTAGTTCCCATATTAGATACAAAATCCACTCAGGACAACCGAGGCACATTCCAACGTGCTAATATAGACAGCACTCCTCTCGCACTTTGGATTTCGTCTTCCCCTAAACAAGGGAGGGTGGAACGAGAGCAGTGGTGTCCCGCATCCGCACATACGCGCACCCCTAACCAAGGGCGCGGGAGCACACCCCGGGAACCTCACACACACGCGCACGCATGTAGATATATTCCGAACTATTACCCTACACCATGGTCAGCTTACCCCCTGCATAAGCCAACGTTAATTGCATATAGATTCTCAGGACACTTCATAGACCGACCGGTTTTTGCATCTCTGAATCATTGGTCAGCCCCTGTAAAAAAAGAGATCGAAATAAAAAATCAAGCAAAAAAAAAAAAGAATATGAATAAATACACAAGGGCTGATTGATTATTTTTTGATGCTCCACTTAGAACATTTCGAACGGTGGATCCCGGAAAGAGTATAGGCCCTTCGATTGAGATCAGTCCGATCTTGGGGAGTCAAAAGGCAGGTGGAATACGAGGATCCTATACTCTGGAGAAAGAATCCACTATTCCATGAATAATCCTGAGACTGCCAAAACGAAGCGGGTGCTTGTCCGGTCAATTGTAGAAAAAAAATAATAAAAAAAATATTAATAAAGGCATATTGTACTCCTAGCCCATAAAACCTTCAGCCAACCTTCTGATACCTTCAAACCCCATTTTCCTCAGAAACCTGGCCCGAATTTGGAAAGGCAAAGATAGTACTGGCCGGTTGATACGGGATACGGGCACAAAAAGCAGATTAGAAAATATCAGGGTCGTATCAGAAGAGCAGAATCGGTTCAGAGGGTACAGATTCGAGCAGTATGGCAGCAGAAAGTGAGCAGTCCGCTATGGGTACAGATACAGGGGCTCCAAGGTACGCTCCGACTCCGGCTATGTAACAATGGCTAGACCAAAATTTGGGTGCACATGCTGATCGCATAATGAGCCAGATGGCTAATTTGGTGCAAAGTTTAAAATCCAGTGGTGAGGGAATCTCTTCCTCTGCAGTCCCCCAATAAGCATCAACCTCCCATGTTACTCCAAACCCGAACTCTCAGCCAAACACCAACCCACCAAATACCACCATTACCCCAAATCCAAATCCTCCACCTAATCCCTATTACCCAAATATTAACCCTTTCTCATCCTATCCTCCATATCCTTTCCCAAGCACCAATATCCCCCAGAACCCAAATGACCTCCTTTTTCCCATAACCAACCCACTCCAAAATAGCCGGCATATGGACCCAAACAGCTATAATCCGCCAGGCCAAGTAACAACCTACCTACATTTTAATGATCCTGGCCACCAAACTGAAACCGCCAATAACCCACCTGCCCAAAATCCTTATCCATATCCTACCCAAAATCCTTATTCTTACCCAACCCAAAATCCTTATCCTGCCCAAAATCCTTACCAGATACCGCAGCCAGAAATTAACTCAGCCTTTCCTAATCCTGCCAGCATATACCAAAAACCAACTCCCCCGCCCACCAAAATTGAGGCTGACATGGAGAATTTAAAAAGTATGATGCTCAAAGTTCTAAACAAATGAGAATTTTCTACGCGGGAATTGGCATTACAACCTTCAGCAATATTGCCTTCAAAATTCAAAATGCCCGACATAGAAAAATTTGATGGGACTGGATGCCCTATATCGCACTTAAAATCCTACTCCACTGGCATGCAATCAAGGGGGGCTAGCTTCAAAGCTATGGCCTCCAATTTTCACCTCACCCTGATAGGGGTGCCAAGCAATGGCTAATGTTGTCAAATAATAGCACCATGGGTACATGGGACCAGATAGCCGAAGGGTTCCTAGAAAGGTACAAAGACAACACCAGCCCTGAAAATAAAAGAGACCTTGAGTCGTGCACCCAAAGGGGAAATGAAACATGTGCTGAGTTCGCAGTCAGGTGGAAAAAAAATTGGCCCAGACCTTTGATAGACCTGATCCAACTGAGTCTTCCAGGATGTTCATTAAAAATCACCAACCCATATACCTGGAACACATGCGGTATCTCTCTTATAGCAACTTTAAAGAAATAGTGGAGATAAATGTCCGTATTTATGAAGATATACGGACTGGGAAATTAAAAGTCAATACGCCATCCAGTTCTTTCTGATACTCTAAAGGAAAGGCAGTCGCATCAGCACCACCTGTCAATATGGTAGGAAATGCATCAGTCACTTTTCCTACCCAAAACTATAGTACTGTTCCATGGTCCTACGGATCAGATAGGTCTGTCAACGCAGTGGGGGGAAATAATGGCCCAAACAGAAACTTTAGGAATTAGAACAGAGTAAACCGATATTATGATGAACTGCAAGCTCCTCAATCTGTGATACTGCAAGGGCTAATGGCACAGGGAGTGTTAAAACCTTTGGAAGATTATAAGCCGCCAAACCCCCTGCCCAAAACGTGGAATCATGCCCACTACTGTGAATACCATCGCTGCAGTGGTCACCTCACCGACAAATGCTATATACTCAAAGATGCTATCCAGGACCTAATAGATGACAAGGTAATTGAGAAGTCTCCTCCCAGACCAAATATAGTCAATAACCCCTACCTCAAATCAATATGATTGAGGTTAAAGAAAAAATTTGTGCACCCAAATTCGAAATAAATAAACAATCCTTACCATATATCATTGTTCCCATCTCTTCATCTCTATCCATAAAAGAGCCTAGTTGCAATATGCTTTCTTGGGACACTATCCTGGGTAGCCAAAATACCTGCAATATTGAAAAAGCCACTTGGGTCGGTGGGGATGTCAGCCACCTTACTAGATCTGGCCGAGGCTACCAACCAAACCTTGAAAGATGTGACCACTCTGGCAATAATCAAGAGACAGATACTGGGGCTAAGGCGGGGGAAGATACTTTACTGGCTCAAATGAAGAAAACTCAGGCCAACATATCCATCTGGGGCTTGCTCTATGCCTCCAAAACCCACCGTGATACGCTGGCTAAATCCTTGAGTCAGGCAGTCATTCCCATTGAAACCTCCCCAAATGAACTCACTCAAATGATCAGAAACATACACTTTGGGAATGTAATTATGTTTGCTGATCTAGATCTACCAAGGGAGGGAACCAACCACATTGATGCTCTCCATATCAATGTGCGAGTTATGGAAAAGAGGGTTCCTCGAGTTCTGATAGACAATGGTTCTTCACTGAATGTATGTCCCGCTAGCACTTTAGCCAAACTGGGAACAAAAATATCAGAGTTTGTTCCTTCATCGCAAACAGTAAGGGCATACAACAACACCAGTCGATGTGTCCTAGGGGTGGTCACTTTAATGATGACTATTGGGCCATTAACCATGCCAGTAGAATTCCAGGTTTTGGACATACCTGTCACTTTTAGCTTGTTGCTGGGACGCCCTTGGATCCATGGGGTAAAAGGGTTAGCTTCCTCGCTGCATCAACGTGTCAAATTTATCCACGATGACCATATAGTAATTATTCTGGCTGATAAGATCGTGGAAAATAAGGAAAGCAATGACATCCCAATCCTCGAAATAGAGCATGATGACACGGGTATATTTCTAAGTGGTTTTGAGGTTATCCCCCAAGCTAGAATCAACGCCATTGAATATGGGCGAGAAACTGACATCACCAGGAAGAAAACCACATCCCTAGGAAACATGGTCCCTTTAAACATGTTTCGAAAAATGAATTATATGTATGGTCTGGGTTTCGGCAAAATTCAGCATGGACTTGTCAATTTAGTCCAAGATGAATTTAAGGAGTGTATCCCTCCTTTCGGTCTAGGATACAAACCTACCCCAACTGAAGTGGCCACGGTCATGAAACAAAAGCATGAGAAAATTAAAGCAGAAAGAGAAAAGCGTCCTTACAATTATCCTCCTCTCCAACCATATAGAAAAACCCTAAATGGTTACTTTGTAAGGAAAGGAGAAACAGAAGCCTATCTCATGTTTCCTGAGCCCTGGCTAGACCAGAATGGAAAAATACGTCCTGGTTGGGAAATCTTTGAAGATGTCAGTATTCTCACAGACAAAATGGAGCAGATTACTCTGGAGCCCCGTAGCACTGCAAATAAGACTGTCACGATTGAAAATACTTGGTCTATAGACCAGATGATTATGCTTTGGCCTTATTAGATGATGAATGCCTGGAGGACAGTTTCTTGGGAATGATAGATGGAGGCACTATTTATGAAAAGCTCCCCACTGAGTTTGAGTCTATTATTGATAAGCCTCTGCAGAATTGGTAAATAACTCTACGGATGATCATCTACCGATCCGCTCCCTAAAATTGAGGATCTCAAACCCCAGATCCTCAATAATGTAAATAACTCTGTACAGTTTGCTATTAATGATAATCTTAATGTCTTTGCTTATTCCTTAGTTGCACCTACATTAAAAGACACATTAAATAATTTTAATAATGAGTCATTTGATGAAATGGACCCAAAAGATAAAAATTATCTGTTTGAGCTCGTAAAGTCAGTCAATTACCAAGAAAGGCATCAATCATTAGCAGCAACTAAAGACTTATCTACTATCAATCTAGGGCTGAACAATGAAATCAAAGAAATCAAAATCGGCAGCTACCTGCAAGGCTCTGAAATGGTAGCACTTATTAACCTCCTCAAAAAGTTCGTGGACATCTTTTCCTGGTCCTACGAAGATATGCCTGGGCTAGATCCAGCCATTGTCGAACACCGGATCCCCATATATCCGAATGCTCGGCCAATTAAGCAGAAGCTCCGCAGAATTAAACCGGAATGGTCACTGCAAGTAAAAGAAGAAATCATGAAGCAGCTGCATGTTAAATTCATTCAGGTGGTTGAATACCCGATATGCCTGTCCAGTATAGTGACCGTTCCTAAGCCCAACGGGAAGGTATGAATCTGTGTAGACTTCCGCGACCTCAACAAAGCATCGCCCAAAGATGACTTCCCTCTACCCAGTATTGATATTGTGGTCGACGCTGTCGCTTCTCACAAAATAAGATCTTTCGTCGACGGCATGCTGGGCTATAATCAGATCAAAATGATAGCAGAAGACCAAGAGAAAACCTCATTCACTACTCCCTGGAGAACTTACTGCTACAATGTCATGCCATTCAGACTAAAGAATGTCGGGGCTACATATCAAAGAGCTGCCACCACCCTCTTCCACGACATGATTCATAAAGAAGTTGAGGTCTATGTTGATGACATGATCGTGCACTCCAACAACGCCAACGGTGCCCATATCAAAGACCTTCGAAATTTTTTCGAAAGGTTAAGGAAGCATCGAATGAAGCTTAACCCCACCAAATGACCATTTGGGGTTACCAAAGGCAAGGTCCTAGGATTCATGGTGACTGAGCAGGGCATCAAGATCGAGCCAGCCAAAATTAAAGTCATCATAGAGATGTCGCAGCTGAAAACTCCAACCGAAGTCAAAGGCTTCTTGGGCCGATTGCAGTATATCAGCCGTTTCATCAAACAGCTGACATCCATATGTGAGCCCCTATTCAAACTCTTAAAGAAAAATACTGACCAAGTCTGGGACGAGAAATGCCAGCTAGCCTTCGAAAAAATAAAAGCCTACCTTACCAATCCACCTATGCTAGCTCCTCCCCATATACATAAACCTCTCCTTCTATATTTAGCCATCACAGACATGTCAGTAGGGGCTATGCTCGCCCAAGAAAAAGAAAATTCCTACATTGAAAACGTCATCTACTTCATAAGTATGAAACTGCAAGAAAGCGAGCTAAATTATTCAGCACTAGAGAAAAGCTGCATCGGCCTAGTCTGGGCAACACAAAGGATCAAAACCTACCTGCAAGGACGATCCATCAAGCTCATCTCCAGAATGGATCCTATAAAATACATCTTCGACAAGCCATCACTATCCAGCCGACTGGCTAAATGGTCATTTCTCCTCAACAAGTTTGATATAACATATGTCACACTCAAATCTATCAAAGGCAGTGTAATTGCAGACCATTCAACTAATCTACCCCTAGAAACAGAAGATGCAGTTGAGCCCAGCTTCCCAGACGAAGGTGTCCTGGAAATTACTGACCATGACACCAACCGGAAAATGTTCTTTGACGGAGCCGCAAATAAAAGAGGCTTTGGCATAGGAATCTTGCTAATCGACCCAGTAGATTCCCACACTCCGTTGGCCATAAGGTTGGAGTTCGAGTGCTCAAACAACACCGCCGAATACGAAGCTTGTATCGCTGGCCTAGAAGAAGCTCTCCAAAAAGGGGCCAAAGACTTGGAAGTCTACGGTGACTCTGACCTAATCATAAACCAAGTCGAAGGGAAATGGAAAACCTAGGATCCCCGGCTGCAGCTCTATCATGCCAAATTAACAGTACTCGCCACCAAATTTGATTCCATCTCCTTTCATTACTTGCCGCGAGATAGAAATCAATTTGCTGATGCCTTGGCCACTCTAGCATCGCTAGTCCAAATTCCCACGGAAACCAATGTCCAGCCATTCATAGTTGGGAAAAAGGTCACTCTGACGTACTGCTTTAAAATTAATGCTGCTCCTGAAATAGATCACGAGCCTTGGTATTCTGATATCTTAAATCTGCTTCAGAAAGGGATCTATCCTCCCAGCTTAGACAAAAGGGGGAAAGTCTCCCTGCGGAGATGGGCATCGCAATTGTGATTTAGCGGTGGCAGCCTGTACAAGAGGCATTATCAGGGCCTAAACCTATTATGCGTTGATCAAGCAAAAGCCGAGCAAATCATGGACCAGCTTCATGGTGGTACCTGCGGGCCCCACATGAATGGCCATGTGTTTTCCAAAAAAGTCATCCGGCAAGGATACTATTGGAGTACGCTAGAAACCGACTGCATCCGGTGGGTATGCCTTTGCGACAAATGCCAGCATTTTGCAAATCTGCAACATGTGCCCCCGCATATCTTATACAACTCCACAACCCCCTGGCCCTTTTCAACTTGGGCTATCGACGTCATAGGCTGAATTCACCCGAAGGGATCCAATGGCCACGAAAATGTCCTGGTAGCCGTCGATTATTTCACGAAGTGGGTGGAAGCCTCTTCCTATAAAGTTCTAAATGCTCGAAATGTGTATGAATTCATCCGGACTAACATCATGTATCGATACGGAGTACCTTTCGAGATCATCTCCGACAACGGCACGCATTTTGAAGGGGACGTGAATCGTCTACCCGATGAATTCAAAATCTAAAGGCATAAATCCTCCCCCTACCGACCGTAAGCTAATGGTGCCGTTGAAGCAGCCAATAAAACATTGGAAAACATTATCAGAAAAATGGCTGATACAGGAAGGGACTGGCCAGAAAAATTGCCACTAGCCCTCTGGGGCTATCGCACTTCAGTTCGCACACCCACTGGGGCTACTCCCTATTTTCTAGCATATGGCATGGAGGCAGTGCTGCCCATTGAAGTGGAAATTCCATCATTAAGAATAATGATGGAATCAGACATATCAGAGATTGACTGGGTCAAAGGGCGATACGAAGAATTAGCCCTAATTGATGAACGACGACTGCTGGCCCTAGAGCACACCCGAGCATAGGGGTGGCAATTGGGTGTTACCGGTTAATTTGGATATTATCCAATAACACCCATTAAGGTTAATGGGTAGTTTTGGATATTATCCAATAACACCCATTAACCTTAATGGGTGTTATTGGATAATATCCAATATTATCCATTAATAAATGGGTATTATCCGGATAATATCCAATAAGGAATATCATTTATTATTTTGAGTATTACTTGCCTACTTATATTATGATTCACTAAGCATAACATACACACACAAACTCACTCAAACACACACACATACCAAAAAAACACACACACATGACAAAAACACACACATACACACAATGATAAGTTAATAACTTAATATTCATAAATCATAATATTTTCACCAACTTTTCACATTTAATAAAAAATTAACGGGCCCCACGTTCAACAATAACCAAGATATTTTCTTAATTTTGATATTTATCTTTTCTTTTCTTTTTTTACACCTCAAATAAAAAGTTATATTTGCAATGCGACACTATTTTTATCACCTTATATATATAAAGTTGTCAAAATTTTATAATAGTCTTCATAGTTGTGAGATAGAAAATATACGTGTTTATTGATTTGACACTAATAAATGATTATGTAAAAGTAAGAAAAAATAAAAAAGTCAAATACCTTATTAAAAAATTAAAAATTTATATTCATTATAATTATAAATTATAAATTATAAATAACAAACAAATAGTCTTAATCCAAAACAAATAACAAATACGTCCATAATAATCAATAATTTTTATGATTACTTGTTTATATTTATATTAACTTTCAAATATATATCAAAAAGTGGTCTAGTCTATTGGTAATAAGCTTTGTTGTAAGACAATTTGATTCAGGTTCGAATCTTGCTAATGGTAAGCAATGCATTTAATTATTATTATTTTTAAGTAAAGGGCTGACGGTGGCTGGTGGCAAGCAATGCATTTAATTATTATTATTTTTAAGTAAAGGGCTGACGGTGGCTGGTGGCGGTTGGAGGCGGTGGCCAGTGGTGGGCAGCGGCGGTGGGTGGAGGCGGTGGCAGTTGGAGGTGGTGGTCGGTGGTGGGCAGCGGCAGGCGGTGGTGGTGGCCGGTGGTGGGCAGCGGCGGTGGGTGGAGGCGGTGGCAGTTGGAGGTGGTTGCCGGCGGTGGTAGACGGTGGCCGGAGGTGGGAAATGACGGCGGTGGGTGGAGACTGTTGACGGTGGTGACATTAATGGATAAATCCGATGGATAACCGGTTAATTATCCATAATTATCCATTTTGTTAATGGGTGTTAATGGATAATATCCATTAACACCCATTAACCTAATTGGGTGTTAATGGATAATAACCAATAAGTCTTTTATAATGGATATAATAGATAACCCATTGGGTTGGATAAATTTTTGCCACCCCTACCCGAGCATATTAAAGGTGCATAGCCCGAGCCTTCAATAAAAAAGTCAAAAGTCGCGACATCCAAGTTGGAGACCTGGTACTTCGAGAAAAACCCCCTACTTATGTTGATACTAGGGGAAAATAGAAATCTCCTTGGATGGGACCTTATATTGTCAAAAGAAATCCGGTCAGGAGGGGCAGTACTCCTCACGAACCAAGAAGGGGAGGATCTTGTTCAGCCCTTTAACCTCGACAAACTCAAAAGGGTGGCCTAGGCAAAAATTAGAGCATATAAAAAAAAGGGAAAGAGGACCAAAAAAAAAAAAGGAGAAATAAGGGCTCGCTAGGTTGAAAACCCAAAAGGGCAACCTAGGTAAAAATTAGAGCATGATAAAATAAAATAAATGAATCAGGAGAAAATGAGAGGGAATCCACTTTCTGAATCCTCAGCATCCGACCTCCAATCTTCAGCATGCAGAGTCTTGACTGACAAAGAAAAAGAAAAAACCACGACAAGAGCTCGCATAAAAATACCAAAATATAAAACGGGTCATTTGGTGCAACTTAGGAATAACTGCTTAAGACAATTTAGATTATGCATTTATTGCCTAAACATGCATCTATACTATCTTGCTACCTCTACCCCCTTGTTTCCCCCCAACCATCCTTTGTTTGCAGCTCAGCCCCTAAGCGGTCTATCAATGCCTGCGGCGTCCGTCGAGTCGAGCTCATATACTCCTTCTGCGAGACACAAAAGAGGCTTCAGTCTCACCAGCGTGAGAACCCCCAGAAGTGTCCTCATCTTCTTCATTGTCAACGTCCCCGTTATCCTGGTATTTCGGCTCTGACCATTCTCTGCTGCTCTGTCTGAACGCAAGGAAAAAATGCAGAAGCTATAAAAATAGCCTCGCGATGATTATAAAAAATCCAACACATGAAGAGGTGGATGCCTCTTCCTCCCCGCAGAGCACCAGAAAAGCCCGCTCAAAATTAAAAGGTGTATCTTCCTAAATTCCTTTTCCTGAGCTACGGTGTGCCATTACCCCTAGATAATGATCTAGTTTTCTGGTTCTTGCATGAATATTTAGTCTGCATTTAAAATTCTTGCATCATATAAAATTATATTGCATTGCATAATATACATATGTACAGAATCTGGGACTAAAAAAAAGAAAAGAGAAAAGAGCTAATGAATGCAGGTAGCTAAAAGCTAATGAGCACGGGAAGACTGGCTTCTGTCAAGATTGCCTCCCATAACCCGAGGTCCGTATCCGCCGCCGACCCTATATGCTCGTCCTCTCGCCCGAGAGCGACTCGATCCGACAGCCGCTTCATCATCATCATCATCATCATTTCGGCGCCTGGTCTGCGGCACTGTGTCATTTCCTCGGCAGGAGAATTCATCCACAAGCTTCTGATAAAGCTTGTTGATGCTGAAGAAACCCCGCAACAACTTCTTGTACGTAAACACATTAACCTAAAGAAAAAAAAGTGAGACAGCAAAAAAAGATAAGATATATCAGTCTCCAAAAAATATAAATGTATGAAAAAAATGAATGAAATAAGAAATATATATATATATATGAAGAAGAAAAAAAGAGAAATGTGTCTACCGTGCGACCCTGCTCCATGACTTGGCACTCCTCAGGAATATTGGCATCAGGGAGAACTTCCTCCACCATCCTGCCGCCTCGATGATATCAAAAGGTGGAGAAAGCATCATCAAGTCCAGTGAACTCCAGATGCTCATCAAGAGATGGAATAGAAGGCCTCGGCCTAGCAGAAGCATCTGAAGCACGCCTGGCTGCCGTAGGAACAGAAGGGGGAGGATGGAGTATGATCCTCAGAAAGTGCTCGTATGCCATAGCCGGGAAGTCACTCAGAGGCATATGAAATCTTGACAGGTACTGATACCTGTTTGGCAACAAATCTAGGGCAACTACCCAAATGGGAGGCATAAGAGGTACCACTGGGGGCGTCAAAAGTGGAGAGTGCTGGCGGCTGACCCGCTCGCCCATATATAATGAGTCAACCATAATGGATACCATCAGTATCCGGCATCGGCTCATCTCCAAAGTCACTGCATAATGACCCACCAGGCCCCTCCATGGGAGGAAGTGCACCATGTCTGCACTCAAAGTGGCAATACGCTCCCGCATCCAATTTGTGTCCAAGCAGCCGCCGTCCCGGTCCGGCCTGACTCTGTTCTCATTCACGAACTCAGCCAAGTAGGGTGGCTCGTGAAGACGCTGATGCAACCGACCCGGCGTGAAGTGAAAAAATGAATAGGCCCAGACCTACAAAAAAAACAAAAAAGGAAAAAATCACCATCAGCAAAAATAATAATAATAATAATCAGCAAAAAGAAAAAATATGCTGCAAAAAAAGGAAAAAACAAAAGCAGGGAAAAGAAAAGATACCTCCCACACCGGAGCAAGTCCATTAAGAGTTGGCGAGTCATTGCGGCTAGCCCTATCCATCGAGGCGTACAGCTCGGTCAGGCTCGCCTGCCCCCAGTCATAATCAGCAATATGATCAAAATCCCTCAGGCATGCCAAGATAGAAACTCGCAGGGTAGTGGAAGAATTTGCGAAAAGAGATGTCCCAATAAAAAAAGAATAAAAATGCTCTAGCGACGCGAGCTACGGCCTCGCTATCATTCTCCAAACCCTCCCGGCATTCTCTAGAAGTCATTTCTGCACGCACGCTGCCGATATAGACCTCATCAGCAGATTTATATTCGGGCTCAAAGTCCAGGAGATCTTCCACCACATCATGGTGGTGGCGAAGGGTATAATCAAGCTCCAAAATCCTACCGATGCTGGTAGGAATGTCTGTGATCGCAGCAAAGTCGCATGGGGTCATGGTAGCCTCCTTCCAGCTGAAGTGAAAAGTGTGGGTAGTATCCCACCAATAGTTCCTCAGAACCTCGAATATGGGAAAGAAGCTGCGAAATGGGACAAAACCCCGCAAAAAACGTGCTAAAATCCGAGCCCTCAACTAAAATATGTGTTGCCTCGGGCATTAAGCTATAAATGTCGGAAACGTTGGCACAACTTGCCCGAATCCGGATCAGGGGCTTGTGTTCTAAAAAGAAAAAAAACAACAAAAAGGAAAGAAAAAGGTAAGTTTACTATCTTTTTTTATTTTTCCTTAGCATTATTAATATAAGCATGTTGCATGCATCGCATTTTGCAAATCATCATAAATTTTTTGCATAATAATTTCTATATTACATTTTTTGTATTAAAATAATAAATATATATATATATATATATATATATATATATATATATATATATATATATATATTGCACTTTTGCATTCAAAAAAAATTTATATTGCATCTTAGCATTCAAAAATTTTGATTTGCATCTTTCGGCATCATAAAAAAAATGCATCTTTTTGCATTCAAAAACATATTTTGGCATTTCGGCATAATAAAAAAAATGTGTGTTTATCAAAAAAAAATAGAAAATGTGTGTTTTGCATTTGGAAAATATATAACACATTTTTGCATTTTTGCACACATTGAAAAAAAATGCCCATGCATAATATTAGCAAGCATCCCATAAATTTTCTATATCGCATTTGCATCCAATAAAATGATATATGCATGCATTAGTCATTTGCATTTCATTGTCCAAATAGCTGCATTTTAGCATTCGCGAAAATAAAGATAAAATGTTGCAAATCCTGAAAAGAAAAATATTTCCATGACATTTATTATGTCTCCGCAGCATACGCATTTCATAAAAATGAATTTTATCGCATAAAATATTCCTGTTATATTTTGCATGCATCCGAAAATGTGTCTGAAAATATACCCGAAAAATGCATCATGTTTCAAAAGGTCTATTTCATAGGCATCCATTGCATATTAAAATATTTTTTCAGTCTAAACATGCATTATATAGCCTAATTGCATTAATAATATAAAACATGTATCGCAGAGTCAAATAGTGTCAACTAGTTAAATTATGCATCGCAAAAATAAATTGCATGAATTTCATAAATAATTGTCAAATTGCATCATTCTAGCATATATATTGCATGCATAAGCATTATAAGCATGGTCAGGAATGCTCCAAAAGCCCAAAGCAACAAGAAAATCTAGCAGATCTGAGAAATCATCCAAATGGGTTTAGAAAAAAGAAACTTATAGCGGCATTTGGAAGATTTGATACGTGGATGTTCCAATCGCGATGGAGGTTACTCCAGTCATCTTTTGAATAAGGATACTTGATGTAATTTCGAATTAAAGGAGGAAGTTCTTTCCTCCTTTCTCCCGAATCTGGGTGCATGGGAGCTTTTCCCTTCCTAGATTGCGAACAAGACGTCATCTGCTAAGAAAAACACGCAAATTGGCGGAAGAAAATCGAGAAAATGAGAGAAAATGGAAAAGAAATGAGCAAAACAACAACAATGGCCGCAAGCAGTCGCAGAAGAAAGAAAAGAAAGAAGAAAAAGTGAAGCAGTAGCTTCACTCTCAGCCTTCTCGTCACTTATGGGAGGAAAAAGAATTTTTTTATTTTTCCCCCATCCAAAGTTGGAAAGTTCGGCACTTAAGTGCTCAGATTTCCAAAGTCACAAAATGGCCCCTGAAGCTTAACGGAAAATTAAAAAGTTAGCTTTGTTAACAAAATTTGACAGTCATCTATCCAAAATCAAAGGAAAACTCATATTCCCAACAGATCAGCCGTCAAATGAGCAAAAAGGTCAGAAAAATTAGCAGCAAAGGTAAGATTTTGCGAAAGAAAAAAATGCAAACCACAAAAAGAAAAAAAATAAAAAGCATGCAAAAGAAAAGGAGAAGAAAAAAATGCAAGGCATGCAATAAAAAAATGCAGGCATGAAAAGAAAAAAAGGGATGCAATAAAAAAATGCAAGCAAAAAAAAGGAAAAAGAAAAGGAAAAAGAAAGAAACAATGAGCAGCATGGAAAATATATGTGCAAGCAGCAAAAAGAAGAATTTTCCAATTAACGCCGAATGCAAAGAAGAACAAGAATTTTCCAAAGAAAAGCCTAAATGCCGCAAAGAACGAAGAATTTTTCAGCTAAAGCCGAATCTGACAAAGAAAGAAAGAATTTTCCACCGGAAATGCAAAGAAGAAGAAGAAGAATTTTCCAAAGAAAAGCGAAAAGCAAAGAAAAGAAAAAAATCCCCAAAGATGAGTCCACAAATACAAAAGTGCAAAGAAAAGCAAAAATGCGGCGAAATAAAGCAAAGGCAAGGCAATGGTAAGAAAAGGTAAAATATTTTAACTTTTGCATGCATGATGTGTCCCACCATCGCATTCGACGAAGGACTGAGTTCCTGAGGATGCGATGCTTTCCTGCTTTATAGGAGTAGCATAGGATCATCTCCTCGCCGGGCGTAACCCCAAGGGGAATGATCAACCCATTTTGTGTTTGGAACTTTCCCTGAAGGGGCTGCAACCCCGGATCAGAGGGAAAGGCTATCGTTCTCTGACAAAGGACTGAGTTCCTGAGGAGACGATGTGTCCCGCCGTCGTGTTCGGCAAATGGTTTTGACCCTTTGAGGATGCGACAAGCATATGATTTGTGTTTGGATCTTTCCCTAAAGGGGCTGTAACCCAGATCAGAGGGAAAGGCTATCGTGCTCCGACGAAGGACTGAGTTCCTGAGGACACGATGTTTGACCTTGGCATCCCACCCAGCACTGTTTGTTTGCATTGGGGGAACTACGTTGGTCTGATTCCTTTGATAAGGATACGTAGGCAGCCTATTTCGGTAGGCACGACCATCGCAGCATGCTTGTTTCGGCTTCGGTCGAACTACGTTTGGTCTGATTCCCTTTATTAAGAGATACGTAGGTAGCCTACTTCGGTAGGTCCGACCATTAGAACATTTAATTTGCATATCTGATTAAAAATTACGATAACCTGCTATAACCGACTAAATATGTCTAGGATATGTGAGGTTTGGTTTGCAATATAAACTGTTGCATTATAACTACTACCTGTTGCATTTCTCCCCATTATAATTGTACGAAATTGGAGAGTCTATTTCTTATCAACGATGTTTGTCTACTCAGTAAGCTGCGGGTTACCCGTAGACTCCATCGTTGAGGGGCTCTGTAGACACCCCAATTTCGTACCCCTGGTCTGTAACATTGACATGAGATATCAAGACCTGTTAAAACTTAACAAATGTCAAGTTACAGGGTTTAAAAATGCAAAAGACAAAGCGAGGATCAAGCTTGATAAAATGGGGCCAAAAGTGGCAAAAAGAAGCTAAGAATAGGAGGCTGGCGCTGCCAAATAGACCTCCTGGCGTGGCGCCCAGGAGCTATGGTTTCGGAGTCGAGATGTGCTACAGTACCCCCAAAGTTAACGCATTGCACAAATTCTCAAGCACGTGGTACAAGCTGGTGAAGCACAAAATGAAATTCGTAAATACCAGCGATGTCCCTCTCTCAGCCTATAAATAAGAGGCCCCGAGTTCGCTTTCGGCACACAGAAAAAATGCCCAAAGCTTTCAGCGTTGTTGTTACGCTGTGAGAATAGTGAGCGAACATGAGATAGTGAGCGCCCCTCCTATAAAGCCTCGAAACTCTGCCAAATCTCCTCCAAAGTCAAAACCAACCGGTCAAAGTGAGCCTTAGCTCCCCAGCTAGGTTTCCACCCTATTTCCCCGGTCCAAAAATCTTGAAAAGAGCAGTTGCTCTGCCCAAGTAAAAAGGTCAAATCCGCCAGAAACAAACAATTGTTCTACCCGATTTCCGCCAGCCAACGCAAGCAAAACACAAGCAGCTCCGCCCTGCTCCGCAAGCAACCGCGGCGGCCAGCGGCGGAAAAAAGACTCCCTCTCCCGGAAGGACAGAGCGAGCACACCACGCTCTAAAAGGTGAGCCTTTAAGGGCGTTATTATATAAAAAAGCTATTTTTCATCCCGCCCAATGTAAAAATATAAGTCATTGTGCTACCCGGATTTATTTAGAAAATAGTATTAAAAAGAGTCATTATTATGGCCAAATATTTTTAAATGTATTTGTAATTATTGGAAGGAGGCGGCTGCAAGTCCGTAAATAATGTAGACATTTAATGTATTTGTTTTCTTTTCTTTCTTTTAATGCTTTATTTATTTGCTAGATAAATATTTTTAAATGTATTTGTATTTTATCTCTGGTTTATTTTTGGTTTTTTCTTTATTTTCTCCTTAAAATAAAGATGGCGACTCTGTCAAAACATTTTGGATCACAGTGGGGCATCGCAACATCTTTTCTTGCACTTTCCCGTTTTCCCCTACACAGGGGAGAATGGGAATGAAAGGGTGATGTATTTCTACATCATGGTATCCCCTAAACAAGGGATAACTTGATACAGAAAACCCAAAGCACTCATAGTGATCTGAAATAGGCCTTAAGGCAATTTTCATAAAATCCATAGTGGGGCCCCGCAACATCCTTTCTTGCACTTTTATATTTTCCCCTACACAAGGGAGAACGGAAATGAAAGGATGATGTATTCATGCATCCTGTTATCTCCTAAACAAGGGATAACCTGATACAGAAAACCCAAAGCTCTCATATTTGATCAAAAAATCACTAAAGTGACCAAGGCGTATTCCACGCGCTTTTGACAACATCCTTTTCCGCATTTTTAATTTCTTCTTCCCCTAAACAAAGGAGGGTGGAATGGAAAGCATGATGTCCTTCCGCACGTCGCGCTCCCCTATCCAAGGTAGCGCGGGGCACCGGAGCATCCGGGGCACCCACAATAATATACTTCATTAAACATAGAAAGCATCTTATTCATGCTTCTAACAAGTTCATTCCTCAAAATCTCAAAATAAAATCACACAAAGCATACATGTGTACTCATTGACCTCAAATAACAAGCCCTTTGTTTTCCTTAGGGTCAATGAGCACAAAATCCATAAGAGGAAGAGTATAGTAGCTTACCTAGCTTGAATGAAAACCAAGAGAAACGAAAATCGGATCGGTGAAGTAGTTCTACTCGTCGAGGGCTTCAAGAATCTGAAGTTACAAGGCAATCTAACGGTTGGATCTTCGTGGATCGGAGGAAAAAGAGATAGGGCTCCTTGAGTCTCCCATGGACTATCTCTCTCTCTAACTCACAAATTGGGGAGGAAGAAATTAGAGGAATTGCTGCAAATTTGCAAAGGGTTTGGGTATATATACCTCCACAAACCAAGATAGTACAATAGGGAATTCCTTAATAAAATTAGTGAAGATTAGGAGTAATCAACCACTAATCCAACCTTAATTAATTAACCAAGAGTGTTAGGACATGATTAGGACTAAGTATGGGAGCTTAGGAAGGGTTTAGAGGGGGTTTAATGGGGTAGGATAGGTAATTCCCTTTAAAAATCAAAACAGGGACAAAAACTGAATCGGGACAACATGCGGACGCATGGTCTTTCAACCCATGCGGTCGTATCCTCTCTACTGCAATTCTTGGAAAGTTTCTGATGACCTTGCTGGGGCAAGGTCCTTCCCCCTTACGGTCGCAAGCCTCCCAGACCTAAAATTGTCTATAATTCAACCCTAAATGACCCTAAACACTCAACCAAACCAAACAAGGTTCAAACCCCATTCAAAGTAGGTCCAGAACTCCCATAGAAGACTCACAAACAACTCCTAAAACAACTCATAACGAAACCGGAGCAAGGCACAACAACGTGCTAACGAATCGACGAATGAACCCACGAATTGTCGGGCAAGAACATAAGACTATAAACAAGTCAAAAAGTCTATTGAATAGACTTGAATGTTTCTAGGATGTTAAACAACATGTAGGAGAATAAGAACTCCCGAAAGACGAGACGATCACACGACACAACCTCGAACTACGAGATAAGGATGATTGTTATTCTCAAAGCGTCAAAATATCACTAGACTTAAGGAATGAATCCAACTAGAAGTCCAACACATCTAGACAAGTTAATTCAATCATCATGTAAAGATCTAGGACTAAACCGAGGTCACGAACACAAAACGCAAACAAACTCTCAATCGCGTCACATTCTGACTATCGTCGAGTTACGACTTGTGACTTTAACAAGTCAACAACCATAGGGCATCTCTTAATAGTATTTTGATCTTAATGTGGTCACTCATACACATCTAGACTCTCTCACAAAGCAATCATACGATAAACAAAGGAAGAAATGCGAGCATTGCATGTAATTCAAGCTAACCGGAAATCGGGGTATTACAAGCTTAGATGGGCCATCAAATTCCACTTCAATGATTTTGGCAATTCTTGAGGTCATGACAGAGATAGACATTGAGCAAACTGTGCCAAAGATGAAGGTCATGTCGTTAACGGACATACTTTGGTAGAACTCCTCAGCTAGGAGATTGTTGTAGTTAGTGTCATCCAAAATGAACAGTGGTAGAAGCCCTGACTGGTTCAGGTCATCTACAACCTTGACACCAGTAGTATAGGCACGAACGGAAAGTGCATCAATAATGCACATGCCTGGATGATGCATGATATCAGGCAGCTTTGGGACTTCAATTGTAAGAGCTTGTGCTTGGGCAGTTGCAGGTTCCGTAGTAGCAAAGAAGAAGAAGCACCGACTTTTGTAGATTCACCCATTGCAGTCGATGTAAAGGAAAGATAAGAGAATCAAAGAGGAATTGGAGAGAAATTGCAGGTTTGGGCGAAGAAAATGAGTGGGTTTTTGAAAGAGAAGAGAAAGAGACAGTTTGAGAGTTAAAAGTTATTAAAAAATGATTTTTGAAATTGGCAGTTAAAAGGTTTTATTAATGAAAAAGTGTGATTTCAGATGGCTGAAATTGAAGTGACTTAATAACCGACCGCTAAAGGACAGTCAAAAAGTAGTTTTTTGAAATAAATATCTCAACAATTTTAAAAACTAACCCTTATTATTTTCAAAACTAACCCTTCTTAAATAAATGTTAAATGTACTTACAAATGTCTTCAATAACTTACCATTTCTTCTTTTCTTTCCAATGAACACCAAGTCTACTCAAGAATTTAAAAAGAATTAAAAAAATATTTTCAAATTAAATTAAGCAACTATAACCAAACCGGTAAAATTACAAGTTTATAAAAAGTATCATATGAATAATACTTAGGTGTAAATCGGTAAAATTACAAATTTTGAGTCTTAATTTATAAATATTATGGTTACAATTATTATAATTTTGTCAAAAATTAACTCAATACAATTACACCTAAATATAGTTGCTTTTCCTAAATACCTATTTCAAAATTTCAGATAGAATATCTTTAAATAAAATATGTATTTTTATATACATAGTGTATCCTATGATACACATTGTGTATCCCGATACTTATCATAAAGTTAAATTTCTGATACAGGATAGTAGATATGTTAATCGGTCCAGCCCTAACGGTTCCGGTCAAATCCTAGCGATTCCGGCCCAACATAGGTTCGATTTAGTCAGTTAGCGCTATTATCCGGTCAAAACTCTATCATTTCGGTCTGGCCCTAACGGTTTCGGTTCAAACCTACGTTTCTAGCCAATGATTAAACTTGTACGTTTTTTTCCAATTACGAGGTTTGTACATTTATTTCAGCGTATTATACACGTCCCGTATATTATACTAACTATATTAAAGTTGTTAATCGGTCCAACCCTAACGGTTTTTGTATTATACCCACCCCGTATATTACTAACTATACTAAACCGTATGAAATTCGACTTTCGGTCTACGTTTCAACCCTAACGGTTTCGGTCCCTAAACGGTCCATCTAGAATTTCAACCCTGACGATGAAAATCTAAGCGGTTTCGGTTCGGACCTGCGGTTTTCAACCCTATTAACACCTCTAGAGGATAGTATCCCAATTTAACAAGTTAGCAACTATAACCAAACCCATCTCTTGAAGATAGCATTCTGGGCTCAATTGTATAATGCACTCACTCGGATGTTCCTGTTTTGCCTGTTTCATTGCTTAGCCACAATGTCTAGTTAAAGAAGTTCAACAAGAAATTAAAATGAAACACTAGCAGCATTTTCATTACATCTTATTTATAACAGTTTTTGTAATTAAGACATAAAATTACATAAAGTATCCAAATAATCAAATTATAAACTGTATAATCACAAACAAGGCATGCCGACGCCGTAATGGTTTAAATGGAAACACTGTTGGGGATTCCCTTCCCTGTAAGCCCTTGTTCACTTGTTGGATACAACAAAGTGTATGGAAACTTAACCGGTCCATTCCTGTTCTTCAATCTCTCATCCTTGTTCATCTTCATGATTTTCCCTTCAATCTCTGTCAGATTCTTTCCAAATCTCTTGAATGCTTCCAACACCCCAATGTCATTAGTCCACTCTGGAGTTTCTCTTTGCCCAAGGTAAGTCTCAACCGACGAATGCGTTGACAACAGCTCTATTAGAGCAATCCCAAGCAGGGCCTGCAACTGAGCAGTAATTGTTTTCAAGAAAACCTTATCAGGATTCTCCCTCAGCTCTTCGTATTCACGACTGTTTGGTTCAGGCATAAACCTGCGACTTATAGTTGGACGGTTTGGAAAGTACCCTGCATAAGGATACTGCCCGAAATTCACTGCTGCATGAAGAGCTGAGGCAATCCATATGATGATAGTCACAGAGTCTATTAAATCTCTGCGTGTTTGCATTTTAGGCCACCAAGGCTCGTTTTTCTTGTCACCATGTCCCTCTTCTCGCAGTTCCTTCCACCAAGATTGAAGTTCGGGATCATTTTGAACCGTCACATCAGACTTGTAATACGAGTTGCAGTAATCTTCCACCCATGTTTTGATTGCTGACCAGATCTCAAGCCCATCAACAGCATATGGGTAATCCTCAATAAGTAGGCGGAGGCCATGTGGTGAGTTGGAATCCTGAACTGCCATTCCTCTGCAGAAACAAAGACTAAAGAATATCAGTTCTGTTGGATCATATCATATTTTTATACAGTTGCTAAAGAGTTGTGATTTACCTCTTGATAAGATCAGCGGGGAGCGCTTGCTCAGGGAAAACCCAATCCTTGTAAACTACCGATGAAAGTTCCATTGCATATTTTTCTGGAAACACTGTTTTCTCAAGGATTCCACCTCCATTAATTAGAGTCTGCCGAGCAAATGCATTTATGTGCATCGTATCACGGAAGTGGGGTTTGAGAAGTTTATGGATTGGGTGAAGCACACTCAGCTGTCGATTTGTTGCAATCACAAATGGCTCAATGACAGCATGGGTGTTCAACCTGAGAACAAAGTCAAAAAAAAAAATGACACTTAAAGAGCACATCTCAAATTAACAATATCATTTGTGGTAATAAGGATGGTTTGGAAAAGTCTTATACCAGTGACTGAGGAGTTGATGAACACCAGAGTCATTTACTGCAACGAAAGCTTTAGCTAGCTGCCAAACGGAACCTTCCACTCCCTCTTCTGCTGGGATGTATACATTGCTAATGGCACCAAAGTTATCTCCTTCCGGATGAGGCAAGCTCAGTTCAATTGCTAATGGCTTCAATGTTCCATCATTTTGTAAAAACAACAGAGTTCTTGAGGCGTAAATCTTCGAGGAAGTTGTATTTATTCGTCTCAGATATGGAATCAATGTGTCATGGTGTTCCAATATGAATAACCTCTTGCTCTTTATTGCCTGTTTGATGAATAGTTTTGCCGTTAATTACTTTTTGGTGGATATTGGAAATCAAGTTAATAATTAGAATAGAACAATAAATTTCTGAACCTAACCTCCTTGATTTGGATCCCATCTAGGTTATTCTCAATGTGATTTTTGTTTATGGAACTATGCTGCTTGCCAAAGAGTTTAGGGTCTAGCTTGCTTTTTGGAGGGAACTCCTGCAGAAACAGAATATAACTGAATTGCCAAAATCCGCCGATTGTTCATTCAAACATGGAGAAAAATAAAAGAAAGCTGAAATAATCTTTGGTTTCCTTGTTCGTTTCAACACTTTCTTTCTCCAAAATATGAAATGGATTATAAGTAATTAAAGGGGAGGTCTTACTTGAAGAAGACGGACGCAGACAGGGTTGACTCCAGCTAGCATTTCTCTTGCGAATTCTTTATCTGTTCTCCATGCAGACTTATCCTCTGTCCCAATATCGTAAAAGCATCAAAATCAAATGAAATAGGCTGATTTAATGTAAATATTCTGAGGAAAAACTTTGGTTTCTGACAAGTGTAAAACGCTTACCTTTGATTACTTCTGGCACGGGATATTTGGCTAGACCCTCACCTTCACTCGGAATAAGTTGCTTGAGCAACTCACATGAGAAGTATTTTTTAACATCTTCAATTGAAGGGAAATTAGGTATCTTGATTCCTCCTTCATAAACTTTGTTCACATCTTGGATGGAGTCGAACTCAGTAGGAGTACTGCTATTGAATAGAGATTCAACCTCCGGGAGAAGGAACTGCCCAGTGGATTTTGTTGCTAAACCAAGAAAATCTGACATCTTTAACTGCCCAAATCGCTCATCGCTTGGAACATAAATGCTTAAGCTCAAAACAAGTGGCAGCCTGCTCTCAGTTTTAGGATCTGTCGAGAAAATTTTCATGATGTTAACGTTAGCTGTCAAACTAATACATTTACCTAGTAAGAAAATTTGAGAAATGAATACAAACTACTGCTAACCTGTCTTAGTCGGTGGTCTGCTCGTTCTACCTCTACGAGGATATGGGAACTCAGAAGAGCCTCCAAGAACAGGTCGTGCAAAATCTGGGTTTTTGTCAGGATCTCCCAAATCGTTGTAGAAGGCATAATCATAGACCCTATCCCACTGCTCGAGCTTTCCAGTTCCATTTCCTCTCAAAGTAACCAATTCTTCCTCTCTGTATGGAAGCAGAGGTGCTGGTGTTTCATGAGGAAGATAAGTCTGCACAAAAACATTGTTTGATGATAACGATATTAGCTGCTAGCAGGGCTGGTGATTATGTGAGTTGTGTTGGGTATGGGTTGAGTATAAACGGGTAACGGGTTGAAATTGATCGCGACCCATTATAACTCAAAATTAAGCGGGTCGGATCGTCCCGTTTCGACTCACAATTTTCCATCAAAAACTTACATTTATATAGCAAAAAAATAACATGTCGGAATAGGTAACGGGTTCGACCTGTTTTAACCCGAACCAAATCGACCCGTTATTTTATTTTTTTTGGTCGCAATGGGTCATTTCGACCTAAACAAAATTAGCTGGTTGGATGGGTTGACAGGTTTTGTATTATAATTGTCGGACCTAGTTGTTAGGCAATGCATTACTCCATCCGTCTCCCAAAAAAATATATTGTCTCGCGTTCTTATTAAAAGTCAACTCAGGACAATATCAAATTACTATTAAACAAACATAATATGTTTTAGGTTATAAATTTTCAATCATGAAAATAATATTAACTATTAAGCAAACTATCAACAACAACTTTCACTATTCATATCATGCATATAAACAAGTTAATGTTTATGAATCTTTGGTCAAAGTTTAATCAGATTGACATGAAAAAAAGTGAGCTAGCAACTTTTTTGGGACAAAGTGAGTAGGAGAAGTGTAGTTTACCTGATTTGAGAAGAAAACTCGATCTGTAGTGTACTTATCAGCAGGGTAAACCCAAGAATTGCAAATGAAATGGACGCGTCCTTGACCTGGAACTTGTTCGAGCGTGAGTGTCTTAAGGTAGAACTCGCTATGGTGATGATTTCTGATCAAGAACGCCCCCGGAACTCCCATCTCCTCATCCCAATCAAATGTAACATCGTATGCAGATTCACCTGCAGACAGTGGGGTGATTGTAGTGATCCAGTCTTCCAGGTACGCCGGTTTCCCAAGTCTCCCTTTCAACCCTTTCTCTGCCAAAGAGTATGTTCAGCTCGAAGCTTACATTAAGCAACAACACTCAGATGTTTGACAAGTTCATTATATATTATTTTTTTTCTCATGCATTAAATCCTAAACCAACTTTTATTTGTCTTAAAAGTAAAAATACAAAATTAATTTTTTACTTTTTAAATGTTTATATTTAATGGTTTCGAAACATTATATGACATGTTTACGTGGTGCATTACAACTAATAGCTGCACCTTATAGTGTCAAAGTAGTTTAAAAGGTGAGTTTCTCTAATTGGTCCACGTTGTACCACTAGCTAGTATTATATATAATGTGCCGCTATTAGTCGTGCCCTTGGCATTTCTAGATTCAAACCCAACCGAGCTTGGTAATCCACTACTCGGCTCGCCCCAACTCACGCTATTAATTCAATCGATTATCAACAAACATTAGAAGAAGAACTAGCTGGTTACATACCTGAAGGGTCACTACTGACAACACTAATGAGTTGCAATGAAACCTTCTGCCCAAACAACTCATGTACTGTATCAAGTACTGATGAGCTCGAGTCATTAAAATCCAACACATTCTTCTTCATCAACACCACCCTCCCTTTGATATTCTTTCTCGTCATCGCTTCAACAATCTTATGTAACATCTCTCTCTCTCTCTCTCTCTCTCTCTCTCAAGCTAGGTACTTGTAAGAAAGCAAATGAAGATTGATGAGTGCAAGTGCATGTGTTGTAATGAGAGAAAAGAGTATTTTATAGGCTAATTAGTTAAGTGGATATGATTGAATTTATGCATGTTTATATGGGGAAAAAGAAAATAATTGAAGAGATGCATATTGATGACAAAGCTAACAAAGTTGTATCCAAGAAGAGAAAATTTCAAAGTAGAAGGCAATTTAAACATGTGCATGAGGAATGCCAACTATACGTTCAAAGAAAGTGAGAAACATACACGAACACATGCGTTGCGTTGCGTACAACACTACTACAGTATTTTTTATTTATTTTTCTTTTGCCTTTTTAAACAAAACACCCCATAAGTTTTTTAAAAGTTTTATATACTCCTCCACACCCCTAAAGTTAGTTAATCAACAATCTCCGATAACTTCTAATGTTACAACTTATATAGAAACCTCTAGTTACAACTTACGAATCTGCTATATGTTGTGCGCTACTAACGTTGAAATTACGCACGACCATCTGTTATCAATCTTCCAAATATTGGTGACATCTAAAAATCTAGGCAATAATTCTCGTAGATTCAAAAGAACACCAAAAACTAAAACAAACGGAATCAATCAATTCTCATCAAATTCAAAGCTAAATTCGAAATTACATAGAAGCTTATATTTATACAACTCATAAAGTTTAGAAAAAAAGTTAAAACTTCCTAAAAATTAGTCTAACATATATCGTAAAGGACTTAAATACCTCAATTACAAACCTAAAACTACCTCTAAATTTAAAATTACCACCCTATTAAATATAAATCCAAAATTACATTATTTTTAGAAATAACCAGATATAATAAAAAAGATCTTAATACCGATTGCTTCTGCAATCTGCATGCATCACTCTAGAATGCTAACAATTCAAATTTCTAAACTTTGTGGTTGTCAATATTATAAGAACGAAGTATGGTATAATATACAGACGATTTACATTCCGTTTGGTGCAACTTTTTTAAACACGTATTTTTGTTAAATGCATCTTTAAAAAAAATCCACTTTGTAGCGTTAAAAATGGAAGGTCCGTTTTGATAACGTGACTTATTCAAACGTGGCATTGAAACATATTGTACCTGGAAAAAAACAGTGTTTTTGAGATGCGATTTTGAGATTAATGTCAAGGAAATACAGCTAGATTATTGTGGGTTTAACCCTTAGTATATCCATTCTAATCTTATGGAAAATATCATGTCCAAGTATGTTGCTTTCTTATATTTTTATTTTAATATAACTAAGAAACTTCATTAATTACATGAAAATGTTTCTTACATTTTTACTTTTTATTTTATTATAAATAAATAAAAACTCTATTAATTTCATGAGAAATATATGATATACTCATAATTAGACCCATAAGATTACTAATTTGTTTGTATTAAATAATTAATAACCGAAGTATTGGTCTAGTTCTCATGAATTTTAGATGGTTTTGGACCGGACCAAAGTATTGATTCTCATAAATGTTAGGTTGGTTCTGATTTTGATTTTTTTTTTAAAACAAAGTATTAGTTTGGTATTGGGTCTTCATTTTTTTCAGACTTATTCAAACGTTGTAACCTAAAAGACTGCATTTTTAACAAACGTTTGGGCAAAACAAATGACTAAATTGGCTCTTATCCTATTTTTGACGAACACGTTCCGATGACTTTGGGCAAGTGATTAGGCTAATTGGAAACAAGGAGGCCGAGGCCGGGAATCATTAATTTATTCATGCATGGCAAAAGAACCAAAGGGTATGGCCGTATGGGTTAGACTAAAATTAGTCAAACCAGATTCACCTCTTTTATACGCCATAACCGTTATTTCCGCATAACACCCCATATTTGCTACAAGAAAACCTCCCTTCGTTTTGTTCAAAAAATATTTATTTTCTATTTTAGAATATTCTACTTCTATATAAAAGAATTTTGTTTATTCAACAATCAAGCTTCCAAGTATGTCGACTATCTAAGTGTACATCCTAATTACTTGAAATTTACTTAAGAGTATTTATGAAAATTGATTTTAACTCATCTTGTAATGCACCGAGCATGAAAGTCTGGTCTGCTACGTGTAGCTCACACACTGGCCCACTGAACACGTATCACTTTGGGTTATAAGGCCCACCACAAGCCGATCCAAACGTCCATTAATGATTTTGATTCCCAGAGGTAGTGTGTGACTACCTTATAAATCAAACACAATTCTCACACTTCCCGATATGCGATAGGGTATGAAATAATTGAATATGAGACAGAGGAGATGGTTTGAGCTATTAAAAGATTATGACTGCACAATTCTCTACCATTCAGGTAAATCTAATGTAGTGGTTGATGCTTTGAGTCGTAAGAGCAAAGGAACTTTGGCAGTGATGTTAACAAAAGAAAAGAGGATTCTCGATGATATCGAGAATTTAAGGTTGGAAGTTCAGGTAAGGGGAGGAAAAGGTTATCTGGCACGATTCAGTTTTCAACCGTCCTTGCTAGAGAGGATCAAAACTGCCCAGAAAGTCGACCGGGAGTTAGTAAAAATTTATGAAGGGGTAGAGATTTGAGCTCAAGTTGACTTTCGACTTGGAGGGGACGGTATTTTACGCTTTGGAAAAAGGATTTAAGTTCCCTCTGATTCAAAGATAAGGAGGGAAGTGTTAGAAGAAGCTCACAATTCAATATTTGTGGTACATCCTGGGAGCACAAAGATGTATCGGGATATGCGGGACACTTTCTGGTGGAGTAATATGAAGCAAGAAATTACAAAATTTATGTCCAAATGTCTCGTGTACCAACAAGTGAAATGCGAATATCAAAGACCGGGAGGATTGTTGCAATCGTTGCTCATACCCGAGTGGAAATGGAAACATATAACTATAGACTTCGTTGTGGGATTGCCGAAAATATTAAAATAAATGAATTCTATCTGGGTTATCGTAGATCATTTGACGAAGTCAGCACACTTTTTAGTCTTCGGGATTAATGACCCATTGGAAATGTTGGCCAAGATGTACGTAGATGAGATTGTCATGTTACACGGAATGTCAGTCTCAATTGTGATCACTTTGAGTATGAGTACGGCCTTCCATCCGCAGACAGACGGCCAATCTGAGCAGACCATTCAGACTTTGGAAAACATGCTCCGTTCTTATGCTTTAGACTTTCAGGGTAGTTGTGATGATCATTAACCTCTAGTGGAATTCACCTACAACAACAGTTAACAAGCAAGCATTGGTATGGCATCGTATGAAGCGTTGTATGGAAGAAGGTGTCGTACACCTACATGTTGGGATGAAGTTGGAGAACGGAATTTGTTGGGGTCAGAATTGGTACAAATTATTTCGGAGAATGTACAATAGATTAAGAAGAGAATGTTAACGGCTTAGAGTAGACAGAAGTCCTATGCCGATAAACGTCGACGTGAACTCAAATTTAAAGTAGAGGATCATGTGTTCCTCAAGGTTTCTCCCCTACGCGAGGAGTTATGAGGTTTGGTATAAAGGGTAAGCTTAGTCCAGAGATATGTGGGACCATTTCAAGTGCTCGAACAGGTAGGGGAAGTTGCATACCGGCTAGCTTTGCCACTAGTACTTTCAGGGGTGCACAATGTGTTCCATGTTTCAATGTTAAGGAAGTATGCCTCAGATCCGAGTCATATGATCGAGTATAAACAACTCTGCTTAAGAGAGGATCTTAGTTACGCTGAGCAGCCTATTAAAATTTTAGATCGAAAGGATCAAGTTCTTCAGATGCGAACTATTCCTTATGTTAAGGTTCAATGGAGCAATCACACCGAAAGGGAAGCTACTTGGGAACTTGAGGAGGAAATGAAGGAGAAACACCCCGAACTTTTCGTTTGATTAGGTACGTTAAGTTTAGGAACTAAACTTCTTTTAAGGGGATGAGAGTATTATACCTCGATAATCTTGATTATAAAATATTAATTAGTATTAGTTAATCTTATACTTGCTTTGAGTTAAATTAATTGTTTAGACCTATTTAGTAACGATTTTAATTAGTTGTTTGGACCTATTTAGTAATGAATTTAATTAGGTCGAGTTTGGCCCACTTTGACTAAGATATTAATATTTATTTAATTAAGTTCGGTCTGGTACGGTCAACTTTAGGTTTTTTTTTCTATTAGGATTGGGAAAACCTTAATAATTTTGAGTATAAAAAAAGACTTTAACTCTGTTTATCCCTTTGAAACAAAAAAAAAACGACAAGAAAGAAACGACGGCAAAAGTAGAGAGAGAAGGCGAGACAACAAGAGAAGTTGTTTATAGGTAAACAAATCGGTTCTCTTTTATCATTTTGTGAATAATAGGCAGTAGGGTATGTGTATCATAGTATAAGGCTAGATTGTGAAATATGACGAATTCACTATTGATAAGCACTAAATTGATACTGTACCTGTAGAGCAAAAGTCAGAGATCAACGAAAAAAAAAAAATATATATATATATATATAATTTTATTTTTTTATATTTACTCCCAGGACAAAAAAAAAAGACCCGTGTGATATAGACAAAAAGAGACAAAAGATATTTGGTGAGCACTTGACAAAGACGCATGCCTTGTGGTATATAGAAAGGGGAACGAAATCACTTTGAGATCTGAATCTCAAAAAGGGGGATATGGCGAAATTGGTAAATGCTACAGACTTAATTGGATTGAACCTTGGTATGAAAAATCAAAAAATTGATGCATAGGTTGGGGTTTGAAAGCAAAAGAATCAAAATTTTGATGCATAGTTTGGGGTTTGAAAACAAAAGAATCAAAAATTTGATGTATGGGTTGGTGTTTATAAATAAAAGAATCAAAATTTTGATGTATAGCTTGGCGTTTGTAAGCAAAAGAGGCAAAAAAAAAAAAAATTGATGCATATATATATCACTCAAGCACGTCATCCTTGAATTATTTAAACATATTAAAAATCTATTTACTTAGAAGTGGTGTGTGCTGTGCATGTTTGGAGTTTTGATTCAAAGTCAAAGAACTATATTAAAATAGAGAAATGTAAAGGCAGTATGGTAGAATTGAGTTGTACAAGACATAAAGACAATTAAAGAAGTCACAGTTTATATATATATATATATATATATCCGAAGACTTAAGATGTTAGTTAATTTAATTATTAAGGTATTAATTGGTAACATTGTCACATTAATTTTTTAGAATTTGGCAAAAAAGCTTAGGAAGATCGTTGGTGTACAGTGTTCTCTTTGCTAAGCATATTGAGATAAGGGATTACGTTTCTTTTAGCTTCTTTTGCAAAAGTATTAAAAGTACTTTTTGAATTGTTAGACTCCCGCTGATTTCTTGAACTATGTTCTTTCATTTACCATGTCGACCTCGTGTCGGTAGTTGTTTTGACTCTGTCGTGTGCCTTTGTTGTATATGTTCGTTATGATTCCGTTTTCGTAATTTCATGTATTAACTTGTTTTATATGAAATACATTTTAATATCGAAAAGCTTCTTCATGTTTGTAAACTTTATCAACATACTCATTTGTATCAAAAAAAAACAATTTGCAATACAAGTTATGTTTTGATAGTGACACATTTATAATATTATCTATATTTTGAAAATATTTATAATCAATAAGTATGAACAACCCTTCACGGGGATTACATGACAAGTAATGAAATAAATGAAATTGCACCACCTGGCCCGTGAGTGCGGTAATCCGGATATACCATAACAATGTACCCTTGCGGGCGATTCATGTACCCTTCGGGGGATTCGTATCCTACGGGAGATTTGTATACCCTTCGAAGGATTTGCGTACCCTTCGGGGGATTTGGTTCCTAGTCAATAGACCCCTTACGTAATCTTAATAAATGTATTTGATCTTCGGTTGTTAATAGCTGGTATGGGACGGTCAGTAAGGACAAATTTATTCGATCCGCATTTTTTTGAACTCTCCATTTAAAAAGAGTTTTAATCATTCGATACATATCTTTTTTATTTGTAAGTTATCAAATATATTGTTATATATGATACTCTCTCAAATGTCTTAACTCTGTTTTACATATAACATGATTATTCTTTGAGTCACCCCTCCTTAGAAACCGTAGGGAAAACGTATAATTTTACTGAACTTTGTTCGCTCACCCTTCACATCACTCTTCTTTCAGGTCGAAACTAAGGACTAATCTTGAGGTAGAGGATATAAGTGAAGAGATCAAGGTTTTTAGGGCATAACTTGATTATTTGAATTTTAATAGAGACGTAGTCAGATTAGTAGATTTTTGTTTCGTAATTTATTTTGGATGGTTATGTTTTCAATTGGAGACTTTTGTAATTTGAGTTGAATCACGTTTCAGTTTAGTCTTTACTTAAGTTTGATTTTGAAGTGACGTGATCAATACTGTGGGACCGTAATGTCGATACTGAGTTTGGAGCGTTACACATCTAGCTTTGAAACATGTCGAGTATCCAAGTGTAGCCTAATTACTTGAAATTCGCTTATAATTTATTTGGATCATTTAAATTAATAAAAGTAATCTAATTTTTAAAAGAGAAAATATTTATAGTGCAATTAGAAGAAGCTAGACACATCATGTAAAGAAAAATCTTAATAACTTTGACTTGTCGAATGAGAATATATTTTTTCTAAAACAGAGGGAGTATCATGATATTGCAATTAATTAGTTAAGGAAGCGCTCGTCTAATGAGTAATGACCTTACACTCTTCATGAGAGCAAGCTATTCCTAAATTTAAATTTTATTTTATTTTAACTTGGAAATTTGTGTTGGTAATAATATGTAATACTAGGATAAAATATGGTAGTGACTAGTGAGACCCGATAAAAGACCTATAAATGTAGGGAGGGTCTTTTAGAGATTTGGAGAAATTTATTATTAGATGCTAAAAATGTAAAAACTTGGTCGCTAATGGCTTCTGTGTTGATTTTGGAGGACAAATGTTCATGGCATGGCTTTTCTTTCTCAAATCCTAAATTAACCTCAACAATAAGTCTTTTTCTTGAGTTTGATTTACATTGAAATCGTCCAAGCTTGATAAGCCAGTTTGAGTTTTATTTCTAACTCTCTTTTAGATGCATTTCAAAAGTTGAAGGACATGGAACAACGCGATTCTAGCACATATTATTCGAAATTGTTCATATTACTCTGTTCAATCCTAAATTATTGTTATATTTAATATTTTTTTTGTAATCATAAAACATCTTTGTTTTTGCCAATGTTGGGTGTGGGAAGGGCCGAATCTATTTTGCTATAACTCATACTCATCCCGTTTTCTGTATGACTTTAAGTAGTAGGTTATGAATTATATGTTTCAGTGATGATGAACTTCATATATATTCATGGAAATTGGAATTATGGTTTTTCATTCAATTTTCCACCTCCGTTTTTAAAATCTTTTAAGGTGGTACTCCAAAAATACTTGGCTTTTTCATTCGCTCGTACTCTGTGTGTGTGTGTGTGTGTGTGTCTTGGAGTAGTTTGACTTTATTTTTCATTGAAAGCATCCTTTCTTGATTTTTTTTCATCATAATTTCCCGAGGAAGAAACTGATATGGGGTCATGTAATTTTCAAGAAATCCCAAATAGTAGAGCGATTGGATCATTTACACAGTCAATTAACGTAAATTTTTAACAAATGTTTGGGAGGACGCTCTGCAGATTAACCAAACCTCAAGGGAAGATGCTATAAATAATCAAACCCCTAAATGGCTAAATCTAAAACAGGCTAATGTCACATGGGCAACACCACAAACCAAAGTTGTCAAAAAAAGCTTGCAATTTAAAAACTTGTCAAAAATCCAAACTTTAAGGGGTAAAAATGAAACATTTCAAATCTTATTACCGTTGAAATATTCTAAACTTGTGAAAGCTTTAGGTTTGAACCATTCTACTCCAACAGTTACTTTGATGAATTCTATAAACAGCAACTCAATGCAGTATGCCCAAAGAGGTGTCAAGAGGTGTGTGAGCCTATCTTTTACAAATGTAATATCCGAGTATCATTCTCTCACAGCTCAACTCACCATAACAAAAAATATCCGTAAAACCGTCTTACCCGAAGATATAACAAGATTAGTACTCTTGATTCCTAGGAGTATTACTATTGAGAATCAAGCTATATAAGGTTCAATTAACGGGAATTCGACAATTTAAGTGTATAGCCAAGGATCATCAACAAAAATGAAGATTGAATTATATGTAGGAGAGACTGCTATATATGTAGGAGAGAATCACCTTAAAAATCATTGGGTTCATTTATTATTTTATTTACTCATCATTTTCATTATCTCACTTATGAAAGTATTTCTGCACTCATGAGTCATGACTCACCCATGCCCATGCCCATGCCAAGTCTATTTTTATATCAAACTATGTTTTATATGTTAAAATCATTCAATATTTGATAATTTAGACATTGTAACATCATTATACCAGACAAATGACTAGAATGTTTTAGAAATTATAAATTTCGCTATCCATAACTCGAATAGTAGAATCATTTAACAATGGGATTTTCAACCAACAATAATAATTGTAAGAAGGGAGTTAATACAATCCAACCAAAAAGGTGAAAATGCGTCGTGCTTATTATTACCATATAAAATAAAAATATAACTTCATGGGAATCCAGACAACATTGCTATTACATTCATCCATGCACTTTTCTTTTCCTTCTTTGCCATGAATCAACTTGCAGAATTCATACAACTTGACCAACATGAAATTCCCAACTTCATACACAGCGTCTTTACAAAAGTACAATGCCCATACAGTCATACACAAGGCCTTCATGGCACCTTGCACATGTGCAGAAGCCCTTTTAAAGAAACTTTACCCTGTCCTTGTTTTACTTTTACATACTCTGCTTAGGCCGACCCCACTTGCCTTTCCCACCTAAGATCCTCCGAGAATTTCATTAATGCAGCTCGGGGATCACCATCAGATAAAGATAAGTAGTATTGAGCAGTTCCATCATCAACTTGCATGCTTCTTCTCAAGGAATCAAGCACCCTTCTCTTTCCTCGCTCAGAGCTCACCCTATTCACCATAGAGTTGCCTTTTCTGTCGGGGTTGCCATCCAGATACACTACTGCCACTTCCCTCTTAGCATAGGTATCCAGTTCTATGTAGCATGTACCATTGACGAGAACATCTGGTTTGCTTACAGGGATCAGCAGCCTCTCCCTCGAGTATACTCCGTGCTCACTCATCATGTTGTTCAGGCGTTTGATATCCATAACCTACAAAAATTAACATGGACATGAAGTTTCAAGCCATCTTCTTAACAAATAGCTAAAAATCAGAAAGAAGGGATTATATAGCTGTAACTGAAAATGAGTTCTTAATGGAGATAGAACAAGGGTGAAAACTTCCGTACAATGTAGTAGCTTAAAACCAGTATGAAATGACATGCAGATAGTAGCAGAAATAATCTAATGCATCACCACCAATTCAAAAGTTCAGCTCATAGCAATTAATGGTCGAGCGAGCGTGTGTGTGTGGGGAGTAGTGATAGGGAAACAAATTTTTTGTCCAATTTTCTCATCTCAATCTAGGTGTCAAACATGTGATTGGTTAAATATCACATCACTTGAAATGCGAGGTCACCCTTTAATCATCACATGCTTGACACCTAGATTACGATTGAAATTTTGAACAAATAAGTTAGTATCACTTTCATTTTCCATATATAGGACAGTCAGGTGAAAAGCCTCTTGCGTGCTTCCAACAGGCCAATACAGGAGCAATTCTCTGGTAATTAGAGAGACAATCAGCTATTGTTTTTACTTTTGGACAAGTAGCAAGTGAAAAAGAAGGCCATGCATAAATCTTCTGGACTGTCAAACATCACTGGATGGAACTGGGATCCTAAACCAACCCAGAAGAGTACTTGGTGCATCAGAAACTTAAAATTGAAGACAGACCTCCAAAATATTCAGTTTTTATCTTTAATGTTTATGAAGTACTCCATTACTTTCTTTTAAGGAAATTAGTCGATTTTGAAGCTACATCTCATTGGCCAAATCATGGCATTGTCAATTTTCAAAAGACTCTCTAGAGTCTAGATACGGCAGGATAAGAAAAACAGCATAATCCAGATTTCCTATTTCCCTCTTTCATGCTAAACGGCAAGCTTATAAGATTTGAAATTGTGACCACATGCAAGTCAGTAGAATCTTATCCACAAGGCTAGCCCTTGATTTCGGTTTTGCCTCGAATTATTATTCATTTGTTCCGAAATCCCATTCATTCAGATGATATCAAATCCGGTGACCAAAGCCCATGCCTTTCATTTTTTTTCAATGGTAAATCAGCTAATTTGTTGCACAACAAACGTTAATTCCAACTGCGCAGGAGCATTCAACATAATCACAAAATGAAAGAAAGGCTGACATACCAACAAACATGCCTATAGCAAATAACCTTAAAAACAACTCCAGTACAGAACACATGCTGCACTAGACCCTAATTCATCTGGCAGATGCTGCGAGCTGCCCGCCTTGCCATCATCCTATTGAGACAATAATGCATATCCTAGGAGTTGTCCTAAGGTGGTACAGTTGTTGGTAACCGGATAAGCTTAGTCAAACCTCGATATGTCATATGACAAATTATTTTCATAGGACTAGATGGGCAGGGTAGATTGGAACCTTAAACGCCAACACGAATCAACTATTTAAAAAATCTAATCTGAAAACATCATATAAGATGATTTCCCATACATACATGAGATACTTATGGTTGAGAAAAGCAAGCCAGTGGTTACTTATCCCCAAATCTGAGTGCCAACAAGATATCCCTAGATTTCCCTTTGGTTGATGCACATCCTGGGGTTCAGCAACAACATATGGCTTGCAGAATATGTTACATGCCAACAATCAAATATCGCTTACATCAAAAATGTTTTATAGCTGCCAGTGGGCAAGGGATTAAGTTGAAGACATGTGTTTTGAATTTTGATGCATATCCCAAAGCTTTGCCATCTACTGCCATCTTGAAGGGCCACCTATGGCCCCAATATTAACCACACAGACTAAGGAGAGTAAATTTTTAACTTAATTTGGTTAACATCTTCTCCAATAAAATCAAGGGAACACGCAGATCTGGGTGAAATTTCGATCAAGTTTCTCTCACATTCAGGAACCAAAGGATAGACTAAACAGACTCAAGTCAACAAATCTAATTCGTTAAACAACAGCACCAACCTCCCAACATTTACATCCTTTCTTCGGGATTAACATCAACGTACAGAATTAAAAAGTATCATATACATTATTATAAATTTATAACGAGCACGCACAAGAATTGATAATTGGAGAGAGAGGGAGAGACCTGAACGGAGTACTTGACAGCGAGGCTAGCAACGGAGTCACCACGAACCAAACGATGGGAAATTGCAAAGCGGCCGAGACTAGTATCTCGCCAGAAGCTTCCAGAGCTAGGGTTGCCAACCACATGCTTCAATTTCCATGGGGCTTTAAAGGCTTTAGTCTGAATCTCCCTATCGGAAGCCACCAAGCACCAAACACGGCACACGCAAGCCGCCCTAGCTAGATCGGTTAGCGGAAGCTTCTCCAAGATTGCGCGAAGGATGTCCCCGCATACCAAGGCGGAGAAGTTGGAATTCATCGGAGATAAGACGGAGTCGTCAGGATTTTCGTCGGCGGGTGAGGTTGTGGCAGCGGAGTAAAGGGTTTCGTTGTTGAGAGGAGTGGTGAGGATGTCATGTTCATCTTCGTCGCCACAACAACCCATTCTTCTTTATTTGTTTGAGATGAGAGAGAGTCGCGGTGAAATAACTGATGGGAGGAGCTTGGTGATGGTGAATCCGGGCGTATTTTAGCTTCTGCTGTTTAAGATAACCAAACAATGGATGGCGTTCAACACTGGCATAGTTAACCTACACCTCGACGGACTATTTTGCCCGCTCTTCGACGGTTACCGGGCACTAGCTACTCCCTTGGACCTAGATCTTGCATCTTAAAAATACTAAACTCAGCACCAACTTAAAAGCCAAATTACCAAATTATCCTTTTGTAAAAAAATAATATTTATTTCTTGAATAGGTCTTCTGTAAAACGGTAAGACGTACCTATACATATTAAATTGGTCAAGATTTAATAATATCATTGCAATATTTCGACTTTTGAAAATTACAGTGTCACTCCTCACATGTATAAATGAATAATGTCACTTTTTAGTATTAAAAGTATCACTTTTTAGTATTAAAAGTATCACTTATTAGTATTAAAAATATCACTTTTCAATATAAAATGTGTCACTTTGCCTTTTTAATAAAAATTATCATTTTTTTCCTTTTAAAAGATGTTACATTTTAGTAGGGCCAAAAACGGACTAGCGAGGTGGACCAACCCTCGACCAACCCGCCAAAAAGTGAGACGGCATTATTGAGTTTTGGTGAACCATAATCTAAACTTGGAGATGTAGATAAGCTGGTTATGGTCTAGAGGGTGGGATAGAATGGGTGGCAATGAGTCAAATAATAAATGAAAGCAGTGATAATGAATTGAAGGGAGACAGAAGTATGTGAGGGTGGTGGTCGGACAAAGTTTACATAAGTGAAGGATGGTAGGACTTTTAGTCTGGGATTTAAGAGGCTGAGGGTTTTTTGGAGTACCACAACTGATATGCTATAAAGGTGGAGATGCGGTGATAAATAGTGTGTAGTGTATTGATTAATTGGGGGTGACGGACTGATAGTGATGACTTGATGGATGATTGGTTATTGATAATAATAAATATATATATATATATATGAAATTTATGGACCAATATATTATAAAGTGAAATTTGGTGGACCAACCTGTCCCGCCTGCTTAACCCACAACCCGTTTGGGTCTAACCCAAAAAACCCGTCTTTTGGTAGAGTCGTGTTTTTAAAACTCAACCCACCTTTTTATATGGCGGGGACCAATCCAACAGGTTTGGCTCATTTTGATGGTTCTACTTTTAGTCTTAAATGTGTTACATTTTAGTCTTAAATGTGTTACTTTTCCTTTAAAAAATGATACTTTACACTATAAATGTATAAATTAAAATTGTTACTATTAGTTTTAAAGTGTTAATTTTTAGTATTAAAGGTCTCACTTTTTAGTATTAAATGTGTCACTTTTTTAGTATTAAAAGTGTTACTTTGTCTTTTAATAAATAAAAACTTCACGTACAAAGAGTCGCTATTGACCTTAAAATATATCACTTTTGTCTTTTAAATGTATCACGTTTGGCTTTAAATATGTCTCTTATCATTTCGTCAAATTCTGTTAGGGTCCGTTAAATATTCCAATGCAAATAAGGCTAATGGAGCTAACAGATGATGGAATTGCAAGACTTGGGAATAATGGAATTTTCGGCAGCAAACTTTAAAAACACAAGGGCATCGGAGCAAAATGAGAAAGATCTCATTAATGCACTGACACCCCTGCCGAGCGGACACGTGGCGATGCTTTCCTTGGGCTATTGGTGGATCCTAGTTGATCTATGGGTTTCAGCCCCATTTGTCTAATTTTGAGCCTCATTTTCTCTCACATTTTGACATGATTTCTTACTAGGTAACCTGCGATTTTTGTTGATGGGTTACCCGCTCCATCAGCCTTCTTTTTATCATTTTTGGGGCTCCGTCTTACGATTTAGAATCCGTAAGACCGTCCTACACAAGTTTTTGCCTTATTTCTTTCCCCGCATCTTTCCATGAATTTGAACAATAGATTCTCTCATTATCAAATTTTACTCTCAACTAATCCCGACAATAATGCTCATAATTTTCAAAATAAAGTGAATCCGGACAACAATACTCATATATATTTTCATTTTACGGCATGTTCCACAATTTTTTTTACTTTTTTGTGATTTTATAGACTAAATACAGAGCTGAAACTCGAACTACCGAAATTTTCTTGAAGTCGCCAGGACTTACACTCATTGAAGCCGTCAGACCCTAGCAACTTACACTAATTGAAGCCGTCAGACCTTGGTAACTTAACCTCATTGAAACCGTCATACCTTAGCAACTTAACCTCATTTAAGTCTAAACTACATTTCAATGCGTCTCCAAACAAGTTGAATTACACTAGCGACTTGATTAATTTTCAAAACCCTAGGCTAGTCGTCAGGGTCTATGGAATTAAAATCTGTAAGTCTACTATGGTTGTCGACTTACAAGAATGCAAGTCTAAAGGTTCTAGCGACTTACATGAATGTAAGTCTAAAAAGTTTGGCGACTTACATTAATGTAAGTCTAAAAAGTCTAGCAACTTGCTATGGATTTAAGCCTAAGAAATCGTGGTCGCTTGTTGCCGACCTGGCGAGAAATCGAAGTCACTTGTTGCCGGCCTGGAGTGAAATCGAGTAGAGTGAGAAATTTGTTTAGGAGGGGGGTGTTTGGTTAAATAATGAAAAAAAAAAGTGGGTTATTTTGCTTTAAGTGGAGGAAGGATATAACTGTAATAAGAACATTTAAAATGGTGCGACATTTAGTAAATGGTGTGCGACGTTTAGTGTTTCCCATTCTATTGTTATATTAATAAATAAATGACACACTCTCTTGGTCCCTAAACCGACACACCGTTTAAGAAAAACTAATTGACTAATTTACTTATTTGCACCTTTAAAATAAACATGACCAATGCATATAACTCAAGGATTCTATTCTTGAAGATGATTATAGTTACAAAAAGGTAAAAATTAAAGTAAGACGGTATTCCTTACCCGACTCACTGCTTGTTGGTGGATTGAATCGTGAGAGAGTTGGGTTCCGTCTTACTAATTAAGATCAATAAGATCGTCTTACGAATTGAGATCCGTAAGATCGTCTTACTATAGACTTACTCTTACAAAAATCTATAACTAATGCTAAAACAGAAGTCGATGTTGCCACGTGACGGCTTTTCTGTGAAAAGCTAAAAGTTTTAAAGAGATTTTGTGTTACCACGTGTCACCTTCGAATATCGGCTTTAGGATTTTGTTTTTAATTTTTTCAAATATCGCTTAATTAAATTAGATTTTATCTTATATAATTTATACAAGTTTAATTTTAATGAAACTCTTCAATTTCCATCTCTTTTCATTTTCATACTCCCTCCGTCTCAAAATTATTATCTTGCTTTCATTTTTCATCTGTCCCAAAATAATTGTCTTGTTTGAAAGTTTCCTTTTGAGGACATCACTTTCACAATTTTACCCTTATTTTTTCTTCTTACTTTAATTTTAGGCCACAAATTCATGAGTTTTAAATGAAACCATCCACTATTCCAATATTAATAATCGAGTCAATTTTTTTCTTAATTCGTGTGACAAGTCAATCAGGACAATAATTTTCGGACTGAGGGGGTACTATTTAATTTAAACAAATTATTCACTGGACAATTTTATGTTATTTGTTCTTCTACTAATCTATATTTATTAATTATTAATTACTATTCTATTAATTATCTATTAACTATTATTAAAACATAAATCACTGCTGCCACATAACCACTTTTTGTTGAATGATTAAAGTTTTAAATGAATTATGTGTTTCGACGTGTCACCTTCTTATGAAGTTGAAAAAAAAATTCTTTGTTTTTGCTGCCGAAAATTAATACCAGATATGTTTTAAAAACGGTACCTACTTTGTATATGTTAAAGTTTTTTTTATTTTTTGTTGTCCAAATCGGTTAATACGAGATAAATTTCATCACATTTGATTTAGACGCTTTTCACTTAATTAAGACTCCAAATTTTCATGGGGAAAGTGTTTTTTGTGTGAGGATAGATTGTATCAATTCTCATAGATTTTAATTTTTCAATTATATATTCATATAATCAATTTTGAATATTTACCTTATTTTTTCGTTTCTTTCAAATTATTCTAATTAATTTTTTAAATTATTTATTACAAGTTTAGAAAATCATCTTATTATAAACAACTTTTACAAAAAACAAAAACCATTAAAACTGTGTATACGGTACCAAATATATATTTTTTTTTTTTTGCAAAAAATTAAAACCGATGCCTCTTTTATACATGGTAAAAGTTTTTTTTTATCATTTTTTGTTATCAAAATCAGTTAATACCAAATAGATTTTATCAAGTTTGATTTGAACATGTTTCACTTGATTAAGACTCCAAATTTTCATGGTAAAAGTTTTTTTTGTGGATAGATTTTATCAAAATTGATTTAAGTGTATTTCAATTGATTAAAACTCTTTAATTCTCATGGTAAAAGTTTTTTTATACAATTTTTTGCTACCAAAATCGTACCGGATATATTTTATCATGTTTGATTTAAACAAGTTTCATTTGATAGGACTCTTCAATTCTCATGGTATAAGTTATTTAATTTTAATTATTTTACCAAAACTTAGTCAATTTGAAATAAATTTTATCCAATTTGTTTAAACGTATTCCATCAACACCACAAACAATCACTGCAAATTACTTCCCCTCTGTCAAACACCTCCTTGACGAGTCTGTCTTCATGGTAATTCCCCTCCCCTCTCTTCTTCTCACACTCACAGTAATAATATTTTTTTCGATTTTATAATTCGCATAAATTTTCGATTTAATGATTCGATGTGATCTCACGCTTAATTATTTATTAATTATGTGAACATCTTGATGTTGTTGATCCATTCAAATAGCTTGCAGATTCTATCTACAAAATTAAATTTAAAAAACAATACTATGTCAACCGTGCACCACACAGATAATAACCTAGTACTTAGTATATTTGTGGTGCTTAGATCCCACGTGTTAAAAGGTGACGAAAACTGTAAAAATAAATGTAAAGGAAAAACCGAAAAAGTGAAACATTCCAATATGCACTCTTTTTTTGGGATGGAGCCTAGTGACTAATAATTTTGAGTTACATTTTTTAAACAATATGGTTCTTAAGTGAAAGGAAGGGGTCTTATTATAAACAAGATCTCAATATTTTCCCACAATCGCTACTATTTTTCTTGTTAATGGGAGAAACTATGGCAGTAAAACAGCTGAAAATAAAATACCAGCAAGAACCAACCAAAAAAGAAGCAATTTGAAATTTTCTGGCCCCTTTGACCAGCCTTCATCAACTAAACTGGAACATTTAACTTACAGATTTCTTGAGAAAATCAAACACTTGTTACGTATCAAGCATCGGGAGGAAGAATCTTTTACAACAATTTCCTATATAATCCGAGAGAGCGGGTGTGGAAGAGAGAAAGCACTCACACTCGTGCTTCAAATGGATATCCATTTCTAAAGAGGAACATATCCAATTACCTCAACTTGCCCACCCATGGCCTAGCCCGTACGCATCCATGAATCCAGCTTCACGGTCATGACCATGATCATGACCACCATGACCGTGGTGATGCTCGTGTTGATGGTCACTTGCTTTTGCCTCATCAAACATTTTTTGTATGTGCTCTGGTAAAGGTTCTTCTTCCTTGACTTGTCTGGTGGATTTGGGCAATGAGGACACAAATCGATAAATACTTTCAGCTAGCTCATTAGCTGTATCGTCCTGCAGTCAAAGAAAAGTTTTAGGGTTGCAATTCCAGTGTATCAAAAATAGGGTAGCATGAGAGACTTGTGTTGTGGTTTGTTGGGGGAGAAGGAGAGAGAGAGAGGTAAATTAAACCCAAGTTCTTAGTAACTCCAATCACCTATAAATGTTGGTATTACAATTTGAGCCAAAAAAAAAAACATTCTAGAGTTGGTAACATAAGTTTTTGCACATTTAACACTTCCATAAAGAAAGAAATATAGAGAGTATTTTCATCCTTTGAATACAAACTCAATTACTCCCTCCGTTCCAGGCAAAGAGTCCACTATAGTATTTTAGGATGTTTCACTTTAAGAGTCCACTTTCAAAAATTGTGCTTATAATTTCTATAACATTTCATCTTTACCCTCTACTTGTGTTGTAAGTACATTGTTTGTGTTTAACTATTTTTGTAATTATGACTAACTTTAATGACATTAATATATCCCTTAATAATTAGACTTTTCAAATTGGGACTCTTTGGGTGGAACGGAGGGAGTATATCTTAACACATTTAATTATGTTTGAATATAGTTATATGTATATTTACGGTTATATTGTATATCATTATATTTGAGGGACCTTGATGTAACTTGTACATACATATATATATTGGTTTTGTTTACCAAACTGGTTTACAGTTATCCGCTTCAACACAATTGAATTGCTTTTCTTCTTCGACAACATGGTATCAGAACAAGGGGATTTCAGCTCACCGTGATCGTGCCACCCTTGTGAAGTGTTGAATTGATCCTACGTAATATGAATTATGTCTTCGTGCGTAGAAATTAGGTTTCCGGTGTTATGCATCGTGAGTGACTGCGTAATCCGGGATTGGGATTAAGTTGGGACACGGAAATTTGTCACTGCAGTCGCCTAGCAGAGGTGAATCATTCTGTGTCATTTTTGTTACTGGCCCATACCAGAAAAGTACCTCACGCGCCGACAAGTCTGCCGGAATTTTCTCGCCAGACTTGTGCCGAACTTCCACAGACGAGTTCGCCTACTCGTTTTCATCTGTTCGATGATTTTTTGGCCGGTTGATTTACAACTTCAGTGAGTGTTGTTTGTTTGCTGCTTCGGTGGGAGTATGTTGTTTTATGCTATCTTTAAGTTTTGGCTTTGACGTAACTGCCCAAATAATATAATGTCTACTTCTGGGCCCCCTCCGATGGTAAGGTTGTGGCTTCTGAAGTTATCTCCGATGGTAAAGCTGTGGTTTCTGAAGTTATCTCTGTTGGTTGGCGGATTATAGATAAACGACTTACAGGGAAGAACTATTTGATGTGGCGCCGTGTTATTGAAATGAGTTTAAAAGGGTAACAGAAAGAAGATCGTCTTCCTTTTGTTCGTAAGAAAGATACTACGGGGATGCGCGATTATGCTGATTTGTATGGGAAGCTTATGAATTTAATGGATGAAGAGATTGCGGAGGTAGTCATCCATACTACTACTATTCGTAATATGTGGGAGTACTTGGCTGTTATATAAGACGGCAAGGATAATTTGAATCGTATTTATGTATTTATGATCTCTCTTGTGCCATGTTTCGTCAGGATCAGCGAGATCGCAATACTATGCTGATTATAAGAAATTAGCTGCGGAATGGAGTTCCTTATTACCGTTGAGTGTGGATGTTCATCACATGCTAGCACAACGAGAACAACTAATGATACTTGGATTTTTTGCTGGTTTGCGGTCTGAGTTGAACACAGCTTGTTCTCAGATTTTATCTCCGGAGCATTGTGCGTTTGTTGGTCTTCTTGAGTCTTATTCTATTCCGAAGTCTATGTGAAGCAATGAGTGCTCTTATGCATAGTCATACTTAGGATTTGGTTTCTCTACCTACCAGTAAACATGCTATTGGGTGTAAATAGGTGTACACAGTTAAGGTAAATCCAGATGGCACTTTGGCTCGTCTTAAGGCTCATCTTGTTGCGAAAGGATATGCTCAAACATATGGTGTAGATTATTCCAATACATTTTCTTCGATTACTAAATTTGCTTATGTTCACTTACTCACATCACTTGCTACGTCTTATCATTAGCCACTTCATGTGTGAAGTATGCTTTTCTTCATAGTGATTTACAGGAAGAGGTGTATATGGAGCAACCATCGGGTTTGTTGCTAGGGGGAGTTATCTGGTATGGTTTGCAAGTTAAAGCAGTCGTTGTATGGTTTGAAACAGTCTCCACGTGCGTGGTTTGGCAGATTCGGTGATGTGGTGATGTTGTGTATGTGGATGATATTGTTATTACTGGTAGTGACAACACAGGCATTAGTAACACTTAAGGAGTTTCTTCAAAGGAAATCTCAAACTAAGGATTTTGGTAGTTTGAAATATTTCTTCGGTATTGAGGTTGCTCGATGCAAGCAAGGAATCTTCTTGTCTCAAAGGAAGTACGTGCTTGATTTGTTGTGTGAGACTGGAATGTTAGGAGCAAAGCCTTGAGTCGGTCCTATGGAGCCGAGTCTAAAAATTAGGGCTGAATTGGTAAATTGAATTACCTAGTTAAAAACAGGCCAGATATTGCTTTTGCAGTTAGTGTTGTAAGTCAGTTTATGTCCTCACCACTGACTACTCATTGGGATGCTACTGTGAGGATTCTAAGATATCTTAAACAAGCTCCGGGGCAAAGTGTACTATATCGTGATCATGGACATATGAGAATGAAGGGTTTGCCGATGCTGATTGGGCAGTTTCTCCAGATAAGAGGTCTACTTCAGGATACCATGCATTTGTTGGAGGTAATTTGGTATCTTGGAAGAGTAAGAAACAACCGATGGTGTCAAGATCTAGTGCGGAGTCTGAATATAGGGCTACGGCTAATGCCACGTGTGAACTTGTGCGGATTCGTGGTGAGATTGGTATTGGTAACTCATTACCTCTGCAGTTATGGTGTAATAACCAGGCTGCCATTCATATTGCCTCAAATCAGTGTTTCGTGAACGAACGAAACACATAAGAGATTGATTGTCATTTTGTTTGAGATAAACTTCAAGAAAAGGTGATTGTCACGAGTTATGTTAGAACCGGAGATCAAGTCGCGGATGTGTTTACTAAGTCATTGAATGAGAATAGAATTGGTTACATTTGTAACAAGCTGGCATGCATGATATTTATGCTCCAGCTTGAGGGGGTGTTAAAATATAGTTATATGTATATTTAGGGTTATATTGTATATCATTATATTTATAGGGACCTTGATGTAACTTGTACATACATATATATTGGTTTGCCGAACTGGTTTACAGTTATCGGCTTCAACACAATTGAATTACTTTTCTTCTTCGACAACAATCTGATTTCAGACCACCAGTTGAAACAATATATTTGGGCAAATATGGTAAGTTGTTTTCATCCTTTTAGGACTGTATATTTGAACCAATACATGTTGAGGTCGCATATATTTTCCACTACATTAGAAGAGACGGAGAGAGTTGTTTGCTAATTACTATCGCTCAGTTTTACCGGAAAGGTAAGTCAACTCCATTAAATCGTATCCACGACACTTCAACTTGACTTTTCTCCTGTGTAGTACTCATGCAAAGCATAAACATGACTCGTGATGCTTTTAATATTATTTACTTATCAAAAAAAAGAAATTAAAACAAAATTAAAAGTGCTTATCTTGGAAAAAGAAAAAAAAGAAGAATTAAAGTAATTCACATACCACCATAATTGCAAACGAACAGCAACACAGATATCAACAACTATAGACCAATTACAGTAACTCTGGTTCTAGATTTCACTTTTGAAAATCTTTATATATCCTAGTTATCATTTTGGTCGCTGTTTTTTGAAATTATATTTTTTTAAGACCAATGCCAAAATCTCTTATCTATCATACATAAATGCACATTTGAAATTGCAAAAAGAAATTTGCTCAAAGAGTGCCAGTCCAACATGGCCTGAGCTTTTGTAGAAAGTTACTAACAAGTACTCCCTCCCTTCCCCAAAAAATGGTCCTACTTTCCAAGAATCTTAGTTTGTCCTAATTTAAGCTACAAAGGCTCCATCTTTTATCAATTTTGTTCTCATATAGAAACATGATGTTTATCTTGCATTACATGTGGTGTTTGTGATGCCCTTGCCTTGCACCGAATCAGATGGCAGAAAAGGATCCACGTCGCCGACGCCGGCCCCAAGTGATCAGTACATTTCATACGACAAATTCTATAACTTTTATACAATTTAAAAAAATATAGAGTGTTAAAAGTACAATATAAAAAAGTTCGATTTATCAAATGGGACTATTTAGGTAAAAATTTAATATTAAAACGTCAACTTCCCAAATGGGACTCTTTTCTTTTCTTGGGGGGGGGGGAGTACCATAGTATCCAAATTATTGGCAGCACATGCTATTCTTGTCCAATTTATCAGAAATATCTTTTATATTGTTAGTAGACACATTCGGTAAGTCAGGTTACCAGCTTTCAGCTTGTTAACACACAATAATTATGGGAATTACACATCATTCCAATTTCTTTTTCTTTTTTGGAGAAGCACGAATGACTAAACATGTCACAGTTCCATCAGGGCATTATACTTACAGCAATGACTGACACGACACGATAAAACAAACCATACAGTGAGAAATGACACGACGAGACCGGCACGACACAACACGAAACGCGACACAAATGGCACGAAATTGTTAATTTAGTTAAAATAACATTTATTGTTATATTTATATTCAAATAAGATAGATAACATGAAAACACTATAGTGAAGCATGAACATGACACGATAACATGAATTGCCACCCCTAATAGTTGCACTCCTAATAAACACAGATGACAAAACCAATACCATATAAACTGTCCATGATTTTTTCACCATCTACGATGTCCAATAATATGCAAAGAATGTCCACATTTGAAGGAAACATAACAAGTCATTACTTTGCTCCAAGACATGTCAAAAATACAATCAGTTGCAAATGTCAAACAGTAATGAGTTAGATCTTTGATAACGGTCAGTATAATGCAAAAGTTTGCTATCCTCACCTGAGGCCACCGCCCACCAGAGTGGGAGACAAAACTCGCCCGAGGAAGAGCACTGGCAACCCGAATTCCTTCTTCGCTCCATTCTTTAGATGAATCACTAGACCAAATCACTTGCTTCGGTAATCCTTTCACACCATCCAAACTACCCCATTCAACCAAGTCAAAACTACAATTCAACTTCTTCCCCATCCCAACAGCGGCTCTTCTTCCATCCCTACCCTTCAAAAGAACCCTATGTGCCTCCACATCAACCCCACCGTCACTCGATTTTGAACAACACCACCCAATAACCCTCCTAAACACAAATCCAAACCCCAAAACAACCTCCCTAACCACTGGCACTTGCAACACCCACAAAGGCAAAGCAGTCCCAGTCGAAGTTCCATCAAGAATCGTGATGCTCCTCACAAACCCTAAATTCTCAGATACCCAATTAGCCCCCAGCCCAAATGCAGAATCATGAAGAACCAAATCAACAGGACCTAATCCCATCGAATCAATCACTTGACCCAAAACCCTACCAGTCTCCTCACCACCCAATTCAATCAGTTTCACAATCTCCACCTTCGAAACTTTTTCTTTCTCCACGTAATCAACATACCCATTCTCAACCAGCTGATCAAACCCCCAAAACAAACCCTTCTCTTTAATTTCATTATAAATCTCCCAAACACTCTTGGCACCCACTACCCCAACATTTTCCCTCTCCTCAACCACAATGTTCGATTTGTCGGAAAACCCGGAACCGGGGAGGTCAATGACAACGGTCTGAATGCCCTTGTGGGCCAAGGACTTGGCAATTGAGCTGAAAGTGTATGAACTGCAGCCGAGACCGGGTACGATCAGGACCGGGTTGGATGTAGTTGGGCCGTGTTGAATGGTGAAGACTTCGATTGAAGGGAGGTTGGGAGTGAGCTGAACTTTGATGGTGCGGCCGGAGGAGAAGTGGAAGCGGAGAGGGGTAGGGAGGGAGAGGAACCATGATTTGGGGTCATCGGTGGAGGAGAGAGAGGAGAGAGTAATGAAGATGAGAGTGAGGAGAGAGACTGAGATTGTGAAGTAGAACCAGAAGGTGAATGGGTTGGGGGTTTGGGGTGATGCGGAGGGCGGGGATTCGGATTCGGGTTCGGGTTTTGGTTTGGTTGTGGGTTTGGGTGTGGGAGTGGGTTTCGTAGATTTGTTGCGTCTAGAGGGTTTAGTAGGGAGGGTGGAATCGGGTTCCTCTGTAATGATCGCCATTAACGGGTGATCGGAGGTTTGTGGTTGGAGAGAGACGGCATGGAAATTAGAGATTTGTGCTCAAAAAAGTTGCAGCAGAAGGTAAAGAGAGAAAAGAGAGCTCAGCACGCTGTCTGTAAAGTTGGTTACTTTTCAGATTCAGGCGATTGTAGATCATCACCGTCGTTTAGAATTCTTACCCAATTTCTTCCCTGACTCTCACCTTCAGCTACACATTTTTTTCCCCACTTAAAAATATACTCCCTCTCAGTCCATAAATTATCATCCATCTTTCTTTTTTCATCAGTTCCAAAATAATTGTTCAGATTTAAACTTACATTTTTAGAACATCACTTTTATCATTTTACTCTTATTTTTTCATTATACTTTAATTATGCGTCACATACATATAAGCTTTAAAGGAAACTACATGTGTCTCGGATCAACTAAAACGATTATTTAGGAACGGAGGAAGTATTTTTTTATTGTATAATTTTCTTACATATCTTCTTTAAAAAAAAATTAACACACCTCAATAGAAAAATATTACATTTTACCCCCCGCACACACATGGCACTTAGGAAGATTCCTATTTTTCTTCCTAAATTGGAAGAAAAACTTACTCTCTCTTACATGACAATAGGAAGAAGGCTTTCCATTGTATAATTTTATCTTCTTAATAAGAAGATGAATAAAAAGAGTGAAATTTCCAACAATGGTGATGCTTTAAAGTTTCTATTTTCAGTAATATGACGACGTGTTGCTGCTGCGTTATACTTACCGAAGTTAAAAACTTGAGTCAGACAGACCAGTTAGTTCTTCCTAAATTACTTTAGAACACTTAGGCCCCATTTGGTAAAGCGTTTTGAAAACGCAGCTTTTTCTAAACGCATCGTTTTTAAAACATAGAATTTTCAAAACGTAATTTTTTTGTAAACATGTTTGAAAAACTATTTCAAAACGCTATTTTTATAAACAAAATAGTTGTAAACACAACACATTTTTAAAACGCTTCAAATTGGAGCTTTTAAAACGCTGCACATTTTTAAAACGTTGCGTTTTAAAATGCTGCATTTAAACACTTTTAAAGAGAAAACGCTGTGTTTTTTACCAGTATTTTGGTCAAAACGCTCCACCAAACAAGCACTTAAAATGGTTTTGTCAAATTAAACCAAAAATTAAATACAACTCATTAAAAACCAATAAAATAATTCATTAAATACATATTTGATTCAAAATATAAAAAAAACATTCACAATGGTGGCACAAAATCCAATACATTTACATACCACATCATCTTTATCTCCATTAATAATGACTAGAAACTTGAAAAAATCATATAATTTTTTTTCGATATATAAATGAAACAAACAAAGCTCATATTTATAGGTAAAAATGTATACTTTAATTCAAGAAAAAAAAATTAAAAATAATAATTTTTTTGGCTAAAAATTGGTCAAGAAAGGTAATGAGGGAAAAATAAAATGGTTTCCACTCAAATGATGACACTTGGAAAGGGGACCTAGGATTTGGGAACTTTGGGGTTCATGGGATGATTTTTTTTTTTTTTGGTTAAAATAATTAATTGATTTGGGGATGATTTTTTTAAATTTCGCGTTGAAGGGGAAGATTTGGGTTAGATTTGGGGAAAAACCCCATGTTACATGCTCTTAGAGCGTCCACATCGGTGGAATTCTCCCTCAAATTCTTAGTTGGGTCACACCGCCTCCTACAAATTTTAAGAAATTTTCTCTTAATAATTACTAGTGATGCACCCATACGTTGCACGGATTGTAAATGTGTGTAAAATTATATACTAAATTAAAGTTGAATAGTATGTAATTAATTTTTTTTAATATTAGCAAAATAAACAAAAAATAATAAACATAAAAATTAAATATAAAAAATCTTATAAATTTGAAAAAAATAATATAAATTTTGGAATACTTTTTAGACACAATAATTTTCGTTCAACATGTATGACTATTACAACTATAAATATCACATAGTAACTATAGACAAAGCTACATACAACTTATGATAAGCAAAAACATGTTTTTAAATAGAGTCTTATATTAGACAATGGCTTATCATGGTTTTTATTCTTAGACATTGCGTAAGACATAATCAACAAAAAATATTTTATCTGGAATTTGAAAGAAATTATAGGATCAAATAATATCAGTGACATTCTTGGAATCAAAAAAGTACCACCAGAATTGTCATTTGAAATAACTCAACTTTCTAAAACATGATTTCTCAGCCTTATAACAATTAATCTCGTATCATTGCATAACTCAAGTGAATAGACTATGTTATGAAACAACATTATTTGAGTTCCAACATTCAAATTTAACTCACAGTTTGAAATTTCAGAATATGTAATTCAATTGAAATATTCACGATAATGCATCGTTCAAATTTAACTCACTGTTTGAGATTTCAGAATATGTATTGTTCATTGATGTGATGTAATAAAAAAATTGCATCTTAATTTTTATAAGACTATTTAATCGAAACCACACAAAAAACATGTATTTCTTTCAACAACATAATTTATATATTGCATTTCAATTTTCAATTACATAAATAATTAACAAAAAAAAGAAGAGAAAATGTCACTCTAATTTGAACATGACAGAAAGTTCTCGATATTTTTACTTATTTGTAATGGACCGTCATAAAATGCATTTTTTTGTTGTTTAGTTTATTGAGTTTTGTCTTCTTTGCAGTTGTGTAGTGTGCATTCATATAATATTTACAAAATCCAAAGCATATATCAATTCATTTGCATACTGTCCGCTTCATACATTGAATAAGTTTCATACTGACACCGTGTCATAAACACGGACACAAAATCTAGTGATAATTTAAACTAAGACGGACCCAAACTAAAAAATCAAACAAAGTCAGGCCCATGAGTATTTTTTTATTTGTTTTTTAAATATTATAGAACTGTATTTCAAGATCTATTAAAAACAATCTTAAGTATTTTTATTTACCTATTTTTTATTTATAATAATTCTAAGCTATTCAATATTTTTGAATAAATACCATTTTTACGAATTAATTTTATATATTGGTTTTGTTTATAATTAGTTATATGCACATGGACTTTGTCTGACTTATGAATAGTTTGCCTATAAATTTAATTTATACTTTATTTTTGTATAATATTTAATAGTTATATGGCTTTGGTATGTAATTCGTTATATGTCATTTATATGTCATTTTCAAATGTAATTCTCCAAATAAAAAAAGTAAACTCAATTGGAATAGTTTATGTCAACATCATTAAATGACATTTCTCAAATTCAATTTAAAAAAATAAAAAAATTGACATAAACAGAACTTAAGTGATTCCATTTTTGAAAAGTGAGTTTTTGCGGGAAATTTCTAAAAATTATGCACTTCTGTTTTTATATATACTACGACACAACTGTGTAATTCACGGTTTAATATTGATATAAATAAAACAATATAAATTTTTAATGATAGCCATATAACCGAATAATTATATGAAAAATCGCGAGTTCAATATGCATATAAAACAAATTATAGAAAATTATGTTAATAAAAACAATAACTTTTTTAACATATCTTTAAATTGATATCGAAGTGACATGTCCTTGACCAAAACAATTTACTTTGTACAATAAAAATTGAAGTTAATCATATAAAATTATAATCAAAGCACTCGTGCGATGCACGAAGCCTATATTTATATCAATACAATAGTTAAAACTTTATTGCTAATAAAATGCACAAATGATTGCAACATAAAGATTATGAACTCAATGTGTAGAATTGAATATCATAAATTTGTAAAATTAAAATTAAGATTATTTTGTTTGGATCTCATGTAGAGTTCAATTAAAAATCTAAACGTATAAGCAAATTAATAGAGATAAAAAAAAATTAATGAAAATCAATAGTCTTTAGGTTTAAAAATGTTTTACCTTTGGAGAAAAAAAATCAATTTATAGAATAAAAATATTAAGAATTTAAGTTCAATTCAAATTATAACATTTTTTCTGGATATAAACAATAAAATTTACATTGAAACCCACAATTCCAATTCTAAACAATGAAATTGAGGTTCACTTTCTCTCATTCTCTACTATGGAGTCTCAACAAAATTTAAATTCACTTATGTGTTTTTTGTATTAAAAATGATAATAAAATATATACAAATAAATAAATAAATATATATATATAAGTTACATTAATGTTAAAAAAATTGATAACGCATATAATATCAGACAAATGGCAAATTGTTTGTCATATATTAACATGTTTTGTCATAAAACCTTAAAAACTACACTTTCCAAAATTGATAATTTTTACAAAATAATTCAAGTATTATGGTTCAATTTAAAAATTAGACATAAAGAAAAAATAATTAAAATAGTATATAACCAAGGAAAATAAATGTAGGAGATGGGTCAAGGAAAATTAACCAAAAATTCAAACGATCGATGAATATACATCGAAAAATTTGGTTTAAACCGTGTTATGGATAACTTTTGGACCACAACCCATAAATACTCATAAAACCGCTTGTTTTAGTTGATGTATATGAACAAAAAGAAACACTTTTACCTTAGTTTCACCACACATTGCAAAATAAAAATTTACGTATTTTTTGCAGCGATGGGGAACCTCAAGGTTACCACCTAAAGAAAGTTCGACAACGGAAGTTATGACCACCAACTTACCGGAAACTTGTTGGTGTGTTCATATTTCCAAAAATATTTCAAAAACTATGTTTAACTTCAAAACTCGTTTATTAATTTTCATTCGTGATTTAGTTCAACTAACAAACAAATTCAATCTGAATGTTGATTAATTTCATCATCAACACTTTTTTATATCTGAATTTTTTAACATGTATAAATAACTAAAAAATCAGAAATTATCGGGTTTCCATTTTTTTTACATGTAGCTAGCTGTCTCAAAAATTGGTCTTATCTTGTTTTTTTTTACAATAATAACTTTGGTTATGATAAAATAGAGAGAAAATTATATGGTGTTGATATTATTATTAATTGATTATTTGTTAATTAGTTTTACTTCAAAGTGTGTGTATATGATTTAGTTTCAAAATCGTTGTTTTATTCCATATTTATTTTTTCTAGCTTGGATATTAATGTAAGAAATTGATAATTAAAAAAAAAACATTGGTTTTGTTATCTCTCGTGTTTCTACTATGCATATTTTTCCTAATATACTAAATAAGAATGTGAAAAGATTTTGGAATCATTTTCCAATCAACCATAATAATAACATTTTATATTTTCAATTTTCAATGTAAAAAGGAACATATATAAATTAGAAGTGTTTCTAAATTTGGAAAGTCACTTTTAGCGGGAACTTTCCAAATCTTGCTCCTCTCCTTTTATATATGTATAGATGATGTGTACTTTTCCCCAAAAATTTTAGTTGGGTCACACTTGTCTCCTATACATTTTAAGAATTTCTCTCTCTTAATAATTATTTTTTGATAGGTTAGTGTGACATCTTGTTGGTATGGGGATTGAAACCAAAGACCTCAAGGTCTTTGCCTGAGTGCCCTTGTCGTCTCTCTCACCCCTTGGGTCCTTAAGAATTATTCCTGACAATGGTTTTAATTCTTACTTCATTCTTAATGTGTCTCACTACCAAATCTTTTACTTTATTTACACTTTTTTTTAATACCAAAAGGTAACAATAAAAAAATTAGGAAAAAGGAAAGAAAAAACAAGTGGCAGTTGTGTTTCTCTCTTCTAGCCTGGTTCTTTGCAATTCTTGAACAAGAATTTTGGAAAGGAACTCTTATTCAAAAATCTCCTACAATGGTTAGAATTCCTGTCTTATTTGAGAATTCGGTATAAGAACATCCATTGTGGATGCTCTTAGAGAATCCACATTGCTCTCTTCATAAACTCACTTCCTAATAGGAAGAATGCATTTTGCATTGGTGACTCTTCCTAAAAATTCTTCCAAAATGGCGAGCTAGGAGAGAGGATGTGTTCTCTCCAAAATAGGAAGAGAAAATGGTGGAAGGAAGAATGGACCAAGGAAGCAGCAATGTGGTGCACCACGTGGCTTTTGTTGGCTCGTGCACCACACGCAGGGTAAGGGTGTGAGAAGGGGGTACTGTGGGTCCCAACGGCTAATTATTCTCTTTAATATGAATTTCTTTTTTTTAATCCAGCCTTTGTATTGTTGTTTTGTATAGTTTTTGAGGTAAATTGTAAATTTTTGAAGCGTAAAGTTAACTAGGTGGCAGCGAGGCTCAGCTAAGAAGATTAGAGATGTGAAGATATATCTATAAATAGAATAAGAAGATAAAAGTGTGTAGATGACAGTGGGACTCAACTAAGAAGATGTAATAGGAAGAGAAGTATTGGGGATGCTCTTTTTGAGCTTTTTTGGTGGCTCCCATATGCCGGAAATACTGACACGCACAACCAACCACTCCCTTGACAGGAATACAGTTTGAACACTTCTCCCATCTGACACGACATCAGGGCATTTATGATCAGCCGCAACATGTCCACAAATGGGAAAGTGCCACCTCATAGACCTTTCAGGTATAAATATGATACATTCTCTACAGTTATGGCTAAGCCAAAACAAATATCTGAAAATAGCATACAACATTCATTTCCAATAAAAAGGCCAGAAGAAAGAGCCATCAATACACTGCATTTACTGTAATTCAAATACACTGCATTTACTGCAATATTAATTCATATCACCCGTAATCTCATCCTTACGCCGAAGGGTTTTGAGTCGAGGCCACCCCCAACTCTTTAATGGCGCTGTTCATCTTTACAGGATGGAGTTAATTCATATCCACATTACCTTCCAGCTCACCAGAATCGTTACCTACATAGACTAAAAGACACGGTCACCACAACTTTGGCGCTTTTAACTACAAACAAAAAGTAAATTACAAATAAAAAAGTGAAATACTTTAAATTATAAAAAAACCGATTACATAAATTTAACAATACATAAAACGGAAACACTGCAATCACAACAACATTGAAAATTAACTTAAACATGTCTACATCATACCATGTTTCTTCCTAATCATTTCACATATTTTTTCATGCGTGGAAAGTTGGTTAGGTGTCATCTCACTTGTATCCTTCATAAGAATGTCACAATCCTTATGAAGGATCTCAGCCGCTTTCAAAGCCATTTTTTGGTCATGAATTTCTCTTATATCTAGCCAAGACAATCATTTGTTTTGCTCTATTTGAATTTGGATTTTCCTTTCTTTTTTGTGGCCTTTTGGCCCATTGGATGGGCACAAACTTCGTAGTCATCAATATCAATACGTGTATCCGGGTTGGATAAAGAGGTGTAAGCCCATGTTTCTGATGTCTTCATTTTTTTTGTTGCACGATCATCCCCGGGTGGTTGTGGAACAAATTTCTCACAATCTTTTTATACATGTTCATAGTTGAAGACTGTTAGGAAATTTTGAGGCCCAAAATCCTTTAGTGGCAACCTTTCCTAGTCTATTCTCCCTAAGCCCAATCAATCCAGCCCGTCTCCTTGTGTAGCCTGCCCGTTCCTTCCTTGGTGAAGCCCAAGTCCTATTTGGCCCAACTTCAGGCAGCCCTGTCCATTGTCTGTCGTTTTAGCGGAGGGGCAACTTAGTCCTTTCCAAGGTTGTCCTTGTTTGTGATTGCCCCTTCCCTTTTCTTCTGCCGTATATAGCTCTGTCCCCTTCGTCATTTTGTGAGAGTCGTTTTGCAGGGTGTATGAGCAAAGAGATATAGAGCGGTTGCAGAGAGGATTTAGTTAGCAGAGCAAGACCTCTTGGTGAGATGGTTTCATCGAGAGAGAAAACCAGTGAGTGTGAGCCTTTTGTTCGTATACCCTCTTCATCTTATCTTCTCAGATTCTAAGTGAGCTGAGATAGAGAGACGGTGATGGCGAGCTTCTCCGTGAGCCTCGTTTCCATTTTATGAGTACTAATAGGTTAGAGTTCGTGGGTTGGGTCTTTCATCTGGGTTTTCTGGTCTTTGTATCTCTGCTTTTCTCCTTCTCTGTTCTTCCTCGATTTGGGTTGTCGGAGTTATTGGGTCTTGGTTGCCGGAGTGGGTCACGCCTAATTTGGTGGCTTTGACCTTTGGTAAAAGTGGGTTTGGTTCCCTAGTTGGACTCATTGGTGGATATGGCCGTGAGATGGTATCTGAGCCGAATGAGTGTTTTGTTTATAAATATGTATGGATCACAATAATTGAACTCGTTAAGGATGGTGTTTTGTAATTCATTAGTTACTATGTATTTTGAATAATAGAATGAACTATCATTCTAGAAAAAGGTTACTATTAAAATCAATAGAGTTTAATGATGTTAGGCTAACGAAATAGTCTTGGATGATACATGTTGGGTTGATCGTTAAGTTAATAACTTAGCTTGATTTCATGCGATAATATGAGTTGTTATGCCTACTTGAGATTATGACTAAATACATAATTATTACATTTGCTAAGGATTGAATCTTCTATGTTAATTTATTAATATGACTTATAATCATATTGAGTGTTCTTACCTTCATGCATAGTCTATTATGTGGTTATCAATTTATGTTGAATTTGGATTCTACTACTAACTGGAATTATGAATTGAAATTGAACTAAGCTCGATTTGACATTAATCAACTTAGGCTTCCATCTTATGTCTGACATAGTGTGGGTTCCCGGGATTGCGCTGCGCCCTGCGCGCCCTTGGATAGGGGTGCGTGTACGTGCGGAAGCGGGACACCACGCTTTCCATTTCACCCTCCCTTGTTTAGGGGAAGACGAAATTAAAAATGTGGAAAGGGTGCTGTAAAAAAAATACGCGTTGAATACGCCTCGGTAACTTCAGTGAATTTTTGGTCCAATATGGGAGCTTTGAGTTTTCTGCGTCAAGTTATCCTTTTTTTAGGGGATACCAGGATGCAGGAATACATCACTCTTTCATTCACATTCTCCCTTGTTTAGGGGAAAATGGAAAGTGCAAGAAAGATTGTTGCGAGGCTCCACTATGAATTTTTATGAAAATTGCCTTATGGCCTATTTCAGATCACTATGAGTGCTTTGAGTTTTCTATATCAAGTTATCCCTTTTTTAGGGGATACCAGGATATAGAAATACATCACCCTTTTATTTTCATTCTCCCTTTTTTAGGGGAAAACGGAAAAGTGTAAGAAAGGAGTGTTGCGATGCCCCACTGGATCCAAAATGTTTTATAGAGTCGCCATCTTTATTTTAAGGAAGAAATAAAGAAAAACCAAAAGAGAAAATCAGAGATTGCAAAAACGGGTTCGGAGGCTAAGTTACGAGTTGGGAAGGTGCTAGGCACCCAACTCGCTCTTTCGGTATCAAAAGCGGTTTTTGGCTAAAGTATGTTTTTTGTTATATTTATTTAGCAAATAAATAAAGCATTAAAAGACAGGAAATAAAAGCAAATACATCGGTGGCTACATTATTTACGGACTTGTAGCCGTTTCATTACAATAATTACAAATATATTTAAAAATATTTGGCCATAATAACGGCTCTTTTAAATAGTTTTTCCTAACTAAATCCGGGCAGCACAACGACTTATATTTTTACATTGAGCCGGATTTGAAAATAACTTTTATAAATAAACGCCCTTAAAGGTTTTACCTTTTAGAGCGTGGTGTGCTCGCTCTGTCCTTCTCGAGAGAGGGAGTCTTTTTATGCTGCTGCTGCTGCGGTTTGGGCAGAGTAACGGCTTGTTTTTTGTGGTTTTGGCTTTTTTACTCGGGCAGAGCAACTGCTCTTTCCGAGGCTTTTGGACCGGGGAAATAGGGTGGATACCTAACTAAAGGGCTAGGAGGATCGCTCACTATCTCACTTCACTCACTATTTTCTCTCAGTGTAACAACGATGCAGAGAGTTTGTGATCACTGATCGGTGTACTGAAAGCGAACCTCGAGCCTTCTATTTATAGGCTGAAGGAAGGACTCATCGGGGAATTCTTTTTCTCTCAGCGTGCTTCATTTTCTTGTACACCGTGCTTCAGAAATTACACAATGCGTTAATTGGGGAGTGCACTGTAGCACCTTGGGTGCTGCCATAATGCCATGTAGGCGCCGCGCCAGAGACTTCTTTAGGTCGTGCCCAACCACTATTCCCACTTCCATTTTTGCACTTTTAGTCATTGCACTTTATTGTTTTGCGCATCCTGCTTTGCCTTTTGCATTTTTAACTCCGTAACTTGACATTTGTTAAGTTTTGACAGGTCTTGATATCACATGCCAGAGTTACATAACAGGGGTACGAAATTGGGGTGTCTACACATAGTGATTTTGAACTAGGGTTCCTAAATGGAACAAGAACCTAGCTATACCTTAAACGAGAACATAGAAACATGCTAGAAATGCATATATCATTTATACCCTATTTGGATGAAACTGTAGTAAGGACTCAACGGAGTCAAGTTAAGGAACAATTGAAACTTACGATGATGTTGTGAGATTCCATTTGACTAGATTACTAGCTTTTGGAACTTGATTTGATTAGTGTGGACAACTTGACACTTGTGCTTTCGAGACTCAACTAAGCTTCAAACGTGATTTAAATGATTATTACAATTATGTGCATAATCGAGAGTATATAGTAGAGTAATACACCTACTTGACATTGGACGAGTTAGCTTGGTCCCTATTTCATTTCATGGCAAGTAAACATCTACTTTTGCATTACATATAAGTCTAGCTGGCATTATTTGAGTTTGTTGTCGATGGTGGGACGATGTATCATCTTCACGCATTATAAGATTCGTGGTCGCGATATATTGCCGTACCGGAGACAGTTCACACACCCCTCTACTGTGGGTTGCAGTGGGGATGTAGTTCCCTAGCACTCTCTCACGTAACCTCAGGGCGCATTGGCTAGAACTATGTGACCGGGAAAGGGCTGCCCTTGAGGTGATACCGCCCGACACTTTGATACCACTATTTGGGGTATCACTGGCACGATATGGTTTAACAGTTGTGATTGCAGGAGTAATACGACGACATTGATTTGGTATCTTTTCTATCCCTTGTGTGGCTTACTATGAGAACTTATGTGATAACAAAGTGTTAGTTGAATATGAGATCTTATTGACCATGTTTGTGTTGATTAATGTTATTGAAAGACTTGACGTATATATATATATATATATATATATATATATATATATGCACACCTATATATATATATAGGTATATATGCTTATATATGAGGATTATATGAAGTACGTGATGTGTATATATAAATATGCATTCTTATGCATGATGTTCATATGACGTGCTTGATTTGTGTATATATCGATATGCATACTTGTAGATGAGGATGTTTATGAGAGTTTATTCAAAATCACCAACTACTAGTAGCGCGACGTCGTTCTTTTCTGGAAGGTTGTAATTTCTGCCATCAGTTTTTCACTTTCCAATTAGTCTGAGCCTAACATTATCACATTTGTTTTGATGCATGGAGTCTCGGACCATTCTAAATGACTTCGCAAGGATATTATGCTTGTCCAACATGTTTTTTAAGTCAGATACAATTTCCTCATGCACACTGCTTATACTCGAGTCTTGTCTGAATATTGGAAAACCAAAACATTAGTTAATTAATTAGAAAATAATGAACCATAAATAGAATATAAAAAAATAAACATTTCCATATTTAATTACCCGATAGCATGCATCATGTTTGTTATTTCATGTTCTGTATCATAAATATACAGATTGTGCAAATTTAGGAGATTTTCCTTCCGTTGGCAACAAACTTCCAATAAAATGATAGTTTTGGCCGTATAATTTAAAAACTAGAGGATTATTTCCTTGATTGATGGTATAATCTATTTTACACCCCATTGATGTAAATGAAAACATCATATTGTTCGATCGAATGTTGTCATTAAAAAGCTTGTTTTTCTCAGTTTTCCTAAACACAAATCTTTGAACAGAGTCGACGGTTCGGGCATTGGAGGAAGCTGAACTTTCCCTTGCATGCAACACAATGAGAATTTAGGATTTCGACATGTTTTGTATCGCTTTTCTGTTCTCTCTTGAAACCAAAATTTTGCCTCACAAAATTGACATCTGTAAGAAGGATCTCCCAAGTCCACGTACTCTGTTCGTTTCAAAAAGAGTGCAATTTTTCACGAGGTAGATTATTAATTAGTTTATTTTTGTTATCAAAGTACATGATACAAAGAAATAACAAATATTAAAAAATGATAATATTTATTGGAATATATAACAAATAAAATAAAACCTTACCTTGACCAAAATATAAACATTTATTTAAATTCAGGTTGTTGTTCGACATTCCAATAACAAAAAGGTTAGGACAATCTTTATAATTTTTAAAATATGAAACTGTTGAAACATTTTGAATGTAATTAAAGAAAATCAAGACAAAAGATATTTAAAAAAAATAAAGAAGTACAAAACGATGAGTAAAAATTATAGTCATTATTAGAAAATATACAGATAGAATGATGAGTTTGACTCTTACATGGGTATACTTAGAAAATGTGTACAATTAATATAATATGACAGTCCTTGAAAGTTTATTAGAACATTTACGTTGATTTGAGTTAGTTTTTATTATTATTATGCCCCGCTCTTATGTTTGCATCATAGAAAAATAAACATCATACTTATATTAAAGGTAAGATTCATATATTCCTTTTTAACTTATTATATAAACATAAATATTATTTAAGAAAATCAATTACATTTTGTGTAAAATATTAATCATAAGTTGCAATGTCTTAAATAAGATATTTTTTTATGATATCTTTATTATTATATTTTTAAGTTATGCAAAATCAAACGTTTGAGCAAAGTATATAAGGTATTATTTATTTAGTAAAAAAATAATATCAAAAATTAGAAAAGAAGATAAAACATGAATAAATTTTAATCTATGTAATAATAAAAATTAAAAGATGTAACAAACATAACAAATATTTATATTGAGTAAGCGAGAGAGATCTATTTAAACGTTTTTTCTTGTTCGAAATGACAATAGGATTTGAACATTCTCCATGATTTGTTGAATCAACAATGAGCGAGTTACTTGAACTTATAAAAGGAGAGTAGGTATAAAAATCGCCCTTCCCTGTATTGTACTTGTGTAGTAGCTGGAAAAAATATGTGATACTTTAAAAATATATCGATAATTTTTTAATAAAATTTACTTTAAAATAGTATAGTATATCTTACCATTTGTGATACCCGATAAAGTTAGAACTAAAGTAGGATGCAAAACATTTTGATTAGAACCTCTAATATTATACATGTTGAGAAACAACATTTTCTGCAACACAATTTTTATAAGATTATTAAATTAAAGTAAAAACACCAAATAATTCAACCCGCGGACTAAATAATTCAAAAGACTTGAATACATCTCATTCAAATTATCGATGAAGAATACTCCCTCCGTTTTCAAATTATCGTCCATATTTCCTTTTTCATCCGTTCTTAAATAATTGTCTTCTTTCAAAAATTTCCTTTTAGGAAAACACTTTTACCACTTTTATCCTTACTTTTTCTACCTACTTTAATGATGACCACATACTCAAGGGCATTAAAAGAAACCACACATTTCACCAATATTTATAATACATTCAATAATTTTTTCTTAAACGGTGTGCCGGATCGAAGTAGATAATATTTTTAAAACAGAGAGAGTATTATTTAGTGAGTTTTTTTTTGGTATTTTTTTAAATAAAATTTGGCAAATAAGTTTTTGGTCCAACCATAGTACCATACTACACCATGTGTGTGGACTATAGATCTTTTTAACCGGTCATTAAAGCTTTATCACTTTTACCTTTACCATTTCACAAAGAAAGCTCACAAAGAAGTCTCCTATATTTTTTAACTGAAAAAAACACTTTGGGGGGGGGGGATAGATGACTATGCCATTATAAAGAGAGGGAGGCGCTGTTAAATATCAATTTGTGCGTTACGATGTATCAATTTGTTCATGATAATGCATCAATTTAAATCACGATGCACAATATGGATTTGAGATACAACAAATCCAGATGCAGAAATTACATTCATAACACACAAATTGGATTCCCGATGCAGAATTGGACTATTGATGCACAAATTGGACTCCCGATGTAGAAAATCCCAATACCAGGCAACGTTAAACCGAACTAACGTGAAAACCCGCACAAGTCGAATTGTCGTGGTTTTGCAATTTAGTTCAATTTAGGCCCATGGATCATCCAGGCTCAGATAGAAAAAGCCCAACTTTTTCGGGCTGCCTAGCACAAGGTCAAATTTAAAAAACAACAATTTTTATTGGAAAAATTACAAGCCGGTACAACTTTTAAAACATGTGTTCAAATAAATCCAGCTATTTTTTAGACATATCTTTTAGATACAATTTTAGGGCAAAATTACGTACATGCCTCTTTATTTCTTTGTATCGGGAAAAAGTACGTCGCCCTCTCCCCGCCCACCCCGCTCATAGCTTCATTTCGCTTATGCCCTCGCTTCTCACGCCGCCGTAGTTCGCCTTTCTTTGCCGACGCCGCCAAATTTACGCCCCAAAATTTTGAATTGACGATTTCGAGAAATTCCAAAGAATTCAATTGAAAGGTATGTCCCTTTAAAAATTCTTTTCATTCTCAATTATATGCCTTAGGTTTCTTGATGCCGTGGCTTGGCATTATAGTTTCGATTGATTTTGTTTCGCAAAATAATGTCAAATGTATCCCGATGCCGTGGCTTGGCATCGAGTTTTGGATTAATTTGGTATCGATAATAATGTCAAATGCATCCCGATGCCGTGGCTTGTGATCGAAGTTTCGGATTGATTTTGGTCCTCGAAAATATCGTTAATGCATCCCGATGCCGTGGCTTGGCATCGAAGTTTCGGATTAATTTGGTACCGCATAATACCGTTGTTCATCCCGATGCCGTGGTTTGGCATCGAGTTTGTTGATTGATTTTGGTCCTCCAAAATATCACAATGCATCCCGATGCCGTGTCTTGGCATCGACTTTCTCGCATTAAAGTTGGTACCGCATATTGCTATCAATGAATCCCGATGCCATGTCTTGGCATCGAGTTTCAGATTGATTTGTTCCCGCATAATGGCTTGCGATTGAGATTGAGGCTTTAAGACTATAAATATATTATTGGGGAACATTTTCCTAAGTGATAGATTTATTTTGAATTGTCCAAAGTGTGTATATCTTCACTTTCACCTTTCTCCTTGATCATAAATGATTTTGTTTCCTTATGTAACAGCTTGAGCAAGCAAGAGGATCTTATTGTTAATGGAGTCCAAGTTGTTATGATTTTGCCGAAATTTAGGGAGAGACAATTGTGAAAAGGGTTACGATGGTTTTGAGTTTTCTGATTTGCTGTTATCAATTACAAGCAAATATTCTGTTAATGTTGAAACTTTGAGATTGAGATATTCTCTTGGACCTCATCAAAATTGTATTTTATCAAATGATGAAGATTTTTTGAATATGTTGGTGCTGGGTAAAATTCTAAGCATTTATGTTATTTCAAGAGATGTTATTGATGTTTTGGGTGCAATTGTTGATGGTGTAGAGAATGATTTGGGGTCAAAGGTTGATTTTGGTCCTTCTAGGATTAGTTTGATGCTTCTTCTTCTTATAAGTCAAAGGGTGATTTTGGTCCTTCTAGGAGTAGTTTGGATGCTTCTTCTTCTCATAATGGTAAACTGTTGATGTTGGTTTTGTTGAAATTGATAATGAAAGTTATCCTCGCTTATGATTTTTTTCCTGTTACATCTTCCAAGAATTTGTTATCGCTTGGTTGGGAAGAGATTATCACCGGATCCGACAAATATTTAAAGGTGGCATTAGAGAGTTTCGTACTGAACTTATGAAATATTCTATGAAACTTGGATTTGAATATGTTTTTGCTAGGAATGAGAGTAAGAGGGCTACTGTTGTTTGTGGTAATAAATTCATTGATAAATGTGATTGGTTCATCAAGTGTGCTGTTTCTAGTGTTGATAATTCTATAATTATAAAGAAGTGCAATCTTACACACAGTTGCAAAGTTTCTTTTATTGATGGAGTTAAGAAATCAAAAAGGATGGGTTATAATGTAATTGCAGATTTTATTTGTGATAATGTTCGAGTCACCAAATTATTCTCGCGAAGGATGTAATTGAGTATGTTAGATCCATTATGGGGTTGAGATATCATATATGACAAAGATGGAGAAGTGTTGAGGTTGCTCGTAATAAGGTATTTGGTAGTTATGATGAATCGCTTGATGAGTTGCAAGTGGTATGTTGAAGCTTTGAAGAAGAGTAATCCGCGCTTTGGCATTTATTGAATCGATTCCATTTCAAAATGTTTCACCCTGTTATTCATATGTTTTCGCATGTTTGGATGGTTTTAATTATTGTCGGCCTATATTGTTTGTAGACGGGACATTTATGAAATCTCGATGTAAGTCAACTCTCTTATCCGCCACGGCAAAGGATGGTAATCAAGGTAAGTTGTACGTGACACTTATATTGGTTTGTGTTTTCTATGTGTTTTGATGTGAAAGTTGTTGTTTTACTAATTTGAATATTTCATTTTTGTTTTTATATAGGACTATTTCCATTTGCCTTTGCTGTTGTAAGTTCAGAAAATTATGATAATTGGCATTGGTTTCTTTCAAAAGTAAAAGAAGCAGTTAATGGTCGTGATGTGCTTATTGTATCAGATCGAAATGTTGGGTTGATGCAAGCGATTCCAGATGTTTTTGGTAGTTCTAAGCATTTTTTTTGTTTGGTTCATCTTTGTCGTAATTTGAAAGATATGTGTGGTGGCAAGCGCTCTTCCTTTCGCAAGAATATTTGTTTAAAATTTAAAGAATGTGCTTATGCGCCTACAGCTTGAGTTGTTTGAGAAGAAGCTTGAGGTATTTAAAGGAGTTGGTGGACGATTGCCTTAGATTTTTGGTTGACCTTCCTTTTCAGAATTGGGCCATTGCACATTGTTCTGATAATCGTTATTCTGAACTTACATCAAATGCTGCAGAGTCATTCAACAATTGGATTATTGATGCTCGAGGACTTCCTATCACTTGTATGGTGGATCAGTATAAGAAAAAACTTATGGTATGGTTTGTCGAAAGACTGAATAATGGTTTGAAATGGAACAAGCTTCTTTGTGCTAAGATGGATAAAAAGTGGATAGAGAATTTGAAATTTGGTATGTCATGGCAGGTTATGAAAGCTACTAACTCTATTTATGAAGTTGTATCTAATCCTATCGCGAAGTTGATTTGGATTGTCGAACATGTTCTTGCTATCAATGGCGTATTCAAGGCTTCCCATGTCATGTCGTTGTTGTTATTGTCAGAGCACAGAGAGCAGTTGAAGACATAATTGATAAATACTTTTTAAATAGTTATTATGTCAAGTGCTACGAGGGAAGCCTTATTCCAATTCCAACAACTTATAAGTATGAGATTCAAAAATCATCAGAAGCTTCAATAATCTTACCCCCAGTAATGAAGAAATTGCCTGGACGGCCTAAGAAGAAGCGAATTGCATCCAAGGGTGAAATTCAGAGTAGTACAAGGAAACATAAATGTAGTAGATGTAATAAATGTTGTAATCACAATTCTAGGACATGTAGAGATTCAAGTAATGTTGATTATATTTTAGTTGACGAACCGAAGAATTTATGAGTTTGATTATTGGAATTGACGAACGTAAATTGATTTTGTTTTGTGGTCCCGAAAAAACGTTGAATCTTTGTTATCAATTTTTTTGAAATTTCCAATGGAACCCGATGCCGTGGGTTGGCATCGAGCTTCGGATTGATTTGGGTCCCGCAAAATCCATTCAATGGAACCCGATGCCGTGGGTTGGCATCGAGTTTCGGATTGATTTTGGTCCCGCAAAATCTAGTCAATTCAACCCGATGCCGTGGGTTGGCATCGAGTTTTCGGATTGATTTTGGTCCTCCAAAATCAAGTCAATGCATCCCGATGCCGTGGGTTGGCATCGAGCTTCGATTGATTTGGTCCCGCAAAATCCAGTCAAATGCAACCTGATGCCAGGTCTTGGCATCAGAGGTTCTGGATTGATTTTGGTCCTCCAAAATCAAGTCAAATGCATCCTGATGCCAGGGTTTGGCATCAGAGTTTCTGGATTGATTTTGGTCCTACAAAATCCATTCAAATGCAACCTGATGCCAGTGCTTGGCATCAGAGGTTCTGGATTAATTTTGGTACTGTATATTGCTGTCAAATTTATCCTGATGCCAGGGATTGGCATCAGACTTTCTGGATTGATTTTGGTCCTCCAAAATCATGTCAAATGTATCCTGATGGTATTATGTAACAAATTGCACATGGCCATCGATCTGTTTTTACAAAAGACCATCAATATTTGTAATTTGATACAAATGAGCAGGACAATGTCAAAAGTAAACAATAAACCATCATAATGTTTACATCCCAAACACTTCTCCCAAATTTCCAAATTAGAACATTGTTTTAAGCAGTTGTGTGAATATTGTTTCCATCAGTCTATGTGAATAACCACTCCATCATTTTTCTTACATTTTTGTTTATATGATACTGCCATGATTCTTCCGGACCTTCTTGTACTTTTTTGAATCTCTTTTTCAATCTTTTGTTTCTTCTTTCCCTTCATTTCTTCACTTTGATCTGTTTTGATCTTTCTTTTCGAGGTTTCTTCTTTCTGAGCCTTGTTCTTTTCTTCATTTGGTTGCTGTTTTTTGACGTTCCTTCTTTCTCGAGCCTCCTTTTTTGCTCTCATTTTGTATCTTTTTTTTCTTTTTGTCATCTGCTCCTTCGTGGTTGTTAAAGTTTTCAATTGTCGCAACGACAAAGGCACCCCACCCTCGTATTTTCTTCCGCACCTTCTTCTTTTTTTCTCGATTTCCTTCTTCAATGTGCTTGATTTCATCTTCCTCGTTTTTATCTTCTTCCTCTTCGACATTCCAAAGTTTTTCTTTTTCAAGATTTGTGGGATCTAGTTCTCAAAAACTTTCTCGCCAAAAAATATTGACTAATGTAAGGATGTATTATGCAGATCGTAATAGGTTTTCAAGTTGTACCAACTTACCTTTTTTTCAAACTGATAAAAAATGTATATCCCTCACTATGGGATATAATTTTGATAAGTCCCATTTCGCAAATCTTGGGAAGCTTTCTTTCCGTAAACTTGAAGAATGTCCAATTTTTCACGTAGTAGATATCAAAAAAAAGTGTATTAATAAATTACAATTAACAATTAGTCAAATGTATAAACATATTTAGAATGTTTAAAACTTACTGGTAATAGAAGCACGCATCTATCAGGATAGCCTTCTTTCATGTTTTCCAGGCTGTCCAACAAAACATCTACTATGTGTTTCGACCAGTTGTATGTTAGCATATTTCCATCAGAAACTATGCTAGCATATTTCCATGATATATAAGAGGAAGTTGTTGGTACCAATAATGTTGCCAAACAAGCAGTAGTTGTCGCTACGTAACACGCTCAAATCTTTTTTTTTTGTTGGTTTTTACCATTGTCTCAGCTTTGGTAAGTATCATGGACTCACCGTATGTTTGCAAAGAACAGCTTGAAATTTATCCGGGAAACACTTCTTTATAAAGTCATTCCTTTGGAATTGAGGGTTACCAATATTGATTTCCTTGTCACCATCCTTTATTCCAAAAACCAACTTTGCATCATTTGGTTTCAAATTGAATCAGATTCCTTCCAATTTTGAAAATTTTTCTCGCCCTTTGACGAAGCATTTTATAATCTGATTGATCGCTTCATCGTCTTTCATATATTTTTTGATTTCAGTTTTGCTATTTGTCATTTCCTGAATAATGTACCAGAATGGTGTTTCTTTTAATGCAGTTAATTGTTTCTTTGTAAATTGAACGGATTTCAATTGCTTATGTAGCAGTTGAATGCTACATCTGTATTTGCAGACTTTTTTTGTTGTATCTGCACATAAAATAATTAAATAAATAAATACTATTTTCAACTTTCTTCTTACATTACTTCCTATATTAGACATAAAAACAACCATAATATAAAACAATTTATATTATAATATAAAAGAATTTAAAATTTTATAGGTAAGTTGATAAAACAATCATATAAACAATTATAATATAAAACAATTATATTATAAAACAATTATAGGTAAGTCAATTAAATGCCTTGAAATCCATCCTGATGCCAATGACAGGCAACAGAGTTTCTGGATTATAAAGCAATCATACAAACAATTATAATATAAAACAATTATAATATAAAACAATCGTAATATAAAACAATCGTAATAATGTTAATAAAATTTTAGTTA
>CM028381.1:73830599-73979272 GCA_013146195.2 Codonopsis lanceolata
TTGAATTAATTTTGGTCCTGCAAAATCCTGTCAAATGCAACCTGATGCCAGTGGTTGGCATCAGAGTTTCTGGACTGATTTTGGTGCTCCATAATCCTGTCAAATGCAACCTGATGCCAGTGCTTGGCATCAGAGTTTCTGGACTGATTTTGGTGCTCCATAATCCTGTGAAATGCAACCTGATGCCAGTGCTTGGCATCAGAGTTTCTGGACTGATTTTTGTGCTACATAATCCTGTCAAATGCAACCTGATGCCAGTGCTTGGCATCAGAGTTTCTGGACTGATTTTGGTGCTACATAATCCTGTCAAATGCAACCTGATGCCAGTGCTTGGCATCAGAGTTTCTGGACTGATTTTTGAGCTACATAATCCTGTCAAATGCAACCTGATGCCAGTGCTTGGCATCAGAGTTTCTGGACTGATTTTGGTGCTACATAATCCTGTGAAATGCAACCTGATGCCAGTGCTTGGCATCAGAGTTTCTGGATTGATTTTGGTGCTACATAATCCTGTGAAATGCAACCTGATGCCAGTGCTTGGCATCAGAGTTTCTGGACTGATTTTTGAGCTACATAATCCTGTCAATACAACTGATGCGATGGTTGGCATCGAGTTTGGGCCCGATTTTGGTGCTCCATAATCTGTAAAATGCAACGATGCGGTGCTTGGCATGGGAGTTTGGATTGATTTTGGTGCTCCATAATCTGTAAAAATGCAACTTGATGCAGTGCTTGGCATAAGTTTACTGGTGATTTTTGAGCTACATAATCACGTCAAATCTGACGATGCGTTGGCATCGAGTTTGGTGATTTTGAGCTGTAATCTGTCAAATGCAACTTTGATGCGGTGAGTTGGCATCGAGTTTACAGATTGATTTTGGTGCTCCATAATCTGTAAATGCAACTGATGCGGTGCTTGGCATCGAGTTTCTGGGCGATTTTTGAGCTCACATAATCTGTCGGAATGCAACTGATGCGGTGGTTGGCATCGAGTTTCTGGGCCCGATTTTGACAACACGATGCCGGTGGTTGGCATTAGAGTTTCGGGCGATTTTGGTGCTACATAATCTGTAAATGCAACTGATGCAGTGCTTGGCATCGAGTTTGGGCGATTTTGGTGCTACATAATCTGTAAATGCAACACGATGCTAGTGGTTGGCATCGAGTTTACGGGCGGATTTTAAGGCACATAATCTCTGTCAAATGCAACTTTGATGCGATGGTTGGCATCGAGTTTTCAGGCGTTTTGGTGCTACATAATCTGTAAAATGCAACGATGCGGTGGTTGGCATCGAGTTTACAATTTTTTTATTCTCATGTCACATCCAAATGCAAGACTTCGATGCAGATGGTTGGCATCGAGTTCTGGTGATTTTGGTGCTACTGTAATCTGTCAAATGCAACGATGCCGATGGTTGGCATCGAGTTCTAGATTGATTTTGGTGCTCCATAATCTGTAAAATGCAACCTAATGCCGATCTTTGGCATCGAGTTTTGGGCGATTTTGGTGCTACATAATCTCATCAAATGCAACTTTGATGCGATGGTTAACATCGAAGTTCTGGGCGATTTTTTGAGCTACATAATCCTTTCAAAGTACAACTTTGATGCCGGTGGTTGGCATCGAGTTTCTGGGCGATTTTGGTGCTACATAATCTGTAAAATGCAACGATGCGATTGCTTGGCATCGAGTTTCGGATTGATTTGGTCCTCAAAATGCTTGGGATCGGAGCTTTTGTCTTCATTAATGACATTTTTGTCATTTGTCAGCAATTTGTAGTTACATGAATGTCAAAAAATTGATGGGTCTATATGAAAACATGTTTTCAAAATTGTACCCACTTGAAATTCCCCCATTTTTATTTATACTCCCTCCGTCCCTAAATTATCGTCCTCATTTCCTTTTTCGCCCGTCCTAAAATAATTGTCCAGTTTGAAACTTACCTTTTTAGAACATCATTTTTACCACTTTACCCTTATTTTTTCACCCTACTTTAATTATGGGCCACATACACATGAGCTTTAAAGGAAGCTACACATTAAATCAATATAAATAATCAAGTCAATTGTTTTTTCTTAAACTGTGCGTCGGGTCAACTAAGACGATTATTTAGGGACTGAGGGAGTAGTATATTGTAGGCAAAATAAAATTACAATTACAAGAAGTTCAAGTCCAATCTGTCAAGTTTGTCCAACAAATAGGCCTACTTGCCCAACCGCCTAACAATAAGGGTCTATCAAGTACTCAAGCCGTAAAAGGCACTCGCACAATTCGCACTTGGAGTTGGTTACTTGAATTGATATGAATCAATGAATTATTAAGCTCATCGGGCCAAACGTTTAAATTGAGCCAGACCAGGCCTGCCTGAAATTTATGTGGGGTCAAAACTAAAGTCCAATCTCATACAAAACACTGGCCCGACTGGGGTAGCCCGTAGACCTGTATACATATTGAATGGGCTAATTTTGCCCATTTTTACCTACAGATAGAGCTGTCAAAACGTGTTGGGCCCGTTGGTATATTTTGCCTCACCACCTAAAATGAGGTAAGTTGAGTTAGAAAAATGTCCATTGGGCCTAGCTTAACATCGGGCCATTGGGTCGGCCAATGATATGTCGGCCTCATAAAACTCAAGCCCAACCCTTATCAACAACGGGCTTCCGGGTCTTCGAGCTTATGCGCCAAAAAAAACTATTGTTCAAAAAATTCATAAATAGCTACATCAATCAACAAAACCTTGGAGTTTGACTAATGGGTTTGACTGAAACAATGCACGTTGATTCAATCTCTCACAACCATGATGGGTTAGACTGAGTTTGCGATTTCTAGGCCCATCACATTCGTGGGTTGGCTCGCCCCGCCTCTCCAAATAGTGGGTTGCAGGTTAGCCCGCCCCGCCAAGTGCCAACCCACCTTGACAGCCCTACCCACATCAAAGTTCACCGGCCAAACATTGAAGTCAGGCTGAGCCAAAATTGCACTTGGCCCATGGAACCTAAATCCTAGCCCGACATAATATCGGGTGGCCTAGACCGGACCATTGGGCTGTTATGATTTTTGACAGCTCTAATTAGAGATGACAATGGGCTGGCTTGACCCGAATCTAGTTGGCCAAAGCTAATTTTTGGGTTGGATCGATCCGACCCAAAATCCAATGGGCCTATCAAAATGTTAGTCTTACCGGGGCTGGCCCATTGAGCTGGGTTTTTTTTGCTGGCTCTAGTTCTGATATAAAAAAAACTAAACTTTTCGAAACAAGTTTCCATTGCGATACATCAATTGGTTACTTGAATTGATGTATCGCGATGCATTCATTGAATAATGTAATTTTAATTTATGTATCTTGAGGCATGAATTAGATTTGGTAATTTAATAATATTATATTATAAAATATAATAATATTTAACTAGTTTTATACCCGTGCGTGTACTGACACTTTTTTTATTAAATTAAATTCAAGCAAAATAAAGACTATAAATTGAAAGTATTAATTAAGAAAATATTCAAATAAAATTGTTTTACGGTATGTATTTAATAAATTAAATTAAATTCAAGTAAAAGAAAGACAATATAAATTGTGTGTATTTATAAGATGATAACTAAAAAAACAAAAACAAAAAGTATAAATACACCTTAGAGCAAGGCCAATGGAGGTTTTAAAAAAAATTCTAAACCAAATCTTGCAATCCAATGGCGATTTAAAAAAAATATAAACCAAATCATCCATTGATTTTGAAAAAAAAGAATCATTGGAAGTAGGGCTGGCAAATTTTCCCGTTTTCCCGACCCGACAAAATCCCGATCCCGACTTTGTCGGGATTTTTTCCGTCCCGACTTATTTCGGGACGGGATTCGGAAAAATTTTTAATCCCGTCGGGATTCCCGACTCGTCCCGACTAATTATTATTATTATTATTTAATTATTTTAATATTGTGTACAGTTAATTAGTTAAATGTAAATTATAAATTTGTAAATCAGTAAATGTAAACCCAAAAGTCTCTATTCTCTAACCCTTTCTCATTCCGTCTTCAGTCTTCACGCTCACTCCGGCGACTCCGCCGTTCCTCCTTTCGCAAAGCTCCCGCCTCCCAGCCTCCCACAGTCTCACACTCTCACTCTCCGTCATTCGTCTTCTACTCTTCCGGCAGAAATCAAACTCTTCTTCCCCAGACTCACAGTGCAGTACGCGGCCAAATCAGAGATCCTAGTCGGCATCTCGCCTTCATCAGCCGTCGGCTCTCCCTGATTCTTGTCCCCGTCGTTCGTCGTCCAGTTTCCACCTCGGCTCTGGTCATCTGCTACTTGCCCCGTTCCTTGTTAACTGGTAAGTAATTACTCATAGGCTAATAAGCCCTAATTCAGTAATTTGTGTAATTATAGTCCATTTTTGTCGTGATTGTGTGACAATTGTATCCGCCTCTCTTCTTTTGTATTTCAGCACGATATTTATCCCAACCCCTCCCCCTCCTTTTGGTGTTTATATTGTATATGAAACAAGAGCAAGCCCCCCAACCATTTTCTTCTGGGCATTGCTCCTTTTAGGCACTCTGTGGTGCTCCCACTGTTATTGTTAGTATCAGGTTCATTATTGATAAACTATGGGTTTCTTTAAGAGTGCTTGTCAGCTTTTAACTTAAACAGATGAACTTAACAGAAACTTGTTTTTGTTGGTAATGGATTCATTGTTATGGCATGGACTCATTGGACTGAGGAAAGTATGAGTGGTGATGCCTTTTTGTATGGCCGGAGGCCAGGAGATGATTTTGTATCAACATTATTGGTAATGGATACTTTGTTATTTTTTATTAATGATGTTTGTCAAATTTTATTTTGTCGGGATTACGGGATTTTTATCTCCCGACATTTATCGGGAACGGGATCGGGAAGGAAATTGAAATCCCGAATTTTATTGGGACGGGATCGGGATAAGGCTAATCGGGACGGGTCTCGTCCCGATTCCACCCCTAATTGGAAGAACCCAATTAGCTCCAACTCCGTGGCATGAGCCTCCTTTCCCCTTCCCCCTTTCCATGTGTCAACATTGCATTGGTCATCATTTTATTTTTCTCCATTGTCTTTTTTGACGAATTTTTAGCCAAAAAATGTATATTTTTTTATTCTTTCCTGAATTAAAGTACACATTTTTACCTATAAATAGAGATTTGGTTTGTTTCATTTGGACATCAGAAAAAATTTCTATGATTTTTTCAAGTTTATCTAGCCATTTTTGTGTAAAAATATTGAATTAATTGAGATAAAGATGGTAAGGTATGTAAATGTATTAGATTTTGTGCCACCATTGAGAAGATTTTTGAGTTTTAAATTAAATAAGTATCTAATAATTATTTTATTGATTTTTAATGAATTGTGTATGATTATAGGTTTGATTTTACAAAACCATTCTACATGCTCTTAGACTTTTGATCTAAGCCGTAATCTCAAACACCTCTCGGCGCTCACTCCCGACCCTCTCTCAACGCACGGCAGCTCCCATCCTCACTCATCTCTTCCTTCTTCGCTTCCAGCCAGATAAGCAACCCAATCGCCGGCCTCGTTCAATCTTTTCCGGCTTCATCTCCGTCTCCAAGCCGCACGAAATCCAGCCGCCATCTCTAGTTCCAGATCCGGTTTCTTCCCTGTCTCCTACTGATTTCATCTTCTTCGGTGGGTTTGAAGCAAACTCTAAGTTGGCACTTCTCTTCATAAAAAATTTCTGCAAAGTTCAAGTAAGATCCACTAATTTCCACCCATGTTTCGTGAATTTTGGTTTCGTTGATTAATATCTTCTGTTTTGTATTTTCTGTTGTGTTTGCTATAATTTTCTATTTTTGCTTCATATTTTTCTGTTGTGTTCTGATATTATGAAATTTCAGTTTTTTCTCAATTTTTTAGTCTCTTGATTCCATCTTTTTTGCTCTCAGTTTTTTCTCATTTTTTTGATTGACTTTTATGTGGTTAGTTGATAAAATATGAACATGTTAGGGTTTAATAAGCCAAACTCAGAAGTGGTCCAACTTTACCGCTAAAACGTTGAAATGCTTTTTCATGTTCATCTCATTTTACAGTTAAAAATAGAGTGGGGGAATTGTTTATTAGTTACCGATGGAAGAATTAACTCGAATTTCGGGGTTCTAACTATGGAGTTACTAATATTCTCTGAGGAAGAAGAATTGGTATGTGAGGAAATGTTTAGTGACAATGATTGAGATCTAATTTGGTTTAATTAATGTGTACCCCATTAAAGAAAGGATGGAGTTAGTGAGCACTGAGCAGGAATCTGATGGAAGAAGTTAATTTCATACAAAATGAAGAGCACATGGAAGTAAATGCATTTAATTTTGTTGTTATATAAAAGAAGAAAAGATAAAAATTCTAATTTATTGTGTTTTAAGTTTAAAAATCAAATATAAACTGTAATGGTAGAAGAACTAGATTTTTTAAAATTGAATTTTGGTTTAGTAAGAGTTTACTAGTTTCAAGATAAACTCACCATTGAATCAACTACTTTTATATACTCCAAATTATTATTATTATTATTTTAATATTGTGTAGAGTTAAATGCAGTAAACCCTAACCCTAGTCTCTATTCTTACCCTTTCTCATTTCATACAAGTCAATTTCGAATAAACTAAACTCTTCCGGATCGAGTTATCCATTCATGATAAACACTGATTTGTTAGTAAATGAAATTCATCTTTCATTTTCATTCATCATTTATATCCTGTTGGCTGTTGTGCTCCTTTAATTTTGTTGTGGAAAGAAGTATCTGTTGGGTTGAAAGAAATAAAATTGTTCATCTTACCATTTGAACACGTTGTTTGTAGGTGGATATAGTTATTAATCTTTGGCAGAAATGCATCCTTTCCTTATTTGAAGAAAGAATACGGATCGTATATAATTCTTGATAAATGTAATCATCTAATTTATTGTGTATAAAGACTGGGTCATTTGTCCTGGGGACGTTTGAACACAAGCAGCTTTGTTAGAGCAAACATTTTACAAATACCCCTGACGTAGCGTGTTTATCGTTGGTGATCCGTGTATCACCAGAGCGATGATTCATTACTTCAACTAGAAAACTGAATTACCTTATTAAATGAGCAGAGCTGAAAACATGTTAACGGTTATATGATACAAAAAAGGCTTGTTTGCTTTTATTTATTTACTTTTACCATATATTTTTACCCCAAAAATGTCAAACGTGCAATACAATTTATATATATTTTGCTACTGTGCTCCTTCAAGCTATACTAGTCTCTGTCTTTAATTTTTGGGGAGCCTATCTCTTTTCAATTTCCGTATTGAATTTTGGTTTGCACTTTGCAATATATATGTCACTCAACTGTATGAAATGATTGGTTTAAAGAGTTGCACATTTGTGCTCCATAAAAGCATTATTAACTCTGTGCTCTGGGTTTGTTAGGGAGACCCTATATGAAATAGTGAGAACATAGTGATTTGAAAACAATGTTTGTTAAATTTTATTTTGTTAATGATGTTTATGTTTGTTAAATTTTATTTTGCTAAAATCACTTCAATTTTATCTTTCAAACAATATTTATTTTGTTTAAAACAATGTTTATTTTGTTAATGATGTTTGTCAAATTTTATGCAAACTAATCCACTGTCAAGTGACAACAACTACTAGTAGTATTTAATTTGTGAGGGGGAAAGTATATGACAAAATTTGGGATAATATATATTATGAGTCGTTACAACCACTGAACCACTTGTATGATTAAAGGAGACATGGCAACCCCATCAAGTTACAAAAGTAGTAGTTTTCTATTGTATTCTTCAATTTTTCCACCAACCAAATAGCATGCAGGACTACAAAAATAAACATCTTAGCTTGAGGCTGTATATATGTATTATTAAGTGTCTTTTTTCATACATTTTGTACTTGGACATAATTGTAGTTAGCCATAACTAATGACAATCTTATATTCCATCTGTTTCAGGCAAATAGTTTATCATATTAATTTTGTAATGCATCACATTAATAGTCTAGTTATAAAAATTATGTTTACAATTTTTATAACATTTCATCTTTACCCTCCACTTGTTTTGTAATTTGTAAGCATATTACTTGTGTTTTAAGTATTTTTGTAATTATGATCAACTTCAATATTAGCATTATTGTATCCCCTTAATAATTAGACTTTTTGTTATTGGACAACATTTTTTCAATCTAGATGCATCAATTTTGAAGCACGTTGCATCATTTTGTCAATTGTGATGCATCGATTTGGATTTAGGATGTAGGAAAGATGTATCAATTTGAAATCATTTGTTGATTGTGTTCTGGAAAAAAAACGTACATGAAGGTCTGGTTCTTTAAATCAAGTTATTTAAAGAAAAAAAATTGATTTTTCTTTCATAATTGATGATGTTTTTATTTTGAGTCATTTCATTGGTCAATAAGAAAAATTAATTTAAAAGACATCATCACAGTATTTAAGTTCTAAAAAATACATATATTTCAATTGCTACAATGTTTGATATATATCAAATAAATATTTAAATCACTTAATTGATATTGATACTTTTTGAGGTGTTTGTTCTTTTAAAAAAATTGTACCGATAGTGTATCAAAATAAGCTCTTCAGTATGTGTGTTCTCAACAAACTAATGATGGTCAAGCTATCAAAACTTCAAGAGGAAAACTTTTATTGATATTGAACATGTAGTTTGTGTAGTCCCTTCTTTTACTATTCCCTTTTTCCTGCTCTTTGAAGGATACAAGGGGTCTAATAAAGCACAAAATTTTTTAGGGGACAATACAGAAATTTACATACTACTTCTAGCCTTCTAGGTTCTAGCCAATATGCAAATTTTTGGGGGTTGTGATTTACCTGGTATAACATGCTTTAATCTGCTCTCTGGAAACGTCAATTAAGAATCTAAACAATATAGCTGCTTGTATGTACCCTTGCGATGCTAGAATCAATGTTTTATATAACTAAAGGATTGATGGTTCTGCTCTTTGAAAGTGGCCAAAAAGAGATCAGGTTGCTAAGTTAGACAAGTGAATAACTTAGAATTCAAGTAAGGTTGCAATTAAATTCTCCAGGTTCAGAGTCAATCCTCCAGATGAACGGACCATTACTTCTCTGCTAGATATTGAATGAACTAGCTCCTCGTATGGGTCCAACCCATGAAACAGACCAATTCTGACTAAGCCAAATTATATATAAACAGATCACTTCTCTGCTAGATATAGACGTTTATATTAGGACAGGAGTAAAATATTTAGTACAAATAAAATAAAATTAATGGTCGAGGCTACAAGCCTACATGCGATGCATACACAATAATTTGTTTAAAAAAATTCCTCCATTTAATCTTGAATGCTTTAAGCATGGTAGTTGTTCTCAGTTATTATTCTTCGTTTACTTATTATTTTTTAACTTTTAATTATTACTCTTTCTATGATTTTTGTGTGTAGGAGGATTCAGCACAACCTAAACACCTCCGACCAATCCTCCATTTCCAGGTTTTTGTTGTTGTTTTTTTTAACTCAGATTTGTATGAGTGACACACTCTGTATATTTTTTTATTTTTTTTACCTATTTTTAATTTTTTTAATAATTTGTTGAATAGTTGTACTTGATCATTTGTTTTGTTGAGAATCTATACAAAATAACTTATCAACAAAGCAAGATTATGTCTTCAAGTTTACCTTGTCAATTTCCAGAATTGCTAGAACAATATCAAAAATCCTTGTCAATTTCCAGAATTGCTAGAACAATATCAAAAATCCTACCATACATTAATCTGTATCCTATAATACATCATTAATCTGTCAGCTATAATTAAACCATATCACTAACCTTAAACCTAAACCATAAACGTAAACCTAAACACTAAATAGTAACTTAACCTTAATCCCTAAACCTAAACCTAAACCTAAACCATAACACTAAACCTAAACCATAGCCCCATAACCCCAATTGTAAACCTAAACACTAAACACTAACTTAACCTTAATCCCAAACCATAAACCCAAACCTAAACCATAACATTAACCTTAAACCTAAACCATAACACTAACCTTAAACCTAAACCTAAACACTAAACACTAACTTAACCTTAATCCCTAAACCTAAACCTAAACCTAAACCTAAACCTAAACCTAAACCTAAACCTAAACCTAAACCTAAACCTAAACCTAAACCTAAACCATAAACCTTAAACCTAAATCGTAACACTAACATTAAACCTAATCCATAACACTAAACCTAAACCATAACACTAACCTTAAACCTAAACCTAAACCTAAACCCCAAACCTAAACCTAAACCCCAAACCTAAATCTAAACAACCTAAACTTAAACCTAACAAACCCTAACCCTTAATTTAACCGTCCGAAGTTATTACTTCATAAATTTGGGCAACTACCCAATAAAATCCCTCCTTCATAGAAGAAACGAAAAGTTAATATATATTTTTTTTGCTAAAGTTGTTACTACCTGAGCAAATCTAGTTACAACCTGTGAACATCTTAATAATTCTTCAACTGTCTTGACTTCAATAGTCCCCTTTTCAAGTTCATCAGCAGCACTACAGGTGCTGGAAGACAATTGGACAATTTTATTGGATGAGGTGCAATCCTGAAGCAACCCAATGAAGAAAATAAATTAATAAATAAAATTGTTCCTAAACATATAAGGAAGAGATATAAAGTTGCTGAACTTACTCCCTCTTTAGGTCTGCAATCTCTGGTATGATTGAATCTACTAAAATCTTTGTAGCAAAGAAATCATTAGAGATTATTATTTGTCATGTATTTTTTTCCATTCAAAATGTTTTTAGATTCCTCTACATTATATATAATATTATTCTGGAAATAAGTAAAACAGTTGAGTACCTTGAAAAGTCTTCACCTTGCATAATTGCAACAACACAACTAACTGATCGTTGGTTGATGTCTCGATATGAGCCAATATTTCTTCCGCATAGGATCCCTACAAGGTGCACTTTATTTTCGTTTTACTGGATACATCAAAATATGTTCTAAAGTAATTTAACACTTGTATATGTTTAATGTTTTAAACATTTAATAGTTTTACAAGACATACTCTTTGTCCTCTAACTCTATGTCTATATATTTAGTATTGAACCCGGCTCGATACTTTAGCGCACCTTTTCCCACAACTTTGCCTATGACATCTACATTTGAAAAGAATATGTTAGATAATAAAAAGGCAAGTATGACTGAAGTAAGGAATTTAACTAAATGTAGTCGAGAATGCACGTACCTAGTAAAACAACATCATCAACATTTTGGATTGACAGAATATCGGGAAAACTTGTAATCTTGTACATTGTTTTTGGAAAGTTCCTGTCTCTAATTGTAAACACCTCCGTTGTATGTATAAACTCTAACTTATATTTGTTAGATGTGATTCGAAATTTCCCTAGGTTATCTATCACACACACATTTGATATATAATATAAACGTTGTTCATGTAATTTTGCTTCAAATTGTTTGATCAATGCCTTCTTGATTGTTGCATGAATCCTCTCACCCTACCATTTACAAACAATAGTTAAACATAATAATTTTAATAGCAGTAGAGAAATGATATTGTTAGTATGGACATATAGTATAATTAGAAAAAATAAAATGATCAAGGTTATTTTTTTACTCATCTCTGCATCCACAAATACCAATTGCATACATATAGTATAATTAGAAAATATTTATTTTCGTATAGAGATTTGGGATCGGGTCGTATCAATTGGCATCATAGTCAGGTTAAAATAAAAATATATTTTAACAATATAAAAGAAACACATAATGTACAATACACTTTAGGTCAATTCCGCCGAAAATAAATATTTTCTAGCTTTAACGTGTAATTTTCTATTTCCACGTTATAAAGCATAACTAACATATCTAAAGTTCGATATTGACTTAAAACACGACACACATAAAGCCCAACATATCTTGAGCTAAAATGGACTTTCATAAGACAATTATTCAAATCCACTACTTAAAACACATAAATAATGCAAAACGCATAAATAACACAATCGGACTCCAAACATGCTATTGCACAAGTCTAACTCACAATATAACCAAGTTCTTATTAAAACTCAAAACCCAAGTCAAAATACTATTTGACTAACATGCTAGCATTGCAAGTTTAACATTAATCAACTTGTGATTAACAAATAAATATCATAATAAATGCAAGAAAATTCTCGGGCGTTACAGATTCAATATCATCCTAATGGTGTTCCCCATCAATGAAGCTCCTTCCTCTTCTGCTAATCTTGAAACACCGGCCCTTGCTCTCCCTGAGTCGTTCCCTGACGTCATATGTCTCTCTGGCGAAATAGCAGAAGCTATTGTAGACATAACACTCAAGCAAAGGCCATTCCAAATTACCAAAGTTTCCTTACCATCCTTCTCCACCACCATGGTCTTTTCATGAAGGGTCTCAAGTTCCATCCAGACTATCCTTTCCTTAATATCTTTCATATCTATGACCTGTTCGATTCCCTAAAGAAGCACTTTGTTTCTTTTGGTATTTGTTTGAAACATCTACCATAGGAATCTCGTTTAACTCTATTAAACACCTCTCATACCTCTTCCGGTGTCAATTTGACAATGTCCCACCCCAGTCCCATGAAGATGGCCCATGTCATCCGGATTACCGTTGGTAATAACGTCATTGTATAATTAGTGCTTCCTAGATGTCATTGCTTACATCATTGTATAATTATTGCTTTCTAGACGTCATTGCTTACATCATTATATAATTATTGCTTTCTAAGCTTTTCAGGCTGGATATGTCCTCCTGCTTAGGTCCCTTAGTTCTATATAAACGGTCTTCAGTCTCCATTTGTAAGCAGAGGAAGAAAGAAATATAATTTCTAAGTTTTATCTTTAACCATCTTGTTCTTATCGTTCTTACATGTCTTCTATAGATCTGCCTTAACCTCCCCCAAACTTTATCTTTAACCATCTTGTTCTTATGGTTCTTACAGGTCTTCTATAGATCTGCCTGCTGTAGGAACTCTTGGTGAATCATCTGGTAAATTTGACTTTAACCCATATGGGCTGCCCAATGGCCAGTCCATATACCCACTTTTTTCTTTTCTTTTCATTTAATTATGCATAGGGCAAACGACAATTGGGTCCACTTTTTAAAAAAATATTGCATTAAGTATTTCATAGGTTATATATGAAGTACTTATGTATCATTTTTGAGGAACTTTGTTGGTCTAAATATCAAATTGGTTGGGAAAATGTTTATATAGAGAACTTTTTAAAAAAATTAGCATTGCAGCCGCTTAATTTAGAAAAAAGTTTAGTGGGGTCACAATTTTTGACTATTGTATAAAAAGCTTTGAAATCATATTTTTTCCAAATAAAAAAGCCCTAATTTTGGATATAACCTTAAGAATCTCAAGAAACCCAACAAAGTAACAAATAATTCGAACAAATTGAACCACCAATGTCCAAAGGTTGTTTTTCTTATACAAAATCATCACTTAAATCAATTACTCTATGTAATTCCAAACTAAAAGCCCTAATTTCAGATAAAATAAAGAGGTAAGAGGGACTTTGTTTATTACCGTATGTTTTTTGAAAAACTAGCTTCAATCTAAGTTCTGTTCAAACTTTATGCCAAAATCCATATCAAAATGTAAACAAATTGGAGATTTTTTAGTAGAAGAAGAAAAGGTTTGCAATTGCATCTGCCCTTGCGTTGCATGTGTTTTTTCTTTTTACTGTGTGTGTGCACTCATCGGTAACTGTAAGTGAAAAAAGAAGTTTTCAGTGGAGCCCCCGGGTAAAAGATGTTATAAGAGCATCCTCATTGTTATGTTTTTGTTATTCTTAGCTTTATTCTTTGCTAATAATAACAAAAGCAACAATGGGAGCAAAATTCTTAGAGGAGAGAGAATAAGAAAAATTCTTAGCTAAGAATTTTCCAAAAGGAATCTTCTTGACTTCTTAACACCATGTGTGACCGGTTTTTGAGGGGGGGGGGGCAAATGAAATATTTTTGTGTAAGATGTGTAAGAATATTATACAATGGAAGATATATATTCTTAAGTGGGTAAGAAGAGAAAAGTGTGTAGGTGGCAGTGGGACCCAACTATGAAGATGTGTAAGAATAAATACACAATGTGGATGCTCTAAGGTCCAAAAACCGCAGGGTCGAGCCGATCAAACTAAAACTTTTCAGGGTTAGGTTTGGAAAATTACAACCCATTTAATTTCTGCACCAAGGGTCGGGCCTACATGTTCAAGGTTTTGTTGGGCCGGTCTTCCGGATTGGTCGTGGTTTAAGTGATTAAAAAAATGCTCGCTTAACCTAAAGTCCTAAACTAAGTAACGTGAAGTCGTTGTCTCATCGGCCATTCACAAATCCCATACTCAGAGACTCCAGACTCCCAGTATCACGTCGCTCTTTGCTCTCGCCTACATCGCCCGTCGGCGCCTCCCTGGTTGGCTGGTTCCCTCGCTGTAGCCGTCCGCCTCTGCTGCTTGCCGTTCGTTGGTACCCGGTAAGTTATAACTAATAAGCCCTAATATGAGTAATTTACTTTCGGATTCAATGATTCATATTCATATATAACTTTGGGTAATTTCTTCATTGGCTTCGTCTGATTCTGGAAATCCATCTTTTTTTTTTATTCCAAGTTTGTTCTACTGTATATTTATAAATAGAAAGTAGAAAGATGTAGCACACCAAAGCAAACTTCGGATTTTTGGGCCCAATTTACTGAAAGAATTTGAAGAAGCTCGTTGGGAGGTGTGAGTATGTATCAAGATCTACAACTAGCTCCAAGTAATTCAAATATGTACACATGAGGCAATTGGTAAATAGGAAGAGAGAAAGATATAAACCTCACTGTATGAATCACTTATCGCTAGTGCTGGAGACTGTAGTGCATGTATCTGTGTTAACTATTAAGCAACTTACATAAACAAACGGTTGCACCTTCAAAGTGGAGGCGGCTGAATCAAGGCTCGATATTGAATGCGGACTAGGTTGAAGACCGAAGATGATATTTATGATTTATGGACTTGTTTCATCATTTCATACTTGATTAGTACTTTGTAGTTTTGTAATTAGTAATACTTGAAGTTGATTTGTGTCTTGAATTTTATCATTTATGATATTTGATGTTGTTGACTCGTTATATGACTCATTTGTTTTGGATTTTGTGTTGTTGAATGTTGATTGATGGCTCGTTGCCCGTCAATTACTTGATTTCGGATTTTAAATTTATACATATACGTTTCTTTTTTGTTTTTCTAGGTGTGACTTGTTTAAAACGAGGCCCACAGGGCTAGGGTCAGGTTTGCTATTTTAGCAGACCGTTTAAAGTAGACCGTTGACGTGGCTGGACCGATTATCATTTGAGTGAGCCTCATTTCATAAAGTAAATAGTTGGTTCTGTGGGGTCACTTGCCCCCGACCTTGTAAGGTGCGTCCGCCCCAGATTGCAGCTGGCATCAACTTTTATATATTGAATATCGTATTTTATTATTTATGCAATTGAATTGTTATTTTAAAATATTGTACAATTTATAGTTGTGTTATATTGTATCATATTTTTGGTTTTCAGTTTTCACAATTCTCAGTAGGGTCACACTGGCCAATAGTACTGGCTCTGCTACTGTTCGTCTCGTCAATTATTGATGGACTCACACCAATCCAATTCAATTGAAGACATCTTCGATTCCTCGTTGAATCTGGAAGACACCCACTTCAATGAAGGTTATCAAGAAGGGTATGACGACGGTTTGGCCTCTGGAAAGGACGAGGGCCGTCAAGTGGGTTTGAAATCAGGGTTTGAAATTGGTGAAGAATTAGGGTTTTACAGAGGCTGTATCGATGTCTGGACATCTGCAATTCAACTGGATTCAACTTGTTTCTCGTCTAGGGCTCAAAAATTTATCAAACAGATGGACGAGTTGGTCGGTAAATACCCAATTTCTGATCCAGAAAACGAGTCCGTGACGGATATTATGGATTCTTTGAGGTTGAAATTTAGGGCTGTTTGTGCCACACTCAATGTGACATTGGAGTATAATGGTTATCCGAAGGCTTCAAACCGCAAGGAGATTCAGTTTTGAGTAAGTTTTGAATTTCTGTACTCAGAGCATCCACAATAGATGCTTTTATCAACACTCTTAAATCATTTTTAGAGTTTTTTACCCACCATTGATCCCACAATGGACTCCCAATCACACCCTCTTCCTCTAAAACCAACTAAACATTCCTCTAAATTTAGAGGAGGCTTGGAAGGAATAGTAACTTTTTTTTTTGTCTCCAACCCTCTCATGTGTATGATACTCATATTTGTTGTTTACATATTTTCTTGTAATGGAGAGATTTAATTGAGATTATAGTAAAATAATTAGTTTTGTAAATATATATATTTTTAGATAAAATTAATTGAATTTCTTAAAACATAAAATTATTTCAATAGAAGATAAAATGTAAAAAATACTTCCTCCATTCCGGGCAAAATTATTATTAATTTAATATGTTTTATTTGGTGCTAAAAAATTATTTTCTCTTCTTCGGTAGGAGTTATGTTTAGATGATAATAATAAAACTGTATTTTAAGCATAAAATTCCCTTTAGATTGATATATATTTTGAGATAAAAGTAATTTTAAAACTTATTAAAAATATATATATAATTCTCTTTGACATGTCAAAAAATATAAATTTGTAAATAAAATAAATATTAGTAGTATAATGTGTGGTTTCCTTTAATTATACTAACTTTGTCATTTAAAATTTTCCTACCGTTGCAAACTCTTGATATACATATTTTTTTACATTATTATCGTAAACTTGTTCTATTGATCAAATTGAAATATGTCTATTTTTAATGAAATTTGTGTATTAATTGTGAATTATTTTCAAATTTGTCTCAAAGGAAATCATTTGTCTCGTGTTCTTTAATAGAGATAATAATAATAATAATAATAATAATAATAATAATAATAATAATAATAATAATAATAATAATAATAATAATAATAATATGTATTATAAACATAAATTGACCATTAAAATGACGTATATTTTTAGATGAAAGTAATTTTAGATAATATAATAAATATACATATTTTTTTCATAGAATATATAATATAAAATATAAATACAATAGTGTTGGGAAAATAGAAATAAAAAATGAAAAATATGGTGGTAGTTAAGTTTGTTAGTTGTGATGAAAGAGATTTGAGGTTTTAAAGGAGGTTTGTGTATAGAAGGTGACTTGGGTGGAAAAGAATAGTGCTAGAAGTGTAAAACAACGTAGAGGGAGGTAGAGTTGCTCTCAATGTCGGTACTTGGAGATGATTCTCTATGTCGGATTTCCTTTTACTGATTCTCTATATTTCCTTTTTACCGGAACTAAGAAGAAATCCAAAGTTATATTCTTATTGGATTCTCCAATGATGTAAATTGTAATGGTCAGTTTCTAAGCTTAAGAGTTGAGACAAAGACGTCCAACAACCCTAACTTTCACGCCTTTATGGCTTATATAGGATAGGAATGACATATTTTTTTTTTATACATGGTATAAGTTTTTTTTAAAAAAAATTATTTTTTGTTGTCATTATTAGTTGATACCAGATATATTTTATCAAGTTTGATTTGAACATGCTTCACTTGATTAAGACTCCAATTTATCATGGTAAAAGGGTTTTTTTTTTTTTTTTGTGTGTGGATAGATTTTATCAAATTTGATTTAAACGTGTTTTAATTGATTAAAATTTTTCAATTTTCATGGTAAAAGTTTTTTTTAATACAAATTTTTGCTGCCAAAATCGTTTCAGATATATTTTATCATGTTTGATTTAAACAGATTTCATTTGACTAGGACTCGGTCAAACTCGGTCAATTTGAAATAAATGTTATCCAATTTGATTAAACGTGTTCCATCAACACCATTGCAAAATACTTTCCCTCTGTCAAACACCTCCTTGACGAGTCTGTTTTCATGGCAATTCCCCTCCCCTCCCTCACACTCACAATAATAATATTTGTTCCATTTTATAATTCGCATGAATTTTCGGTGTAATGATTCGATGTGATCTCACGCTTATTTATTTATTAATTATGTGAACATCTTGATGTTGTTAGTCCATTCAAATAGCTTGCAGATATTATCTACAAAATTAAATTTAAAAAACAACACTATGTCAATTGTGCACAGATAATAACCTAGTACTTAGTATATTTGTGGTGCTTAGATCCCACGTGTTAAAAGGTGACAGAAAACTGTAAAAATAAATGTATTGGAAAACATTTTGAGTTACATTTTTTAAACAATATGTTTCTTAAGTGAAAGGAAGGGGTATTATTATAAACAAGATCTCAATATTTTCCCACAATCGCTACTATTTTTCTTGTTAATGGGAGAAACTATGGCAGTAAAACAGCTGAAAATAAAATACCAGCAAGAACCAACCAAAAAAAAGCAATTTGAAATTTTCTGGCCCCTTTGGCCAGCCTTCATCTTCAAAACTGGAACATTTAACTTACAGATTTCTTGAGAAAATCAAACACTTGTTACGTATCAAGCATCGGGAGGAAGAATCTTTTACCAAAATTTCCTATATAATCCGAGAGAGCGGGTGTGGAAGAGAGAAATCACTCACTCGTGCTTCAAATGGATATCCATTTCTAAAGAGGAACTTATCCAATTACCTCAACTTGCCCACCCATGGCCTAGTCCGTACGCGTCCATGAATCCAGCTTCATGGTCATGACCATGATCATGACCACCATGACCGTGGTGATGCTCGTGTTGATGGTCACTTGCTTTTACTTCATCAAACATTTTTTGTATGTGCTCTGGTAATGGTTCTTCTTCCTTGACTTGTCTGGTGGATTTGGGCAATGAGGACACAAATCGATAAATACTTTCAGCTAGCTCATTAGCTGTATCGTCCTGCAGTCAAAGAAAAGTTTTAGGGTTGCAATTCCAGTGTATCAAAAATAGGGTAGCATGAGAGACTTGTGTTGTGGTTTGTTGGGGGAGAAGGAGAGAGGGAGAGGTAAATTAAGCCCAAGTTCTTAGTAACTCCAATCACCTATAAATGTTGGTATTACAATTTGAGCCAAAAAAAAAAACATTCTAGAGTTGGTAACATAAGTTTTTGCACATTTAACACTTCCATAAAGAAAGAAATAGAGAGTATCTTCATCCTTTGAATACAAACTCAATTACTCCCTCCGTTCCAGGCAAAGAGTCCACTATACTATTTTAGGATGTTTCACTTTAAGAGTCCACTTTCAAAAATTGTGCTTATAATTTCTATAAGGGTTAATATCAGTTTTGATACCCTAACTTTACCCGCTTTTCAATTTTGATACCCTTTGTACCAAAGCAATCAAATTTGAGCCAAACGTTTCTAAATTGATCAATTACAATCCAAATCGTTAACTATCCGTTAAATACTAACGGTTGACACCTATCCTAAGTTGGAAACCGACAACCGGCTTGGCAATGTATATGTATACAACCCTTGTTCATTTCTACAAAATTTCTCATATCTTGTGATTCGGTTCATCTTTATTTACGCTCAAGACTACGATTTTTTGAAGTTTGACTTTTCTTCCGCCAGCCCTCCATTGTTGTCGATGAGTTCGAAAGGTTGGATATAAGATTGGTGTTGATGGCCACGCAACCTTGTTTAAGGTAAAACACAAGGTCGGTAAGAAGACGAAATCGCTTGGTCAGATCGACTATGTGTCGGGTACACCCGGTCGTGGTCGATCACGGTGTTTCAACAGAGGCCCGACTTTCGATTTCTGTTGATGGGGGGGGGTCTTGATACCGCCGGTTTTATCTTGGGGTCGAAAGCACCGATTAATGATGAGGAAATGGAAGCAAAGAGGTTCCCGCTTGAAGTCATTTGCCGTGGAGGTGCCGTCTGGTGGTGTGGCGGTTACTCGATTGTTGCCGGGTCCTCTTATAGGCGGAGACGCATAAATGGACTTCTTCCGGATTGCGTGGTTCGGCCCTTCGCATGCGTTGTCCACCAAGATTGCGGTGTTTACGATGATGAGCATATTCTAGTTTCCGGTTTACATTTCCCCAATTGCTTCTTGCTTCGGTGGTTCACCGTACCATCATTGTCGACCATCACCCGCCAAGCTTTATCTCTATCCCTCCATCTCCCTCATCTTCAAATCGCCCTCCCAATCGCGTCTCCTACGCCCAATCAATCCACATCTCCATCTCCGCATAACCCTTCGCCCAAATCATGACGATTTCCTCCTTCTTCTCGGCGAACATTGCTGAATCACCATCTTCAACCGCCGACATTCCCTCGCCGGCCTCGGGCCTCATGTCCACAAACCCGGCTTCGGCCCTCCCCAGCTCTTCAAACATCCTCACCGCCGCTTCAAGGTGTCGCTTTCTTTGGCCAAATCGGCCCTATCGAGGCCTCACTCCCATCTCCTTCCTCTTTTTCTCTCAGATCTCCATCCATCCCGTCTTGACTACCGCCTCCTCTCTCTCTTCTCACTCATCTCCGATCTTTCTCTCTCTTCTTCCCGATCTCCCACGCCCACCATAGCCAGCGTCGCCCCTTCTTCCATATCTCGCCTCAACATCTCCCAGCCTTCATCTCCGCTGCCAATCTTCATCAAGACAAAGCCGCCTTTGCTTCTCCATCACCGACGCCGACCCTCCATTTAATCTCCACCATGGGTGAGTTTCCGTAACCAATCACGCAAAGCCGCTATCTCCATCCGTGGTCGTAATTACGTGAATACGACCTACAAAACAAGTTAACCGTTAGTATTTAACGGATAGTTAACGATTTGATTGTAATTGATCAATTTGTGAAACGTTTGGCTCAAATTTGATTGCCTTGGTACAAAGGGTATCAAAATTGAAAACGGGTAAAGTTAGGGTATCAAAACTGATATTAACCCATTTCTATAACATTTCATCTTTACCCTCTACTTGTGTTGCAAGTACATTGTTTGTGTTTAACTATTTTTGTAATTATGACTAACTTTAATGACATTAATATATCCCTTAATAATTAGACTTTTCAAATTGGGACTCTTTGGGTGGGACGGAGGGAGTATATCTTAACACATTTAATTATGTTTGAATTTAGTTATATGTATATTTACGGTTATATTGTATATCATTATATTTGAGGGACCTTGATGTAACTTGTACATATATTTATATATATATATATATATATATATATATATATATATTGGTTTTGTTTACCGAACTGGTTTACCGTTATCGGCTTCAACACAATTGAATTGCTTTTCTTCTTCGACAACATGGTTTCAGAACAAGGGGATTTCAGTTCGCCGTGATCGTGCCACCCTTGTGAAGTGTTGAATTGATCCTACGTAATATGAATTATGTCTTCGTGCGTAGAAATTAGGTTTCCGGTGTTACGCATCGTGAGTGTGCCTGTGTAATCCAGGATTGGGATTAAGTTGGGATACATAAATTTGTCACTGCAGTCGCCTAGCAGAGGTGAATCATTCTGTGCCATTTTTGTTACCGGTCGTACCAGAAAAGTACCTCACACGTCGGCACGTTTGCCGAAATTTTCTCGCCTAGACTTCTGCCAGACTTCCAGAGACGAGTTCACCTACTCGTTTTCAACTGTTCGATGATTTTTTGGCTGGTTGATTTACAACTTCAGTGAGTGTTGTTTGTTTGCTGTCTTTAAGTATTGGCTTTCGGTTGGCGGATAATAGATAAACGACTTACAGGGAAAAACTATTTGATGTGGCGCTGTGTTCTTGAAATGAGTTTAAAAGGGTTACAGAAAGAAGATCATCTTCCTTCTGTTCGTAAGAAAGATACTACATGGATGCGCGATTATGCTGATTTGTATGGGAAGCTTATGAATTCAATGGGTGAAGAGATTGCAGAGTTAGTCGCCCATACTACTACTATTCGTAATATGTTCCACTTGGCTCTTATATACGACGACAATGATAATTTGAATCATATTTATGTATTTATGATCTCTCTTGCGCAATGTTTTGTCACGATCAACGAGATCGCAATATTATGATGATTATAAGAAATTAGCTGCGGAATGGAGTTCCTTATTACCATTGAGTGCGATTATGCTGATTTGTATGGGAAGCTTATGAATTCAATGGATGAAAAGATTGCGGAATTAGTCGCCCATACTATTATCATTCGTAATATGTGGGAGTACTTGGATTTTTTGCTAGTTTGCGATCTGAGTTAAACACTGCTTGTTCGCAGATTTTATCTGGTACTAATGTTGGTTCTTTTCAAGATGCATTTTCTCATGTTGTTCGTGTTCTGGTGCAAGTAATAATGCGACCGGAAGTGTTAACCATATGCGTGAATCCTCTGTACGTCTAGGACAGGAACCACGCGGAGTTGACTATGGTTATCATGGAGGTAGTGTGAGTGCCCCGATTTATAACTGATTCCCCCCGCTACCGAAAAGCGGGTGATTTCAAAATAAACCTTTAGGCATGTGGAATACGTCTGGCCTCATTGTGGACTCAAAATATTAAACAGAGTCGCCATCTTTATTTTAAGGAAAAATAAAGAAATACCAAATGTAACCAGATTTGCAAAAGGTTTGGAGGCTAAGTTACGAGGTGGGAAGGTGTTACGCACCCAACTCGCCCTCCTTTTGGTCTCAAAATAGTTTTTTGGCTAAAATATGTTTTTGGCCAAAATATGAAAATCACCCCAAAGTAACCACCCAATCCCATAATGCCCCCAATGTTAAATTTTTCCCAAGTTCATGCCCGATGTTTCCATTTGTCCCATAGTGCCCCTCCCGTCACTTGCCTGCCGTTAACAAAGGTACGTTAAGTGGCACATGTTCATACACGTGCTGGACAAAATTGTCTTTTCCAACCTAATTATATAGAATCTGAAGCTTGTGAAACCTTCTACATCATTTCGTCTTCTACCTCATCTCTCTCTCTCTGGTCTCTGCATTTGCCTCCCTGGTATACAATTCAAAGCAAAATCAAACCCTACATTTCTATAATACAAATTAGCACATTCTTTGCTAAACCCAGAGAAGAAATTGTAAGCCATGTCAAATTCAACACTCCTCACGAAGACCAACTGCAATTCTCCGAGACAACTTATTGTATGCCCTAAATTCGGGACTTCAATGTCTTCCAAACACGAAACCCGGCAAATGACCCATCAATGAATTAAAGCTCACATCAAACACTTGCAAATCGACCATAACCCAACACCGAGGAATACAACCGGTCAAGCGATTGTTCAAAATTTCCTTCAATTTGGGACTCATGTACCCTAAGCTAAACGGCATATCCCCCTCGTAAGCATGTTTGTTTGCTAAATTGATCACGATGTGGGAATACCCCAATTAAATTCTAAGGATTCGCCATCGAATTGATTGTTTTTAAGAAAAATTGTATCGAGTCTTCTCGAATATTTCCTCTGAATGGGTCTTGAGAAAGAATTGAATCCGAGGTCTAAGTAGAGTAGATTAGGGATTAAAAGAACTGAAACAGGGAATGGGCCTGTGAACTGGTTATTGCTGAGGTCCAATTCAATGAGGGCTAAAAGTATACTCTAAAAGATTGAGGAATTGAACCTGAGAATCTATTGCCGTTGAGATGTAATAAAGACATCTGATAGAAGCGAGATTTTTTTGACAAAAATGCCTTGAAGATTGTCATGGTTGAGATCTATGCCTGCAACTACTGGGCCTGACGGGTCTCCCATTTCCAACCGCGGATCTGCACAGAACACACATTTGACCCGACCCATGTAGTCAAGATTCCTTTGGGGTCATCTTTGATTGCAGATTTCCATGCTTGGAGTGTAATGTATGCATTGTTGAGATTTGAAGGTGATGACCCAGGTGGGTTTTGGCCGTTTATTCCGCCACCACCAACCCAGACACCGCCGCCTCCGACTCGATCTAACCCCTAATCCAACACCACCACCCACAGTAAATGTAGCTTCATTGACAATAATTGGAGGAGAAAGACAAGTAAAGGTATATAATAATGTCTATTGTCTAATGTACGGAATATGAACATGTATGATTAGGAAAGAGTTATGGAAAAGACAATTTTGTCCAGCACGTGCATGAACATGTGCCACTTAACGTACCTTTGTTAACGGCAAGTGGCAAGTGGAGGGGCACTATGGGACAAATGGAAACATCAGGCATGAACTTGGGAAAAATTTAACATTGGGGGGCATTATGGGATTAGGTGGTTACTTTGGGGTGATTTTCATATTTTGGCCTATGTTTTTGTTATATTTATTTAACAGATGAAATAAAGCATTGAAATATACATATATCTATCAGTACATATATTATTACAATACTTGCCACAATCTCCTTTCGGGAGTTACAAATATATTATAAAATTTTGGTCATAATAATGGCTCTTTTTAGTGCTATTTCCTTATAAAGATTTGGGCCACAAAACTGCTTATATTGCTTACATTTTGCTAATCTAAATATCATTTTTTATATAATAAAACTTTTAAATGATCTACCTCTTGAAGCGTGAGGGTTTTATCCCGTACCAAGTAGCTTTTGGCGGGCTTAAGGTGTGTTCACTCTGTCCTTCAGGGAGAGGGAGTCTTTTTTTGTAGCTGTGTTGTTGCGGGGATTTGGGCAGAGTGACTGTTTCCAAAAGTTGCTTTCTGGCACCGGGAACCGGGCGGAGCAACTGGTTGTTTTTTTTGTTGTTGTTTGCTTGCGGTTGGCAGAATTTGGGTAGAGCAACTGCTTGCCTTTTGCTAATTTGGCCTTTGAATTTGAGCAGAGCAACTGCTTGCTTTGAGATTTTTGAACCGGAGGAATAGGGTGAAATCCTAGCGGGGTAGCTAAGGTTCACTTTGATCGGTTGGTTTTGTGTTTGGGGGAGATTTGGCGGAGCTTCAAGGCTAGAGGAGGAAAACTCTCAGAGCGTTCTCTCAGAACTCAATGCGGAGAAATTTAACTGTGTGCGGTGTGTTTAACAGTGTGCTTGACTGTGTGAATTTCTGAAGCCAGGGCCTTCTATTTATAGGCTGGGAGAAGGCTTTCCTTCGTCATTAAGTTTTATCATTCTGTGTTTCATCGGCTTATACCGCGCACTGAGAGAGTTGCACCAAAAGTACAGAGCTACAGTGCTGGAAGCACTGTTGGGCGCCACCCATAGAGGGGGTGGGTGCCACGCCAAATGTCCCTTTTTAACATCTTTTTTGACACTTTGGCCCCCTACATTTCACTGTTTGCACATCTTGTTTTTTCTTTTGCATTTTTAACCATGTAACTTGACATTTGTTAATGTTTAACAGGTCTTGATATCCTATGTCAAGATTACATATCAGAGGTACGAAATTGGGGTGTCTACAGATAGGAGTATCGTAGTGGTCGCGGTGGTGGTAGAACGAGTTTAGAGTCCCGTATTTGTTATCATTGTGGTGCTACATACCATACGATTCATCGTTATTGGAAGCTACGTGGGAAACCACTTGCACATCACTTTGCTCATGTTGCCTCTACTCCTGAACATACTCCTACTCAACCTCAGTCTACTCAGCCAAGTCGGCCAAATGAGAGTAAGATGGTGATGATGTCTGATGAGTTTGCTCGCTACACACAGTTTCAGGCCTCATCTTCTTCCTCTACTGCTACTTTTGTTCAATCTGGTAACCATGCTACATATTTTTCTTCGTCTGGCTGCCAATGGGTTCTTGATTCTGGTGCCTTCGATCATATGACTGGCAACCGTGGTCTCTTTTCTTCGTTTACTAGTGCATTGGGTAATCCTAGTGTAACACCAGGAGATGGTTCGGTTGCTCCTATTCAGGAACGCAGTAATATATGTCTCACGTCGTCTCTTCAATTGTTCCTAGTTTTCTATTAGTCGATCTACTCGTGATCATAATTGTGAGGTCTCATTTTTTCTTACCCATTGTGTATTTCCGGATCATACGACAAAAAGGATTATTGGTAGAGGGCAAGAATCTCGTGGACTATATTTCTTTGAGCTCAATTGTGAGGTCTCATTTTTTCTTACTCATTTTTTCTTCAGTTTCTCCTTTCCAAATCCATTGCCGATTGGGTCATCCTTCTCTGTCCAGTCTAAAGAAGTTGTGTCCAGATATCTTACGTGTGATGCCTGTCAATTTGCAAAGCATCATCGTATTTCTTACTTTCCTAGGGTTAATAAGCAGGTAAATGCCCCATTTGATGTTGTACACTCTAATGCGTGGGGCCCTAGTTCCGTTGTTTCTAAGTTGAGATATCGGTATTTTGTCACCTAACGCTCTGGTCGTGGTAAACTTCTTTGTGCTAAAATTCGTCATTTACTTGATGTTGCATGTGCTCGTTCCTTTCAAATGCATGTACCTAAACACTTTTGGGCAAATGCCGTCTTAACCGCCTGTCATCTCATTAATAGGATGCCTTCTTCTATTCTTCAGGGTGAAATTCCGTATCGTGTCTTGCTCCCTTCACAGTGTCTTTATTCTGTTCCTCCACGGATATTTAGGTATGTTTGTTTTGTTCGTGATCACCGTACTTAAATTCATATTTGTGGTTATTCTCGTAGTCAAAGGGAATTGGTGTTTTTCTCCAGACTTGAACCGGTGAACCGGTACTTTGTTTGTGTTGATGTTACATTTCATGAGTCTACACCATTTTATCCCACCTCTGTTGCACCTTCTGTTTTGTTGATGTTGATTATGTGTCTGAAAATGATTTCCTTATTTATCAAGTGGTGCACTCCAATTCTTCTCATGCTCATGTGTTCCGACGATGGATAGGCCTCCTATTCATCAAGTTTATTCTCGTCGCACGTGCACTCCAAAGAATTTGCCTCCTAATTCTGCTCTTGATCCTGCGATGGTTAATTCTTCGTCGGATCTTAATGTTCCTATTGGTCACCGTAAAGGTAAAAGCAATTGTACTTTATATTCTATTTCTGACTTTTGTTAAATATAATGGGCTATCTCCGAAGCATTGTGCGTTTGTTGGTCTTTGTGAGTCTAATTCTATTCTGAAGTCTGTGTGAAGCAATGTGTCATCCTGGCTAGCAGGTAGCTATGGAAGAAGAGATGAGTGCTCTTATGCATAATCAGACTTAGGATTTGGTTTCTCTACCTACCAGTACACATGCTATTGGGTGTAAATGGGTGTACACAGTTAAGGTAAATCCAGATGGCACTTTGGCTCGTCTTAAGGCTCATCTTGTTGCGAAAGGATATGCTCAAACATATGGTGTAGATTATTCCAATACATTTTCTTCGGTTGCTAAACTTGCTTCTGTTCACTTACTCATATCACTTGCTGCGTCTTATCATTGGCCACTTCATGTGTGAAGTATGCTTTTCTTCATAGTGATTTACAAGAAGAGGTGTATATGGAGCAACCACCGAATTTGTTGCTAGGGGGAGTTATCTGGTATGGTTTGCAAGTTAAAGCAGTCGTTGTATGGTTTGAAACAGTCACCACGTGCATGGTTTGGCAGATTCAGTGATGTGGTGATGTTGTGTATGTGGATGATATTGTTATTACTGGTAGTGACAACGCAGGCATTAGTACACTTAAGGAGTTTCTTCAAAGGAAATTTCAAACTAAGGATTTAGGTAGTTTGAAATATTTCTTCGGTATTGAGGTTGCTCGTTGCAAGCAAGGAATCTTCTTGTCTCAAAGGAAGTATGTGCTTGATTTGTTGTGTAAGACATGAATGTTAGGAGCAAAGCCTTGAGTCGGTCCTATGGAGCCGAGTCTAAAAATTAGGGATGAATTGGTAAATTGAATTACCTAGTTGTAACCAGGCCAGATATTGCTTTTGCAGTTAGTGTTGTAAGCCAGTTTATGTCCTCACCACCGACTACTCATTGGGATGCTACTGTGAGGATTCTAAGATATCTTAAACACGCGCCGGGGCAAGGTGTACTATATCGTGATCATGGACATATTAGAATTGAAGGATTTGCCGATGCTGATTGGGCAGTTTCTCTAGATAAGAGGGTCTACTTCAGGATACCATGCATTTGTTGGGAGTAATTTGGTATCTTGGAAGAGTAAGAAACAACGATGGTGTCAAGATCTAGTGCGGAGTCTGAATATAGGGCTAAAGCTAATGTCATATGTGAACTTGTGTGGATTCGTGGTGAGATTGGTATTGGTAACTCATTAACTCTACAATTATGGTGTGATAACCAGACAGCCATTCATATTGCCTCAAATCAGTGTTCCATGAACGAACGAAACACATAGAAATTGATTGTCATTTTGTTTGAGAAACTTCAAGAAAAGGTGATTGTCACGAGTTATGTTAGAACCGGGGATCAAGTCGCGGATGTGTTTACTAAGTTATTGAATGAGAATATAATTGGTTATATTTGTAACAAGCTGGCATACATGATATTTATGCTCCAGCTTGAGGGAAAGTGTTAGAATATAGTTATATGTATATTTAGGTTTATATTGTATATCATTATATTTATAGGGACCTTGATGTAACTTGTACATACATATATATTGGTTTGCCGAAATGGTTTTTTACAGTTATCAGCTTCAACACAATTGAATTACTTATCTTCTTCGACAACAATCTGATTTCAGACCACCAGTTGAAACAATATATTTGGGCAAATATGGTAAGTTGCTTTCATCCTTTTAGGACTGTATATTTGAACCAATACATGTTGAGGTCGCATATATTTTCCACTACATTAGAGAGAGAGAGAGAGAAAGTTGTTTGCTAATTACTATCGCTCAGTTTTAACGGAAAGGTAAGTCAACTCCATTAAATCGTATCCCCGACACTTAAACTTGACTTTTCTCCTGTGTAGTACTCATGCAAAGCATAAAACATGACTCGTGCTTAAGAAATTAAAACAAAATTAAAAGTGCTTATCTTGGAAAAAGAAAAAAAAGAAGAATTAAAGTAATTCACATACCACCATAATTGCAAACGAACAGCAACACAGATATCAACAACTATAGACCAATTACAGTAACTCTGGTTCTAGATTTCACTTTTGAAAGTCTTTAAGGATAAATATATCCTAGTCATCATTTGGGTCGCTGTTTTTTGAAATTATAATATAATTTTTTAAGACCAATGCCAAAATCTCTTATCTATCATACATAAATGCACATTTGAAATTGCAAAAATAAATTTGCTCAAAGAGTGCCAGTCCAACATGGCCTGAGCTTTTGTAGAAAGTTACTAACAAGTACTCCCTCCCGTCCCCAAAAAATGGTCCTCCTTTCCAAGAATCTTAGTTTGTCCTAAAAATAGTCTCATATCTAAATTTAAGCTACAAGGCTCCATCTTTTTTCAATTTTGTTCTTTCATATAGAAACATGATGTTTATCTTGCATTACATGAGGTGTTTGTGATGACCTTGCCTTGCACCGAATCAGATGGCAGAAAAGGATCCACATCGCCGACGCCTGCCCCAAGTGATTGGGACAAAGACTGAGTTGAGTTCAGTACATTTCATACGACAAATTCTATAACTTTTATACAGTTTAAAAAAATATAGTGTTAAAAGTACAATATAAAAAAGTTCGACTTTTCAAATGGGACTATTTAGGTAAAAATTTAATACTAAAATGCCAACTTCCCAAATGGGACTCCTTTCTTTTCTTGGGGGGGGGGGGGGAGTACCATAGTATCCAAATTATTGGCAGCACATGCTATTCTTGTCCAATTTATCAGAAATATCTTTTATATTGTTAGTAGAGTTATAGGTAACACATTCGGTAAATCAGGTTACCAGCTTTCAGCTTCTTAACACACAATAATTATGGGAATTACACACAATTCCAATTTCTTTTTCTTTTTTGGAGAAGCACGAAAGACTAAACATGTCACAGTTCCATCAGGATATTATACTTACAGCAATGACTGACACGGCACGATAAAACAAACCAACACGACACAATTACAGGGAGAAATGACACGACGAGACCGGCACGACACAACACGAAACGCGACACAAATGGCACGAAATTGTTAATTTAGCTAAAATAACATTTATTGTTATATTTATATTCAAATAAGATAGATAACATGAAAACACTATAATGAGGTACAAGATAACATGAATTGCCACCCCTAATAGTTGCACTCCTAATAAACACAGATGACAAAACCAATACCATATAAACTGTCCATGATTTTTTCACCATCTACAATGTCCAATAATATGCAAAGAATGTCCACATTTGAAGGAAACATAACAAGTCATTATTTTGCTCCAAGACATGTCAAAAATACAATCAGTTGCAAATGTCAAACAGTAATGAGTTAGATCTTTGATAACGGTCAGTATAATGCAAAAGTTTGCTATCCTCACCTGAGGCCACCGCCCACCAGAGTGGGAGACAAAACTCGCCCGAGGAAGAGCACTGGCAACCCGAATTCCTTCTTCGCTCCATTCTTTAGATGAATCACTAGACCAAATCACTTGCTTCGGTAATCCTTTCACACCATCCAAACTACCCCATTCAACCAAGTCAAAACTACCATTCAACTTCTTCCCCATCCCAACAGCGGCTCTTCTTCCATCCCTACCTTTCAAAAGAACCCTATGTGCCTCCACATCAACCCCACCGTCACTCGATTTTGAACAACACCACCCAATAACCCTCCTAAACACAAATCCAGACCCCAAAACAACCTCCCTAACCACTGGCACTTGCAACACCCACAAAGGCAAAGCAGTCCCAGTCGAAGTTCCATCAAGAATCGTGACGCTCCTCACAAACCCTAAATTCTCAGATACCCAATTAGCCCCCAGCCCAAATGCAGAATCATGAAGAACCAAATCAACAGGACCTAATCCCATCGAATCAATCACTTGACCCAAAACCCTACCAGTCTCCTCACCACCCAATTCAATCAGTTTCACAATCTCCACCTTCGAAACTTTTTCTTTCTCCACGTAATCAACATACCCATTCTCAACCAGCTGATCAAACCCCCAAAACAAACCATTCTCTTTAATTTCATTATAAATCTCCCAAACACTCTTGGCACCCACTACCCCAACATTTTCCCTCTCCTCAACCACGACGTTCGTTTTGTCGGAAAACCCGGAACCGGGGAGGTCAATGACAACGGCCTGAACGCCCTTGTGGGCCAAGGACTTGGCAATTGAGCTGAAAGTGTATGAACTGCAGCCGAGACCAGGTACGATCAGGACCGGGTTGGATGTAGTTGGGCCGTGTTGAATGGTGAAGACTTCGATTGAAGGGAGGTTGGGAGTGAGCTGAACTTTGATGGTGCGGCCGGAGGAGAAGTGGAAGCGGAGTGGGGTAGGGAGGGAGCGGAACCAGAATTTGCGGTCATGGATGTAGGAGAGATAGGAGAGAGTAATGAAGAAGAGAGTGAAGATAGAGACACGAGAGATTATTTCGGGGCATTTACAAAAATGGCCAAGTCAAAAGATGATTTTGTTCAGAATTTCACTTAAAAAAATACTTTATTTTTCTGCTTATCGATAAACCAATGATAAACCACGCGGTTTATCGGAAACCAAGAAAAATACACCCCATTAACATCCGAAATCACCGACGACAAGTGGTCGACGGCCGACCACGTGGTCGATCAGTGGCTTATTGGATAAACCAAAACCATGGTCGACAGTGGTCGACAGGCCAGGCCACCACTGGTCGACCAAGTCGCTTTTTGGTTTATTGATAAACCGCTGATAAACCAACGTGGTCGACAAAGTGGTCGATGCATCGACCACTTGGTCGACCAAGTCGATTTTGGTTGGTTTTTGGTCAAAGGCTATATATGTTCATTCATCGGGTCAAATGGCCGTATTTGACTAATGCCACGATTATTTCGTAGAACCAGAAGGTGAATGTGTTGGGGGTTTGGCCCGTTTGGGGTGATGCGGAGGGCGGGGGTTCGGATTCGGGTTCGGATTTGGGTTTGGTTGTGGGTTTGGGTGTGGGAGTGGGTTTCGTAGATTTGTTGCGTCTAGCGGGTTTAGTAAGGACGGTGGAATCGGGTTCCTCTGTTATGATCGCCATTAACGGGTGATCGGAGGTTTGTGGTTGGAGAGAAACGGTATGGAAATTAGAGATTTGTGCTCGAAAAGGTTGCAGCAGAAGGTAAAGAGAGAAAATAAAGCCCAGCACGCTGTCTGTAAAGTTGGTTGTTTTCACTTTTCAGATTCAGGCGATTGTGAAGTTTCTATTTTCAGTAATACGACGGCGTGCTAAAAACTTGAGTCAGACAGACCTGTCGGTTTTTCCTAATTACTTTAGAATACTTAAAATGGTTATGTCAAGTTAAACCAAAAATTAAATATAACCCTTTAAAAATCAATAAAATAATTTATTAAATACATATTTTATTCAAAATCAAAAACATTCCCAAATGGTGGCACAAAATCTAATACATTTACATACCTCACCATCTTTATCTCCATTAATAATAACTAGAAATTTGAAAAAATCATATAATTTTTTTTGATATCCAAATGAAACAAACAAAGCCTCTATTTATAAGTAAAAATGTATACTTTAATTTAGGAAAAAAAATTAAAAAAAATTTGGCTAAAAATTGGTCAAGAAAAGTTAATGAGGGAAACATAAAATAGTTTCCAGTAAAATGATGACACTTGAAAAGGGGACTTAGAATTTGGGAACTTTGGGGTTCATGAGATGCTTTTTTTTTTTTGTTAAAATCATTGATTGATTTGAGGATGATTTTTTTAAATTCCTCGTTGGAGGGGAAGATTTGGGTTAGATTTGGAGAAAACCCCCATTGTACATACTCTTGACCATGTATAATGGTTTTGCAAAATCAAACACAATCCATTAAAAACTAATAAAATAATTAATTAGATCCTCATTTGATTTAAAATCAAAAAAACATTTCCAATGGTGACACAAAATCCAACATATTTATATACCCCACTATCTTTATCCCCATTAATAATGACTAGAAACTTGAAAAAATTATATAAATTTTTTCTAATGTCTAAATGAAACAAACCAAGTCTTTATTTATATGTATAAATGTGTACTTTAATTCAAGAAAAAAAAAAAAAATAATTTTTTTTGGCTAAAAATTGGTCATGGAAAGACGATGGGGGAAAAATTAAATATCAAATACTCACGTGATGACACATGTAAAGGGGAAGAGGGAGGAAGGCACTTGGGGGCAGAAGATGAAGGCAAGATTAGGGTTCAGTAGATGATTTTTTTTTTTTGGTAAAATCATTAAATGATTTGGTTTTGATTATTTTAGAATTTTCATTGGAAGAGAAGATTCAATTTAGATTTGCCAATAAACCTCCATTGGCCTTGCTTAGAGCGTCCACGTCGGTGGAATTCTTCCTCAAATTCTTAGTTGAGTCACACCGCCTCCTACACATTTTAAGAATTTTTCTCTCTTAATAATTATGATGTGGACTTTTCCCAAAATTCTTAATTGGGTCACACTTGCCTCCTATACATTTTAAGAATTTCTCTCTCTTAATAATTACTAGTTATTTAGCCCGTGCTACGCACGGGTATAATGTGGGATATATATATTTTTGTAATAATAATATAACTTTTAGACATTATAGTTAGATTATTAATCTCTTCTATTGTTATAATTATTTTATATTGTTACTAATATTAAACGATTTTTTTACCTAAATACTTTTAAAATTAATATAAGTTTCTAGCTAACGGGAGATACATATTTTGTATTAATAATAATAGTAATTTTTTTTATCTAAAGACTTTTAAAATTAACATTTAACTTGATAATAATATTAGAAGTCATTTTGTTAAAAACTTTTAAAATCATAAATTATTTTTAAACAATGTGAGATACATATTTTATATTTTTATTGGTAATGAAAGTTTAAGTCTTTTATCTAAAGACTTTAAAACCAACACCACATTCTAACCATGTGGTATACATATTTTCTATTAGTAATAATAGTAGTGGATAAAAGACTTTTTAAATAATATTCATTTCTAAACAATTTGGATACATATTTTCTATTGGTAATAACAAAAAATGTCTTTATCTAATGACTTTTATAACCAATACTCATTTCTAAATAATATGAGATACATTTTTTTGTAACCAATGTGAGATACATCATCTAAAATTTTTTTAAATCAATATCATTTTATAACCAATGTGAAATATTTCTCTTCTATTGCTAATAATTGTAGACTTTTAAAATCACCATCACTCTCTAACCAATGTGTAATACATATCCTCATTTGGTAATAATAGAAGAAGTCTTTTATTTTAAAAATTTTATAACCAACATCTCTTCCTAAATAATGTGGGATACATTTCTTCTATTATATTGACGATAAAAGTAAAAGTCTTTTATCTAAAAACTTTTAAAACTAACATCATTTTTTAGCAAATGTAAGATATCTCTTCTATTAGTAATAATAGTAAAAGTTTTTTTTTATCAAAAATTAAAATCAACATCACTTTCTAACCAATGTGAGATATACATATTCTATTGATAATAATGGTAGAAGTCTTCTATTTAAAGACTTTAAAAACAAACATTACCCTCTACCAAATGTATGATACATCTATTCTATTGGTAATAATAGTATTTTTAAAACCAACATTAATTTATAGCCAATGTGTGATACATCTTTTCTATTGATAATAATATTGGAATACTTTGTAACCAATGTGAAATACTTGTATCCATGTGGAAGCTTTAAAAACTTTTGGTTTTCAAGTGACTTTGAAAATCAACATCACTTTCCAACCAATGTATGATGCATTTCTTCTATTGATACTTAATAATATAATTTTTAAAACCAACATCAATTTCTAATCAATGTGAGATACATCTCTTCTATTGTTGAAAAAATAGTGTTTTTAGTGAAAGAAATTATGCAACTTGAGGCACGAAATTCTTTACGTGTCATTTGTTTGTTGGCCAAGGTAATTGCGCAAATTTGTTCTACTCGGTGAGAGCATCAAAATGATATATTTATTTATCTAAATCGAGTTTTGGGTAATAAGATATCAAGACTTAAAGTATAATACTTGTTAAAATAATTAGTGTTTTTAGTGAGATAAATTATGCAACTTGAGACACAAATTTCTTTACGTGTCATTTGTTTGTTGGCGAATGTAATTGCGCAAATGTATTCTACTCGGTGAGAGCATCGAAATCATATATTTATTTGTCCAAATCGAGTTTTGGATGAATAAGATATCAAGAGTTAAATTATAATACTTATTAAAAATTAGTGTTTTTAGTGAAAGAAACTATGCAACTTGAGGCACAAATTTCTTTACGTGTCATTTGTTTGTTGACAAAAGTAATTGTGCAAATGTGTTCTACTCGTCAAGAACATCGAAATTATATATTTATTTGTCCAAATCAAGTTTTGGATGAATAAAATATCAAAACTTAAAGTATGATGTTAAAAGTGAGTCATTAAAAGGAATCTCTAACCTTGAAGAGTTTTATCCCACATTGGTTAGAAGTAATGTTAGTTGTAAATTTTTTTAAATATAAGTCTTCTACTATTGACAATTGAAGAAGTTATATATACTAATACTAATACTAATACTCATTATCATTATGATTATTATTATGTATTATTATTAGTTAATGGTTAGAAAACCAAAAGTATATATATATATCTTATATTGCTAATAATAGTAAGTCTTTTATATAATCTAAAATAATTAATAATCAACATCATTTTTTAACCAATGTGAGATATACATTTTCTATTGGTAATAATGGTAGAAGTTTTTTAACAAAAAACTTTGAAAATCAATATCACTTTATAACAAATGTATGATACATATTTTCAATTAGTAATTAATAATAATATTTTTAATACAAAACACCAATTTCTAATCAATGTGTGATACATCTCTTCTATTGCTAATAATAGTAGAATATTTTGTAACCATGTGAGATACATCTCTTGTAAAAGTGAAAGTCTTTAGTCTTTTAAAGACTTTAAAATCTAACATTTTCTTTTTAAATAATGTGTTATAATATAAAATAATTTAAACTCAACATCATTTTCTAGCCAATGTAAGATATACATCTTCTATTGGTAATAATTGTAAAAATATTTTATCATATATATATATATATATATATATATATATATATAATTGGTGAGGAGCATTATGGTTGTGCCATCCATGTGGAAGCTTTAAAAACTTTTGGTTTTCTAGTGACTTTGAAAATCAACATCACTTTCTAACCAATGTATGATGTATGATGCATTTCTTCTATTGTTACTTAATAATATAATTTTTAAAACCAACATCAATTTCTAACCAATGTGGGATACATTTCTTCTATTGTTGAAAAATTAGTGTTTTTTGTTAAAGAAATTGTGTAACTTGAGGTACGAATTTCTTTACGTATCGTTTGTTTGTTAACGAAGGTAATTGCGCAAATGTATTCTACTCGGTGAGAACATCAAAATGATATATTTATTTGTCCAAATTGAGTTTTTGATAATAAGATATCAAGACTTAAAGTATAATACTTGTTAAAAAAATTTGTGTTTTTAGTGAGAAAAATTGTGCAACTTGAGGCACGAATTTCTTTACGTGTCATTTGTTTGTTGGTAAATGTAATTGTGCAAATGTGTTCTACTTGGTGAGAGCATCGAAATGATATATTTATTTGTCCAAATTGAGTTTTTGATGAATAAGATATCAAGAGTTAAAATATAATATGTATTAAAAAATTAGTGTTTTTAGTAAAAGAAATTGTTCAACTTGAGGCACAAATTTCTTTACGTGTCATTTGTTTGTTGACAAAAGTAATTGTGTAAATATGTTCTACTCGGCAAGAACATCGAAATAATATATTTATTTGTCCAAATCAAGTTTTGGATGAATAAGATATCAAAGCTTAAAGTATGATGTTAAAAATGAGTCATTAGAAGTAATATCTAACCTTGAAGAGTTTCATCCCACATTGGTTAGAAGTAATGTTAATTGTAAAAGTTTTTAAATATAAGTCTTTTACTATTGACAATAGAAGAAGTTATATCTACTAATACTAATACCACTTATCATATTGATTGTTATTAGGTATTATTATTAGCTAATGACTAGAAAACCAAAGGTTTTTAAAACTTCCACATGGATGATTTAGAATGAAGATTTATCTAAAGGTGGTGAGGTGGCACAACCATAGTGCTCCTCACCAACTTTAAATATATATATATATATATATATATATATATATATATATATATATATATATATATATATATATATATAGATTTTTTGATAGATCAGTGTGACATCTTGCTTGTATGAGGATTGGAATCTAAGATCATGAAAGGTCTTTGCCTGAGTGCCCTTGTCATCTCTCTCACCCCTTGGGTTCTTAAGAATTATTTATGACAATGGTTTTAATTCTTACTTCATTCTTAATGTGTCTCACTACCAAATCATTCATTTTATTTACACTAATTTTTTTTTTAATTTTTATACCAAAAGGTAACAATAAAAAAATCAAGAAAAAAGAAAGAAAAAACAAGTGGCAGTTGTGTTTCTCTCTTCTTAGCCTAGTTATTTGCAATTCTTGAACAAGAATTTTGGAAAGGAATTCTTATTCAAAAATCTCCTACAATGGTTAGAATTCATGTCTTATTTGAGAATTGGGTATAAGAACATCCATTGTGGATGCTCTTAGAGCATCCCAATTGCTTTCTTCATAAACCCACTTCCTAATAGGAAGAGAGCATTTTGCATTGGTGGCCCTTCCTAAAAATTCTTCCTAAATGGCGTGCTAGGAGAGAGGAGGTGCTCTCTTCCAAAATGGGAAGAGAAAATAGTGGAAGGAAGAATGGACCAAGGAATCAGCAGTGTGGTGCACTGATTGGCTTTTGCTAGCTCGTGCACCACATGCATGGTAAGGGCGTGAGAAGGGGGTATTGTGGGTCCCAACGGCTAATTATTCTCTTTAATATGAATTTCTTTTTTTTATCCAGCCTTTGAGGTAAATTGTAAATTTTTGAAGCGTAAAGTTAATTAGGTGGTAGTGAGGCCCAGCTAAGAAGATGTATAAAAAGATTAGAAATGTTAAGATATATTTATAAATGGAATAAGAAGAGAAAAATATGTAGGTGACAGTAGAATCCGGTTAAGAAGATTGAATAGGAAGAGAAGCATTGGGGATGCTCTTTTTGAGCTTTTTTGGTGGCTCCCACGTGCCACATCATTTCCAACTCAAAAACCAAAAACTTTAAACCTCTATCCATTATAAAAATTCTCCTAATAACTTGTTTATAGGTCTCACTTTATCTATATCACTTTTACTTATATAGATATATAAGTAAAAGTGTACAATTTACCTCAAAAACTGTACAAAGCAACGATACAAAGGCTGGATTAAAGTGATATATATATATATATACATAATGCATAGTATTTATTTAATATATAAAGTGAAGTAAATCCAATTTTCTTATTTACTTTATTAAATTAATTTATATATTATTATTATTTATTGAGCAATAACAATTTGAAAAGATTATTGAAATTTTATTTACTACAAACAATAAGTAAATTATAAATATTCGATTAAATTATAAAAGTAACTAGTTTTATACCCGTACGTTAAACGCACGGACATATATATTTTTCAATCAAATTATACTCAGTTAAACTATAATCAAGCAAAATGAAGACAAAAAACAAAACTAAAAGAAGAGATTATTTCAATGAATAGAAAAATATCATTTGATTAAAAATTATAATGAAAATAACGAAATATATGTGTCAGTTGATTAACAATAATAAAATAAATAAATTGGAATAACTGCAATTTATGAAAATTAAATAATTAATTAAAACGAAAATACAAAAAAAATGTGTATCGAAATGTATCGATTTTTAGTAGCGATAAGTCGATTTGGATTCGTAATGCATCAATTTAGAATCACAATGCATCACTATGAATTGGAAATAGACCAGTTTGAACGTGAGGCATCGATTTAAAATCGCGATGCACTACTATGGAATGAGAATGACAATTACACAATTTTGAATCATACATGACAATGTATGAACTAATGCTTATCGCAAGCGTGACCGATTCATTAAAGGTATACTCGTTCTTTCATATCAAAAATGTTTTTTCCGATTAAAAAAGTATAGTGGACAGCGGTTGAATATCTGTCAAAAGATACCGACCCAATTTTCACTCTATTCTTTTCAAACCTTTAAAAGACAAAAAATATAAATGAGTCTGACGAGTTCATAACCCGACGTATATTAATTGAATGACAAAACTTACTCTAAACAAATTTAATTGACGATGATTGCTTGAAAATTGACTCAAATAATTCTATTTGTACTGATTTAAGCTTGTTTATGGCTCATTTCAATATCAATAATCAATAACAATTAAAAAGACAAATTTAATCTCTTGGCTTTGTTACTTCGACCCACTCACAGATATTAAAACGACATCGTTTAATATATATATATATATATATATTAAAAACTCTTGTCTTGGGTCTCGCTACCTCTTGTCATGATATATATTCTAGCAACATTGCCCTCTCATCGAAGAAAAAAAAACTACTAACCAAACTTATGGAACCAACTCCTATTTTAGTTTTTCTTATTCACTCCCTTTACTAATTGTCCCTCTCCCCATTCTCTATCCTCGAAAATATAGAACTCTATGAAGGGGGATCATCAAGATAGCTTTTCAAGTGAGAATATTTGGACACTCTACAATTTGATGTAAAGTTAATTACTTTTCGAACACAACGGCAAATCAATTCGTTCATGATTAAATGGTCGGTTTATTATTTTTTTTAAAAAGAGGTAACTTTACACTTCCAAAACATTTCATCTTTGTTAGAGGAAAAATTATGTTGCAATATTCTTTGTTTCGTTTTGTTATTTACCATTATATAGTTCTTGTTACTTGAAGTATTTTTTAAATTTTATTTATTTCAAATCGATATATTTTTTAGATTTGTTAGTCATTTATAATTAATCATGTGCATTCGTGTTTTAGATGAACATTTGATATTTTTTTAATTTTGAATATGATGAAATAAACAACAAAATTTCAAATCTATATATTTTTGTTGGTCAGTCATATATTTAATATCAATAATAAGTATTTGTAATTTTGTTCATAATATTTTTTTTAAGAACTTTGATCCGATGAAATAGACAGGAAAGTATTCATATATTTCATTTAGTTATAATGAGTTGTGAGTTTATGTGATTTCATTGAAAGTATTTGTTTTAATAACTTTTAATCTTGGTGAAGTAGACAAAAAAAATCATAAATTATATATATATATATATATATATATATATATATATATACATATTAGTCATTCAGTTAGAATTAATTGTGAGTATTTGTGATCTACTTAAGTGAAATTTCTTAAGCAAAATCATCCACGATTTTTTTGAAGTTTATTTGGCAACAATGGAAAATTAACGGTTATATGCATAAAAGGTTGTGTTTGGATAACAAAGCAATGAATGTAGTGGTTCTAGTTCCTAGGCTCTAGTTTCAAGGAGTTATAAATAATTGAATTTTTATTATTTAATTATATGATTCATTAAATGTTTGTTATAAATACGAGTTACTATTTTAGGGATGCAACTTTTGGCGAAAAATTACTATTTTTAGATTACATAGGCTTTATATATATATATATGGATTAATTACTACTGAAGGGTCTCTATATAAGCTAGCCTCAGAGGGGACCACTTTGGGTCTCACCATTAGTGAATTGAATGACATGAGTTTGGTCGGCTATGCCGAGGGGGGTTTACCTCGGCCCAGTACAAGGTTGAATAAAAAGACATATTGATGCACAGGGCTAGTACAGCTTGGCCTCGGCAACAGTAAGGCCAGCTCGGCCTCGGCGATAGTCAGTCACGAAGGAGACGAGGCATTCAGGGTGCGACAGTTCTAGCAAAGCCCTGCCATGTGCCGGAAATACTGACACACACAACCAACCACTCCCCTGACAGGAATACAGTCTGAACACTTCTCCCATCTGACACGACATCAGGGAATTTATGATCAGCCGCAACATGTCCACAAATGGGAAAATGCCACCTCACAAACCTTTCAGATATAAATATGAGCCATTCTCTACAGTTATGCCTAAGCCAAAACAAATATCCGAAAATAGCAGACAACATTCATTTCTAGTAAAAAGGCCAGAAGAAAGAGCCATCAATACATTGCATTTATTGTAATTAAAATACACTGCATTTACTGCAATTCATATCACCTGTAATCTCATCCTTACGCCGAAGGGTTTTGAGTCGGGCCACCCCCGACTCTTTAACGACGCTGTTCATCTTTATAGGATGGAGTTAATTCATATCCACGTTATCTTCCTGCTCACCAGCATCGTTACCTACGTGGACTAAAAGACACGGTCACCACAACTTTGGTGCTATCAACTACAAACAAAAAGTAAATTACAAATAAAAAGGTGAAATACTTTAAATTATAAAAAAAGTCGATTACATAAATTTAACAATACATAAAACGGAAACACTGCAATCACAACAACATTGAAAATTAACTTAAACATGTCTACATCATACCATGGGAAAATGCCACCTCACAGACCTTTCAGGTATAAATATGAGACATTCTTTACAGTTATAGCTAAGCGAAAACAAATATCTGAAAATAACATACAACATTCATTTCTAGTAAAAAGGCCAGAAGAAAGAGCCATCAATACACTGTATTTACTGCAATTCAAATACACTGCATTTACTGCAATTCATATCGCCCGTAATCTCATCCTTACGCCGGAGGGTTTTGAGTCGGGCCACCCCCGACTCTTTAACGACAATGTTCATCTTTATAGGATGGAGTTAATTCATATTCACGTTATCTTCCAGCTCACCAGCATTGTTACCTACGTGGACTAAAAGACACTGTCACCACAACTTTGGTGCTATCAACTACAAACAAAAAGTAAATTACAAATAAAAAGGTGAAATACTTTAAATTATAAAAAAGTCGATTACATAAATTTAACAATACATAAAATGGAAACACTGCAATCATAACAACAATGAAAATTAACTTAAACATGTCTACATCATACCATGCTTCTTCCTAATCATTTCACATATTTTTTCATGCGTGGAAAGTTGGTTAGGTGTCATCTCACTTGTATCCTTCATAAGAATGTCATAATCCTTATGAAGGATCTTAGCCGCTTTCAAAGCCATTTTTTGGTCATGAATTTCTCTTATATCTAGCCAAGACAATCATTTATTTTGCTCTATTTGAATTTGGATTTTCCTTTCTTTTTTGCGGCCTTTTGGCCCATTGGACGGGCATGGACTTCGTAGTCATCGATATCAATACTTGTATCCAGGTTGGATGAAGATGTGTAAGCCCGTGTTTCTGGTGTCTTCGTTTTTTTTGTTGCACGATGATCCCTGGGTGGTTGTGGAACAAATTTCTCACAATCTTTTAAAATCTTTTTATACATGTTCATAGTTGAAGACCTTGAGATTTTTAGAATTATTTTTCCACCACAGCTCATGTGTCTTCTCAAGTATCATTTCATCACTCTAACCACTTGGACGGTTGTTATACAAGTTATTAAAGGTTGCTGAAAATTCATTAACTTGTGAATAAAATTGGTCAAAATGCGACTTACATATATATGCTCGCGATTCTCTCCTCCGATCCAGCGGGCCGATTCTTGTTGTAGTACTCCGTGATATATTGTCAGAAAGCTTGGATTTTTTGATCGTTACCGATCACCGGATCGTTGCTAATATGATTTCATGCTATAGTAAGCATCTTTTCTTCTTCCACTAACCAACTTCTCTGATCAACTTTCTCTTTCTTGTTACTTGCACCAACTTCATTGTTAACATCCATATCTTTATCAAGTGTGATATGCTCGAGCCCTATTTGCGTGAAATGTGGTGAAAATTGAGACTCTTGAATATAAGACGGTGTACGGGCTATTTATCGCTGCTTGACATATCAACACTATTCCTCCTTGACTCATTTGAAAGCATAAAGATTGGTTGTGTTGGTGAATTAGTATAAAATTGGTTGACATCCCAAATTGGTTTGTTGTGTCAGACCAATATTCAAAAAGGCAAGGAAGAAACGAAGCTCGAGGGACACTATGAAAATTTGTAAAATTTTAAGGAAATTTTGGAACATAGGGAAGATTTTGGAAATTTAATTGTGTCGGAGGAAAAAATTGAAAATGTTGAGGATCGAGACGGGTACGAGAATTTGAATTTTCTTCAAAATTTTGAGTAGAGAAATTTTTTGAGCGATTGACATTTTCATCATCCATTTTTGGTAGTTTGATAGAAAAGTAAAATGAATGAAATGAAAAATTAGAGGTTGTATATTTATAGTGGAAAAAAAAGAAAAAAACCTGTTGTACAACGTTTTAAAAAAATGGCTACAAAAAACGGATACAAAATAGGGGGAAGGAAGGGGGACGGAAGGTGGAAGGAAGGAGACAGGCAGCCCCACCATTTCTACAAAAAAGTCGCTCCTTCCTGAGAGAGCTGCTCTCCCAGACAAAGTCATGACAAACCCTCCACTATGGGAAAAAGCTCTCCACCAGCTTTTTGTGTTTTGAAAAACCAATGAAAAACCTTTTATTGGATGTGCTCTTAGTGTTGTAACTTTTTAGAACACGTGTTTAAAATACTTTCTCCTCTTTGTTTTGTATTAAGAGTACACGTTTGAAAGTTAATTTTTGAATAAAATAATATTTTGGTCCATGGACATGTCCAAAAATAATTCTTTGGTCCTGAGACTTTAAAACATATTAATGTGGTCCCTCAACTTATTTTTTTGGATCAATTTCCCCCTACCACCGTTAGCATTAGTTTTACCGTCAGTTTTTTTAAATGACGAGAATACCCTGGTCTAAACAAGCAAAAAATGAAGATGGGGTTCGACCCTAAAATCCTAAATTCTCCTAAGTCTTTTTAATTCGACCCTAAATTGGCTCTCTCTCTCTCTCTCTCTCTCTCTTCGATTTCAAAAAATTAAACCTCACTGGAAGTTGATTGAAGGCAATTGGTACGACTACAACATTATACTTTGATTTTAGGGTTTTTTGTTTTGCGTCAATTCTTTTATGCATTTTGGTAATTTATATGAAATTACATTTTAGGGTTTTATGGTTTTTATGGTTCTTCTACTAAATTATATTTCTTTCGCTGTCTGCTTTTATATTAGAGGTCAACCCATACGAATTGTCCCACTTACTATCTATAAATGAAGGGGATTTTATGATTTTTATTGTGATAGGGCCTTTTTATGGCTGACACTGTGATATGAATATTGTAGTTGTCTGCTTATTTTATTGTCTTCTGACTTGTCTGCTTATGGTTTATTCCAGATTTGTATGTAAATTTTTAATTGATAGGTTGTTGTCTGATTATGGCTTTTATAATAGTGTTGTTGCCTGCTTGTGGCTTTTAATTGTAGTTGTCTGCTTATGGCTTTTATAATAGTGTAGTTATCTAGATAACTTAAAATGTGTGACTTTTCTTACATTCTTACTTGTCTGCTTGTGTTTTAGACGTATAAAATGCAAGGAATCAGTTTGCATGGTCCCCATATTCCCTATATGCATTAACTGATTGTTGGAGACAAAAAGTAGACCTCATCTTCATGCTTTACCAACCATCATCTAGTGTAGTTGTAAGACCCCGAATCCTTAAGTATTAGACTTGGTAGAACGTCTACGCACTTTGTTCTTGCTCGCGACCTTTGAGAGATCCTAGGTCTCTGTGTACTTGTTTGGAGGCATTTACATTCATAATAATCATGTTTATAAGTTTCCATGTGGCCACGGCGTTCATAGTAGTCGTCGTCGTAAGTTTGAATCCCCGATTCGTAATTTTAGTTATCGTGTTGTCGTACGAGTTCGTACCGTTGTGTTTATTGTTGTATTACTCGGTTAGTATTATTTTGACCCTAGGTTTGGCCCTGGATGACTAAGGGGACATTGGGGATTAACTTGGTATTATTTTGGTTTGGTCGTGATAATGTTTGCATATGCTCGTGTTTAATTTTTGGTGTGACTTGTGCATTCCCGTAGACCATGATAGGTTTGTAGTAATTTGGCCATATTTTTTATAGACAACTCAGAATTGAGATCCGTTTGATGCGTTAGAAACTAGACTTTGAGATCTTTCTACCCATACCTTTTGTGTAATTTTTGGACTTGTATTTCAGTACAGACACATTTTTAAAGTTTACCCAAATTCTAGTCTACTATAGTTGACTACTCCTTGTGCATTTGACTTTTTTAACCAAATACACCCCCACCCTTACTTAATACACCCTAATTACTTCCAAATACTTCCAAAACCTTTATTTCTCCAGATTTTTTAAGCCTCAACAATGGAGAGCTTGAGTGTGTGTGTTCTTGGTGAGATTAGTATGTGAATAGTGACCTCCAGGTGCTCCGGCGACCCGATCGTTGATTTGAGACCACCATTTCGAAGCTCTTGACTTGTAGATCAACAATCTTTGGTTTGTTTTCATTTTCTCCATCTTTTAATGGGCTTAAGGTAAGCTACAAATATCCAGAATTTTGTATGCTAGATTGTTTGACATGTTAGTCTTCATTATACTTGATTAGATCATGCTAAGGAAGAGTTTTATTAAGTTTATAAAATGTTTTGATGCTTCTATGAAATCTGGAAATTTTTTCCTGGATCTTGACTTGATGATTTTGATCTTGAGTTTAGATTGAAATATGTTCAAGATTTGATTTGAAATCATTGTTGTTTATGAACTTGTTGGAAAACAAACCATATAAATTCAGTCTCTGTTTTGAGCAAATTTCAGGAAAATACTGGTACTAATCTACTAAAGGGAGTTTTCTAAAAATGGAGTATGTTATACCTATACATGTTAGGTAACTCTCTGTAAAGTTTCATAAATTTTGGAGTTCAGGAAGTATTTGTTATTAGTCACAAATCGTGGTTGTTCCAGTAACCTGTTACCAAAAAGTCAATTTGTTAACGTGATATTGAGGCGACCATATTTCAATGAATACATGTCTGAATTGAGTGGTTTAAAATTATAAGTTGTAGTTCAGAGAGTCTAGTTTTTGCACATGTAAGATTTATGATATTTGGAGCTATGAAGAACATTTTGTGAATTTTCGTTGATAGATACACCGTGTAAGTCATAGCAGAGAATCAAATTTGTGACATGAACTTGGAGGGGCTGTATTTTGATGAATACAAGTCCTAATGGAGTAATTTAAAATGCTAAAATATAGTTTAAAGAGTCCGTTTCTTACTAATCCATAATAACATCAAATGGAGTTGTGAGAAATTTTTGGTTGAACTTACAAGTTAACTGGGCAGAATGTGTTATAACAGAAAATCAGATTTTTTAACATGAACTTGAGGTGACCATATTCTAAAGAATACAAGTCCAAATGGAGTGCTTTAAAGTGCTAAATTATAGTTTGAAGAATCTAGTTTCAAAATATGTAAGATTCATGAAATTTAGAGTTATGATGAATTATTGGTTGAATTTACAAAATGGCTGCACATAATGAGTTATAACAGAGAATCTCGAAATTAACTTGTCTATGGAATAATCATAAATTGATGATTAATGATTTGAATCGAATGATTCAAAATGGTAAATAATACCTTAAAATGTCTAGTTTATAAATATGTATGGATCACAATAATTGAACTCGTTAAGGATGGTGTTTTGTAATTCATTGGTTACTATGGATGAACTATCATTCTAGAAAAATGGTTACTATTAAAATCAATAGAGTTTAATGATGCTAGACTAACGAAATAGTCTTGGATGATACATGTTGGGCTAATCGTTAAGTTAATAACTTAGCTTGAATTCATGCGATAATATGAGTTGTTATGCCTATTTGAGATTATGACTAAATGCATAATTATTACCTTTGCTAAGAATTAAGTCTTCTATGTTAATTTATTAATATGACATATAAGCATATTGAGTGTTCTTACCTTCATGCATGATCTATTCTATGGTTATCGATTTTTGTTGAATTTGGATTCTACTACTAACTGGAATTATGATTTGAAATTGAACTAAGCTCAATTTGACATTAATCAACTTAGACTTCCATCTTATGATTGACTTAGTGATTTTGAACTAGGGTTCCTAAATGGAACAAGAACCTAGCTATGCCTCAAACAAGAACATATAAACAGGCTAGAAATGCATATATCATTTATACCCTATTTGGATGAAACTGTAGTAAGAACTCGATGGAGTCAGGTTAAGGAACAATTGAAACTTATGAGGATCGTGGTGAGATTCCATGTAACTAGATTATTAGCTTTTGAAACTTGATTTGATTAGTGTGGAGAACTTGACATTTGTGCTTCAAGACTTAACTGAGCTTCAAACCGGATTTAAATGATTATTACAATTATGTGTATAATCGAGAGTATATAGTAGAGTAATACACCTACTTGACATTGGACGAGTTAGTTTGGTCCCTATTTCATTTCATGGCAAGTAAACATTTACTTGTGCATTACATATAAGTCTAGCTGGCATTATTTGGGTTTGTTTTCGATAGTGGGACTATGCATCGTCTTCACGGATTATGAGATTCGTGGTTGCGATGTATCGCCATACCGGAGACAGTTCACACACCCCTTCACTGTGGGCTGCAGTGGGGATGTAGTTCCCTAGCACTCTCTCACGTAACCTCAGGGCGCATTGGCTAGAACTATATGACCGAGAAAACGCTGCCCTTGAGGTGATATCGTTCGACACTTTGATACCACTATTTGGGGTATCACTGACACGATATGGTTTAACGGTTATGATTGCAGGAACAATACGACGACATTGATTTGGTATCTTTTCTATCCCTTATGTGGCTTACTATGAGCACTTATGTGATAACAAAGTGTTAATTGAACATGAGATCTTATTGACCATGTTTGTGTTGATTAATGTTATTGAAAGACTTGACGTGTATATATATATATATATATATATATATATGCACACTTATACATGATGATTATATGAGAGATTTGGTATGTATATATAGAGGTATATATGCTTATATATGAACATTATATGGAGTACTTGATGTGTATATATAAATATGCATTCTTATGCATGATGTTCATATGACGTGCTTGATTTGTGTATATATCGATATGCATACTTGTAGATGAGGATGTTTATGAGAGTTTATTCTAATGGGTTTGATTTGTTTATGAGTAAGGAATTCCACCTTGGTTCGTTTGGACGGTTTAGAAAGGGAAAGAAGTGGTTATCTTGTGGAGTATCTAAATGATAAGACACTTCTTCACGGGTTTTCTATCATTTGTAAATCGGCACCATGATTATTTTTATGTTGCATAATTATATGTTACATATCTCTTGTAGTAACGTATTGGGTCATTATGACTCACCCCGTACTTTGTTTTCTAGTTTCAGTTATCCGTTAGTCGCGTAACCGCGTTAAGGCTTAGTAGATCGTAATTGTAGCAGAGCGCAGTTGATCGATGGATCGAGATTAGATCGTGTGGTTTGTGCTAGTAGTAGCCGACTTCCCCGAGTAGTAGCTTGTGGAGTCCTACTTCTTTTTAGCATCGTTATTTGTATTATGTACTTTGTTATTCTTGTGAGATAGATATCTTGTAAAGTTATTTAGACTTTACAGTCGGGTAGAATACTTGGGTATTTGTATTGGTTCTTTCTTGGGTCGGCGTGTTGTGTCGTGCCGTTGTTTGTGGTTTAGTATTTATTTCAGTTGTCTCCCGAGTACGCAGTAGCTTTGGGGCTTTTCTTTATTCTAGTTGTTATAGTTATTGGTTAACCCCGGTATGCTTTAGCCGTTGAGTAATTATTATATCAGGTTGGTTACTTGTTGTTTCACCGGCCTTGGGTTGCCGATGGTTTGCTCGGTGTCTGAAATGTTACGGCACGTGAGTTTTGTGTTTAGCCTCGTGAGACAACGTCTCTCTTGGTTTCATTTGGCTTTGGCTTTGAGCTTTATAGCTCAGGACTTCATTTCTTTATTGCTTCTGCATATTCGATTTTTGTAAACCCGTATTTTAGTACGACATTATCTTCGCGTTTAGAGCTTGTTAGCTCGACTGTTCGACTTGCATAATTGTTTGGCAAGTGCTTATACTATTCTTATGTTAGATCCAGTGGCACAACATTTGGATTTCATGTTGGAATCCGGATCGGGTCGTCACATTAGTTAGTTGCCTAATATGGACCCATCTTCTTTTGTAGGATGGGCATCTTTACTACAGTAGTCTACCATGAGGATAATTTTGTCAAAGATGGGGTACACAAGAGGAAATACATAGGGGGGACTTATGATCTATTAGAAGATATGGACACAAATTACATTTCTTTTATTGTCTTAAAGGGTGGTATTGAAAAACTATTGAACTATAGTAATGTCAAGTGTTTGTAGTACCTAATTCCAGGTCAGGATTTAGGCAATAGACTTATAAGAATGTATAGTGATAGGGAAGTCATATGCATGTGTAAGATGTTAGGGAATCAGAAGTATCTACATATGTATTTTGAGCATGGAATTGATGAAGTTCTGCCAAGTGATGGTCTTCATACTGGAACACAAGAAAGTGTGGCAAAGTGTTTTATTATGTATATTGTTATGATGATGTTCATTGTGAGGATGATGTACAAGAGGAGGATGATGTTCATGCTAGGGAGGATGTACAAGAGGAGGATGTTGTTCAGGATGATGTAAATGTTAATGGTCAAGATGATGTACATGAGGAGGATGATGTTCAGGGTGATGTAAATGTTAATGGTTAGGATGATGTTCATGTTAGGGATGATGTATATGAGGAAGATGATGTTCAGGGTGATGTAAATGTTAATGGTCAGGATGATGTAAATGGTGAGGATGATTCCAGTGAAGAAGGGACTTATATTACAGATAGTGAAGAAGAAGAAAGTGAGTATGCTTACACTGATAATGATGTGATAGAAGCAAGTGATGAGGAAGTGGCTTACGCTAGAAAGACATGTATTGATATGAAAACAAATTGAAGGAAAAAACCAGTTGAAATGATTGAGAATGAGCATGGTACACCTCATGTTGAAATGACCGAGGATGAGCATATTGCCTTGGAGGAGACATTCATGGCTGACACTGATTCAGAGTTGAGTAGTGATTGCAATGAACATGAGGCAGTTGACATCAAGAAGAAGAAGCAAAAAAGGAAGAAATACAGATCATTCAATCCATACACTGATCCCAAGGATATCAACTTCAATGTAGGCATGAAATTTAATAATGTAGTGAAGTTTAAGGAGGCACATGCAATAGAGAATGGGATAGACTTCAAATTTTTGATGAATGAACAAAGGAGAACGTGTGTAGTTTGCATGAACTCCACTGTATGCCCATCGAGGATTTGGGGAAGTCAACCCAAAGGGGTGGAAGAGTTTTCAGGTAAAAACCATAAATCCAAAGCATATGTGTAGTGAAACTTGAAGAGTAGACAACTCACTTCACAATGGATTGCAAGTAGATATTACACAACAATAAAAAGTAATCCATCTTGGAAACTTACAGAAATGAAGAAGGAGATTGAAACATGGTATGGTTTGGATGTCAGTTTGGGTACTTGCTCAAGGGCTGGAAGAAAGGGTTGGGTGTTGCTGCTTGTTCAATGAAGGAACACTATGCCAAAATCTGGGATTATATAAATGAGCTCAGGAGGACTAATGAAGGCAGTACTGTAGAGGTATATTGTGTCATGAACAATCATGCATATTGAAGTGATCCTAGGGGCCCGGAATTGTATTCAACAATTAGAGGACATTTCATGTTTGGAAGCGTAAAGGTAAGTTAGAAGGCTTAAAAAGATGTTCTACAACTTCAGGGATCAAAATGATAATTCTAGAAGTTTAAGGGTTAAAATGTAACTTCTGCTAACTTAGTATAAATCTGCCGCAAAAATATTCCAGTAACTTACGCAAATAGACGCGCACACGTCCAAAAAGTCAGCGTGCACGTGTCTGATTTGGAGGAATTCTGTCGTGTTTTATTTATTTGGTTTTTAGGGTTTTATTGTTTTGGTAACTTTTATTAGTTAGGGTATTGTTTCCTTATTTAATTAGGGTTTCTTAAAAAAAATTTCCTACAAGTTTTAGGGTTTTGTAAGCCTATTTAAAGGCATCTCAAACATTGTTTTATGCATACGTTTTATTGATATTGATTGAATTGAGATTTATTCACATAATTAAGAGAATTTCTTGTTTGAAATTTTATTGTTCTTCGAACTTACCAAACTTGTTGAGCTGCAAGTTTGTGGCGTTCCGTAGCGTTAGTTCCTTAATTACGACTAGTGGGTCAAGGTTGCACCCCAAGGTTATAGGGATCGATTTATCATCCTAGAGTTGAGGGAAACTCCCTATCAATTTCTTTGATTCTTTGTTATACACTGTTTCCGCAATTCAAAGGTTGGTTAATTTCTTTGTAACTGTTCTTGGGATCACATCACATATGGTCCTGTACTAGGATTGGATGGGTGTTTCCTAAAAGGCTGTAGAGTATAAGAGTCATTTCTGGGTAATTTCCAAGTCAACTAATATGGACAGCTATAACACCAATTGTGAGAGATTGAGAAGGCTGGATGAAAAGGCCTACAATGATTTGATGCATAGAAATCCAAGTAAGTGGTGCAAGGCTTTTTCCTCAACTGAGAGTAGGTGTGATAACTGTGTAAATAACATGTCAGAAGGGTTCAATGGGTCCCTAGTGGAAGCTAGGTCTAAACCACTAATTTATATGTTGGAGCATTTGAGAATGACTATGATAACTATGCTACATAAAAGAAGAGAATGAATCACAAATCATTGGGATATGACATGTCCTAGGATTAGAAAAAAAAATTGAATTAAACACATCTGAAAGCTAGATTGTGGACTACTACCTATAATGGAAACAAGAAGTTCCAAGTGGACTATATGAAATGGGGGTATGTTGTTGACATTGAAAAAATGACACGTACTTGTAGATCATAGGATTTAAGTGCAATCCCATGTTGGCATGACATTGCTGGCCTGATGAGTATTGGCAAGAATATAGATGACTATATTCCTAAGTGTTATAGAAAGGATGAGTTTTTAAAGGCATATGCAAACAGTATTGAGCCCATATCAGGTGAAAACAATTGGCCACAATCTGGAGATGAGCACTTGAGGCCTCAAATGTACAAGGCAATGCCAGGGAGGCTAAAGAAGAAGAGAGTGAAGGCAACACATGAAGAACAACCCAAGAAGAAAACCAGGGGTGTACAAAAATGAGTTAGTATGGGAAAGAGATGATTTGTAGTATTTGCAATGGAGTTGGTCATAACAAAAATAGGTGTAGAGAACCAAGGGAAACTAATACAAGTGCCAGTGAGGTCCAAACTGAGGTATCTTGCTTTTATATCTTTTTTTATAGATCATTATTGGTTCTTCTGCAGTTTTGAATTTGGATGCTAATTTCTTATAGGAACCTAATACTTCAAAGAAAAGAAGTAAATCCAAAGAAGATAAAGGTAAAGCCCCAGTTGAGAAAGTTTATACAAAGAATAGAAATGAAGGGAGGAAGAAGACAGCTCAGATACCTGAAGGTGAGAAGAGAAAAATAGGAAGGCCCAGTAAGCTAGTCAATGCATAACCAAGCCATGATTTTATTGGACTTTATTTTTCACAAACTAGAGAAACTTTTTTTAAGGTGTGTTGACTTTAATTGTTGTCTACACTACACAATTTACCAGTTTCATTTATAAATTGTCAACTAACATTGATATGCACTATGTACTTGTTCGTAGACCCTTGGAGCATCTATGTCTGTCAATTTGGATGTTTATGCTCCACCAAGTGAAAGATCAAATCAATTTCCAATACATGCAGCTGGCCCAACAACATCACACACAACAGCGCCAGCAACATCAAACACAACAACCCCACCTACATCTATTCAATAGTCTGACTTTTGTCAAAACTAATCAGGCTTAGGTTGTCTAGAAATTCCACGACTATGTAATCAGGATAATTGCATAACTAACTTTTGGACATATTTTTTTTGTGGGTACATTACTGGTGGTATAACATTTCTTTTGGACAAAAAGTGGTTATGATGGTTGTATAGAAATCACATGCTATATGGACATGTATTTTTGGACTTGTTTACTTGTTCATAAACTTTTGTGGTTATTATTGTTAGTAATATATTATGACTTCAAGTCAAAAAAATGGGGTTTGGACTTGTTCATAAACTTATGTGTATTTATTGGTGAACATACTTGTTTGAGATATCTAAGGTGAACACATATCACAGTTTTGCAACAAACATTCCAATTGGAAAATACAGTTTTGCACAGTTTTACTAATCAACATCAAAGATTACAGTTTTGCAAAAAACATAATCTCATAACAAAGATCACAGTTTTCACATTTTTACAACAACCCATAGCCTAACATTCCAATTGCTCCTAACATATGAAAACTCCATTGGTATGCACAACTCATGGCCTAACAGAACCTTAAAAAAACTCCATTGATATCCCCTGAAATATGTTCTAATTCATAGTATATTCACCCTTTTCTAGGCAACATCACCATAACTGTACCATTTGGACTCAAAATGTCATATACACAAATCAACAAAACAATTACAACTCATAGCCTAACATTCCAATTGCTCCTAACTTGAGATTTGAGCAAAGCAATTTCCATGTCTTTCATCACCAGTTCTTTTTCAAGCCTCTTGATTTCTTTTTTTAGTGTAACTTTCTTGTCTTTTTCTTTTTCAACTTTATCTCAGCCTTGGGTAACTTTTATTTCAATTTAACAACATCTTGGCTCATTATACTTGTATCATTTGTCCGTTCAAAGAAATTACAACCTTTACACGTTTTCTGCATTAACACAAACAGAAACATATATGTCAAAACCTTGGCACGGAACCTTTGCACACAAACAAAAGTCACAACCTTGAAACAGAACCTTTAAAATTATATCATCAAAATGAAAATTTTAAAAAATGAACCACGATGAAAAAGAGTCAATGATGTTAACATACACACATACACTATAATTTCCACATCCATAGAATAGCTTGTCAGGGTTACTATAAGTTCGCGAGGTCTTCAAATGGAGCTAGAACCTTCCAATCACACAATGGAACACCTTCGTGAGTTCTGGCATACGATTGCCTTGTAGATGATGAAGTCATGGAACACAGTGGAGCCAAATATGGTTTTGTAGCTAGGAATTATGGTATAAATGATTGAAGATTGTGAATCGAAGATTTTTAGCTGAAAAATTGAAGGTCGAAGAGAAGAACGAATGAAAGACAACAACAATCGACTTTTGAAACAGTTAATGCTTCGATCTAAATAACGATGTATAACTGGATACATCAGCTGATATATAGATCATGTGTTTCGCATGTGCTTGTTTAGACCAAAGGTATTCTCGTTAGTTTAAAAAACAGACGGTAAAACTAACGCTAATGGTGGGAGTTGAGTAATTGATCCAAAAAAAAAAAAAAAGTTAAGGGACCACATTAATATATTTTAAAGTTCCGAGGAACAAAGAATTCTTTTTGGACATATCCAGGGACCAAAATATATATTAATCCTTAATTTTTTTAAAAGAAAATAACACTTTATGACCGAAGACAATGGAGTGGCTGACATTTTTATATTAATAAATATCAAAAATACCCCTAAATATCATTTCTGGACGGCCAGATTCTAGCTGCATCTTTACTGTAGGGGTGAGCAATTTTTTTAAAAAACCAGACCAAACCAAAGAACCGGACCAAACCAATGAAAATTGGACTAAACCAATTATTGGTTTGGTCTTGGTCCTAAATTTTTGTAGAACTGAATAATTGGTCTGGTCTCGATTTTGAGTTTTATAATTTGGTTCTGGAACCGGACCGGACCAATATACATATAATTATATATATTTTATATATATATATATATATATATATATATATATATATATATATATATATATATATTATTTTTACTTACAAAATACAAACTCTAGTTGTAAAATATAAATAATTAGTTTGTAAATTTGTACTGCTATTTTTTTGCTCCGTTGTGCACCGTCCCTTGAATCTCAAAGACTCAAAGTTCATGACTTTCTTCAACACTCAATTCCAAGTTCCAAGTTCGAAGTTCCATTTCTAGCTAGCACCAACAAGACATTTTAGTTACTATTTAGTCTTTTTTTTTTTTTTTCTGTTCTACTTTTTAATTTGTAATCTTTTGTTTTTTTTCCACTAGATCGTTATGCTATGAGCCTAAATTTAAAAAAAATTAATTGATGAATGTTTTTTAATTTTTTTTAATGAAGATTAAGATTTTATTATTTATTTGTATTAACTAATTGAAAACCATAGCATTGGTCCGGTCTTATTTCTCGTACATCTTCAGTTGGTTCTGGACCGGACCAAAGTGTTAATTCTCATACATATTTGGTTGATTATGGTTCTAAATTTTTTAAAAACTGAACTATTGGTCTGGTTCCGATTTTCTCTTTTTTTTTCTCTAAAAAAATGGATCAAACCGGACCAAGTTCACCCCTACTTTATTGTAAAAAAAATCACAATTTTGATTTGACACATGGATTAAAAAAAAGTCATTCGTTCTTAAATTGTTAACGTTCTTTTTTTTTTGTTCTAAAAAACTTATCTTATCTTGCTCCTAAGGGGGTGACCAGTGGTAGATATGGAGCTTCACAAAGTGTGAGGTCTTAGGTTCGATTCTTTCTCATGCCCCCTTAGGAGGAAAAAAAATATCTTGTAATTTTTTTTATGAAACCCTTTTATTATTATTTTTAATATTAATTTCATGTGTAGTGAGTTTTAAGAGAAAGTGTACACTATATTTATTAAGAAAGTGGGTATTTTTCGCTAATTAAATCACGGTAAAATGTTAATATTAAAAAGTGGATAATTTCATGGAAGGGAATAATGAAAGATGGAACGGGTTGTTGTGGGAGTAAGTGTGGGATTGGTCAAATATGATCATTTGACCCGGTTAATGAACATATATGACCTTTGATTATAAACTACTTGGTAGCAGTGGACTTGTCGACCATACTTGTCAACCAAGTGATTTACACTGATTTATTGATAAACCAATTATCGACCAAGTGGTTTACATTAGTTTATATAAATCACTTGGTCTATAATTGGTCGATCTATCGACCACAATTATCGACCATTGATTTCGGATATTAAGGGGTACATTTTTATTGATTTACCGATAAATCAGTCGTAATTTATTAGTGATTTATCAATAAATAAATCATGCCATAAAAAAAATAATTTTTTGGGTAATGATAGGGCCACTTTAATAGCACTTAATTTTGGGTACCAAATGATGTGGCATGACACATTGAAAACCACATCATTTGATGCACAAATTTAAGTGCTCATTGAGTAACTCTAACATTATATATATATTTTTTTAAGTTGGCTACGAGTGACATTTTTGTAAATCCCCCGGGAGTAAGTAGTAAGTATTTAGGGCCCTTATCAAGCAAGATTCGTTATTCTAGCGGGCACCAAAATTCTCCGCCATGAAATCATCGTCAGCATCAGCTGCAATGGCGTCTGCGGTTTATCTGTCTACCAGACCGACGATGATTTCTCGCTCTTCTCAGCTAAATCCAATCAGCTCTTTCCGCTTCCTCTCTCCCTCTCTCTCCATTTTCCCCACTTGCAATTCCCTCCTCAAATTCCCCCTCAATTCCCCAATTTACTCAACCTTCATCGTCAGAAGTTCCAGCCCAATTACCGCTAAACCCTCCTCTGAGCTCCGAAGGAAGCGCATCGGTGGTGGTAAGGCGGAGCAAGACCAAAAGCTGGTCGCTTTACGCGAGCTTTTCACAAAGCCTGGTGTCAATATTGACGCTTATATCATCCCTTCTCAGGACGCCCACCAGGTGACCTTTTATTATTATTATTATTTTTACTGCATAACCTGTACCAACTGTTTGGCAACTGTCAGTCTGTCACAACTTATGCATTTTTGTTAAATTGAATCACTCATTGAATCATAGGTTCACATTTCAAAGTCATCTTGGAATAGTATATTTCTAGCATGAATTTTTTCACTTGCCTTAATTATGAAATTTGTTATATTTTTATGTTGTTTATAATTATAGGATATTCAACCGAAAAGTTGACTTTAAATGGTGAAAAGATATTTATTTTAGAGATTAATTGGAAGATGCTATCTTGTAAATAGGATCATCTGGAAATATCAAATATAGCCAGGGCATCTTTGGTTGAGCTCATGCGGTCCATATGGCTTGTTTATTTAAGTAGAAAACATGCTACTCCCCCGTCCTTCAATTATTGTCTAGTTAGACCTGCCAAGCCGACACACAGATAAGTGATAAGTGATAACACTAAGAAAAAAGCAATTGATTTGATTATTAATTTTAATATAATATGTAGTTTTCTTTAAAGTTATGTTCATGTGGCCTATAATTAAAGTAGAAGAAAAAATAAAGGTAAAATGGTAAACGTATTTTCCTAAAAAGGAAAGTTTACAATCAAGACAATTTTTTTGAAAGTGAAGAAAAAAGAAAGCGGGACAAAAATTTAGGAAAGGAGGGAATATTATTTAGTTTGGACGTTTTAGCTTTATAGTAATTCAATAATTGGCCTCAAATTATTTCTGAATTACACATTTAGCTGTTATCTGCTTTGGTGTGACTCTGGTTTTATCAATCTAAATTCTTACTTGAATGGCTTTGTACATTAAAAGCTAAAAGTAAGGAAACAGCTTGAATTTACTGTATGTTTAGATCTTATTATCTGTCATACGAACTTGGCATGGAAGTAGTAAACTTCAAACTTTGGTTCTTACTTCCTTTTTTGAGATGGACCCCTTTTTTTGGAACCAGAGTGAGTTTATTGCTGAATGCTATATGAGGAGAGCCTATATCTCGGGTTTTACTGGAAGTGCCGGCACAGCAGTTGTCACAATGAATAAAGCTGCTCTTTGGACAGATGGGCGATATTTTCTCCAGGTTTGAATGCAGACATGATTAGCTACCCCTATGTTCGTTAGCATTGCGATATGATCTCGCTTGGGGCTTAACGTTTGTTCTATCTCTGTTGTTATCAGGCAGAAAATCAGCTGAACTCTGGTTGGCTTCTTATGCGTGCTGGCAATTTGGGAGTGCCTACCCCTAGCGAGTGGCTAAACAATGCTTTGGCTCCCGGTGGCAGAATTGGCATTGATCCTGTGAGTACTACTGAACTTTTATCTATATACTTGGTATATAGCTGTTATCATGTTTCCCATCCAAGGAGCTGGGGTGGAGTTAGATATTTATTTAGTGAAAATAGGGATTGAAATCCTTAAGGTTTCATCTATGAGATGAATTTATGTGAAGGTTTGATAGCATTGAGAGGATTGAGTTTTCATTTTGGATAAAGACCAAGCTTACCCCTAACTATACCAATAGTTTTGTAGATTTTAAATTTTGGCATAAAAATAGATTCATTTATGCTGGAGATATTTGACATGAGGTGCACACTGTTCTCATTCTTCTTCATTTCAGGTTCCCCCCTTTTCATTTCGATTACTTGATAGATCAGCTGGTTGCTAAGCTAAAATGTTATAATGATATATAAGTATAGTACCATCCCAGCACTTTTGTCATTTATGTGCCAATGAGGTGCACATTCATATGCTTCTTTGTTTATGTCATTGTTCTTATCATGTCTCTGTAACATTTCTTGTATGTATTCGCTTATCTGTATTTTCTGATTCACATTACCATTACCATTCTCCATGTGCTTGTCTCTGATGCCACCTTCTCTTTCTTTTTGTGAAGGGAGCAGTTTCTTTTTTCTTCTGATGCTGTAGAGGAATTGAAGGAAGCGATATCTAGTCGTAATCATGAGTTGGTCTACTTGTACGATTTTAATCTTGTGGATGCAATATGGAAAGAATCAAGGCCAAAGCCTCCAACCAACCCAATTAGAATTCATGACCTTAAATATGCTGGTATAGATGTGTCATCAAAACTATCTAACCTGAGGTCTGAATTGATGGATGCTGGCTCATCTGCAATCGTTATCTCTATGCTTGATGAAGTTGCCTGGCTGCTGAACTTGGTAATACTTTCAACTTATAGACGTGTTTTATTCGTATTGATGTATATTTGGAAGTGTTTACTTTATATCTCTGTATTGTGAATGAGTTGTTGAAATCTGGATCAAGTATCAAGCTATATTAAACTATAAGATTTTACAAAATGATAAGCCAAATATCCAATATTAGTTTTATTTCTGAGTATCCTTATGTATCCACAATGAAGATTTTATATTTCAACAAGTGAAGTAGGAAAATTAAGTAAAAAACATGTTGAGCATGTGCCCTTCTATTACTTACAACACATCAGTGTGACCCAGATTACGAAGTTGTTAGCCTAGACTCAGTTTCAGATGACAGTTAAATGATAAGCTGCAGCTGCTATTACATAAACTGCAAGATAGTAACAACTTTTTAGGTTATCAAGTTTAACAGTTTTTTGGCGCATTAAATAAAATTAACTTTGCACTGATAGCTCCTGTTTTGAAATACCTGGCTGTTACAGTTTCTGTAGCAGAATGTGTGATGTACTGGAATAAGTCAGATTAATACAATCCACAGCTAAGATGTCATTAGCATTGAAGCAAATGTTGTGTTCCCTTGGAATAGAAGAGTAGTGAATTCTAAGCAGGCTCTATTCTCCTTTTTCCTTGCGTATTAGAACAAAAAGACTAAGTAGGTTCGATCATGCATGAGTCTCCCTCACAAGGTGGGGTTGATAACAGCGAGTAGTTAAAGGAAAGGAAAAGAGGGGTGTGGATCACGTTACTGAAATTCAGGCCATGATCATTTGGCAGAACTGTTTTTTTGTTCCTTGTATCGAGTAATTAGGTGAATTCTCTTTCGTGGTTTTGTTTTGGTCCTCTAATGCTCAAATTTTGTTTTCAGAGAGGAAGCGATGTTCCACATTCGCCTGTTATGTATGCATACTTATTGGTGGAGATTGATGCAGTAAAGTTGTTTATTGATGATACCAAAGTCACTCCTGAAGTGATGAATTACTTGAAGGGCGCAGGCGTAGAGCTGAGACCATACGAGACGATTCTTTCTGAAATAGAAAGGTGATTTTGGGAGCTTTGTAAGATGTCTCCATATTTCAAACATCTGTATTAACAGAAGTAGCAAGGATTTGAATTTTGAGGTTCTTAGGACTTGGGTTATAGAACTTACCATGACATGCCTCTGTTCAGAATGCCACAATAACAATGGTGCACACCAGTAATTTTTGCCTAAACTAAACTTCTTTCTTTCACTCTCTTTTTCGGTCGCCTCCATATTTGTGCTTGGGACTTTTTCGCCGCTGGCCACAGTAGCTTAGCATCTTTTGTTCTTCTCCTTCCTCTCCATCTTCTTGCTTCTAGATCTGCTTGATTCCGAGGTGGATCTCTGCAGATCCAAGCCCGTTTGTTTGGAATCAATAATTCGTGGTGAAGCATGCCTCTCCAAGGTTTTTGACGTGGCTTAAGTGTTCAACATCAGCCATTGAGATCTTTGGCTCTCCATTACCGGATCTCATTTGAAGATCTCTGGATCCCTTCCTTCAAGCAAGCAGATCCAATGACGTGCCGTCTAGTGGGGCTTTGCCTGCTGAGGCGAGTTCGGCATTGTCTTTCCCGTCATCGATCTGCCTCCATCCCCGGAGCTCTAGTCCATGTGCTGGCAAAGGCACTGGTTCTGGGCCGGAATCTTGTGTTGTGGAGTTCATTGGTTTCTTTGTATTCCGTCTTCTATTGAATCATGATGGCATAGTGTTCGAGTCGTGTCTTAGACAACTCCATTTTTTTCCTGGTGCCTTCCTGGTTGGTGTATGGGGCTGTTGATGTCTTGCTGATGAGTGTCGATTTTGTGGCGATGATTGTTGGGTCTTCTTGAAAGATTGGGGTTTTCGAGCTTGTACTGTATTTTATGTTGGAATCAAGTATTATGTCTAGTTTTGGTTTTCTTGTTGCATCTGTCTTTAGTTTCTTGTTTGTGTCAGTATTGGTAGATTGCTTTGTCCTGGTTCGTGTCTGTATTGATAGCTCTCTGCATCTTGGTTGTCTGGCCGTTTGCTTCTGTATTGTTTGTTGTCTTGATGTGTCTTGGTCATATGTGTTCATAATGGTGTATTTCTTATCACCTCTACTTTTTCTTCCTATATATAGCATTTTCTTTTCTATCAAAAAATTAAAGACATTTAGAAAAGATAGTAGTGCCTAAACCATCTCCCATCCTTAAATTAACGCATAATGGGTAGCCTTTGTTATGCATGTTGAAGTATACTAACTTGTTTGATACTAATTGCTAAATCATATGGTCCTATTTCAGCTTAGCAGCAAGAGAAGCACATCTTTGGTTGGATACAGCATCCATTAATGCTGCTATTGTAAGCACATATATGTCTGCCTGTGATAAATATTTTGGAACCCCTGATAAGAAAAGCAAAATTAAGAGTACAACATATCATGGCTCTAATGGTCAATCAGGGGGACCCACAACATTTTATCGGAGTTCTCCTATCTCCCTTGCAAAAGCAGTGAAAAATCATGCTGAACTGGAAGGAATGCGCAATTCTCACTTGAGGTAATTGAACCTTGTTGATCGCAAATTGTAGCGCCTGCTTTACTCCCTTTTTCTGGATTCAAACTGTGAATGTGGAAAGAAAATTTTAAAACCTGGTGATGTAGAAAGTTTTGATACTTTCCTCAAAATTTCTCTTTCATTGGAACCATGCAAAAAGGTAAAAATATTTTATTGTGTCGCAAGCATGGGGTGATCTAGTTTGTGAACAATTTGTCAAACCATAATTCAAGCTCACTTACCCCCCAACCCCAACACAGTTTTCTAGGAATCCTCTGACGGTCTCCTTGTTCACTGATTATACTAACGGGCTGCCAGATGGCTAATACACTTCAATGCCAAATGCATAATGCTTTGTATGCAGGGATGCAGCTGCTTTAGCTCAGTTTTGGGTCTGGCTGGAGGAGGAAATCCATAAGAAGGTGGTATTAACAGAGGTAGAAGTTGCAGACAAACTTCTTGAATTTCGTTCAAACCAACCTGGTTTTGTTGATACAAGCTTCGATACTATAAGTGGTATATTGTTAATGATTTGACCCTCTTTAATTATCTTGCGTTGATCGTAAATTCAATATTGTGCAAGCTTTATCTGTCTGGGGAAAAGATAGCTAAGTTTTTGCTTTATCCCCATTTACAAGTATAATATCTCAACTTAGGTCAGTTCAGCCTGTAGCTTCTTGCTTTGCATCTGAAGTTCACTAACAGCAAGTCTTTTAAGCTTGAGTGGTACTTCTCTTAAGATATTACTGATCAATGGTTGTCAAAATTAGAAGCACTGGAATTTTTTGAAAACATGAAGTCATCCCGGTCAAGCAGCTGGTCCAATACATACTCCCCCCCCCTCCCCCAACACGCGCAGCTATAACAAAAAAAGAAACCTCTCTCTCTCTTATGTAAGATCTGCTTGTTCTTGTGCTATCTGGGTGGATAGTATTATTAGTGAAAACCGCTGAGGAAATATCTAAAATTTATAATTTTTTTGTGCCACGTGGTCGGTTGCCTTATAGCACTATGTCATAACGATTTACAGGTTCTGGTGCAAATGGTGCTATAATACATTACAAACCAGAACCGGATAGCTGTAGCGTTGTGGACGCACAAAAGCTCTTCCTATTGGACAGTGGGGCTCAATATATTGATGGAACAACTGATGTAACCAGGACTGTACATTTTGGTGAACCTTCCGCTAGAGAAAGAGAGTGCTTCACTCGAGTTCTACAGGTGCTATGTTTTCTCAGTTCTCTCTTGTCTGCAAAACACTCATGCCCTTTTTGAGGGGAAGATTCTTGCGTTTCTTACATGAATTTACTTGAACAGGTTAATTTAGGATCACATTGTTCAAAAGATGCATACGCTCTTGTACTCAGATAGAGATACATATTTTCACTTAAATGTGTAGAAAAATCATGCAACATAAGATTTTGCGTGTTCGTAAGAATAAGATAATCTCAAACATTCTGCAGCTGCTTATGTGCTTATAAAGTGGACCGTATATTCCTATTACTGATTAAGATTATTGTCTTTAGTCTGTAAATTCTGGCATTTGTAAATGTGTTTATGCTTTGACATTCTTAGGTTTGAAAAGAGAATAGAAAGTAGAACCAACAAATTGGCATCTCAGATAGATAGAAGCAAATTTTTTCATATCTTTGCAAGTCTTTAGCATCGCATCATTTGAATAAATCATTATAGCATTGTAAAACCTTGAGGCTTGAGCAATTAAAATGACATAACTGATATTCATAGTGCGTTGTCAAAACAGGAATCTTTAATGGTAATGATGATGATTTGCAGGGTCATATAGCTCTTGATCAAGCAGTATTCCCAGAAAATACTCCAGGTTTTGTATTGGATGCTTTTGCTCGTTCTTCTCTTTGGAAAGTTGGACTTGATTATCGACACGGTAGTTCTCTTCCCATTTTGTATTATAGTTGTGTGTGATTTCTTTTCCATATTTATGTATATTTGATGCGATTAAAATAATGTACTGATTTTCATCGGCTTTTTATCCTTCCATTAGGGACTGGGCATGGTGTAGGTGCTGCATTGAATGTTCATGAAGGCCCTCAAAGTATTAGCTTTCGATTTGGAAATATGACTCCTTTGCTTAAAGGCATGGTTGTTAGTAACGAACCTGGCTATTATGAAGACCATGCCTTCGGCATTAGAATAGAGGTACTACTCCCATTTGGCTATATGTGAAGCAAAGAGCTTATGTAGTTGCCAGTGTTGCTGTGCTCTTTACTATTCATGAGTTGGTTCTATCGAGCTGCATAGAGATGGGGTGGGGGGGATGCATTTTCTCTTAATGGGCAGTTCACTAGGCGAGTGAAGAGAATGATATAAAACTCCTGTTCTCTCTAGTCTCTCCCCTCCCCCACAAAAAAAAATTGGCTTGTTATCCAAGAATAATACAATCCCTGATGAAATTCGTGCCTGCTCTTTGGTGTCAAAACTGCAAAGTTGAAGTTATACAGTTTTAAGTAAGCAATCAAAAATACAATGAGACATGACAGTTCACATACTACTGTGCTTTAGAATATCAAATTTTTTGAAACTACGCGAGCAATTCGTTTAGAGCGTATTTCTTTCCTGTTCTGTAACTAGCCAGTGGTCAGATACTCTTTTAATGTACCATACAAATCAATATGGTTGTTTGTTCGTTTTCTTCATTAAGAGTTCTAGTCTTTATAAGAATGCTAATTTGTGCTGTTTATAGATTACCCCAGTAATTGTCATATTAGACTCTTAGTTTCCAGAACCCTGTCTTGTCTATGTAAGAGACAGTTTAAAAATTCAATTATATTGATGATCTTGACCTTATTGTCTATTCTAACTTATGTTGGCACTAGAGTTTTAATTTCCTTCATGTTTGTCTCTTCAAGTATATTGTGTTTCTGTTAGTTATGCCTTCCATCTTTGTTATGCAGAACCTCCTTTATGTGAAAAACGCTAACACACCAAATCGTTTTGGAGGAATAAATTATATTGGATTTGAGAAGCTCACCTTTGTCCCCATTCAGGTTTGTTGATGGCTCACTTCTCCCTTGTATTCTTTAATCTATTTGGTTTATTACACTTCCGTTAATCAGCCTTGCTCTCTCTCTCTCTCTCTCCCCCTCAACCGTCTCCAATAAAGAATGAAATTTGCCTAATGATGTGTAACAGATACCCAGGCAAAGGGAGAGGATAAAGATAATGGGACAGAATAAAAGGAACACAATAACAGACATTTAGGTTATTGAATATACACCTAAATGAATATAGGTTAATTAATATACGACCATTTAGGCTAATGAATATGCACCCATGACTAGGGGTGGCAATTCGTGCTATCGTGTCGTGTTCGTGAGCCTCATTATTGTGTTTTCATATTATCTATCTTATTTGATCATAAATATAACAATAAATATTATTTTGAATAAATTAACAATTTCGTGTCTTTCGTGTCGTGTTTCGTGTTGTGTCGTGTCGTGCTGGGCTTATCGTGTCATTTGTCTCTGTAATCGTGTTTTATAATCGTGTCGTGCTGGTTCGTGCTATCGTGTCGTGCCAGTCATTGCCACCCCTACCCATGACCCCAAGGGGTGGGAGAGATGGCAAGGGCACTCAAGCAATGAACTTGAGGTCCTTGGTTCCAATCCCCATACCAACAAGGGGTCACACTTACCTATCAAAAAAAAAAATAAAAAATGAATATACACCCATGCACAGCCCATTTCTACTGAATTTTCCATGTTGTGTAGCAATGTGTTGTGCTCTTTTTTAGTTCCAAAAATCCATTTTCAGTTTCATGAATTTTTGAAATATAAAAACATATTGGCAGTTTTTCCTTTTCTTCCCCATTTCTTTGTCTCTGTTTGCCACTCACTTGTCCACTCATCATAAGCAGTTTCCACCTTCTCATTTTGGGCCTCCAGTTGAAAAAGTGTTGAGAACCATTCTATAATTGTAGTTAGTAGCCCTGTGTCATGCATCTTTCTTCTTCATCTTTTTTTTTCCGTTGGCAATGCACTTCCTCTTAAATTTTATTGTGAAGTCTTCCGGTGTTTCTTTTCCAGATGTGGGGGGTTGTACATGAGTGGGAGGGGTGAGTCTTGACTTAAAAATGTTGGAACGACTTAAGCTTTAGACGAGTCAGTAGCTTACTATGGGCAATAATTTTTCTCATGTTTGCGATTTCTTCTCCAAAAAATTCCTCTTGCAAGAAAAAAAATTCATTTCTATTTTTACCCAATTCTATGTGTCCCATGTTTTTACTATGTCTTAGGTGTTTCTAACACGACAGTGGGTTTCTAATGTGTAAGGTTGTTTTCAAACATGTTTTATGAAAAAATCTATTTTTTTCTGCTTCTTATCCAGAGTCTGAGGCTAGATGTTTTATTCATCATTGTGTGTTATTTGAAGATGCAGCATGTTGCCTTGACTCGCTTATTCTTGTATACTGTCTCTCAAACACTTTCCAGCTCAGTTGTACCTTGGATCAGCTCATTCAAAAGATATATTTTTGAACTATGTTTATAGTTTATCTTATGTCTATACATTCTTCTACTCATTTTATGCAGACGAAATTGGTTGACTTATCTTTGCTCTCCTTTGCGGAGGTGGATTGGCTCAATAATTACCATTCACAAGTGTGGGAAAAGGTACATGCTTATTTTGTTAACTGTATTTTAAACATGTTCTTGGAAGCATGTACAACACCTCTACAAATTTTGTACGACTTATTCGCACATCTGAACTAAAGCAAAATCCCCCATTAAAATGTACTGAAATAGATGCCTAAGCCTGTGTAAGTTTTTTTTTGAGAGCAAAGAACAGCGAGCTCAAGGTCAGGCCAAAACTATTCACACAAGCAGCTATAGTATAAACGTGAATCCCTTGAAAAAAATTTTATTTCCATTCCAGTCGATATTTGCTGTGGTTTCTACATTTTTTGATAGCTACGTTGATGTCCTTTGCAGGTCTCACCGCTGCTGGATGGTTCTGCGCGTGATTGGCTCTGGAACAACACCCGTCCAGTTGCCAAACTGTAACTTGGCATTATCCCTGTATTTGTAATCATCTATACTAGGTGATGGATTGTTATGTCTACAGTCCATTGTTGTGTATAGAATCTCAAATATAGAAGTAGTTTTTTCAGTTAACGAAACTTTAATAAACATTTTATGAACGTGGGAAAAATTTGAAGGGTAGCGTACTTTTTTATTTATATAGGAAAAAATATAGATATTGTTATCCAAAGTTTAAAGCGACTCTAAATTCTGAAACCAAATGCACTAAACTCCTAAATCCTGAAATCCTAAAATTTTAACATAGATAAATTCTAGAGTGGGGTTAACCACACCCCAAAATATACTGTCTAAACACCAATTCTATCTACACTCCACTCGATTAATCAAATTTAATACATTATTCTCTACACCCCACCCAAACCACATATTCTACCCTTCTTCCCTGTCTCCCTTCCCTTCCCTACATGCTCTTCTGCATTTTCCCCTCCCTGTTCGCTCCTCCTCCCTCCCATGGTAGCACACTCCCCCTTCCTCTCTCTATGTCCCTCCCTTCCCTCCCTTCCATCACATCTTCTCTTTCTTGCCACCACCTCTTACTCTCTCTGCCTCTCTCTTCCTTCCCTCTCCAAGCTCCATGCTCCACGCTGCCTCCTCTCTCCATCGCCGTCACAAACAACAAACCAAATGAGAGTGTGCGTACCTGGTTATGCACACACACTGGCGGGAGTGCAGCTAAGAGTTTCTGCACAAACTGGTTGTGTTCGGATGAGGCTGTCCAAACTTGTCATTTTACACCATGATATTCTTACAATTATTTGTGATGGTGTAAAGAGTAGATTGTGGTGTGTGGGTTAACCTCACCCTAAAATTATACACTCTAAATTTTGGCCTTTTCAGAGTTGACGAAAACTTATTAGAACACATTGTTAAGTTTTCACTAGTGTCATGCCTTAACTGCAAAAGGGAAATCGAAGTGCGTAAAAAAGAAGTATGCAACCAAGTTAAAATAAATAAATAAATAAATAAGCAAGTGTGTCACATGTTCAAGTATTATCCTTTTATGAACAGGTTGGAGAACTTGTAATTTGAAATACAAGGCCCTCTTTGCCTTGTGATTATTTGAAATTTGATCCAAAATTTGCATTCTTTTGGTAATTATTGAAGAAAAAAAGAATAGAGAAATAAAGAGAAACACGAGCACAGAAGAATTGAGTTACTTTATATTGAGCAGATACGTCCTTCCATCCACTATAGCCACAGAGAAATCAGGATTCCTTATTTTACATCACAGAATGTAATTACAAATTAACAGGTAATTCTGTCTACATACAGAAGGAAATTGTTCCAAAGATTTGACATATTACAACAACAATTAGCTTTCAATGACTTATTGCATGTGAGTTCTTCAAGGCTTTCAATCTTTTGCAGCCACAACTTCTGTATAATCGTGTAACTTCGCACCTCACTCAGTTAAATCGAAGCTAGAAAAAAAAGAAATCGACTTCCTCTCCGATCATAAAGGTTTTTGTAGTGTTGGATCTGATGCTGAAAGCTCCTCGTACATGTCTGATATAGCTTTGGCAAAATATGCCTTTGCTTGAGGCCTCTTCACCTGGGGAGCAATAGATAACTAATGAATACAAATCTACATAAATATGTTAGTATTCTTTAAACAAGACCTCCTTTTGGAAATTTTCTCACTACCATTTCAAGCCCTTAATACAAATTTCTTATCGTCTTTTCAAACATCTCTACCTCACCATAAACATGCTCCTAATATTAAAAAATTTATACTTATATCAAATAGTTCGTAAATGAAGATTAGAACAGAAAGATGACCAAGTTTACCTTGAATGTTGGGGTAAGAAGACCGTTCTCCACGCTGAATGGTTCAAGTATCAATGTAACAGCTTTTGCAAACTCAAAACCTCTTAACTACAAGTGTACAATCAGTTTTCAGTCAGATTGAAACTGGAGCATTTGAAGAGCTAATCTTGCAACATATTACCTGAGCTTCTCTTGCTACAGCATCCATGTCAGCTAGAACAGCAGCCTTTGCTCTTGGATCATTACATAGTTGTCCTAAATCTTCATACTGACCACATTTATAATATAAAACACACCAAAGCATTAGTTGCTGGATATACACTATACAGCGTTGACATTAATCAACTTGAAAACATTTCCAAGTTCCCATGCTCATGTCAAGGTAACTACACATTCTTTACATTCATGAAAGAATTACCAATCAACAAAAGATGACGAGGAGCTTATGTGTTTGCATCCATGTTAAAAACATAACTATCATGAAGGACAAAAGAGCTAATACTTTGAACCTATGTCAACAATTTAAGCTCACTCAAAAAAAAATGTAGAACCTATATAAACGAAGTGTGCTGTAATTTGAGTGAAGTGAAACAAATAATCTCGCAAACTTAGAGCTCTCAGTGGAGGATAAGCAAATACTTTTACTGATTAGCTGAGAGAGTACCTTGATGCCTTCCGATGCAGCCCAGTTTTTCAATACATCTGGATCCACTGCAATAACAGCTACTAGACTGGAATTGAAACTGTCACCTGAAAGTGAGACACTCGGCAATTAAGCAACAGAGTGTAAAATATAAATATGAAATGTGTGTGAGATTCAGGTACTTACCGTATATAAAACATTGAGAAATGAATTTGCACTTGGCATATACATTTTCAACCTTATCAGGTGCTATATACTCTCCCTGCGCCAGCTTAAATATGTTCTTCTTCCTATCACAAAATAAAATAATAATATTGATCGACTCAACTCAGCCTATGTCCAATAATAACAATATTCAATAAAAATAAAAAAGATAATAACAATAATACTTATAACAATAATAACACTTAATTAAATGTTCTAAAAATCAAAACTATGAGAGATTCTTGACTACATGAAAAGTCAGAAACACTATGCATAGGCGTTACAAACTAAAAGCCTGTACAAACACTTCCCTTATCCAAAGGTATGAGGAATCACCAATTATTCTGATCTCAGAATAGCTTAAGCCAATATATCGATGAGTAATAATGCTAAACAACAAGCAGTCCCTCAATGAAAGAGATGATGAGATGAGAATCGAACTTTTGCATGATAACAGGATATCTGTTGGCAAAATTCAGAGCATGTACAGTTGATTTTCTGTAATGGTAAAAAAAATTTCATGATTTTATGAGTTGAATATGTACGTAAATCCAAGTCGAGCATGCGCCAAAAATATCAGTGATTGACAATAACTAGGAAAATCTCCATTCAGGACTTCATAATACAATCTCTGTAAATAAATTTCCATGCTACACAGCTTAAATCACAGCTAAGACTGACAACTGAAGACACAAGCAATTTCCTCTCACCAGTCTAAGATTCAGCATTACCTATCAATAATCTTGAGGCGGCCTCCATGTAACCACATTCCAATATCACCAGTATGCAGCCAGCCCTCATCGTCAACTACTTTTCTTCTGATCAATGTACAATGAAGTAGGTTCAGGTTCCACAAACATAATCTTATATCAGTCTCGCACACATAAGAAAAGAAGAAAAAAATTGCTCATGAAGTAAGTACGTTTGGACTTCATCTTTGTAGTAGCCTTGGAAAACAATGGGACCCCTCACACATATTTCTCCACGGGGATTAGGCTGATCCTCAGAGGTGTAATTCATTTCAGGAACATCAACAAGCTTTACTTCTGAAAGCCAACCATCACAAAGTACAAGTTACACAGTTATTTGTCTACACAATATTAAGCTCTTCCTAGATGAATTGATTACAAACAGTACCACTTTCATGCGATGGAAATGATAGGCTAAATGTACTAGCAAAAACATCAAATTTTCAATGCTATGATTCATAATATGGCTTATTACTAGTTTCTCTGAATTCATTATTTCCTTTCTATTTCCCCTGAAATTGCACATTAAATAATTCTTTTCAGTGACAAGCTGAGATGGCTGAAAAGGAGATTGCAATATTTATCCGTCTCTTGTTCATCAGACAAGCTGCTTACCACATGCAGGACTAGGAGAACCAACATGACCAGATAAGTTGTCATCATCATCCATAATAGTTATGACGCAGGAAGTCTCAGTCATACCATAGCCTTCAATAACTGGACAACCAAAGCATCTGTAGAAGAGAAGATGATTTGTTAGACAAGAACTAGTACCAGCTAAGAGCTAATGATCAAGAAAAGGTATATTAGTGCATTACTATCAGAAAAGTAATCAACTTACACCCTTAAAAAGTCCATTACATCAGGAGCCAACGGTGATGCGCCTGAGCCCATAAAACGTACCCGACCTCCAATTTTAGCCTTTATTTTATTGAATACCAATCTGTCCCACATTGGTGATGGTCGTCGACCTAGGAACAATCATGAGAAATTGAAAAGAAGAACAAAAAAGTTAGAAGCAGAACAAATATAAGATAATGAACGACAGAAACACTTTTTTTTGGCACCAAAATGTTTATATTGAATTTTTCCAGAGTGTATTTCGTTATTAATACCAAGATTTCACCTTGCACATCCGCCGCAGCAGGGAAAGCAAGTAAATCTAATAATACCGATTATACCATAACTTTAAGCAAAAGGATATTAACTTGTAAGAAGTATGATCCAGAAGATAGATTATTTTGATTTTCCAAGCTCACCTCTTGCAACATGGTGATCTCAGATTATAAGGAAAAATAGAGGATATTGCATAGCATTATACGAAAACCTTCATGAAGACTGCTACAATATTACTAAAAGAGACAAGAAAGAAATAAGAAAATGCTATATATAAGAGCATTCCATTTTCACCTGCTGTAAACTGATTGTTATACACTATTTTCTGAGACCTATGGGTGGAAACGCATAGCAATATCTATATTGGCGGGTACGATGTATCAACGTTTATGTGTGTGTCTACTCTATTTTCATTTTATTTCTGGATGAGAACAATGTTAGGCTCCCCCCCCCTCCTTCCCTCCCTCTCACACGCACACATAAAAACGTTCATGCTTGGAAAGACTAAAAGAACACGAAGAATACATTGAAAACCTGTTCGGTGAGATTCAAAACTAAGTTTTTTTATTGCTTAGCTTTTAAATCTATGATGTCATACAACATTCATTAATACCAAAACTCAAGCATACTCTAATGTCGTAAATCATTCTCATGTCCCAGTCTGGATAAAGTCTACACTAGGTAAAACCTGGTCTGAAGAGGAAATCTAGACTCTTTAATTCAAATGACTGACTCATTATTGGATATGCCTTGACTAGTTGACTGTCTAAAATATAGTTTTAGTTTCAAAGATCTTCCTCGCACATTACACTAGTCAGAGGAAAGGAAAACGTGTAGAAGCTTCATGTGGTAATACAACCAGGACTTACCACTCATTATGGCTTGCTTTTTCGAATTGTATGCCGCATTAAATAGCCTTTCCTTCAGAACCCCAGATGTTTTTACAGCATTTATAATCCTAAGAAAAGCAAGAGACGGCTGAGTGACCATAGAGGGGAAGGAGAACAAAGTATTTACTCAGTAATAGCCCTCACACCATTTATAAAAGCATGACAAGTAATAGATAATTAGTAAACATAAGGAGGGAAATTGAAAATAATTATGCAGATATCCCAAATGACTTTACCCAGCATAGATTCTGTTGTAAAGACGGGGAACACTGCAAAAGATTGTTGGTCTTAGAGCAGCCAGATCATCCATCAATTTCAAGTTGTCCTGCAGATCAAAAAGACTAATTCCATTAGCAAAGTAGATAGACAAACAAAAGGAAAAAAGTCTATACGAGTCATATGTGCCCATGACGACACATATAACTACGCCCCTCAGGTTATTTGCTTCTTTAATTGTCAATATTATGGTAAACAACTGAAAGTAAGAATCAACGCAAGCCTATTCCACAGGTAAACCAAAGATAACTATTCAATTGCAACACATACCCCCTGGTAGAAACCAACAGCGACTCCATAGTATACCAACGCAATTTGGTTAGCTCGTTCGTAGATGTGCGCCAGGGGAAGGTAGGAAATAATACTGTCAAATATAAAATATGATCCAATAATTGAAGGGGAAAACAAAGACCAAGTATACTTGGATTGATTGAAACCAAATAAAACCCTTACATGTCTGAGCAATTGAATTTGACTTTCTCACAATTGCCTGCAACACTTGCAATCAAGTTTCGATTCGACAATACAACACCCTTTCCAGAGACGGAAACATTGAAAATAAAAATATGCATTACACAATCAAGCTGAAATATTTTATCTTGAAGATAATCAATTGTAAGACTTGACATTTAGCTTCAGAACCAAGAGTAAAGGTTCAAAGGTAAAAGTATGGTACCTTTGGTGTCCCAGTAGTACCACTTGTGTAGCATATGGTTGCAATATCATCAGGCTTGGGAGGGCAAAAAGGTTGAAGATTTCTACGGCCCTACAATTGATAATAACAATGAGAAAGGAAGAGAAGCCGCCAGATCTATTAATATTTGCCTACTTGTCAAAACAAAACCCAAAAACAAAAACAAAAAATAGATATAAATGTTGTGAGTCCCTTTCCCTGCCCCAACCTCTTTTTCTGTTTTTTTGGAGTTCTCCTTGATAGTAATTGTAGTACTAAGTGTGATTTGTAGGGAGAAAAAGTTTTTGAAGCATCCTCTCTGTTTCTTTTCTTCCTTCCTTCTCTCCGCTAAAACATGGAAGAGGAGGATATTGTTTATGATATCTCCTATATTCTCCCTCCATCTCAACCTTTAAATGTGGAAATAATACATGGCATTTCCAGACAAAGATCGACAAGAAAAGCTATCAACCTTATAACATATAATCCATATGCCAACTATTTATAGGCCATAACATAGAAAAACATGGAACTTCAAGCAACCTGACTAAGCAACCTCAGATAAGATACAAGCTGGACTCCAGATGTTGCTGGAAGCGCTGGGAGGTGGTCATCCATTCCTCCCACTACCTGTTACACATAGGGTGAAGACGAAAACATCTCAGAAAAATATGTCGAAAACTCCAAGTATTTCACCAGGAGCATTTCCTTCGAACAGAGCCAGGATATTGCAGAAGTACATACCACTATTAAGCGTACACTAGGAATTTCGGATAAGAAGCTCAATAACTGCAAGTTGAGGAGAGAAGTGTAAGATATGTTGCAACTATAGAGAAAATATTTATTAAGGATGTGACAATATTAAAGAAAACTTGGACTGCAATACTTCCATACGAATACGAAATATGCTCAATTCATTCAACGACCCTCATCCTATGACTAACATTGTATTACCCCATCCCACATCGGGTAAATGTGGGACTTATGCATGCTTTATACGGTGGTCACGCGCTACCACTGGGCACATACATCATTCATGGACTTTTGGGTGCGCTGTGGTAGGTTCAATTGACCCAAGGTGCTAGGTGCTTAGTGGGCCAGTGCATGGGCTAAACATAGCTAGGCTGTCGGGCTCAAAGAGTTACATATGGTATTAGAGCAGGTCCTGGCTGGAAATATGAGGACAAAGTGTTGTGCTGTCCAAGTGCTACACCGCGAGAGGTGAGAGCCACCTTTTGAGTCCTACATCGCCCGGGGCATTGTTAGCCTTGACGAGGACGTCAAGGATTTAAGTGGGGACCCCCATCCTATATCAGGAAAATGTGGGGGTTGAATGTGCTTTATAAGGTGATCACCCATTACCACTACGCACCAACATACTTTTGGGTGGGCTTGTGGAAGGCCGTGATAACCCAAATGGCAGTGTTTAATGGGTTAATGCGTGGGCTACGCGTAGCAGACCAGGCTTTTAAGGCTTGGGTCGTTACAAACATAAAATGGAACTAATAGATGATACACCCTCCTATACAAGGTTAGCACATACCGCAAACTTTCTACTTAAACTTCATATATTGCAATCACACTTAGGTTTCGGTAAACACCGAGGTAATGTCAATATGTTAACATAGATGACAGGAGCTATAATTTCAATAGCAAGAAGTTAGAGCTTGTTGGACAAAGTGTGACTAAAACATAGACAATATGCAAAAGCGACCGAAGGGCATTCACAGAATGAACAGAACAACCAATCTGATTAACCAGAAACTATTGCTAATTGTTACAAGTTTTATGTTGAAATTGTATTTATCAATATGTTCTTAGGAGTTAAATATTTTGCCCTAACCAGATTCTAAATAACGGTTTCTCAATATATTGTGTTCTCTTCTCTACTCTATTACGTAACATGGTATCAAAGCTCTAGTTTGACAAGGTCATGGGCTCGGGACGTGCATTTGTTACCCAAAAATATTGTGAGTGCATATTGTCACTCTGTTTGGTTTGTGATGCCTCCAGTAAGACATGCTTGTGTATCTCCCCACGTGTGGACGGGTCACACATGAGGGAGAGTGTTAATTTTGATTGGTAACTTAACACTAATTGAAGTAAGAGCTGTTAAGCATTCATGTGTCAAGAAAATGATCATACTACTCTATTTCCTACAAGAAAGTAAAATATTTCATGGATTGCATTCCCTCCTCCATTGCACATGCTTTGCCATACAAATTGATATCACACAAAAACTGCCAACTCTTATGAGAACCCTCATCAGCCAGGCTTCATGCAATTTCAAACACAGAGGATAATTTTTGTAAGTAATAATCATGTAGATTGTATTTATTAACACAAGTTTCATTATGGTCCCCATTTTTTCCTTTCTTTTTCCCTTTCCATTTTCACAGGCTCTATTCCTTCTTAATATTTATACGATACACTGGCACAGAAAGCATTATATGAACTGTGTTTTATGGAATATGATATCAATATCTATACTTGACACAAATTTTATCAATGAAGAGAACAAAGATCAAACTCACAATGTTTAGGGTACTTGGCACACAAAAAATGGCCTTTACATCAGCATGGTGTACGATATACTTAACAGCATCAGGGCCTGCAGATTAAACATAACTATTACAAGTTCAACAGAAAAACACTGCTAAAAAAAGATTTACGATGGCACACTTACACACCAAGAGTGTCATATAAAGGGACAGATATATACGAATATGCTGAGCAGGCATGATCCACAATCAGCCACTCTGGTCTATTGATGAAATACAGTCCAACACAGGCACCCTGTTCCACAGAAAAATAAAACAAAAAACAAGTGACTTACTATTGTTAAGACATAACTTCAATTATACCAATGCTACTCTTTACATATATATATAATATACATGAACAGTATAAGAACTTTTATTCCACATATACAACTAGGGACTCCAATCATAAGTAAATATTTATACAAAGTAGAAATAATGACAAACTCAATAATTATGCTTACATGCTATAGGTAGGGCATATATAAAGCACCAACATTTTACAAGAGATTGCGAAGAAATAATCAAAACTGGTATTACGCTTGCCTTTGCTAATCCATGATAGTGCAGGCCAGAACCTATAGCTGATCGAGCAGTTTCTGCCTCTCCATATGTCATCCATTTGTACCTTCAAAAGTGAAGAACGCATTTCAGAAATATGAGGAACCTTTTAACGAGGTTTTCTACTGGTTGACCAATGATCAATCCAAGGAGGAACTTCATTAATGAATGACCGCTTACTCTCCAATGGTTCCATCAACCCTAATACGTGTGCCCAAGTATTTGTAATCTCGGTATGCCTCAACTGCATGTCTGAAAACACAATATTATTAGGGGAAAAATAAAAAGATAAAGCCTCAGTTAAAGTAGTATTAATGTGAAGGGCAATTTCTTTGAAGCACTTGAAAAGTCAAAAACAGCATTAAAGAGAACTCACAAAGCATCTTCTCAACCAGAGTAAAAGTAAAAACATGAATAGCCTAAAAAGCCAAGAAGCGTCAAGCATAATGGACAAGAAAGGTGAAAAAGATTCTCACAGGAAGTTGTCATGCAATGTACCAATTTCAGGATGATCATGGAACCCAGTGACTAGCTTTAATGGAGAATGCGAGGATCTGCCATGGATAAAAAATATATTACGACGATGAATTAAGAAAAACAAAATTAAGTTCAGATAAAAACTAAGGAAGATCTCTAATGACTCAAAAAAGGACATAAATAACCTGTATACATTCCACTTTCCTGTCTGCAGCTTTTCAGGGAGTACAACACTATATTTCTGATCTGCACAATATTGGAAGGCATTACTAAGACAATCTGAACTAAATTGAAAATTTGGACGACAACCAATAAACAAGAACATCATCTAGTCTGCATGAAGACAGAGGTGCATGTATTTTACCATGAGCAACATATTAAGAAATCAGTATAGCACAGTCTCTGAGGTTGTAACCTGAAAGAGTCCAAGAAATCACAAGCTTGCAGAAAGTACAAATAGAGATGCACAACATCTTTCTTCCTTTTACACAAGCAATTTCAACTACCAACACAAGGTTCAAAACTTTGACTAAATCTGCGGAGGACATTCTTCGGCTTGGCTCGCTGAACCAAGTCCACAACAATCAATATCCTTGGTATTTTCATACCTACCAACTCATATAAAAGCTTCATCTACTAGAGAGATGGCGAAATAGTGGATAATGCTCTAACACTCCCCCTCACACGTGACTCCTGCTCAAACAGAGGTGCATCAGAAATCAACCAGGGTGACAACGTCTGCACTAAAATACTACAGAACAAATGCAAGAAAGCAAGAGGGCTGACTCGCACAGTCGCACCAATAATCTGAGAAAATGCAGCTCTGATACATGCTAAGGACCAACTATTTCAAAGCTTAAGTTGTTAAAGATGGCGCTCAACAATAAAAACCAAGCTTTAAGAGCTTTCGATGACCTCAATTGATTAAACTCTTGTCATATTGAGAAGAGAGCAGTCATTTCAATTTTCAATGCAATCGGGCTATACCAGGATCATCAACAAGGATGTGCCAAAAGTGGAAGATATCTCTCGAATTTTTCACTTTTCTTTTCAATGTTTGCTATTTTTATCTCCTTTCCATTTTGGAAGGAGTAGGACACTTAAATCAACTTTGTGCTTTTAGTGAAAATTGTTGGTTCAACACTCTTACTCTCCAAGTATTTTCATAAACACATATTATTGAAACTTCTAAATACACAATTTTTTATTTGTGAACAGAAAAAAATTATTATGCTTATTAGAAAGGTTTAAATCTCATAAGAAGACCCATTCGTTGCAAACATCACATTATATCTTCTACAGCATTCACTATATCACACTATAAACATCTCTCGATGTCCTTACAAGATAAACAATCTTAGAGCTAGACATTAGTATCCATGGTTATCTAACTAACCGATGACCATATTTGAAATTTGCTCACTGTGACAGCAACTAAATGTCTATTTTTTTAATATGCAAGTGTGGCTCCTTGTTGATATGGGGATTGGAACCAAGGACCTCAAGGTCTTTGCCTGAGTGCCCTTCCCAACTCTCCCAACCCTTGGGGGTATTTTTTAGCATCTAAATGTCTTGGATCATTCATGAGTTTCGTGTTAACCACTAATCTTTGCATATTCAATGTGCAGCAAAGTTGTAAAAGCTACAGCCCCTCTTTTTTTTTTTTGATAAGTAAGAGTGACCCCTTGTTGGTATGGGAATTGGAACCAAGGACCTCAAAGTCCCCTTGCCATCTCTCCCACCCCTTGGGGTCTAAGCTACAGCCCTTGTGCAGTACTTCAGATAAAGAGATCATAATTGCCATATAAATTTAAACATACGCAGCTAATGGGAAGGACACAGTCAGAAGGACACAGCAAGGCAATGCATACCAAGCTATGTTACCTCAACCCTTCATTTTTCCCGAAGTACCCGCGTCCACACAACATGATATGGGTGTGGGTGTGGGTGTGGGTGTGGTTGTGCAATTTTGCACTAAATTAGTGCAAAATCTTAAGCTTTTGACAGATCCAACACCCAGATCCGAACCTCCTAGCCGGGTCCAGGTCAAGGGAAAGCACTACCATCAACAATGAATCCTGAAAAAGCTACCTCTAGCCTTGGATAGTTTGAAAAGCAGAACCGTCACTAGACTAAAATGGGTTGTGATAAATGTGTATCTCATAAACAGGATACAAGCAGCAACCCCAATTCAATTGGTGTGGGGCTTGAAAGGACAAAACCAAACTAACTGCATTATATACTCCCTTCAAGAGTCCACTAGGACGTATGCCCACCCAGTGGGTTAAAGAGCACCCGGTTAACTAAGCCCACTGGAAAGGCCATGGATGTTTGGTGGTGAGTGATTGGCCACTAATAAACCTCTAGTTTTCCCTAATCTGCCAGATGTGAGATTGGGGTATTACAATCTACCACAATAAAATCCTTGTTGCCCTCGTCAAGGCCGAGCAGTGACCAAGATCATAGCCCTGAGCAATGTAGCATTTAAGAGCTGTCTCATACGGGTTCAAGAGGTGGCTCCCAATGCACTGCACTGCCAAGAGCCCCTAGGTCAACTAGGACCACAACAGATCTATCTTCTAAAAGTCTATGGAAGATGTCACGCCCGATGTTAATAGGCTTATATTTGGCGTAGGACTGGGTTGTTACAATCATTGACGTCCTTGTCGAGACCAAACAGTGACCAAGATTGTAGCCACGAGCTATATAGGATTCAAGAGGTGGCTCCTATAGGTTCAAGAGGTAGCTCCTATAGGTTCAAGAGGTAGCTCTAAACATGCTTTCAATGCTGTAGCACTTTGTCATGCAAAAAACTTTGTTCCCACATTTTTCGACAGGTCCTTATGTCATGACCCGTGCTTGAGAACCTGCTACGTGACATGTGTGATCTAACTAAAGAGCACCTAGGTCAACTAGGGCAGACAAAAGTGACAAAAGTTCATGGATGCTAGTTGGTGTCAAATGGTAATAGGTGATCACCTCTTACAAACCTCTAACTTTTTCATATCTATCAAACACGGGATTGGGATGTTAAAATCTCTCCCACTTAAATCCTCGACGTCCTTAACAAGGAAGAATAATCACTAAGATGTAGCCCGAGTAATGTTGTGTTCAACAAGTGACTTGACTGGGTACACGAGGTGATCAACACGCCTCTTGTGTCTACTTTTTCCCGCATAGATCTGATGTGGGGTTGGGTGTCACATTTTCCATTTTTGTTTGTCCCTTTGAAGTTTCTAAATTTTAAGCTTCAAACCCTTTATAATTTTTACAATTTTTTTCTCTTTCCGAAAACTCGCCTCATGCAAAATTAAATAAAAATACTCCCTTCACAAAAATGGTTTCAGTTTATATTGTTGTTTGTGCCCAAAAAAAAAACATTCCTAAATTTTACCCTATAAACTTCCATTATTTTCAAAAATAATAAACCTTCTTGGTTTTTAAATTATACTCCCTCCGTTCCGGGCAAAGAGTCCTCGTTTAAAAGTCGAACTTTTTAAGACAATGACACTTTAAGTAGTCCAATAGAAATAAAATAACACTTTTATGCCTTAATTTTTGAAAGTGGACTCTTTAAATGAAACATTCCAAAATAGAATAGTGGACTTTTGCCCGGAATGCAGAGAGTAACATTTTAAGTACCATATTGTAAATTTCGACTAGTCAAATGAGGCTATTTTTTTTTGAAATGGAAGGAAGTAATAAATTTAGTCAATTTAAACAAAATATAGAGAAACAAAAGCACAGTATAATAAATTTTGACTTGTTAAATGAGTTTTTTTTTTTGTTGAGGACAGAGTGAGTAGCTTATTTCTAGTACCAAACTAACACCATTAACGGCATACCTACCCATGTGGACACATATCCATGTTTATCTCATTCACAATAGACTCGTATTGCAAGTCATAACTATTACATACAGCTTGCACCTAAATTAATGCAACTCAATCCTCTATCAGATCAATATTGATATGTACTTGCAAAGATTTCCAGAAGAAAAAATGTATTATCATTATGAACTACATGTGTACTGTATAATTTTCGGAAAAAAAATCAATAAAATAAAATAAAATAGTTTAACTACCGTGAACGAATTCGCCGGCGGTGTCGCTAATTTGAATCTGCGACTGCGGCGAGTGTGGATTGATGGCAGTGGCGGGAAGGAGTTGGTCTTGAACAGATTTGAGGCGTCGCTGTGCGATTGTTGATTCCATTGTCAAAAAAAATGTCGCCGCAAAATAGAGTAGTGAATTGTTTCGAATAATCTATCAATCTATCTGGTTTTTTGCGGGTTCACGGATCGATCTCAATTATAATGATGATTATCTAGTATCTACCGGTGTGTGCACATATATATATAGTATATAATTTATAAATGAAAAGGTATGTGTATAGCGAAAAAGGATGAGTTGAGATTTGGCACGCAATACGAGAGAGATAGATGACATGATTGGTGATGGTTAAAAGATATGCATGGGGAGTGGGATCGGGATAAGCTCTCAGCCCTCAGGGCGGTCAGCGGTGGTGGTTTAATTTTTTACCCACCTTGCTTGCTTCTACTAGTATAAAAAATCGAAAATTCAGCGTCAATGGCGCCAATTTTTTATTTACTTATTTTTATTAATTGCATTAAATGCTCTTAATTAACAACATTTGACCTATACTAATTTCTTTTGTCCGAATGAAAGAATTTGCGTGCATTTCAGTTTATTTTTCACAGGATTAAATAATTATGTGGTCTTGAACTATACCAATATTATGTGTTTGGTTCTTGTATTTTTTTTATAATGTGTTTGATTTTTAAAGTAGGTTTTTAGTAAGAGATTACCCAATGACGGGATTACCGTCAGTTTTGCCCAAATTTACCCTTACGTTTAGCGGGACGTATACTAAGAGAGACACTGTCATTTAATTAAGGACCAACCCCATTTCATCCGATTCATCATCTCACTACACTACACCAAACCCTAAATTCAAAGATCATGATCTAGTCGTCTTCTGAAGAATCGTAGGCATTGAAGATAACATGTACGAAATTAATTAGTGTTTATGCTTATCTATAACATTATTTTAACATGTTAATGGCTTTATGGTACGAAATTAGGATTTATGTTTTCCATCGATTTCAACATGGGTTTTTTTCGATTTTTTTTGTCAAATTTAGTTCTTTCTCAGTTTGATTGTGTTTTATGGTACTTGTAGTCGATTTTAACTTACATTTTCTTATTTCAATGTCTAATTATGTTTTAGAAGTCAATTGGTACGAATTAGGCCACCTTTAATGTATATTTTTTTAGGCTTTTATGATATATGTTATCTTATAGAACTTTAGGTCATATTTTATTGGTTTTGTTGGATGTTCTGTCACTATCTTATTGTTGTTGTCTAAATATGTGGTCTCTCTGTTAATGTTAATGTGATATGGACATCTTGTTATTGAAAATAGTCTCTCTGCTAATGTGATATGTCTATAAAATCATACTTGGGGGACAAAAAGTAGGCCCCTTATTATTGTTTAATGTTTATCTATTTATATTTTATTGGACCACCTGATGTGCATGTGTAGTAGTGTAGCATGGAAATGAGGTAAGTTTATAAAGGGTAATGTGTGGGGGGCATAGTGGGGGACAAAAATTGTACCCCAACATTATTTACAATTGATGATGTCTACCACCTAGGCTATTTCTCTGACGTGTATATACCATGTGTTTGCAGAATAGGTATCTTAAATTTAATTGTGCACTATGGGGGTAGATTTGTGAAAGATGGTGTGCTGAATACACTGGGAATAGTGTTGAGGTTATTAATGAAGTTGACACAGATTATATCTCTTTTGTTTGCTTAAAGAGTGCGGTTGAAGAATTATGTAATTATAAGAATGTTAAGTTTATTTGGTATGTGATTCTATAAAATGTTTTAGATAATGGACTTAGAAGGATGTAAAGTGATGCAGAAGTGAACATATTGTGTGATGTAGCTGATAAGTCTAGTATGTGTGATTTAGATACTGGTTTCATATATATAGATATGTGTGTTGAACATGATGTAGATAAGCCTGAGGTAGTTGATTGCGTAATTGGTACACTAGAAAGTAGGGTTGATGATGAGGGAGATGAGAGATGTGAGGCTAATGATGTTGAGGGAGAGGAAAATTGTGAAACTAATGATGCTGAGGGAGAGGAAAATTGTGAAGCTAATGATGATAAGGGAGATGAAAGATGTGAAGCTAATGATGATGATGGAGAGAATAGATATGGTTATAGTGATGATAGTAGTGATGATGAGACGTATATTATTGAAAGTGAAGAAGAAGTAGATTGTGAATATAGTAATTATGATGATGAGGAGGATAGTGACCATGATCAAAGTAATTCAAGAAAGAATGTTGAATCTCAGAAAATAGATGATGATAACCCAGATATGACCCAACAGGGAATGGATGCAATTGAGAAACAATTTATGGATGATATTGATTCAGAACTAAGTACAGAGAGTGAAGAAGAGGAAAATGGTAAAAGGAGTAAGAAAAAGAAGAAGAAAAAATATGGATCATTTAATCCAAAGATTGATCCAAAGGATATAACATTCACAGTAGGGCTGGAATTCAGAAATGCAAAAGAGTTTAAAGAGCAGTTAGTGCATATGCAATTGAAAAGGGTTTTGATTTTAAGTTTCTGAAGAATGAAAAATAGAGGGTTTGTGTAATTTGTGTGAATTCCAATGTATGCCCTTGGAGGATTTGGGCAAGTGAAGGCAAGGGAATGAAGACTTTTAGGATTAGTACATTTCACCCAAAACATATGTGTAATAAAGGTGTGAGAAGCAGACAACTGATAGCAAAATGGATTGCCACCCAATACTACCAAAGAATAAAAAATGATCCTTGTTGGAAGATCAAAGATATGAAGGCTGAGATAAGTGCAAAATATAAACTGGATGTGTCTTTGACAACTTGCTCTAAGGCTAGGAGAAAAGCATTAGGTGTTGCAGCTAGTTCAATGACAGAGCACTATGGCAAGATTTGGGAATACAGAGATGAATTGAGGAGGACTAATGAAAGGAACACTGTAGAAGTGTATTATGCTATGAACAACCCAACAGATGGTCCATATTTTCAGATGTTTTATGTACGTTTTGATGCTCTGAAAAAAGGATGGTGGTACGAAGGTACTAGGTTTGGATATGGGTGTTTTCTCAAAGGGTGTATGAAAGGAGAGTTACTCATTGCTGTGGGAAGGGATGCTAACAATCAAATGTTTCCAGTTGCCTGGGGAATTGTACAAGTGGAAACAAAAGATCATGTGTCTGGTTTCCTTCTCATCTTATCAAGGACTTATAAATGGAGGATGGAAGGGGTTGGACCATTATTTCAGATCAACAAAAGGTATATATCATGTCTTTTATATTATATAACATGTGTTAAAATTTGTTTAAAAATTTTAAAAATTTGTGATTTGAACACAGGGACTTGTCATATCTATGTCTAAGATGCTGCCTTGGTGTGAACACATGGCATGTGCTAGGCATGTGCATGCTAATTGGGCAAAATAATTCAGAGGGGCAGAATACAAGGGTTTTTTGGGCAATTGCCAGGTCCACTAACATGGACATGTATAACAATAATTGTCAAAGATTAAAGGAGTTAGATGAAGAAGCATATAATGATCTGATGAAAAGAAATCCAAATAAGTGGTGTAAGGCTTTCTTTGAAACATTTAGTTATTGTGATAGTTGTGAAAATAATATGTCTGAGGGGTTTAATGGGACCTTACTGGATGTTAGGTGTAAGCCACTGATTTACTTGTTGGAACATTTGAGAATGACACAATGACTAGGTTGCACAAAAGAAGAGAATGGATTTCCAATCATTGGGATGTCATATGTCCTAGGATTAGAAAGAGAATAGAAGCAAACAATGTTGAATGTAGATTGTGGACTGCAACCTATAATGGAGATAACAAGTTTCAGGTTGACTACATGAAATGGGGATACATAGTTGACATAGCCAAAAGAACATGCAGTTGTAGGGAATGGGATTTGAGTGGAATTCCATGTTTCCATGCCATTGCTGGGCTGGTTAGTATTGGGAAGAATGTAGATGAGTATGTTCCTAACTATTATAAGAAGGAGGAATTTTTGAAGACATATGCTTGGAGTATTCAGCCTATCTCAAGTGAAAACAATTGGGCAAAGTCTACAAATGACCATTTGAAGCCTCTTATGTCCAAGGCAATGCCAGGGAGACCTAAGAAAAAAGAGTGAAGGGACCAGATAAAGAACAACCTAAGCAAGCCAGGGGTACACAAAAACGCAGTAGGTAAGGACAAGATATTGCATGTAGTGTTTGCAATCAACTTGGCCATAATAAGAAAGGATGCAAGGTACTACTTTACTTTAAAGTTAGTATTTTTTAACATTTAAAGGTAGTACTTTACTGTTGCATAACATCTTTCTATCCAATTGGTTTAAGGTTGGTGCTACTTCAGTGCAAGCAGATACAACTGATAAAGAAGTACCAGACGCATTTACAACTGAGGTAGTATTTATGCGTATTATTTTACAACTGATAAGCATATACTAATTACTTTTCTTTTAGGTTGGTGCTACATCAAGGAAAAAAAGGACACCCAAGGAAAAAGGAAAGAGTCCGGTTGTTGAGAGAGTTTATACTAAGCAAAGAAATGATGGTAGGAAGAAAACTCAAGTACCTGAAGGTGAGAAGAGAAAGAGAGGAAGGTCCGGGAAGGTGCATACTGTTGTTGAACCAACCCATGCATTTTGTGGAATTTATGTCACACCAGCTGGAGATACATTTTATAAGGTATGTTGGCTACTTTGGTTGTCTAAATTGGTCCCCATGCTTAAATAATGTACCTGCCACTTATTTTTGTTTCTTGTGTTTATTTGTAGGCCCCTGAAGCATCCAAGGTTGTGAATTTGGACACTTATGTTCCACCAGGACCAAGACAAGAGCCTCTAGTTCAAGGACCAAGACAAGCCCCTCCAGTTCAAGGACTAAGACAACCAAGTAGTCCACCAACTCAATTCACTACCTCATATGGATATGAAACAGGCACAGCTACATCAACTAGCCAATTTACCAGCAATATCTATACTATAGGATCACCAAGGAGTAGTGATACACCTTTTGTTTGGAGGGGAAGACATGTACTGGCAAAATCTGACACTAGACAAAAGTGATAAGTTGTTAAGTGATATGTAATTTTGGACAAAGATAGAACATGTATGCTTTGAACATGTAAACTTGTGCTTTTGGGCATGTAAACTTGTGCTTTTGGACATGTCGGGTAAATTGTGTTCTGAATTGTGTTATGATTTGGGAATGTAAATGTTGGGACATGTTCAATTGTGTTCTGAATTGTGTTATGATTTTGGACATGTTGGGCAAATTGAACATGTAAACTTGTGCTTTTGGGCATGTAACTCAATTGTGTTATGATTTTAGATATGTTGGGTAAATTGAACATGTAAACTTGTGCTTTTGGGCATGTAACTCAATTGTGTTATAATTTGGGAATGTAAATGTGTGTACTTCTAGATGCATTACACACTTTGAGTGATATGTTATTTTGGATAGAGATAGAATATGCTTATGTGCAACATACCAATTTGCAACAAAACATGTTTCTTTGCAACAACCAACCAATCAACCTCTTTATAGGCAACATGTAACCGAACATTTACAGTAACAAAGCAATTGCTTAAATTCATTTACAACCAACCAATTGCTCAAATTCAACAACCATGTAACAAAACATTTACAGAACATGTAACAGAACACCTCAACAATCAACCAATTGCTCAAATTCATCAACCAAAATGTAACAGAACATTTACAACTGATACCATACCACCATACACATACCACTATGGTTTGATCAAAGTTTACCTCTTTATAGGCAACATAAACATACCACTATGGTTTGAGCCAAAGATGTGATATACAATCAAACAAAAAAAAAAACAATAACCCACTTCCTCACATTCCAACTGCTTATAACTTGAGACTTCAACATGCCAATTTCCATGTCTTTCTTTACCAGTTCTACTTCAAGCCTCTTCACTTTCTTTTTAAGTGTCATTTTCCACTCTTTTAGCTTAAACAATTGCATTTCAGCTTTTGCCCACTTCTCTTTCATTTCAGTGCAATTTTCACACATTATACTTGCATCATTTGCCCATTCAAAAAAGCCACAACCTTTGCATGTTTTCTGCAAAAACAAAAAAAAACAAAAAACAAAAACAAAAACAAAACAAAACAAAATGACCATAACCACATAGAAACTATTTATTGATTCATTTTTGCATAAAGATTGGTAACAAATTGAGAACATACGCTGTAATTTGCACAACCGTAGAAGCGCTTTCCGAGATTACTATCAATTAGTGAAATTTTCAATGGGGCTGGAATATTGCAATTACACCACGGAATAGAAATGCCAGCTCTAGCCCGCGATAGGCCTGTAGATGTAGAAGCCGAAGCCATGATCCCCTTTTTGAATTACAGAGATCGATTGAACTAATTTTGTAGATGAAGGGGAAGAAAGTTTAGGTTATCGAAACTAAACAAAGAATTAAAATCGAAAGAACTCAACCTACGCGAAATTTCTCTGATTTTAGGGTTTAGGTAGTGTAGTGAGGGTAGAGGGAAGTGTTGTGAGATGATAGAATTGGTAAAATTAAGAAAATGAAAGACAATGTCTGGTTAGTATACGCCCAACTCACTAAAACGTAAGGATAAATTTGAGTTTTCAAAAAAAAAAAACATAACGGCAAAACTGACGGTAACCCCGTCATGGGGTAATCTCTTACTAAAAACCTACTTTAAGGACCAAACACATTACAAAAAAGTACAGGGACCAAACACATAGTATTGGTATAGTTCAGAGACCAAATAATTATTTAATCCTTTTTCAAATATCGACCCAAAGTCGTACACTCTAAAATCATTCCTTTTATCAACACCCTTTTTAGGGTTTTTTTTTCTTTCAAGAGAACTACAGAGGACACCCTATTAAATACCATATCTCAAAATTAGCTAACCTTCCCCCAAAATATTGGGTGCATCTATTCTTTCCCCTTCTTCTCTTTCCTGACCTTTCTTCTTTAAAAACGTGACAAGACTTTATTTAAATAAAAGTAATATTTTTAAAAAATAAAAGTATAAATATTTTATCCTGATCACATTAGGAAAATATAAATAAAAAAGAGGGGGATATATCGATAGTTAGGTTTGTTAGTTAAGATGTCATCAATTTAAAGAGTTATATAGATGGTGCTCATTAGAGTTAAAACTTTTTTAGTTGGCTTTCAAAAAGATTTTGGGGTTGTATAAAGGGTGATTTTAGAGTGCAGCCATTGTGGATGCTCTAAGTTTTGTTCCTTCAAAAGAAATATTGTAATTGTATTTGAAAGAAAAACTGTAATTGTATTTGTCCAAGGATTTTTATCATTTAGATGAAGATTTTGGTAGAAAAGTGGATTAATGTTAGTATTTCAAATAAATTTTGGCAGGAAACAATCTCTCTATACCCTTTTGATTTAATCTGAAACTAGAGCATTTAAATTGGGATTAAAGTAATTTAAGTGATGAGTTTGATGAATTGATGTATGTAAACAAACTTTGAAGCCTTGGTTAAGCTTATATTGGTACAATTTAGAGATAATATTTATTGTACCACGTATTGTGCCCCTTCATGTCACAACAAGCAACATAACCCACAAATTGCACATGACTCGTGTTCAAATTTATTTTGTAACTGATATTCTAGTTGACTTGTGCTTAATTTTTGGACAAATATTACACTTTTGATGGTGTTTTTGTATGTTTGATGGTTGTAGGTCCATGAGAGAATTGTGAAAGAAAAGTTGGAAAAATTGCTGACTTGAAAGCAAAATGACGGGTGAGATTGCACGTGGGCATATGCTAACTAAAATTGTGCTCGATTGAACAAGGTATGCCGCATGGGCACGTACTAACTGAGAGTGCAAGTCATAATTCCAGGACTCCAGGGGCACATCCGACATAAGTTATTTTATTTTAGAAAACTTTTAATGTCCTTAGATTAGACTTTTTTTTTGAAAAAAAAAATCTACTTGTCAATTTTAGGCCGTTGATGTGACAGTTTTTTCTCTAGAAATTAGGAGTTTGTTTATCTTTATAAAATCCTTCCACGAACATAACGGAAGAGAGCAAAGCGTACAAAACAAAAGAGAAGGAGAAGTTTCTACTCGCAGCACTTGGAGGTGCGAAGCAACTTTGGGAATGAGAACAATACTCGATGGAATTTGATTATGTAACTAGGTTAATTCTTAGTCAATGAACAATTGAAGTTTCAATATTTTACTATTGTGATCTCGAATTGGTAATTACTCTTGTTTAATTGTAAGTATTTATTCATTCTCTACTATTCATGCACGTTGTATAAATATTGTGATAAGTTGATGTTCAGAGCCCGAATCTCAATTAACACAATACATTAATGTTAGTTGAAATCTCTAATATGTTATTGTACTTGAGTTTTGACATTGTAGCAAGTAACACACCTTTTAGGCATCACAAACCTAACCGAGTTACAGAAACAAATAATCCAATATAAATGTTGTTGCATTAGTATACATTACTTACAATTGAGTTTATCTTGTTCTAAATGTCATCAAAACGCAAAATCATATAGTGTCTTTAGGATTGTCTTTTGATTAGAGTAGTAATTAATGAGCTTTTCTTAGTTATCAATCCGTAGTGAGGGATTGGTTGTTTGACGGTTGTTGCGCGACTATAACCAATTTATTTATACTTAAATAAAACATTTTTGTATGCAATGACCAGTAGTGAAATTAAGATGTAAATTGATTCATCGACCCAATATTTGTTTATTATATGTTTGGGTTACATTAAGTCTTTCAAATTCAATTTCAATAATCAGTACCTTGGATAATTAAAAAATATCAATCGTCATTTCTATTTGCTAATTCACAATATTGAAGGAAAAAAATAATAATATTCCTGTGAATACGATATCGACCTACCTTATATTTGTCATTGGGAAGTGGGTAATTTATTTTTAATGATTTGATATTGATCAGTAACCCATGGTGCAGGGGGGGGGGAGGCTATGTGGTACAAGACTTACATTCTAAATGTAAATGAATTACCCAATTTATCTTATCACTATTTACTTTGATAATTTTAATCTTTCTTTATCCCCCTTTCCTTTTTCTATTACCTAACTAATTCTGTGATTTCATAACTTTTCGGAGTGTCGAATTTCTTCCCTGTCAAGTCTATCATCGATTTTAGGTACCTATCATCACTTGATACATTGGTAGGTCAATATGTCAATATAAAGTTGTGGAAAGCGAGAAGAGAATGCACAACTCACAAGTGTGTATAGAGAGTGAACACTAGGGGGTCGAATTGAAGAGCATCATCTTTTAAGGTTTCAATTATTTTTCCACAGTTATGATGACACTAATTTGGATTCATATGTTAACAAAATCAAACATATTGTTAAGTCGAACCAGCTAACTGCCTAACTGAAGCTAATAAAATTTCCTAGATTGACTTTAAATTGTTTCAATTAGTTTGGCTTTCTACAACCAAATCATACAAAGTCATTGGTTGTTTGGTTCAATTGACCCATCACAAAATTCACAATCGTGAAGCTTTTTTCTTTAGCTTTTTTGTGGTCTCACATATCACATCATGTCTACCTTAAAAATCAAAACCTCAAACCTATATTCACTTTTAAAAACCTTCAAACAATTTTTTTTATAGCCTTACTTTATTTATACCACTTTTACTTTTCATATATATATATGCCTTTTTATAATTAAAACCATGTTCATCATTTTTTCACACGTCAATAACAGAGAAAAAGATGGCCCACCATGTGCAAAAAAAAACGTTTTATATCGAGAGGACAAAAACGTGAATAGGACGATTTTACGGATCTAAATATGTGAGACGAAACCCAAAAAATGATAAAAAGAAGGCTAGTAGTTAACCCATCAATAAAGACCACGAGTTACCTATAAGAAAACGAGGTGAAAATATGAGAGAAAAAAGAGCTAAAAACTAGACAAATTGGGTTGAAACCCTCCGATCGATCTGGATCCGCCAACAAAGCACGCATGTCACACAAGGAAGGTGGGCCACGTGTCAGCTCGCTAAGGCTGATAGCACATTAATGAGATCTTTCTCATTTTGCTCTGGTGCCCCTGCATTTTTAACGTTTGCCGAAATTCTTCTTCTTTCAAAATCTTGCAATTTCATCATCTGTCAGTTCCGTTAGCCTTATTTGCCTTGTAATGTTTGACAAACCCTAACAGACTTTGATAAAACACTAAGTGACTCATTTTAAAGGTAAAAAGTGACACATTTAAAGGCAAAAGTGATACATTTAAAGGAAAAAAAACACATTTTCATACATAATGACTTATGCATTGATGGACTAAAAGTGAAAAATTTAAAGGAAAATGTGACACAACTAAAAGCAAAAGTGACACATTTAAATGGAAAAAACACACTTTCTTCATAGTGATTTACACATTGAGAGATTAAAAGTAACACCTTTATAGACAAAAGTGACACATTTAAAGGAATAAAATATACATTTTCCTACATAATGACCTACACATTGATGAACTAAAAATGATACAATTATAGACAAAAGTGACACATTTAAAGGTAAAAGTGATACATTTAATGTCAAAAAGTTGACGATTTTCATATATAAAATGTGAGGGGTGGTGCTGTAATTTACAAAAATCGAGAGGTTACATTGTAATTTTTAATTTTTGACTCATTTAACATGAATAGCTCCAAATTAAGATCTGCAACATTCTTCGGGAGACTTACTCTATCAAGAGAGTTTCTTTTAAAATCAAAACCCCTCTCCAATTTTCACGACGATCAAAAAATTATGACCAAAGAAACACGTTAAAGAATAAAACAAAAAGTACATTCGCCTCCTACTCCCAAATTATATATATATATATATATATATATATATATATATATATATATATATATATATATATATATATATATATATATATATATATATATGCAGTAGTTCGAGGAATTGAAGCGCAGAATGGAAGCGTGGGAGCAAGGCAAGGCCCTGGACGGAAATTTTTTCTGCACTTCAGCTAGTCCTCTGGCCTTCTGGATTGAAAATGCTCCTCCGGCTCAAGGTCTTATCTTCCCCAACATCAAAGAGTACATAGGGAAAACTAAGGCAAGGGATTGGCTGATGTCCTTTGAATCACAGATCGGCTTGGTGACCTCGGATGAAGCGTTGAAAATTTGAGCTTTTGTGGATTTGTTACAGGGAAAGGCTTTGGCTTGGATGGGAGCACTCCTTCGGAGATCTATCAACAATTGGACAGATTTGCGAGCTAAGTTCTTGGCCGATTTTGGGACATCGGGGGATATTGCGAAGACAAGGGTGGACTTGTCCAAGGTTAAACAGGGGGCCCATGAGTCAACTTCCAGCTATTTGGAAAGGTTTACAAAGATGCTCGAGCAAGTGTCTGGATTGTCCGAGCTGGAGGTCATGTTATGCTTTGAAACAGGCTTGTTGGAAGGAGAGGGGGGGCCTGAGGTCGGAGCTGAGTATAAGGGAGCCAAAGACGCAGGCAGAGATGCTGATGCGGGCTCAAAAGTGGTGCGCAGGGGAGACCGCGAAGAAGTAGAATAAGAAGGAAAGCACCGAGGCTGGGGGTTTTTGGAGCAATGCCAAGAATAGCAGCCAGGGTGCAGGGGTGGTTATAACAGAAATAAGTCGCGGTATGACCGGCCAAGGGAGTTTCTCCGAGAAGGTGATCTCACCCTGCTCAATACCTTGCGGGAGGATATAATGTACGAAATCAGGGACGAGCTTCCCCGTGCTTCTCGTATGAATCCGGAGACAGCGGATGCTCGGGACCGGACTAAGAGGTGTGCATATCATGATGACTATGGACATATGACAGAGGAGTGTTGGCCGTTGAAGAAGGCCATACAGAAATTGGCAAATGAAGGTCGGTTGGACCGGTTTAAAAGAGATGAGAATAATAGGGGGAATGCCCCTCGCAGAGATGCACCCCAATTCGAGGGGTAATAAATGTGATTATGGATGAGGAGCCTACACTTACCCAGCTTGGCAAGCAGATTTATTCCTTGTCAGAGGTGGTGGATTTCCCGACCACTTTGCAAGCATGAGAGGAGTCGATACAGTTTACTTGCAGCGAATTGGCGAGTAACGTGGCTGGGGAGCAGTCTTTGATCGTTTCCGCTCTGGTTGATGGCTGGGTTGTGCATAGGATTTTGGTGGACACAGGGGCATGCAGAGATGTGATGTATTATTCCTGCTTCCAAGACCTAGAGTTGAAAGATGAATGCCTCAAACCCTATGCGGGAACCTTGGAGGGTTTCACTAATCACAAGGTGTCGGTTAAAGGCACAGTCGAGCTCGAAGTCTTCATTGGCGAGGGTATCTGTACCAGGGCGAAGAAGGTCACTTTCATGGTGATCGACCTGAGTCTCCCTATAACATAATTTTGGGGGTGCCCAGCATGACAAAATTTCAAATGGTCGCTTCAATCCCTCACCAGCGGGTAAAGTGTTACACAGATCAAGGAGTGGGGGTTTTGAAGAGTCAGCCCTGGGCAATGCTGGAATATGTACGGGATAGTCAAAGGGATAAGCAGAAGCTGACTCTTGAGGACGGCGAGCAAAAGATCACTATTAGTACCGAAGAGAAGTCTCACGTAACTGTGGGCCCTTTGACGATTGTTATGATTGGTGAGAGTTTGGCACAGGGCGAGCGGCGTTGCCCAGAGGAGATCACTTGTCCTTTGCCGACGGTGGGGTCGGGGGGACAAGTTGAGCAAGATATGGATATGGAGCTGGATCAGCTTGATAAGGCAGAAACTCGGGCTGAAAAAGAGGAAAAAGGTGGAATGTGATACGCTCCAGATGCGGGATGAGCCAGAGTTTACAGCCCAGGACGAGCTTGAAGAGATTGTTATCAATTCTGCCTATCCTGAGCAAAAGATAAAGATAAAGATTGGCAGGGCACTATCGGTTGAGGCTCGAGCTAGTTTGGTCAGAACAGCTTGGATGTGTTCGCGTGGCGGCCAGAAGATATGCAAGGGGTTAGCGAGGACGTTGCAGTCCACCGCGTGGATCCAACTTTTAGGCTAGTTCAGCAGTGGCCTAGAGTATACTCCACAGAAAAGGACAAGGCGATCAAGGAAGAGGTTGAGAAGCTGCTCAGCGCGGATATCATAGAGGAAATTCATTATCCCACTTGGCTGGCAAATGTGGTCATGGTAAAAAAGTCAAATGGAAAGTGGAGAATGTGTGTGGATTTCACCGACCTCAATAAAGCATGCCCAAAAGATTGTTACCCTCTTCCTCGCATTGACAAGGTGGTAGATGCCATAGCGGGCTTCGAGTTCTTGAGCTTTATTGATGCATATTTAGGATATCACCAGGTGAAGATGAATGAGAAGGATAAAGCATGGATCGATTGCAAATGGGCCTCTATTGCTATAAGATGATGCATTTCGGCTTAAAGAAATGATACGATCTTCTAAGGCTTCGTTGAAGAACGATTTACACGCGGAAGCTAGGGATCGAAGGATGTTTTGGGGATGACACTCGACTCCAACAATTAGCACGAATAGAACCTTGGCATCAACCCGCACTCGTAGCAATTGAAGAACCTAAGTATTGTGAATTAACGACACAATAGGATGGAATTCCTATTGATAAGTTAGATTCGAATACAACTGAATCACAATCAAGCATTCACAAGTTCACGAAGAACAAGGAGGTTTCAAGAAAACACTCAAAACTATATTAACTCAATAATCCAAAAGTAAACTATTTTACAATGAAAAGGAAGAGGCCTATTTATAACCTTACAACTAACCCTAATACTTGGAGAAAAAGAAACCCTAAAATTAACTAAAATAAAGCAAACCCTAACAATCCCGTTTTTCTACATGGGCCTATTTTCTGAAATTGCTTTTTGGCCCCAAAAGTCTTCTAATAGTTATTAAAAGCTCCTCAAGTGATATCTCGAATATATGGGGACTCTCTTGAAGGCTTCCTTTCCATACCGAACTGCTTAATAGCTGATTCGGCACAACTATCGTAACCTTAAGGGCCGCAAGCCTCGACACCTTGCGTCCGCAAGGTCGGCGAAAGTCACCGAATATCAAGGCCTGCGGTCGCAAGCCTATGTTAACCTTTGCGTCCGCAAGGTCTCCGTAATGTCAAGACGATCTCTTCAGATCGAATCGCACCCTCTTTGCCTCGCCGAGTATCCATTATAGTAGTTCGAATCTCCAATGAACCCACGAATCAAGTTGATGTAGAATTCTTGAATCTTCCAATCATATTCCACACATTTTACGGGCTTCATTTGATTTATTCTGTACTTGGTTTTGATCTTTCCTTGCTTGATCATCATTTGATTTTGACACGGTCTTAGGCTTGACAGGATCTCATCAAGAATGCAGGAGCTACTTATCAGCGGATGGTGAATAAGGTCTTCAGCTCGCAGATTGGCAGGAATGTTGAAGCCTATATTGATGATGTGGTCATGAAATCCAAGGGATTCGATCATACTGTTGACTTTGAGGAGACATTTAGCAACCTCATGAAGAATAACATGAAGCTTAATCCGAGCAAGTGTGTGTTCGGTGTGAAGGCATGCAAGTTTCTGGGGTTCATGGTGAACGAGAGAGGGATTGAGGCCAATCCTGAAAAAATCAAAGTGTTGATCACAATGAAGCCTCCTCGGTGCATCAAGGATGTCTAGCAGCTTAATGGCAGAATTATCGCTCTTGGTCGCTTCATTTCTAAGTCGGCAGAAAGGTGTCTACCTTTTTTCAGGGTGCTCCGGGGACACAAGGGGTTTGAGTGGACAACGGAGTGTCAGAAGGCTTTCAAGCAATTGGTAGAATATCTGGGACAACCTCTATTGTTAAGCAGCCCGGTTGTGGGTGAGAATTTATTCGTGTATCTCGCGGCCACAGAGTAGGCTGTGGCCGCTGTTTTAGTTAGGGAAGAATGTAACCTGCAAAAGCCTATTTATTATGTTTCCAAGGCCCTCACTGCAGTGGAAGGGTGCTATTTTAATGCAGAAAAAATTGACTTACTCGCTTGTTGTTGCTGCTTGGAAACTTCAGACTTATTTTTCTGTACATCCAATTATTGTTTACATAGACACACCTTTAAGGAAAATTCTGCATAAGCCGGATTCTTCTGGTCGTTTGCTCACCTGGTCAATAGAGTTAGCCGAGTTTCAGATTGACTACCAGCCTCGACGAGCTATTAAGGCACAGGCTTTAGCAGATTTCGTGGCTGAAACTAGTTTCAAGGATTCGGGCGACGAGGAAATATCCCCTCAGATTGTAAGCGTTCCTGTTCAGCGGCCTCGCCCAGATTACTACTGGGAGTTATATGTGGATGGATCAGCTAGCAAGTTAGAAGGCGGGGCAGGTTTCTTATTGGTTCCACCCAAGCAGGATATAGAGTTTGAGAAGGCTCTACGCTTCAAGTTTCCAGCAACTAACAATCAAGTGGAATATGAGGCTTTGATCATAGGGCTAGAGCTTGCACAAGATGTCGGTGTGCATGAGATCATGGTTTATTGTGACTCTCAATTGGTAGTCAATCAAGTCAAGGGTGACTGATCGTGTCTTATTTTAAATTTATTCCTTGCAAGTGGACAAGACTATTATAGAATAGCTTGGGAAGCAATGGTCGAACCACAGAGACAAGAAGATCACAAATAGCAAGATTATTGATAGCAATTATTAAACTAAGGGGGTTTTTATATTGATTTTATCTAAACTAATTATTATACTAAAGTTAACTAAATTAGTAGCAATTACAGGTTATGAAGATCTTATGGTGGGGAGAAATCCAGGATTAGGGTTTCACTTGTATCTCCTCTATAGCTTATTTTGATAAAGTATCATTCAATTTCTTGGGTTCGTTCACGAAAGATAGATATAGCCTGCTGAATTACCGTTTAGTCTCCATCTCCAAATAATTCGTCCATTCTATATCCTAGGCACAAGAACATATGGATCCTAACTGTCACTTAGGTCATATATGGAACCTGACCCTAACTTATCACTCTCGTGCATCGATAGGTTCAATTTATCATGATGGTGAGCCAGTGTACGACATATGCATATTGGTCATGCATTATCCACCTCTAGACCTCTAGGCCTTTATTACTCACGATTACATTCATTTGTTCAAAGCGAGATAATAAAGGGGTTGATAAACACCACGATCAACAAGAATTGAATGAATAAAAATAGATTAAAGCATAGATTCGATACAAGTTACCTCCTAACTCCTAGATTAATGGATGTTTAGCTCATCCATGAAGATAAACTGTACATGGAGATGAATGAATACATGGATCGATCTTCAAAACTGTAATTACAACAACTAAACTATGTTATACAAGCTAAATCCTATGCTAGAACTGTTTAAAACTACTTCTTGGACGTCCTTTGGCTTTGGCTACCGTCCTTTATTTATACCATGGAGTTGTAGGGGATTAGGAGTTTCAATTCAACTCAAAGACCTAAAAAAGACGGTTCTGGGCACCTTGCGGTCACAAGGTCATTACCCCTTGCGTCCGTAAGGGTCTTGATTTCGGGGGCTGACTTACTGCCTACCTTGCGAAGGCAAGGTCAAAATACCTTGCGGCCGCAAGGTAGCCAAAATGATCCTTTGCCGTTTTTCTTCAATTTACACTTTGGCCCCTTCTCGAAATCTTCACTAAAAGCCTCATACTTCATATAATTTCACCTAAAACCTTGAAACTCATAAAACAACTCAAAAACACATATCAGTAGCCAAAAGCCTCGTGGAATCGCTCAATTTAAATCATAAAAGCACCTGATATTGACGTATAAAATACATCGATCAGTGACTATGTTGTCATCATCCTGTTCTGGTTTAATATTGCGCGATGGTAAAAGAAATTCTGAAGGATTTCGATTACTGGGAGTTGGTCAGAATTGGTCTCGAGGATAACATGCGCGCGGATTATCTTTCGAAGATGGCTGAAGAGGAAATTCAATTTCTGCATCTCGGGGTCATGATCGAATACTTGGAGATATCGACGATAGAGAAAGAGGTAATCATGGACATTGAGCCTGCAACGAAATGCTGGATTGATGACTTAAAGGATTACATCGAGCAAGGAGTTTTGCCCGAGGATAAATCGGAAGCATGGACCATTCGGAAGCGAGCATGTCGGTATATTATTCTGGACAAAATCCTTTACAGGCGGAGGTCATATACCAGGCCTTTGCTCAGATGTGTGCGGCCAGAGATGACGGAGGGTGTTCTTGGGGAAATTCAGGAAGGAAAATGTGAAGGGCACCTGGGCCAGCGGTCATTGGCAGAAAAGGTATTGGCTGCAAATTTTTATTGGATTACTTTGAGGCGAGATGCAGAAACGTATGTTCGGCGGTGTGACAAGTGACACCGTTACGCTAATGTGCCTCGGTTACCTTCTACCGAGCAGACTCTAGTGGTGGCATCATGACCGTTTGATATGTGGGGAATTGATCTGATTGGCCCTTTCCCCTTGGCTCATTCGAAGTTTAAATATGCGGTGGTTGCTGTGGATTACTTCACGAAGTGGGTAGAAGCTAAGCCTTTGGCAACTATCAGTGAGGTCAATGTGATCGACTTCGTGCACGAGAATATTTGGTGTCGTTTTGATGTACCCCGGGCTATAGTTTCTGATCATGGGACTCAGTTTTCGGAGAAATTTTCAAAGGCATGCGAGCAGATGCGTGTGAAACACTAGCAGTCTTCCGCCGCATACCCTCAAGGTAATGGGCAGGCTGAGGCAGCTAACAAACAAGTTTTGCATGTCCTCAAAAGAAATCTTGAGGATAAAGCAGGGAGATGGGTGGATGAGTTGCCATCGGCCTTGTGGTCGGTCAGAACATCAGTCAGAGGGCCTACGGGTGAAACAACTTTTTCTCTTGCTTATGGGTCTGAGGCCATGGCCCTGGAAGAAATGTACTTACCAAATCATAGAGTATCTCATTATGATGCAGAATACAATCGTATAGCTCGGGAAGCTGATCTTGATTTGTTGGAGGAAAAGCGTGTTGAATCTAAGCTGAGAATGACGAACTACAAGCAGCGAGCAAAAGCCCACCACGACAAGCGAGTTCGGGGTCGGTCATTTGCTGTAGGCGATTGGGTCCTCCGTAAAATTGAAGCAACAGGCCATCTTGCAGAGTGGGAAAGCTCTCTCCTAATTGGGAAGGTCCTTTTCAAGTTGTCAAAATAGTCAGAGAATGGACCTATATGTTGCGAACAAGAGGAGGGCAGCGAGCTGAAACATCCGTGGCACGCAGATCATTTGAAGAAATATTATCATTGATGGGAAATGTGTAAGCGGTTTGTTCTTCCTTTTGCTTGATTGCAAGTGGGGGGGGGGGAAATAAATGAATGTTTTGGGCGTCATTTATTTTCTCACATCTATTGTGTTAATGTTATATTGATTATGCTTTTTAATGCGCATGGGTTTGTTACCTACTTGATTAAAAAGTTGGTGTTCGAGTGGTGTGCAATTATTAGCTCGATCATCCTCTTTTTTCACTAGAAAGAAATTTATGTTCGTGAAAAAGGTTTGGTGTTCTAGCTGGTTTCCTCGATTATGCCTTTTTCGGCGGGCTGGGTTTTTCCCTGCTCGTTTGAGGGGGTTAGTGTTCGAGAGCAATGAGTTTTTCTCTTCGTCAAGCTCGGTAAATACTTGTTTGATTGAGAAGATTGCGTTTGGAAAGTATTATAAAATACTCTATGGTGTCGTTTAGTAGTCAGGATTAAGGCCAGATAGGATTAATAAGCTGAGTTGCCTGATGTTTTGTACGCAATAGGTGGTCGGGATTAATAGCACGAGTTATCCGGATAAAGTCATTATCCCCTCACTATTAATACCAAGGGGGAGGGTGGTATTATTAACGCCCTCACAAAAAAAAATTGGGATTAACATTTGTAATCTCAAAACTACTCCCGATATACAAGTGAGGATTAATAGCGAGGGCACTAATAGTACTGGGATTAATAATACTGCTTATACTTGGCTAACTACCAAACAAGCCCTATGGATGCAAGCAATAACGTTAAAAAAAAGCTTGGAAATTACAAGACAAAAGATGAAATTGTTAGGGCAACAAATGTTAAAGTTACAAAGGTTATGGAATACATTTTAAGAGTCCGAAGGAATTTCTAGTGGGGCAGCAGTGGTCTCTTCTCCTTGGGCTTCCTTCCCGTCCACAATAACCACCACTTCACCATCGCCGGCAGCATGGGCAGCCATAGTTGCGGCCTCTTGTGGCTTGGCCATCCAGATCTGGGTCATCAGATCTGTTACTGTTATTTCGAAAGTCTTTGGAGGGGCCCAAGTAGTAAGCCTTTGTTGTATGTCTGATTGGGCTAGAGAGATCAGTTCATCCTCAGTGTAGGGTACTAAGGCGTGTCCCGGGCGAGCAGAGGGGCAGAAAGGGGTGTTAGTTCCCTATTCAGCGAGCATCTCGGGCCGAATATCCATCCTGCTACACGCTAACTGTCTCAAGACATGGTGCACCCCTTGGAGGAAGAAAGGGTAGGCCTCATCTTCAACACATGCTTGGAAGTCCTCGGAGTTTTTATAATCAGCTATTAAGGCTTCCTTTGCTCCTCGCTGGGTTGGCTCAACTCTTCCCTCAACTTCATCTCTTTCTCGGCAGCTTCAATCTTAGTCTGCTCCAGTTCGCTCACCGCGGCTCGGAGCTCTTTCCTCACTGCCCCAATGTTGTTGACAGCAGTTTCTTCAGATTTTTTGTAGAAGTTAAGGTGAGCCTCAAGAGTCCTCTTCTCCTCCTCAAGATTTGAAAGCTCAGTCACTTTCATACTTACGGCCTCTTCGCTCTGCTTGAGCTCAGCCCTGAGAGTGTTGACTTGTTTTTCGAGGCTGTTTTTCTCCACGGTTAGCGAGCTGGAGGATTTAAGATTGTCAAGAAGTCGGTCATATAGCAGCTCAGTTTTGGTGGCCACCTGAAAATAAAGGGCAAAGTTAAAAACAAAGCAGGTAGGGTTTATTCATTCTCACAGATGGCAAGGGAGTTAGTTACCTCAGCCATGCACATCCCGATCTCACCAATTAGGACTGAGCTGGAATGTTCGGCGCTTCTTTTTCGAATACCGGTATGACGAAGCCTTTTCACTATGCCCAGCCCGACCGTAGCAGCACGCCCTCTGCGTCTGTTCGTGTTAATGTTGGTCAATTCAGGAACATCGGTCAACTCGGCAATTATGTTGGCGGCAAGCTCCCGGGTCTCAAGCATATAAAAATTTTCTCTGTGCCATGAGGGCTTTCGGGAGCCAGACGTCTCAACCTGATCGTCTTTTTCTGTCCTCGATCTGGTTCTCCTGTCAGCTGCAAGTTCAGGGGCTGGATGCTTGCTTGGCAATATTTCAATGGTAGGGGTGGCCAAGGTAGCAGCAGCAGAGGTACTAGTAGCAGGGACATGCGGGGTTGAGACGGTTGTCGAGGTGGGAGTGACAGCCTGGCTAGGCTCGTTCCGTCCTCGATTCGTTCCACGACCTGTGTTTGTAGTAGGAACAGTGGGGAGAGGGACAGGCACTTGGGCGGTTAGCTGGGTGTTCCTCCTCGTCGAACCCCTCTTCATGGCTTGAAGAAATCTGTTGGAGTCTTCTAGCTGCCTCATATCTGCAAGAAAATTCATGGAGTTACAAAAATTTATGACTTAAAGTAAAGCATAAGGTGTGGGCATAGAAAAGTTAATGCGGACCATCCAGCGAAAAGACAGGGGTGCAATTGTTCCCAGCAAGCTCGCAGTCCGGGCACTCGTTGGGGAATTTTCCTCTGTGACAGTTGCCCCAATAGGGATGAGGATCTATGGCACCAATGGTGGCTCTGGGTTCTATTCCCTCTACAGGCCAGTTCAGTACACCGGCTAGACGTAGAAGGGAGGGATCAGATGTAAGGGCCACCCGGTCTTGTCCATTTTTTTCTTCCTTGACGCCGAGCAGATTCCTGAATGCTTTGGCTATTTGGGGTTCTCCTACCCGAAAAACATTCTTGTCATACTTGGCAATTTCCAAGTCTTCCAAATATGGAGCGAAAGGCCATCTGACCCGAGACTCAATGAGCATGGCTTTCCCATCCCAGGCATCAACTTTATTGGGCCCTTCGGTGAGGAGTTTGAAATAATTGGGGTTGGATCGACCAGTGATACGACCGCTTCTTTTTGTCTATGGAAAACAGAAAGAATTTCTTGAATAAGCTCATGTCGGGCTCGAACCCAAGTAACCGGCAAGCTACAGTATATGCAACCAGAAACCTCACGGTTGTGAGGGTCAGGTCGCAGGGAAGGGCATTGTTCAAAAGCAGGAATTCGGCGAAAAAGGGGTCCAGGGGAGTCTGAGGCTAACAAGGAAGAAGTCGAAGTAAAAGACCATACGGTCTCCTTGAAAGTTGTGCCCGTCCTTTTCGATGTCCAGGTCGAAGGCCTTTACTCGGTAATCTTTGGGGTCTATACCTAACGAGTAGAACCAGGCAGAAACGTCTTCTTCACATGTTAGGTCATCCCATTTAACTTGGGTAGGTACGTCGGTCGCGATTTGTTTGCCCTTAAGAACGTCAGGCCTCTTTCTTTTTGCTTGCAAACCGCTCGTGCTCGGAGGATTACTTCCAGTCCGCCTGTCTTCTTCAAAGTTAGTTTGCTCGGTCTCAGTCAGTTTATTCTCTAGTTCATTTGGGGCCTCATAAGCTTCTTCCACGCAAGTGTTGGGTTCTCTAGGATTTACCGGGGCCTCTTCTAGCTCGGTCCCTTCCGAGCTATGGGATTCGGTTTCAAAGTTCTCTTCGCTTTCGGTTGAGGCTCCGTGGTCGTAGCTACGCCCCTCGATTTCTGAGCCAGTTTCATCGCCGGAAGACATCCTATAGGAATCGAGGAATACACATTAGTTCTTGCACGTGAAAGCAAAAAAGAGCGAACAAGCAAAAACCCCGGTTAGGGTTTATTTTATGACCAGTGAACAGGGCACCGGTTATGTATTCCTCGATTCCCTCTTTGGGGTCTATGTGTGTAAAGCCCGTGAAATGTCTAGACTCGTGATGTTTTAAGGGTCGTGTCGTTTTGTGAAAATGGGAAGATCAAGATGAATAGAAAAGAAATGGGTATCAGACGCCCTAGTTTACAACAAATTGGTTTTCATATCATAACAAAATTGTCATCATATATCCAGTCGGCATCATTGAGCCCCAAAGTTAGGGTTCTAGCAGCGAAAATGAAAAAACATGAATGAAATAGGAATCCATTCTTGAATGTGGGTTTAAGACGAGAAGTACCTGTTGATTTGAATATTGAACTGGAGAGGGTCTTGGGAATCTTGATTTCGTGTACAGGTTACCTTGCTTCGGCTGAATGCAGAGGGAGTATGAGGATAGACGCCGAGTTTCTTCAAAATGCAGAAAAGTGTAAAGTGAAAGGGGTTTTATCTTTTTATAGTAGGGAAAACTATCACGGGGCAGTTATCGAGACAGCCGGGCGCATCAAGATGGCGTGGGAACCGAAGCGTTGCATTAAATGATGCCTCGGAACATGTGCACGCATGAGTGTAATGATGGCAAGAAGCGACCCGTCCTTTTAGTGTCAATCACGCCACTGGCTGGCACTCACTTATGATCCCTGGCTTCAGTGCAACCACTTATGAATGTTTTAAATGAATCAAATCGTATAAACGACCAGACTTGGAAAGTTCCAGGATACTTCTCCTCGCTCCGAGCATAGATACTCGCCAGACAAGGAGCAGGGGGCTACTGAACTGCCTGGCCCAATAAGCCCATACATCGGTCACGTGCCTAACACCCTTACTTTAGTCACGAGCGAAACTCGTGCACTCCACATAGTCTAAGTCAAAGTTATGGGCAGGCAGCGGCCAGACTTTGACCACCATGATCTAAAGGGCGAGCACTTAGTTCTCAGAAGTTTGGGGGCTGGGTAGATAGCGAGCTGGGGGCCAAGTGCTTAGTGGGCAAGTGTATAACGAGCATGCTTACCATTCTTGATTATGCAATAACGGTCATCTTGGATGTGGGCGGTTACTTTTGAGTAGAGCTGTCAAAATGGGTTGGGCCCGTTGGGTTGGCCTGCCCCGCCACTTAAAAAAAAAGGTTGGATTAGGAAAATATGAACCCATTAGGAGGTGGGTCAAACGGGTTGAGCCCGCGGCGGGTTGCGAGTTGAGGTGGGTCGGGGTCGGTTGACCCGCCATATATTAATTTCAAATAACCAATTCATAAGTTTGAAATAATTAGTTTAAATCATTTTTGCTCAAAATGTAAGATTATTTTTTATATCCAAAATATTAGTAAATGATTTTGAATTCGTTCAAAAAGTGGCACTTATAGCAACTGAAAATGTTAGAATAAGGTATATTAACCGCAATATTTATAGAAAGATGATTATAAGAATATACAAAAAGAATAATGATAAAATAGTTTCTTACTTATATTTTTTTCTCATTTTATACTATTAATATTAGAGAAAATTGTTAGAAAACACTATTAAAAATATAATTTTTTTAATGAATTGTGACATTTTTTTGTATTATTTATGATTATTTAGATTAATTGGGAAAAAAGTTGGTGGGTTGGCCCGCCTAACCCACAATCCAAGATGGGTTGGGTTGGGTTGACAATTTCCCGGCCCAACACATTTCATGGGTTGGCCCGCCCCACCCCTCCAAATGACAGGTTATAGCGGGTTGCGGGTTGATCCGCCCCGCCAACTCACCTTGACAGCTCTACTTCCGAGAAACTTGCTTCCACATTCAGGATGTGGCCATTAAGTTGGACATGACAGTTAATGTGTCCGCCAAACACACTTCGACATTGAATGAGAAGTTATTCAGCTCCCCACGAAGGCTATAAAACCCCTCGAATCAAAGGAGGGAGGTATGTGATTTTCTAACCAAGGCTAAACTTTGTCAAATTGCTTATTCAACTGAGTGATTACTAATTCTCACGCCGGAGGGCATTTGCAGGGTAAGCCCCTGCCTAGTTCACTGTTGGTGTTTGCTTTTCAGGGTTGGGCTTTTGGAGGTTTTGGATATAATTAAAGGCCACATATCCAATTTGCTAAGCCCAGTGTGTTCGTGGATTATTTTGCACACACACACACACACACATATATATATACAATTCTATTTAATTTATTATTTTAATTTTATTTTTTCACTTCATGTTGCTTATGTATAATTTGATTGAAAAATATATATGTCGTGCGTTTAACGTACATGTGTAAAGCTAGTTTAGACTAACAATAAATGTTATTTTTATATATTTTTAAGTTTTGTATTTTATAATTTGCTACTATATTTCAATTAAAAATTAATAGGTTAAGACATATAGTTAACTACTAGGTTATTACCCGTGCGATGCACGGTTGACTAAATGTTTTTTCTTAAACTTAATTTTTTAAATTGAATCTGCAAGCTATTTGGATAAACCAACAATAGTAAAATGTCCACATAATTAATAAATAAAATAAAGAGTAAGATCACACAAAATCATCAAACTAAAAATTCATACGAGTTGAGGAATCCTAATCAAATGAAACTTGTCTAAACAAAATGTGAAAAAAATCCCATTTTGGCAACAAAAAATGATAAAAATAAAAAACTTTTACCATGAAAATCAAAGAGTTTTAATCTATTGAAACACATCTAAATCAAATGTGATAAAATTTATTTGCAAAAAAAAAAAACTTCACCATGAAAATTTGGAGTCCTAATCAAGTGAAACACGTTAAAATCAAATGTGATAAAATCTATCTGTTATTAACCGATTTTGACAGCAAAATATGATATAAAAAAACATTTAACATGTATAAAGAAATCACCAGTTTTAAAATCTATCCGATTTTAATTTTTGGTAAAAAAAAATTATACACATATATTAGTATCGTATGCATGGTTATAATATTTATTTTTTTGCAAATGTTGTCATAATAAGATGATGTTCTAAACTTGTAATACATGATTTAAAAATTTTAATTAGAATAATTTGAAGAAAAAAAACGAAAAATAAGGTAAATATTAAAAATTCATCAAAGGAATATGAAATTGAAAGATTAAAATCTATGAGAATTGATAAAATCTATCTGCTAAAAAAAACTTTTACCTTGAAAATTTGGAGTGTTAATCAAATGAAACACGTTTAAATCAATTGTGATTAATAGTTTTTTTTTTTTGCAAAATTTGTTTATAATAAGATGATTTTCTAAACTTGTAATAAATTATTTAAAAAATTAATAAGACTAATTTGAAAAAAATGAAAAATAAGGTAAATATTAAAAATTGATCATATGAATATGAAATTGAAATATTAAAATCTTTGAGAATTGATAAAATCTATCCGCAAAAAACACCTTTACCATGAAAATTTAAATTCCTAATCAAGTGAAACACTTTAAAATCAAATGTGATAAAATCTATCTGGTATTAACCGATTTTGACAGAAAAAAATTGTAAAAAAGAAAAAAAAAACTTTTACCATGTATAAAGAAGACACCGGTTTTAAAATCTATAAGATTTTAATTTTTGGTAGAAAAAAAAAGAATTTATACACATGTATTTAGTACCGTATGCATGGTTTTAATAGTTTTTTTTGTTGCATATATTGTTATAAGAAGATGATTTTCTAAACTTGTAATAAATAATTAAAAATTAGAATTAGAATAATTTGAAAAAAAACGAAAAATAAAGTAAATATTCAAAAATTTATTTTATGAATATGTAATTAAAATATTAAAATCTATGAGAATTGATAAAAATCTATTTGCAAAAATAAATTTTACTATGAAAATTTGGAGCATAATCAAGTGAAACATGTTTAAGTCAAATATGATAAAATATAGCTGGAATTAACCGATTTTGGCAAAGAAAATTTATTTTTTTAAAAAAATTACCATGCATAAAGGAGGCACCGATTTTAAAATCTATCCGGTTTTAATTTTTTGTAGGAAGTTTTTTCGATATATATATATATATATATATATATATATATATATATATATATATATATATATATATATATAGTACCGTATGCTCGGCTTTAATAGTTTTTTTTTTACAAAAATTGTTTTTAATAAGATGATTTTCTAAACTTGTAATAAATAATTAAAAAAATTAATAAGACTAATTTGAAAAAAATTGAAAAATAAGGTAAATATTCAAAATTGATCATATGATATGTAATTGAAAGATTAAAATCTATGAGAATTGATAAAATTTATCCATAAAAAATCACTTATACCATGAAAATTTCAAGTCTTAATCAAGTGAAACGCGTCTAAATCAAATGTGATAAATCTATCTTGTACTAACCGATTTTGGCAAAGAAAAGATGATAAAAAACTTTTGCATATATAAAGGAGACACCTAATCTATCCGGTTTAATTTTTGGTAGCTAAAAAAAAGGAAAAAAAATTACAACTTCACAAGAAGGTGATACGTGGAAACACAAAATTCCTTTAAAACTTTAAGCATTCAACAGAAAGTTGTTTTAATAATATTTAATAAATAATTAATAGATTAGTAATTAATATTCAATAAATATAGATTAATAAAAGAACAAATAACATTAAGTTGTCTCGTGGATAATTTCTATAAATTAAACAATATGAAAATGAAAAGAAATTGAAATTGAAGAGTTTTTGTCAAATTAAACTTGTCTAAATTGCATATGATAAAATCTAGTTTAATTAAGCAATATTTAAAAAATATATAAACAAAATCTTAAATCTCTAACATAATTTACTCGTAAAACTATATTCTAAATCTGTTTTATCTTATCAAATTAGTTTTTAGAAATTTTATCTTATCTAGTTAGATTTAAGATTTTTATCTTATACTAATCGATTTTGGAAAAAAGAACAAAACTTTTACCATTTCGAAGGTGACACGTGTTAGCACAAAATCTCTTTTAAAACTTTGAACTTTTCACAGAAAGCCGCCACGTGGCAGCAGCGGATTCTTAACAAAATATTTTTACACTCAAATTCAAAGTGATCCTTAAGAATCATATTAATATATCCTACTCCATCTGTACCCAAATTATTGTTCCGTTTTTCATCTTTCGTTCATCTCAAAATAATAGTTTTTTTTTGAAATTATTCATTTTAGGACAATACTTTTACCACTTTACCCTTACTTTTTCATCGTACCTTAATTATATAGCACATATACATAAGCTTTAAAATAAACTATATATCAAACTAATATTAATAATTTAGTCAAAAATATATTTTTTTAAATCGTACATCAAATCCATTAAAACGATAATTTAGGACAGATGGAGTAATATATATACTTCGTACGTGCACGTATTGATGCATTGATCTTTTTCATCTTTTGTACTATCTCCCTCCCTCTTTCTCTCTCTCTCTCTCTCTCATTCTTGGTTGGGATGTGGTTTTGGGCTGAGATGTGGTCAAGTTTAAAACAAACTTATTAGAGCATCCCCAAATGAGCTTCTTAGTGCTTTGATAATTATGCTAGTGACCACATATTGTTCACTTAGGAGAGAGAGATATATATAAAGTGGTCTCCCTTCACTCTTAACTTCCTAATTAGGAAGTTACTTTTGGGGCGTAAAGGCTGGGGGGAGGTGGGCGTGGGTGTGTGTGTGGTGGGGGGGGAAGAGTTTTTTATTTTATTTGGGATGGTGCTAAATTTAATATTTTTTGTGTAAAAAGTTGTGTAAGAATAATATACAATGGGAAAATTTATTCTTAAGTATGTAAGAAGAGAAAAGTGTGTAGGTAACAATGAGACCCAGTTAAAAAGTTGTATTAAGAAATTAAACATTGAGGGTGCTCGTAGTCTCTTATTCCAGAATGTCAAATTTTGTCACTATCTCAGGGTAAGGTATTAATCAATGGTTATTGTTTTTTCACCAATCACTCTTGATTTTATATATCCACGGATTCCTTGTCCGCTTCATACTCATTTCTTTTGTTTTGGGTAAAAATTCCGCTTGAAAATCAATTTTTAAAACAATAATATTTTAATAGCCCATTAGCAAGAACCGACACTTTTTTTTAAAAAAATTGACTTTTTAAGTAAAATATCTCAAAATAAAATAATGAACTCTTTACTTGGAACATAGTGAGTATATAACTAACATTAATGTTAATCATAATTACAAAAATGTTTTACCATAATTAATATGTTAATATCTGAAGGGTAAATTAAAATGTTACGAAAAGCGATAAGCATAACTTTTTAGAAACAAATTATTAAAGTAAAACTTTTTGCCTAAGCGAAAAGGTGTAACAAATTTGGTTTTCATGAATTACAATCTTGTATACGATGCTACACAATTTAGTTTTGGGTCGTTCCTTGCGGTTTGTAGGATATTTGGGCTTATGTGAAAGTATAATCTTATAGAAACCTGTCAAAACAAAAACACTTTAAAAGGAATGCAAGGCAGGGCCTCGCGAAACCCTTCAGACGTGAGATTAAGTATTAAGTATTAAGCTTGTAGAAAACAAAATGACATAGTTTCAGTGTGTAAAAGTGAGCGTACCTTTGGAATGAAGCATTGTAAGGTATATATAGCCCTTTTGAGAATGAAATCCGGGCTGAGTAATTACTATGGAGAGTTTATATGCCTTTATGACCTTAAATGCGGGTTGACCACGTAACTGACGGAGTCGTGGCTTAAATCTCGGGCTCGAGAGTTATCAGACAGTTAAGCTTGGAATGAATCTGGTTCCTTCAAGCAGCCTTGATCCCTGTTCGGTCAGATCGATAGGAAGATTCCTGCTCGGGATGTATTTAGGATGTTTACCCCAGGTTATCCTGCTCGGGTGACCTTTTTCCTGGTCCCTGTTCTCCACGTGAAGACATATGTGCTCGGCTTGTGACCAGGATTTGTGCCGAGCTTATCAGTATCATTGATAAAAAATAGGTCTAACAATTGGGTGAGTTGAAATGAGTTGGAATATATAATGAGTTAAAACATGTCGAAACCCGTTAGAACACAAATGTCAAACGAGTTGAAATGAGTTGGGTCGGAAAGGGTCGAGTGGAAACGTGTAACGAAGTTAAAAGGCCTAATTCGCCTCAACTCGACTTTTCCCCTTAAAAAAACATAAATTTATAGAATAAAAAGCCACGGATCAAAATGGGTAACGGGGCTAGCTTTAACCCAATACAACCCGTTAATATTATTGGGTCAAAATAGATTACCTGTTTCAACCCAAAAATATTACTCCCTTTGTTCCTAAATTATCGTCCTAGTTGATCTGACGTACGGATTAAAAAAAACAATTGACTTGATTATTTATATTTGTTTAATATGTAGTTTTCTTTAGGGATAAGTGTACCATTAGTCCCTGAACTTTGGCCGAGCACACCATTAGTCCCCGACCTTTCAAAAGTTTCACCACCGACCAAAGTAGGGCTTTTTGGCTCATCGGTGGTCCCTAGCCCTCACGCCGCTTATTATCACCGTTAATGATCAATTGTGCATCTCACGTGAGGGCTTTTCTGCCTTTTCCGTAGGCTTCAAACATCGTGGACTAAAGGTACACTTAGCCCATTAACCGACAATCGATATTGAGAAAATTTTCGCTTAGGCTTAGGTTTCACTTGCGATTGTGTGAGAAATTGAGCAAATTAGGGTTCATAAGGTGAATTGAGGAACAACTGAAGGTTTGGAATCAAGTTTCGCTGTAAGATGGCTACTGTATGGGATATTCGGCAATCACACTGGCCTATGGATCGCGATAGCTCATATTGTAAGTATCTCTTTATCCCCTTCTCGCCAACAATGACTTCGATATTTGATATGAAATATTATTTTGTGTATTTATGGGAATTTGTCCCCACTCCCTTCGCTTTTTGTTTATCCCCTTTTTGAAATGTTTGATGTTGTCCCCGGCCCATAATCCTCGGTCAATAGTTGGGTAGTTGTGGTCCTTTTTTGTTTGTTTACATTTGTTAAGTATTCGCTTTGCCATGGACCATGTTGCTTTATGTTTGTATGTAGGTCTTTATTATATGTCTTTATATATGTCTTTATGTAGGAAAGTGTAGGAAGGTTTCATGATTTATGTCTTTATAACACTTTCTTAGCTATGTTTATAACACTTTCTTAGCTCACAATAGTTGGGTAGTTGGTTATAAGAGTTGTGTTGTGGTCCTTTTTGTTTGTTTACATTTGTTAAGTTTGTGCTTTGGCTTTGTGGACCATGTTCATTTATGTTTGTATGTATGTCAAATGGTTTATGTCTTTATATATGTCTTTATGTATGCATGTATGTATGTTTTTATGTACATATGTATATATGTATGTAGTTAAATATGTGTATGTCTTTTGTCTTTATGCGCCAATCAGATCTGTTTTTTACCTTGAAAGTCCATCATGGGGTCACTTTTCATGTAATCCGTGGTATACACCGGAGGGAAAATTGATTATGTTGACTATCTGATGAATGAAGACTTAAGGATGAGTGTGATTCATAAGATTTTAGAGAAATTAGGAATTGTGGGTGAGACTAGGTTTTATTACTTTTTAGAGCCAGGGTTTAGCTTGGAGAGAGGGTTAAAACTATTTGCAGATGATGAGTCTTTAAAAACTATAGATGGTTGGGTGAAGGTTGAAAAGAAATTCGCTTATTTGTTGAGATTGACTTTTCTCGGTTATGTGGCTTTGGAAAAGGTTAGTGAGGAACCAAATATAGATGTTACTAAGTAGGTGGGGAATACAATGAAAAAGAGGACATTGTCTTCATATATTGTTAGTGATGATGTTGACATCATTGATGAACTTGAGCATGAGGTTGCAAATGATCCAATCGAATCAAGAAGTGAGGATGAGTCACCGTCAATCTAACTGTAGCCTCGAGGCCGAGGTTGAAGATGATTTAGAGAGTGAGAATGACATCTCAGATAATGATGAAGTTCATGATTTAATTGGAAGTGGATTTCAACAGAGAGTGGACAAGGGTAAAGGTAAAGTAGGTTATCATGATGAGAGTGATGATGTCAGTTCAGAATATGCAGATACAGATGAGTTGAGGAGTTTAGGCACAACAGATGAGGAAGGAGAGTTCACTAGACGGGAAAATGCAAAATCCAAACGCCCACGCTTAATATGGACACCGATTTGAAGGACCCAAAGTTTCAAGTAGGGATGACATATACATCAGCTAAGGATGTTAGGACTGCCATTTACTCATATGCAATTGCAAATAGGAGGGATGTGATATTAAAAAAGAATGACAAGCGTAGAATCGTGGCAATATGTAGGGAATAAGTGCATGCCCATGGGCATACAATGTGAGTTATAGTGAAATGAACGATGATTGGGAAATCGTAACCTATAAGGATGAGCACATGTGCAACCGACTCGTCAAATTAGATATGCAATGCCTTCTTGGCTTGCAAATGAATATATGGAGGCTATTAGATCAACTCCTCGCCTACGTGAGTCTTTTAGATTACATGTGAGGACGCACAAGTCACTTGATATATCTAAGAGTCAAGCATACGAGCTAAGAAGATTGCGAGAGGATTTGATATATGGAAATCATGCGTAACAATATGGGCTTCTTAGGGACTATGTAGGTGAGGTTTTAAGAACAAATCCTGGGTCAACAATAAAACTTGAATTTGAGGATTATAATGAAGAAGACACCGTCGCTTCAAGAGATTATATTGTTGTCTTGGGGCTTTAAAGGAAGGTTTCATGAGTGGGTGTAGGAAGTGTTAGGATTTGATGGAGCCTTTCTCAAAGGTCCATTTCCAGACAATTACTTTCGTAGCTGGCATTGATGCTGACAATGGATGTATCCAGTGGCTTATGCTGTGGTTGAGACAGAGAATAAAGATTCTTGGAAATGGTTTCTTGAACTAATAGTTGATGAATTTGAAATCACCAACCAGCAGCATTGGGTTTTCATTTCTGATGAACAGAAGGTAAAATATACATGGTTAATATTTATTTGTTAATTAATTTATTTGTTAATATATATTTTTTTGATCTTAATTGCATTTTATGTGGTCTAGTTCCAGCTATATGAAGAGATATTACCCGGGTAGAACATAGGTGGTGTCTTCAACACATATTCAGTAACTTTAGAAAATCTCATAGGGGAAAGGCATTGAAGGACCTGTTATTCAGATGTGCTAGAGCAAGTAATCAAAGGCATTTGGAGAGTGTTAGGAAAGAATTTGAAAAGACAGATGTCAAGGCATATCAAGGCCTTTGGAAAGGATCCTAGACATTGGTGTAAAGCTTGTTGACCGGCAAGTGTGAAATTTCAATGAACAATCCGTGTGTGAAAGCTTCAATGGATTTATTATTTCACTAGGTCTAGGGCTATTATTAGCATGCTAGAAACAATTAGAAACTTGTTAATGAAGAGGATTGTCAAGAAGAAGGCTGAAATAAAAAACAAAGTTGGTCCACTATGTAGTAGGGTACAAGAAAATTTTGAGAAGATAAAGACGATGTTATTTGACGCTCATGGAATGGAGGTCGGTGGTACCAAAGTTAGAGGGCCTTGGGGAGAACAATGCATGGTTTCACTAACGCTAGAACTTGTAGTTGTGGGAGATGGGACTTAACAGAATTCCTTGCAAGCGCTTCTTTCGCAATCTACTTAGAAGGTTCAAATGGAGGTAATGGTGTGCCTGAAGATTGGGTTCATGACTACTACACTTTGAAAATGCAAGATAAAATCTATTCACACACCATCAATCCTATAAATGGGAAAGATATGTGGGAACACCAAGAATATATTCCAATTGTTGCCCCTGCAAGATGTGCACAACCTGGCAGACCTAGAAAATTGAGAGTAAGAGACCCAAATGAAATACCAATAGGTAACAAAGGAAGAAGGGGTAGACAGATGAGTTGCCAAAGATGTGGAAATTATGGTCACAACTTGAGGAGTTGCAGAGGTCAAGGCTTTCATGGTTGCATGAATCAACAAACTAGGAAGAAACATAAAAAGAATCTGGTCATGCCTCATTGAACAAGTAAGTTGTATATTTTACAATTTCATTTAATTTTTACCGTGGTTTGATTAACATTGGTGTTTTTTTTCGTGTGGAAATTAATGCTCAAGTAGCATGTGACATTGGCAATCCAGCTTGAAAGGAGTTCTCGTGTAATTTTTTATTTTCACTAACAATTTCATGATTTACAAACAATGTTTATTATGAATTGCTTAGATTAAGTGTATTTGTAGGCGTAGCAAGAAAAGGCAAAGGAAGTGGCGAGAGGAATTGGTAAGACAGACCGGCAAGGGGGAAGCACTGGCAGGGACAATTCTAATTCTACAATAGAAGTAAGTTTTGTTCTACTTTTACATTTTTCAAACATTCTCAACCTAGGAAACAAGTTTGACATGTTTTGATGTATGAATTTTTAGGGACTTCCAACTCAAGCCAAGGCAAAAGGAAGGGGTATGTGCAGAGGAAAGAATTCTCAACCAAGCCCAAATGTTGGGATTACAAGTGTGCAATCAGTGGTACAACCATCAACTGGATCACAAACCCAACCTCCAAGTTTCATGTTAAATGGATCAACCATTGTAACAACTGAAGGTTTGTTGGAATGGGCTGCCAAGGAAAGGGAAGCAAGACAAAAGAAGAAAGGCAAGGCTTGGAACATCAACATATTTAGACATTTAAGTTGTAATGTTTCATGAACAATGGTGTTAGTACTTGTATATTTTGAGGCTTTGAGCCTAAAAACGTAATAGGTACAACCATATTTTTGTGGCTTTTGAGCCTAAACAACACCGGTGTTAGTACTTGTATATTTTTGAAGCTTTTCAGCCTAGAAAACGAATTGGTAATGCTATTAGGTGTCGGATTTGTATATTTTGTGGCTTTGTAAATTCAAATCCACGCTTGGTGTTCAATTCAGTCGCTTTGGTTTGTTGCCTTGAACAATGTATACTCTTATACATATTAGGTAAAGGATGATGTTTACACACCATTAATGGCAACCTAACTATCACCATTGATGAACCAAGACACAAAACATAATTTATACAATTTACAACATTGCATTGATGAACCAAGGCAACAAATGGACTAAGACAAAACACAATCTACAAGCATATTGGCAAACAAACCATATTGGCAAACAATACAACACAACCCCCATGTTGATATAACATTGCCAAAAAAAAAACTCATACAACACATCCCCTGTTCTCTGTTCTATTGATATACAAAACATTGCCAAAAAAACAAAAAAAAAACACTCACCACTTCCTAACTAGTCATCAAGATTACAATGATGAACCAAGACACAAAAATCAATCTACAAGCATACCATTTGAATTTTATTATCATTGGCAAACAAACCATATTTGCAAATCATACAACACAACCCCCTCGTTCTATTGATATAACAACAAGCCAAAAAAAAGAAACTCATACAACACACCCCATCTTCCATGTTCTACTAACATTACAACATTGCCATAAATACACACTCCCCACTTCCTAACCACTAATCATCAAGATTGCAATGATGAACCAAGACACAATCAACACCACCCACATCCACCTTTGTTTTGCATTTTGTCTTGCAATAGTAGCTTCATAGTGATTCACTCTTTTAAGGAGACCTGGGATGATTACCCTTCCTCTTTTCACACATAGGTGGGTCAAGCCACCTAAAATATTTACAACCCTTTCTCGCAAAGAAATAATAGAATAAACATTATCCACAAAGAAACAATAGAGTCAAGAAACTCGATCTCCTACACAAAAGACGAAATTTAGAGCAAATATAATAGGTAAACTACTTCCATACACAACATACTTGGTAAACAGATTCCATACCTAAATTGGCGAAAATAATTCCAAATTAAAAACATCTTACCTCACGTGAACATGAACAAAAACGCCTTCCGTGGTTTGTATCGCCAAGCAGCTTTGATGACTACCCTTGCTCCACATGCGCAATATAGGTCTCCCGTGTCTCCCATTTTCGCTCTTTCCCGGTTTGGAGTTTTGTTTTTGATGGATTTTATATATAACCGAGAAAGAAGACATGAGATAGATGGCGGGAAGACTTCGCGCCAGACAACTACCCATGGAAAAGACAGAAAAGCCCTCACGTGAGATGCACAATTGATCATTAACGGTGATAATAAACGGCGTGAGGGGCTAGGGACCACCGATGAGCCAAAAAGCCCTACTTTGGTCAGTGGTGAAACTTTTGAAAGGTCGGGGACTAATGGTGTGCTCGGCCAAAGTTCAGGGACTAATGGTACACTTATCCCTTTTCTTTAAAGTCATGTATATGTGACCCATAATTAAAATATGGTAAAAAAGTAAGTATAAAGTGATAAAAATGATGTTATAAAAAGATAAGTTTCAAACTGGACAATTATTTTGAGACAGATGAAAAAATGAAAAAATATAATAATTTAGGGACGGAGGGAATAATAAATTAGGTTGGGTTGGATAAAGTAATTAGTGAATTGAGTTTGATAGGTTAACGAGTAATACGTAATGAATTGTAATTATTAAACCTAGTAAAAATATACACTATTTAAGGCATAGAATTTAAACCACTAACGCCTAGATTTCATGAATACAACAATTTCTATAAATACTTAGACTATAAATACTTAAAAATTCATGTACAGTTTGTTCAATTTTGGACAGTTATTTTGGCGCGATCGAGTTACCGCATGTGCTGCCGTCCTTATCTAGTTAGCTCCGCAGAAACGCTGGGACCCACCCACCTGCCCAACGCTCTACTCACTTCCTCATGACTCCGACCGACAAACACAAACACGCAATACTACAGTGACCGGTCTCTCCACACACTCTGTGATCAAGGAAGATGCTCATATTGGCCGTTGCCAAATTCTAGGGTTTAACTGCGACAATGGCGGGGATAGGGAAGATGGTGCTGGACAAAGGTTGGCTAGCTGCTCGATCCACTGAGGTTGAACTCACCGGAGTTCAGCTCACCACCACTCATCCTCCCTCCGCCTCCACTTCTCCATGGATGGATGCTGTAATTCCTGGAACGTAATCTCTCTTCCACTCCATTTATCTCACTCTTTTGTGACTTATGTTCCAATATTGGCCTTGTTTTGATCATTAAGTTACCTATTTTATGCATTTCAGTTGACTTGACTTGATCAATCAGATATTTTTGTTCCAAAACTGATGATCGAATTTTGTTGTAGAGAATGTCAAGATGCATTATTTTGTTCATATCAAAAAAATTATGAGTTGATATTATCTACTTTGTTTCTCCAAAATTTAGGATTGTTCAATGTTCCGTAGGCTTTTGTGAAGTCATGTACTCCCTCCACTCCGGGGCAAATAGTGGACTGTATTATTTTGAGGTGTTTCATTTTAATAATCCATTTTCAAAAAAATATGTTCGTCATCTCCTTAACATTTCAACTTTACCTTCCACATTTGATACTAACATATTGATTATGCTTAATTATGACTCTCTCTTATGCTAATTATATATCCCTTAATAATTAGACTTTCAAATATGTACTCTTTGGGTGGAACGAAGGGAGTAATTACTGATAAGAAAGAAAGATAAAAACAAACTTCAAATCATGGAAGTTTTCATATCTGTCACTATTCTTTATTACTTGATGTATCCGTTAACTTGGAAATGCTATCTCTTGCATATTAAGAATTATTTTAGTCCATAAACAACCTCCATCTTCTTGTTTTTTTTCTACAATTTAACTTTCTTGCTTTAGTATCTGTTTGGTTTCAGTATTGTTGAGGGAAGGTAGAAAAGTACGTAATGATTTACATTTTTGTTTTTGGTTACAAAGGAAAATGGCACAACAATAAGAATAGAAGGAAAGCAATCAAACATGCAATCCCTTCCCCCCCCCCTCTTTGGGTGTTGTGTAATTATCTCTAAACAATTTTTCTTACTTGTATGGAGGGGAGAAAGGATGTTGAACCATATCCTTTCTCCTACTTTTCTTTTCCATTTGTTTTCTTAGTCACAAAATCAACTTACCAAATTGGGTGTCCTTGACCAACATATATACAAGCCCCTGAATTTGTTCACAAATTTTCCTGCTATGCCAATCATGATTATGAAATATCAGACAAGAAAATTATTTAAGTTATTGATTTATATATCCTATTGCTGTTTATGGAATTAATGTGAACCTCAGAGAATCTAATAAGTGAATTGTTTTAGTCTTACGTTGTTACATGGGCATGTTACTTGTGCTAGAATTTCATGGAAATAGAAATATGACAAAACTTTGTCTCAACCTACAGAGACATTCCCCCCCTCTCCCCAATAAAAAAATAAAAATAAATATATAAACTGTCATCTACCAATATACAAGCCAGAAGCATGAAATTTTACTTTGTTTTTTCTTCTCTCTCTTTTAGTTCATTTACAGGCTTAGCCTAACGTTATTTGATTGGCAGTGTTCTGGCGACGCTTCTGAAGAACAACCTCATTCCAGATCCTTTTTATGGGTTGGAGAATGAATCCATCTTAGACATAGCTGATTCAGGGAGGGAATATTACACATTCTGGTTTTTCACAACTTTTCAATGTAAACTGGTATGGAATGTTTTTGAGAAGATAAGTGTGTATCTATTTGCAATTTAATTTGCTTCACTGCTGTTTTTTTTTTTTGTTTGATAAGTAAATAAAAAACATAGTAGAAACCTACCTTTGAGGAGCCAAATGGCCTCCTCAAACAAAGATACTGTACTTTAGGCTGCTCACATTGAGCTCCTTCAGCCAGCCCTCGTGAGGCTTACCTTGTGCACCGAGTCTTTCTTTTTAGGCAAGAGAACTCAGGCAAAGACCTTGAAGCCTTTGGTCCCCATACCAACGGGCATATTTATCTATCAAAAAAAAAAAAAAAAAAAGAAAAGACTTTGATGCATTTGATGAACATGATATTGGGTTGTTAAGGTACCAACCCATCTAAAAGCTTAATATATTAGAGAGAGGACCGGCCTTTGAATATCATGCTTTAACATGCTTATCCCACGCTCAATAATCAATTACAATATAAGCAATTAGAATAATTTTCCAGGTATGTTTAGACAAGTTCATTTAGTTAGTGGTTCTACATGTTGCTGTTGAGAAACAAGAACCTTTATTTTACACGTGTACAATTTTTAGTCTTCTCTGCGCTTGTTGCGTTTATGTGCCTCCATAATATAGTTTTTTCTTGTTCCTCTTCTTACTCTCACTATATGCAACAAAATAATTTCCCATTATGTACAATGAATAGTGATATTTATAATTTATATTTTGTTGTTTGATCTCTTGAAATTCTTTCAGTCAGGTAGTCAGCACGTTGACCTGAATTTCCGGGCTATCAATTACTCTGCAGAGGTATACTTGAACGGGCACCAAAAGGTCTTGCCAAAGGGAATGTTTCGCAGACATTCTCTTGATGTGACCGATATTCTGCATCCTGATGGTCAAAATTTGCTTGCGGTTCTTGTTCACCCTCCTGATCATCCGGGGAGGATTCCTCATGAGGGGGGCCAAGGTGGTGATCACGAGGTATGATCTATCTCCATTTTATCATATAATTTTTATCCGTTGAACAGTAACCCGGCTGCATTAATCCAATACAGAGTCACTAAATTGAAAGGGTCTTTTAAAATATTAGTTCTGGATTAGAGAATCTTTTCATATTTTTAAGAAATAAATGAAAAAGATATATGGTGTCCTATAGCTCATTGAACTATGTTAGGTTGCGACTCCCTTTCCAAACAATAAGGCTCTTCCATTTTCAAAAGAATAGAAAGTAATCATCATCGCAAAAGCTTCAATTAATCAAAGTCCAACTGATATCCAAGGAAAGACAAATGGTGCGGTGACATAGAGTTGTGGAGATTATTTCCGGATTTGTTTAACATAGCCAACGATAAGAACTGCTTTGTTAATATAGTGCTTCATGGAGGACAACAAGGTGGTTTGGAGTCCTTCATTTCGTAGGAATTTCCATGACTTGGAAATGGAATCATGTGTGCTTTTTTTCAATTTTCTCTATTCCGTGACTGTTGGCAGGCAATTGGAGGATAAGGTGTGGTGGCAGGGTCCTAAAGACAAAAGATTTTCTGTCAAATCTTACTTTGAGTCTTTGTCGCCCAAAAATGGTTCTTTATTTCCTTGGATATCAGTTTGGAAATCCAGAGCTCCTAGTCGGGTAGCGGTTTTTGCTTGGGAGGCTTGCTATGAAGCCATTCTTACTGGTGATAATTTGAGAAGAAGACATAATACTTACGTGAATTGGTGCTATATGTGTAAAGGCAATGAGGAAAATATTAACCATCTGCCCATTCGTTGTTCTGTAGCTAAGGATCTTTGGAACCTTATCTTTGGGCTCTTCAATATTTCGTGGGGTATGCCTAGATCAACGAAAAGCTGGGCTTTTTATAAATGGAGGAGAGGGAATTTATCTTGGCAAACATCTCTTTTGTGTGCGTGTTGGACCATTTGGCTTGAAAGGAATAGAAGGGTTTTTGATAACAAGGAAAGGTCCTTGTCGCAGTTGAAAGACACAGTGTTGCGAACCCTCCCGTCTTGGTGTTCAGTAGATGTTAATACTTCAATTTCTCACCCTTATCCTTTGTAGATTTTGTTAATAGTCTCTCCTTAGATTAGTTTACTGTGTATACTCCTAGTGTACAAGGATGCGCCACCTTTTTTGACGCTTCTAATATATAATATTCTTAATTATCACCAAAAAAAAAAGTCCAACTTTCCTCACTTAGTTTGTAGTTACTCTACAAAAACGAATAAATCAATGAGTAAACTTTTTGAGCATGAATAAATTGGGAAAACTGAGTTCCATCGGTCACTTTCCCAATAAATCTCACAACACCAAATGAAATCAATAAGAGACCGGGCAGATGCCGAAGAACCTGGCGAGACACTTAATGGTAACATGTACACGCAATCATACTTGGGTACTTGCCTTTTTTGTCATTACCTGTCTAATTATACAATCTTGTTTATGCTCTTAATCATACTTACATATCCATTTTTACGTTAGGTGTTTCTATCTTCAGACTGCACCCTAATATTTACTTGTATTCATTTTAGATTGGGAAAGATGTTGCCACACAGTATGTTGAGGGATGGGATTGGATGGCTCCTATAAGGTGACAACTTTTTTATAAATTCTGGAACCATGGATTGATATTTTCTTGCTTTCTTGCATCTTCACATTTGTTTCATCGAGTACTTCTGCTTTATAGAGCTGCATGGATCTCTCGAGGGACCAGTGCATTGATAGTTGTATCGACTTACTATTAATTGATGACTTTCTTGTAGATTAAGTATGATCATATTATTTTCATATTTATCATCTGCTGGTACTCTCTCTCTCTCTCTCTCTCTGGTGCCACTGAGGTCTAATGACCGGTGATAGGTGGTATAGTGGAGGGGTAATTGGTGATTTTACAGGTGGTTAAGAAGTTGGTATTAACAGACGCAGATGATGGTGCTAAGGAATGCGCTAATGGTGGGGGCTTATGCTAGTTGCAACTGGCCGATAGTAGACATTATGGAAGTTGGGTTATCTGTCAAACGATGAATAGAGAAAAATGTAGTGGAAGGGGTGTTTTGTCGCAACACATTTGTTGGCCTCCGATGCTTGTGTTGTGGGTGGCAATTTTTTTATCCATTCCACTAACCCATCCATTTTATCCATTAAAAATGATTTATTGGGTTGATCGTTTAAGAACCCAATATTGTAATGGGTTTGAATGGGTAACCTGATAAGTACCCAATGTTATAATAGGTATTATGGGTTCTGTTAGTAATTGGGCTTGTGGCCCGATTAATTACTTCCGCCCACATGGAATGTATTTATATTATTATTATTGGTTAATTAGTTTCCTAATCCGAATGGGTTTAGGATTGACTTAACCTACAAAAAATAGGGTTTCTTGGTAATAATATAAATAGGGCAACTAAAGGGATAAAACCCTAAGACCAACAATCTGAAGAAGACGCCTTCTTCATCAGGCCGCTCTCTCTCTCTCCTAAATATATCTCACCAAATACTCCTCTAGCCTAACCATCAAGAGGCTTGGATTTGCGGTAGAACCAAGATTGATATCCGTGCTCGTGATATCAATCCGACGAGAGACTTGCGGTGTTTGTTGATCGTGACATACGAAGATCGTAGCTCAGGCCGAAAGTCTTTCACTTCGCTCAAAATTCAAGTTCGCATAAGGTAACTCATGATTACTGTTTGATATATGTTTAGATATATCCTTCATTGGTATCAAAGCCTATACGCTTGATTGCTCGTATCGTTATGCCATGAATTGCATGCTTTTGTTTTTAGGTTTGTTTAAAAGTTTTACCCGATAACGAACCAAATGAGTTTTATTATTTTATGTGTAAATTTTTTTTATTTTGGAGAAAAAATTATATGTCTGAAGTTCCCTACGACGAGGCGAACAACATACTAAATTCTCGTTGAATTCCGTTGGGTATTTTTCAAAATATCGCAAACCCAAGTTTTGTTGAAAATTGATTTTTCCGAAACTTTGCATGCTGTTATGACATGTTTATGCTCAGAAAATCGTGATCTTATGGACTCAGCATTGTAGTACTCGCGAGGGCTTTCCAACGACATATTATATCCTTAATTTGGACTTAAAATGAACGCTTTATGGCCTCAAGGGTTCATTGCGGATCACGCTCGCGAATCGATTTTAGGGTTAAAAATTGACGCCAAAACGGCCCCCACTCGGCCTCGATGTACGTGCCTTTTGTGGCACTCCTTTCGATGTAAAAAGTACATCACGAAAGTACTCGATGAGACGAATCCAACGCCACCGCCCGTGAGATCATCTGAGCACCGAGCACCTAAGGCTGCAGGGACCTCACGCCTCGCCGGGCGCGTGGAAGGACAGAAGGATGACCAGCCAATCCGTTGATCGTCAACAATCAACAAGCACCGATGACGTGTTTGCCACTCCAGCATGGGACCCATCCATTGACTCGCTTTGATGACGCCGATGACGCCACCGCCACGCCATCATGACGCCGGCATGACGCTCGGTCTGCCCGCCACCGCCACATCATTCGTGACGCCGCCCTACGCCCGGCCACTGTCCATGGAGCCCACACGCGGTGGCGGCGTGTAGGCCCGTGCGGCGCTTGTGATGCTCCGCTTTTGGAAAGCCGCGGCTCGACTAATTTCGCCTACCGAGTCCAATGGTGGCCTCTGCTTTTGATCAATTCACCAGAAATATTTGTTTTTGCTTTTTCAAGGTATAAAAACATGTTTTTTGATTTTTTAAAAATTCAAAAATAATGCCTGTGGGCGTTTTGTCATTCTGCGGATCGTTTAGGCTATTTGGGATTGTTTGGAATTTTTTAAAATTCTTTCAGGAATTTTAAACTATTTTTAAGTCATTTTTAGCATATTTAATTGTCGCTTGGGCTTAAAATTGCGATTGGGACTATATGAGACCCAATAATTTTATTTTCGTGAGTGAAAATATTTATGCACATGACGTGTGTTTGATGGATTTGTTCTATCTTATTTCTTTTGTTTAAATTATCAATTTATGAATATTTTCACGCCATGCATGCTTTCGTCAGGATTACGAGCCTCATGATTTTCCCTCCTTACGTGTATGATGTGATTATATTTAGTAATTGATTTTTAGAATAAAGGGAATCGATATATATATATATATATATATATATATATATATATATATATATATATATATATATGCTTATGTCTTATTTTTTGCAATAAATTGTAGTGAAATGACTTCTAAGAATGTAATCACGACCTTAACAAGGGCGAAATTGATGGCACAAACTATAATTCTTCTGTTAATTCTTCTTCTTGTATGGTTTATGATGATTCTAATTATGAGTTATGACATGTTAGACTTGGACATATAGAAAAGATAGATGACTAGATTGGCTAGAGAAGGCCTATCGGGTCTCTCACCAAAGTCAACCTACCCTCAAGGAATCTTGCTCAAGAAAAGCTTGCCGAAAGCCTGCAAGGCAAAAGGGCCACACATCCATTAGAGTTAGTCCATTCAGACATTCATCATGACCAACGAATGTTAAGGCATGTCATGAGCTTCCTATTTTCTCACTTTTATTGATGACTACACACGCTATGGTTATGCTTACCTTATTTCTCACCGTGATGAAACTCTCAAGTGTTTTTGAGCGCTCACAGAGGTCGAGAATCAAAAGGATAAAAGCTTAAAACTTTTAGAACCGACCGGCCACGAGTATTTATCTCGATCAATTTAAAGAATTGTGTGAGAAAAGGAAATACGCCGACAGCTGACAATTTCTTGAACTCCGAACAAAATGGTGTCATGAACGGGAATCGAACATCGTTGAAATGGTTAGGTCAATGATGGCACAGCCAACCTCTCAATTTCGCTTGGGACGCTAACGACGCCTACATACTTAATCGAGTGCCTTCTAAGTCGGCTCCCACAATCCCTTATGAACTTCGAAAGGCGAGAAGCCTAAATCGGGGCATCTTCATCCTGGTCAGGCAAGTTATGTCCATAAGACTCCAATAAGTTTGGAAAACTAGGCCCTGTGAGGAAACAAATGTGTTTTCATAAGGTATTCGATACCTCAAAGGGTTAAGGCATGCATGGAAAACCCGACGTAGAATGACTAATCGAGTCAAGCAATGCTGATTTATCGAGAATGATTTCCCCACGATAGTGAAGTTAGGAAAGACTTTCAACTTTTGAGACGGAAGAAGAACATATGACATCTTTGGCAAAGGCGGGAATTGCCTCAACCTAATCTCTACTACCAGACAAACATACGAGGTCGAGCCTATAGAAGTCGCCAACGAGTCAAGGTGATCTTCATCCGAGCGAGTACGGATTCTAAATGGAGTCCCATACTAGAGCGAAAAGTAAACGTGGAAATATACCTCGCCGCCGATTTCATGATCGAAGAGGAATCTTTCCTAACTACTTCTTTCAATTCTAGCGAGCCTACATCGCTCAAAGAAGCTCTTTCTTTACCTACAAACAAAGGAATGGACGACCGTAATGGAAGATGAAATTTTTCTATGAAAAGAATCGCCTGGGAGTTAGTCGATGATCTTTCTCCGAAGGTCGCAAGACTATTGGAAACAAATGAGTTTTCAAAGTCGTTTAAAGGCGATGGATAAATTGACAAATATAAGGCACGCTCATGCGAAAGGCTTTACCCAAAGAGTAGGGTTTAGACTATGAGGAGACATTCTCCTCGCTGTGAGATTTTCCTCTGCTCGCCTAATCCTAGCGATAGTAGCAATAGCACACGGATCTAGAACTTTATCGATGGATGTTAAAACCGCTTTTCTCAACGGAGAACTAGATTTAAGAGATCTATATGACTCAACTTGAGGGTTTCAAGTCAAGTGGACAAGAGCGCAAGCAGTGTGCCGACTCAAACGCTCCATCTACGCCTCAAACAATCATCTAGACAATTGGTACATTCGCTTTCATCAAGCGATAACCAATCAAGCTTTCATGATGATTGAGGAAGACCATGTGTATGTTAAACGATCCAAAAAAAGATCTTGATTTTGTCATTATATGTTGATGACATCCTACTAGCCGGGAATGATTTGAGATGATAAATGCCACTAAAGAGTGGTCTGTCATGCTGATATGACATTGGTGAAGCAAGCTACGTGCTTGGAGTAAAAGTCATTAGTGATCGCTCGAAAAGATTTCGCTTTTCTCAAGATACTTACATTAAGAAGGTTATCGAACGATTTGGCATGACTAACGCAAAACCCGCTTGTCACTCTAATGGAAAGATGTGTCCTTAAGACAAACCAATGCCCTAAGAATGAAGAAGAGAAGAAGAGAATGTCTACGCCTCCATACGCGAATGCGGTAGGAAGCTTGACGTATGCTATGGTGTGTACTCTACCGACCTATGCTTATAAGGCTGAGTCGATTCCAAAGTAATCCCGACCTCAACACGGATGGCAGCCAAGAGGTTCGCTGCTACTTAAGCGGAACTATAAATTTAACCCTATGTTACCAAGGCGGGATTTGAGCTTGAAAGGTTTCACCGACGCTGATCGGGTCGAGATGTAGATGGTTATAAATCTACTTCGGCCACGCTTCCTCCTTAGTGGAGCTATCTCGAGTAGCAAGCGACAAACTAGCACCGCCTTATCTACGATGGAGTCGAGTACACGGCTTGCTCACCGCGGTTCAAGAAGCCGTGTGGTCGAGGAGTTTTCTTCAATATCTTGATGTTACGACGCACGTAGATCATCCTTAGTCATCAAGCCAGATAGCATAGCATGGTCGCTTTAGGTTACACTAAAGATCCCAAGTATCATGGGAAGACGAAACACATTAACATCAAGTATCATTTCACTAGAGACATGGTTAGAAAAAGAAAGTTGTTCTAGAATATATTCCTACTAGAAGCATGTCGTCGACCCTACGACTAAACCTCTAGCTAGAGATCTTTCAGATCACATGTCGGGTCTGGGGCTTCGTAGGATTTGACTTTTATTCTCGAGAACACTTTTGTTGACATTTGATTATTATTTTTATTATCGCTTGAATAAATTGCGCTTCATTTTATTCCTTTTATATGTTAATTGGATGTTTCAATATGAAATTTTGTAGCATATATATTTTTGATTAAAAAGATGTCGTGGATATTGAATCGCCCTCTCACACTGTAATTCTCCTTGTCGCTAGTCGGGCGAGCAAGTTGAGATAGTAAAAGTCTTTGGCACCTACGGCGGGGGTACGCAAATGACATTACATTTATCGCTGCATACGGCCAAGATGAGACCTTTTATAAGGTCGACTTCATATCCCAAGGAAAAGTCCGAATGTGAGATCTTAAAAGGAACACTAGAAGAGTGACTACTTTTAAGTACTCAAAGTTAGACGCCGTAAGGGCGGCTAGACTAAGGTTCGTATGACGCTGAGCATGACATGCCTACTTCGTGTGGGAGTTCCGTCATAACATACACTTCATAATCGTATGTGACTATAATGCGACTTAAGAAAGTGATTGAATGATCCCGCTTCATCACGTGTGAGTTCTAGTGATCAAATCCAGTCACGATTATACCCTATGTGACTTAGAACTATATCATGAACTTGGGCGACGATGATGCTACTTTGGCATGCCGACCACCAAAGCATGCACATACAGCCTACGGAGCATCTTTGAAAGCGATTAACCAAGAGTGATTGATATGAGTGTCTAAGGAAGATAGTATGATATACATCTCTATTTTTGTGTTTTAATGCCATGGCGATCATATTGAACATACGGTTCAAGAGATTGATCTTGATACACAAACATATTAAGTTTTAAGCACCGTTCTTGAGGGATTGAGGATGCTTAAATTGATGTATATATATGCAGGGTATAGGACGAGTTTTGGTTTTCTAACGAGGACGTTCTATCTTTGCCGGGTCGATGGTGATTTGGTATAGTGCTCCACCTTTTATCTTTCTCGTCATGTCGCATGCGCTCACTTCTTCGATTTAAGAGGGTGTTAAGCGAGTTTTGATGATACGATGTGGTTAGAGAGGTGAGTCCATGTGTGCGAGTGGGAGATGTTAGTAATGGGGTCATGTGGCCCGATTAATTACTTCCGCCCACATGGAATGTATTTATATTATTATTATTGGTTAATTAGTTTCCTAATCCGAATGGGTTTAGGATTGACTTAACCTACAAGAAATAGAGTTTCTTGGTAATAATATAAATAGGGCAACTAAAGGGATAAAACCCTAAGACCAACAATCTGAAGAAGACGTCTTCTTCATTGTGCCGCCCCCTCTCTCTCTCCTAAATATATCTCACCAAATACTCCCTCTAGCCTAACCATCAAGAGGCTTGGATTTGCGGTGTGAACCAGTATTGATATCCGTGCTCCGTGATATCAATCCGACGAGAGAGACTTGCAGGTTTGTTGATCGTGACATACGAAGATCGTAGCTCAGGCCGAAAGTCTTTCACTTCGCTCAAAATTCAAGTTCGCATAAGGTAACTCATGATTACTGTTTGATATCGAACTTGTGTGATATATATTTAGATATATCTTTCAGGTTCGGTTTTTAAAAGTTACCCAATACTGAATAATTTCTGAAAGTAGCTGAAAAAAATCTTTTGATTGACTTGACGCAAGATAGAGGAAATAATGAAATAAAAAACATCTTTAAGGTACCAATTTCTTACTATCTCATTTCTGCTCAATAAAATTTAAAAAATGGATACTTATTTTGAGACAAATGGAGTAATTTTTTTTGTTAAAGGTGTTAACAATGAAATTGTTTTTCTAAAAAAAGATAAAATGTTAAAGAAAATTTAGTGTAGAAGTTAATGGGTAATTTGGATAATATCCATTGGGTACTGGGAATTATTTGATATTGGATAAGTTTTTGGGTATACCCAAAATTATCCATCAAGACTAATTGGTAGTACCCAAAATTACCCATTAAACTTGATGGATAACTTTGGGTTTTACCCAAACCCAATCATTATACCCATATTGCCATCCCTAATGTGCTGGGCATTAAGTCAATGGGGGTGTTTGGGTGCGGAAGTTGCAAGTGATAGTTGGAATAATGACCAAATTATTTGCGGTCACCCTAGACCTTAACAGTCACTTCGACCAACGGAAAGCTGCCTATTTCCAAACCGGAAGGTGAGGGGCATTGCTAGTAGGTCAAATCCTCGGGCAAGGTACATTAATCATTTATTTCGAGATCGGATGGTGTCTGGCTGCAAATTAATATCGCTAAGAGTGAAATCATCCCGTGGGTGTGGTGGAGAATATTCATCGCTTGCTTCGGTGTTTGGGTGCAAGGTTTCTCATTTACCTTCGACTTATCTAGGTTTGCCGATTGGTGCGTCTTTCAAAGTAGAGTTATGTGGAATCCGGTGATTGAAAGATTTGGTCGGCGGTTATCGGGTGGATGAAACGACTATTGTCCAAAGCGGGTAGACTTACGCTTATTCAAAATACTTTATCCAGTCTACCCACATATTTCCTTTCACTTTTGTGGTGCCTCGCTCACGCAATATTTTGGAAAAGATGGAGAGAGACTTCTTGTGAGAGGGTCAAGGGAGGAGCATAAAATCCATTTAGTTAATTGGGATAAGGTTTGTTTGAACATCGGGAAAGGAGGCTTAGGTATCAAAAAGCTAAGTTGCTTCAATTCACTTTACTTGGTAAATGGTTTTGGCGATATATGGAGGAAGAGCATGGGTTATGGAGGAGGGTGGTGATCAGTAGATACGGAGAGGGTGATCATTTTTGGTTTCCTATCGCCGTCGGTTCTTTTGGGTCAGGAGTTTGGAAAGGAATTTGTAAAGGGTGGGCACAGTTTGAAAGGTTTGTTTCTTTTGAGGTTGGCAATGGTTCGAGAGTGAGATTTTGGAAAGACAAGTGGTGTGGGGAAGAAGAACTATGGAGAGTCTATCCTGAGTTGTACAATTTGGCGGTGGACAAAAACTGCTATGTTAGTTCGGTGTTGCATATTGATCAGGGTAGAGTGGTCTGGAATCCCTTGTTTTGTAGGGATCTTCAAGATTGGGAGATGGAGGTTTGTGGAAATTTTTTCACTTCGCTTTATTCGCTTCAGATTGACGGGAGCAGATTTGAAAAGGCAAGGTGGGATGCATCGAACAACAAAAAGTTCTCTGTTACATCTTATTTTTGTGCTATGTCGGGCAAAGTGGGGGATCCCTTTCCTTGGAAAGGAATTTGGAGGAGTATTGCTCCCAGTCGCGTTGCATTTTTTGTTTGGGAAGCTTGTCATGAGGCGATTCTTACGGGAGAAAACATTCGCAGAAGGGGGATGGTATATGTAAACCGGTGTTACATGTGCAAAGGCGACGAAGAGAGTGTTAATCACTTGTTACTGCATTTTCCGGTGGCTCGCTCTTTATGGTATACTGTTTTGGGGCTTTTTGGGATCTCGTGGGTAATGCCCAGTTCTGTTCGGGGGATGCTTTTGAGTTGGTCTCGTTCCAATCGTAGGAGGAGCAATATTCTTTGGGGTGCTATTCCGGCGGGTGTTTGGTGGACTATTTGGAAAGAGAGGAACATGAGAATTTTTGATAATAGTGAGGTTTCGCTGGATCAATTGAGAGACTGTCTTTTGCGCACATTGTTTTTGTGGTGTTCAGTGACAGATCAATCTCTCAGGCATTCTTTTGTGGATTTTGTGAATAGTTTTAGAGCTGAGTAGTTTGTATACTCCTAGTGTACAAAGACTGCATCACCTGTTTTGACGCCTGTTATTTATATATACTCTTTACTTATCAAAAAAAAATATCGAATCATTACATGAAAACATACATCTGAAAATTAGTATGCTCATTGGTTGAGAGTTCTTTTTCCAACTATGCAGCTTACCGATTGAAAGCATTTCTATCTACATGAATAATTTTAAGGGGACTGCTTGCAGTTTGTCCTTCTGGCATTCTCGTTACCATGTCTGATGTAGCCTGTAAGTCCGTCCTCCCATAGAGAAAACTATGGCCCTTGGAGACGGGCAAGTAGAGCTTCTTGGTCAATCATGTATAGAGATCTTTTGTTTCCTAGAGCTAGATAGAAAAAGCAGCAGTGCAAACTCTGGGTCTTTTGAACCTTTTACTTTTATCAGTAATAATGTTTGAGCCTCATTGTATATCAGTCCCTAGTCAGTGGTTTCTTGAGATGGAATTGAACATATTTGGTGGGACTTCCTTGCGGACCTGTGGGTGATGAACTCTGGGTTTAGCTGGTCTTTGGGTAGAATGTATGTGCTTCAATCCAGTAAGGTTGAGGAAATTGTGGAAGTATTGGTACGTTTTTTAGTGGAGGAAGGCAGAGATTTGGGGTTGAGAATGCATTGGCGAGATGTAAGAGGTATGGGATCTTGGCTTGGTGCACTTTGAAGGAGATGAGGTGACTTTGGAGTGCACTTGTGGAAAAATTATAAAAGAGGGTGGGATTTGTTTTCTAACTGTAGATGTCTTCTGTTTGTACCAGGTAATGGATTAGTTTAGTATGTGGCATAATTCTCTGTGGGCTGTTTCAGAAATCTTCTCTCTGTAAGGGAGGACATTAATTGGACATCTTGTACTTACATGCTCATGTTCTTCATGATTTATTGGACTGAAAGATGCTGCATTTCAATCTTAAAATTGATCATACTACTGCAGGTGTTGATCAGTATCACAGGTTTTAAATCTTTGCTGAAGGATAATCATTTGCATATCTATCAGAATTCAGAAACTACATGTCTCTGTTTTTTTGCTTTGAATGCTGTTTATACCCTTCTACTGGGGTTTCCCTATTATAAATGATTAAAATCAAGATGCGTTCAGAATGTAGGATCCGTGATCAATGGCATTATTGTTACAGGGATAGGAACACCGGCATCTGGGATGAGGTATCCATTACTATTAACGGGGTGAGTCCTTTGGTTGAACAGTGAAATGCTAAATTCGTCTATGATCCGCTTTCATTTGATCTCTCAAATGGCTCAATCTCAAACTACGTATGCCCACCTGCGTTGTTTTGGTTCTTTTAATTAATGCTCAGCCAGGTTCAGAGTCTCTTGTTTTGATCTATTAGATTGTTTCTATGATTGATTTGGCAAATCAAAATCATAGTGTGAACTGTATAATAGTCGATGAATTGACTGCCAGAATGCAAGTATTTGAATCAAAATATCATGATCGAGATCCAATTGTGTCCAGCCTCTTTTCTAGCCAAAAACAAAAAAAAGAAACAAAGAGAATTGAAAATGCTGATCGCTATCACAAGTGAAAACAAAAAGATTTAAGAGAATATATAGTTCTAAGTTCTTGATTTTAGGCTGAAAGTTTTGTTAGTGTCACCTTTTCTTGATGCTGATGTTTGCAGGAATTATTTTTTCCTCTTGACATCTATTGCAATTTTACGCATAGTCATGTGCTCTTTTAGGTTTGTTAAGTAACCATCTCATCTAAAAGCTTAAGCTGTTAGATAGGGGCCCAACAATGGATATCAAGCTTAACACTCCCCCTCACGTGTGTCCCGTCCACACGTGGAGAGATACACAAACATGCCTCACCAAGGGCATCACAAACCAAATAGAGTGACAACATGCACCCATAATATTCCGGGTAACAAATGCAAGCGGGATGATTCGAACCCACGACCTTGCCAAATCAGAGCTCTGATACCATGTTCAGTAACCATCTCATCTAAAAGCTTAAGCTGTTAGATAGGGGCCCAACAATAGATATCAAGCTTAACAAGGTTTAAACTAACAAGTATCAACCATATCACTGAGCCTGATATACTTATTTTCCCATTCCAATCTTGTCTCTGATGTTGCGTTCCATTAACTACATTTGCAGCCTGTTAAAATAGTGGATCCTCACTTGGTTGCATCGTTCTTTGACAATTTCAAAAGGGTTTATTTGCATGCTACCACAGAGCTGCTGAATAGAAGTGCTCAGGTTGCTGACTGTGCTTTGACCATCCAAGTGACAACTGAACTTGAGGGAAACGTTTGCTTGGTTGAACATCTTCAGACACAACATGTGTCGATCGCTCCTGGATCACATATTCAGTATACATTTCCTGAGGTCAGTTCCTTTGTCTTAGAATATTATTCTCACTCAATCAACGGTTAACTCCTTCTGGGTTTGGGTTTAAACCTCTCACTGCAACCAGACCCATTCCCATATTCTCAAAACTGGTTACATTACTAACATAGGTAAAGAGTCATTCTTTTTTTGTGTTGTCTCCTTCATCCAGATTCCTTCTCTTCCTTCTCTTAAAACTTCCTCAGTGATGCATTCATGTTTTTAAGTTTCATTTGTGTTGTCTATTTTAAGCTTAAAAGGCGCCATTATTCCTTTATATGTACAGGACTGAAGTCACTCAATGTTTTCTCCCAACTTAAGATCGTGTGAGACGAGAATAACAATATTTGTTACTTTTACTAAACAGGGTTGGAGGGATTGGCGATATTATTTTAATTATTTTGATGCTTAACTGTAGGTTGTGTTCAGATAATTTCATATGCATTAAGCCATCTGTTTGAAATGTTGATTTGTGCTTGCAGCTTTTTTTCTACAAGCCCAATCTATGGTGGCCAAATGGTATGGGAAAGCAATCCATGTACAATGTTGGAATTACTGTTGATGTAACGGGTAATGGAGAGTCTGATTCGTGGAGCCATCCTTTTGGATTTCGCAAAATTGAAAGTCAGATTGATGATGCTACTGGTGGAAGGTAAAATCTTTGTTTCTCATTGTAACACCCCGAGCCTAAAAGTCCGGTCTGCTATGCATGGCCCACGCACTCAGCCACTATGCACCCAACTTAACTAGGCCCAAAAGTTTATGGATGATGTTGGTGATTAGTGGTAGTAGGTGGCCACTTATGAGGCACACGCATTTCCCACATCTACTCGATGTGGGATCATGGTATTACAATACCTTCTCTATTGCTACAAAAAAGTTTACAAGTTACATTTTATTCACAGGTTGTTTAAAGTCAATGGGCAGCCGGTGTTTATCCGTGGTGGTAATTGGATATTGTCAGATGGATTGCTAAGGCTTTCTAAGAAACGTTACAAAACGGACATTAAGTTTCATGCTGATATGAACTTCAACATGATTCGCTGTTGGGGTGGTGGACTGTCTGAGAGGCCAGATTTTTATCATTACTGTGATATATATGGTCTGCTGGTACTCTCTCTCTCTCTCTCACACACACACACAACACCACTGATTTTGGCTGGGTTCAAATATTGAAGGGCGAGTTATCACTTATCTAGGGCATGCAAGATGAAACTTCGAATGTGGCATTTAAGTATTTGTGAGTTACAATTATGTCTTGTCTTTAGTAGCTTGATCCCCAACCAAAAGTTGTGGACTTTTCATTGATCAAAGGAAAATCTGCTTTGCTTATTCATGACCGTGGCTGGAGTAACGATCATAATCAGTTAGCATAGCCATAGTAACCTAGCGGAAAAAAGGGTTTGTTTTGTTTCAAAATTTTCTTTTACTCTTGATGCATGAAAATTTTCAGAAACTCAACAAGGGGTATATTGGAGAAACTGATTACCAACCATGCTTTGATATGTGTAATCTTAGTTGAGGCACCATTTTGATGCCATTTTACTGATATGATTCTATTGTTTAGATGATCCCATCATATGTTGGCCTTGTTAGCCATGATCCACATCCATCTTCTGATCGATTTCTTCCAGGTTTGGCAAGAGTTTTGGATAACTGGAGATGTTGATGGGCGAGGTGTACCGGTATCAAACCCTGATGGTCCCCTAGACCACACGCTTTTCATGTATTGTGCAAGAGACACAGTCAAGCTTCTAAGGAATCATCCTAGTCTTGCTCTCTGGGTGGGAGGGAATGAACAAGTTCCACCAGATGATATTAACGCTGCTTTGAAATATGATCTTAGACTTCATCCATATTTCCAAAACTCCAATGAAAATGATTACTCTAAAGAGAAAGCTCCACCAGTTTTGATGGATCCTAGCCAATATCTTGATGGTACACGCATTTACATACAAGGATCTATGTGGGATGGATTTGCAAATGGTAAGGGTGACTTTAGTGATGGACCATATGAGATTCAGTACCCTGAGAACTTTTTTAAGGATGATTTCTACAACTACGGATTTAATCCTGAAGTTGGTAACGTGGGAATGCCTGTTGCAGCAACTATCAGAGCAACAATGCCTCCAGAGGGATGGCAGATTCCTTTGTTCAAAAAGTTACCCAGTGGATATGTAGAGGAAGTCCCAAACCCTATTTGGGAGTACCATAAATACATTCCTTATTCAAAACCAGGCTTGGTTCATGATCAGATCCTACTTTATGGGACGCCCAAGGATCTTGATGATTTTTGTCTCAAGGTAAACCCAAATCTTTAACTGTTGATACTTGCTTGATATATAAGCTCAACTTCTGGTTCTTAGATGACTTGTTCAAATATGTGTTTCAGGCTCAACTAGTTAACTATGTTCAGTATAGAGCTCTTTTAGAAGGGTGGACATCACGTATGTGGAGCAAATATACAGGTGTTCTGATATGGAAAACCCAAAATCCTTGGACGGGTCTTAGAGGCCAGTTTTATGATCATCTTCATGACCAAACAGCGGGATTTTATGGCTGTCGCTCTGCTGCAGAACCAATCCATGTCCAGCTAAATCTGGCAACATATTTTATAGAGGTATATGGTCGATTGGTTAACAGTATTACTGAATGATCTAGAATTATCTTGAATATATCATGTTTGTTGATGTACAAAAAAGGGAACCAAAAATATATCCGCCTTCAATTCATATCAATATCATGATTTATCTTACCACTGCGGAATTCAAGTTCAGTAAAATTACTGCAACTTTATAAGAACTTGCCTATTATGCCTTATATTGATCTCGCAGAACATTAGGAAATCAAAGGGAGCATGTTTTTATTTTCGTCCAAGTAAACATCACAATGATGAGATACTTCTTATATCAAATATTAGCTTGCATGGCACATAGTTTGGGCATTAACCTAGCTGAGGTTTTATAGACATTTGACATCTTCCTTTCATTCATGCAGGTCGTTAACACTACATCTAATCAACTTTCCGATGTGGCAATAGAAGCCTCTGTTTGGGATCTTGAAGGAGCATGCCCATATTACCAAGTTTCTGAAAAGCTCTCCGTGCCATCAAAAAGAACGTTACCTATTTTTGAGATGAAGTACCCAAAATCTAGAAATCCAAAGGCAGTCTACTTTCTTCTTCTCAAGCTTTATAATGTTTCAGATGATGGTATATTGTCGAGGAACTTCTACTGGCTGCATCTGTCTGGTGGTGATTACAAACTGTTGGAACCATACAGGAAGAAAAGAGTACCCCTTAAGATAACTTCTCAGGCTTTTATAAGGGGGTCCACTTACGAACTCCGCATGCATGTGGAAAACAAATCAAAGAAGCCAGATTCCAAAAGTCTACTTTACAAGAATAATTTCACTGAAAGAAATGGAGATAGCGATTTTGATATGGCCTCATTGGAATCTGTAGATAACGGGAATGAGAGAAAACTGGGAGTTGGTTTATTCCAGAGGATTTACAAGCACTTTTCAAGAGAAGTTAACAGTGTACGGGTTGATGAGATTAATGGGGCTGAGAATGGAGTGGCATTTTTTCTTCATTTTTCTGTCCATTCTTCAAAGCAGGATCACAAGGAAGGTGAAGACACGAGAATTCTTCCAGTTCATTATTCTGACAATTATTTCTCTCTTGTACCTGGTGAGGTGATGCCAATTACCATTTCCTTTGAGGTCCCTGAGGGTGTTACTCCACGAGTTTCGCTGCATGGCTGGAATTACCATGGTGCCCATTCTGTTCATTTAGTTGTGTAAAAAGAGGAAGGGCATTACCAGTGCTAGCTCTTATTACACATGACTTTGGAACCCTGGTTCTTCACTTGTGATGGATCACAAGCGGAAGTTCCAATCACTAATCCTCCTTGCCAGATACTATTTATGGTTGTTAAAACATTACCTGTTGGCTGTTGCAATATGCTATATATATATATTGAGGTCTCCATCCCAACTGTACATAATTTTAACGGTCTGCCACCTGAATGGTACTTCTTCTTGTTGTTGTAAAAACAGGGATCATCGTTAAATTATTGCAGTGTTGTTGGTTTTGGATGATCAGATGCTACATTCCTGTAGGTGAAATAAAGCCTATAAACACTACTGGTAGATTGCAGTCGAATCGAAAGTTGAAGTTGATATGTGCTCAATGAATTCGATTGGGACATGGTGAAAATGGTATCGAGCAGAAAATCTTGGTCGGGAAAGAATGAATTTCATTTTGTAGAGGCAAAAAAACATGAATTTTATTATTTTTCCTTCTTCGTTTACAACAATACTGGTATCTTATCTTTAAAAATTGCTCTAGTTTTTCCTTTTTCCCTAAAAAAAATGTATACACACTCACAAGTAGTATTTCTACACATTTTATTTTACATTCGTATTTTGACCGTTGAGCCTCCGTATTAACTATTAAGCAATTGAAATTAGGTAAGTTTAAAATTGATCAATTAATCTTTTCTCATGCTTTTTTTTTAACAGGTTGAATCCCTTAGTAGTTCCCTCATTGCTACTATCAGGAAAATCGCGAGATGTGCCATAAAATCCCGCTGTTTGGTCAATTAATCTTTTCTCATGCTCTACAGATTAGCAATTGAAATTACATAAGTTTCAAAATTGTTCAATTAATCTTTCAAACGACGAGAAGTCCTTAATGGTTATAATAGATTTCTTCTATGTGACTGGAAAAACAATTGAAAAAGACCTATATTATCATTTTTTTACAACTTCTTTAGTTGAATTATTTTCTTGCTAAATTATTATTGTTTATATATGGTGGGTCGTTAAACTTCCAAATATAATTTTTCTACTTTCAAATACTAGTATAAGGCAAGCAGAGTCGAATTCATAGGGAACAAGATTAATTTATTTCGAGTGATTGACAAGAAAATTAAAATGGGGTGGGTTTTGAATTGATTTAATCTAACGACTGAATTTCTACGATTAACTAATTTAACTAGGAAAATTATAAAAGAAATAAAACAAGAACAAGCGCAAAACACATAAATAAATTAAGGAAATAATCAGACAAGAAAACTCTGATTTAAGGGTCGAGACATTCAATTACGTTATCGACCATAGGCTAAAATTATAAATTCTTGTAATTCAAGCATTCAACCAAAGACTTGTTAGGATAGCCATAACAATTCTTGTATTTTCCTTATATAATTGACCAAACCAACATTCGATCAAAACTTATCGTTAAATTGGGCATGATAATGGTCCATATCAATTAAAAATAACATTACACACTTTAAAAACAGTTGAAACTAATTATGATATTCGAGTTAGCTGCAATTACCAAAACTAGTTTTATAGATTCACTTAGGATAAATCAACTATGATAACACAAATAATTTAACCTATTGCTCTAAAATTCCAATCATTCATGATAGCATAATCTCATGGATAGCAATATTAAATTATCTATTGAATCGAATTGTCAGATTAATCAATAGATAATATCCATAAAATATGTAATGAATCTGCAAGTAATTGAAATTAAACAAGAAATAATTTATCACATAATCTCACGATAAATATAATCAAAATAAAAGTGACGCTTGAATAAAAACAGAACCTTAGCCACGCATGCTTGAGAAAGAAATCTCCATAAAAACTGTACTCGCAAATGTTGTCAAGGAAAGAAAGAAGAAAAGTTGATGAGAGAGTTTCCAAGAGTGGGGAGAGAAACGTAAGAGTGAGGGAGAGGAGGAAGAAACGTGTGTTTTTGGGGAGGGAAAGAAACATGAGTTTCTTTGTGACTCCTCAATTGCCATCATAATTACAATTTTTTCCTAAACCCCCCTCAACAATTAACAAATTATAAAAGAAGCTAAAATTTTGAAAAAATTGTGGGCCGGTTCATTTTTTGAAACTTTTAATCGCTAAAGTATACCATTTTTATTTTCAACAGGAAAAAAGTCATTTTTGGTGGCAAAATGATTACGATACTTTTAATGAATCATAGGCGCGCTACGAAGGTCATTATTTTTGCACCGAGATTAATCAATTTTATCGCATTATTTTTTGCACTGCGGTTCAATAGTGTAACTGCTAGTCTATTTTTGAACCACGATTCATCAATTTTTATTGAATTAATTTTACACCGCGATTCAATAGTGTATTGCTAGTGTGAGTGCCTTGGAATGCTCCCGGATTCCGCGCTCCCTTTTTTAGGGGAACGCGAGTTGCTGAAGGACATTACTCTTTTCATTTCATCCTCCCTTGTTTACGGGAAGACGAAATTAAAAGTGTAAAAAGAGTGTTGTCGAAAGCGCGTTGAATACGCTTCGGTCACTAAGTGTGCTTTAGTCCACTATGAATGCTTTGGATTTCTCTGTAGCTCATCCTCCCTTATTTAGTGGAAAACAAGATACAGAAAACGCATCACCCTTTTGATTCACATCTTCCCTTGTTTAGGGAAAAATGGAAAAGTGCAAAAAAAAGATGTTGCGAAGGTGCATGAGAACACGCCCTGCCTCACTGTGGACTTGGGTTCATCCTGGATTACTATGAGTGCTTTGGATTTTCCGTATCTCATCTTCCCTTGTTTAGGGGAAAACAAGATACAGAAAGTACATCACCCTTTTCATTATCATCTTCCCTTGTTTAGGGAAAAACGGAAAAGTGCAAAAAAATGATGTTGCGGGCCTCACTGTAATCCAAAATATTGTAATAGAGTCGCCATCTTTATTTTAAGGAGAAATAAAGAAAAAACAAAAAATAATCATAGTTTGTAAAAAGGGTTCGTAGGCTAAGTTATGAGGTGAGAAGGTGTTAGGCACCCAACTCGCCCTTTCGGTCTCAAAAATAGTTTTTGGCTAAAATATGCTTTTATTATATTTATTCAACAAATGAAATAAAACATTTAAACAGATATATCTGTATCTACATTATTACAGACTTGCAGCCACTTCCTTCCAGGAATTACAAATATATTTATAAATATTTGGCCATAATAATGGCTCTTTTTAGTGTTATTTTCTATAGAAATTCGGACAGCATAACTGCTTATACTTTTACATCGGGCCGGCTGAAAATAACATTTTTTATATAACCTCTTAAAGGCTTACCTTTAAGAGCGTGGGGTGTGCTCGCTTTGTCCTTCCGGAAGAGGGAGTCTTTTGTTGTTGTGGAGATTCGGGTAGAATAACTGCTTCCGAAAGTTGCTTTCTGGCACCGGGAAACGGGCGGAGCAACTGCTTACTTTTATGCTATTGTTTACTTGCTGTTGGCGGAAATCGGGTAGAGCAACTGCTTGCTTCTAGCGGATTTGACCTCTGGATTCTGGCAGAGTAACTGCTATTTTTTGGATTTTTGGACCAGGGAAATAGGGTGGAATCCTAGCTGGGAGGCTAAGGTTCACTTTAACTGGTTGGATTTAAGTTTGGAGGAGATTTGACAGAGCTTCAAGACTTTTTGGAGGAGGTGAACTCTCTCTTTCTCACGATCGCTCACTGCGTAAACTTTCAGCGGTCTTTTAACTGCGTGCGATGAAGTGTGTGAACTATGTGCGTTAAGAGTATTCACTGAAGCCGGATGCCTCTATTTATAGGCTGGAGAAGGGACTCCTTCGTCATTAAGTTTTCTTTTATGTGCTTCAACGGCTTGTACCGCGCGCTGAGAGAGTTGTACCAAAAGCAAAGTGCTATAGTAAACTGAGCACTATTGGGCGCCACCCCCATATGAAGTGGGTGCCGCGCCTGGTTCTGCTATGGGTGACGCCTAGTTCCATTTTTATGCCTCTTTTTGACACTTTGGCCCCCTACATTTCCCTATTTTGCACACCCTGCTTTTCCTTTTGCATTTTTAAACCATGTAACTTGACATTTGCTAAGTTTTAACAGGTCTTGATATCGCATGTCATGTTACATACCAGGGGTACGAAATTGGGGTGTCTACAGCTAGTCTATTTTTGTACCGCGATTCATCAATTTTAGTGCATTAATTTTTGCATCATGATTCAATAGTGTAATTGCCAGTCTATTTTTGAACCGCGATTCATCAATTTTAGTGCATTAATTTTTGCACCGAGATTCAATAGTATAATTGTTAGTCTATTTTTGAACAGTGATTCATCAATTTTAGTGCATTAATTTTTGAACTGTGATACAAAATCATAAAGAACCAGACCACGTCCTCCACCTACTTCTTCCATCTCCTCTGTCGTAAGCCTTCTTCCTGCTCCTCTTTCTCCCCCTTCGTCCCAAGTGAAAAATTCTTCAACCCAGCACTGATCCATTATAGTTTCGTATTTCATGAATCAAAATACTCGTTTAACTTTCGGGGACGTTGCCCCTGAACCCCCACGAAGGGGCACTGCCCTTTCGACCCCCGCGACCTGACCGGGCATGTCGATTCCTGTTTCATTACGAACAATCGTGATTTTCGAATCCAAAGTGTGTTGCCAGAGCTGTTGAAGAAGACGATGACATTTTTGGAACAATATTTTGAAAAGTGGTCTTTTGCAGTTGAAAAAAAAAATGATGAACTTTTATAATTAAAAACTTTTAAAAAGAGACCGGTCAGAATTTTCTCCTAAATATAAGTAAACTTTTCTTGGACTTCCTCTTCAACAATTGGATTCTTTGACAATTTCAAGCCCATCTCTTCCGTTTAATGTAGCCCAAAAATCCCATTTTTAAGCCCAATTTCACTTCAAGTCCAAATATTTTCTTACATATACTGAAAGATGACAACTCGAATGAATTAATTAGTCATAAATAGGGAAATATGAGAATAAAATGTAGATTAATATGAACATATCTATATATGAAGGATATATCTAATCATATATCAAACAAGTTCGCTAACAAAACAGTAATCACGAATTACCTTTATGCGAACTGGAGCCTTGTGCGCAGCGGAAGAATTTCGCTTGAGCTACGATCTTCGTATGCCAAGATCCACAAACCGCAAGTCTCTTCGCCGGATTGATATCACGAGCACGGATATCAATACCGGTTCACACCGCAAATCCAAGCCTCTTGATGGTTAGGCTAGAGGGAGTATTTTGGTGAGATAGATTTAGGGAGAGAGAGGGCGGCAACTTCTAGGAGACGTGTTCTCCAAATTGTGATTAGGTTTTATCCCTTTAGTTGCCCTATTTATATTATTACAAGAAACCTATTTCTTGTAGGTTAAGTCAATCCTAAACCCACTTGGATTAGGATACTAATTAACCAATAAATAATATAAATATAATTTCCATGTTGGCGGGACTAAATAATCGGGCCGCAAGCCCAATTACCAACATCTCCCACTCGTACACATGGACTCACCTCTCTAACCACATCGTATCATCAAAACCCGTTAAACACTGCCTCTTCATACTGGAAGTGAAGTGTGCGACATGACGAGAAAGATAAAGGGTGGAGCGCTATACCAAATCACCATCCGACCAAAGATAGAACGCCCTCGTTAGAAAACAAAACTCGCCTATACCCTGCATCGTATATATACATCAATTTAAGCATCCTCAATCCCTCAAGAGCGGTGCTTAAAACTCAATATGTTTGTGTATCAAGATCAACCTTTTGAACCGTATGTTCAATATGATCGCCATGGCATTGAAACACAAAAATAAAGATGCATATCATACTATCTTCCTTAGACACTCATATTAATCACTCTTGGCCGATCGCTTCCCAAAGAATGCTCCGTAGGATCAGATGTGCATAGCCCGTTGGTCGGCATGCCAAAGTAGCATCATCAACGCCCAAGTTCATGATATAGTTCTAAGTCACATAGGTATAATTGTGATCCGGATTTGATCACTAGAACTCACACAAAGGATGAAGCAGGATCATTCAATCACTTTCTTAAGTCGCATTATAGTCACATACAAGATGAAGTGTATGCTATGACGGAACTCCCACACGAAGTGCATGTCATGCTCAAACGCCATACGAACCTTAGTCTAGCCGCTCTTCGGGCTAACTTGAGTACTTAAAAGCAGCCACTCTTCTAGTGACTCTCTTTAAGATCTCACATTCGACTTTTCCTTGGGATATAAAGTCGACCTTATAAAGGTCTCATCTTGGCCGTATGCCAAGGCGATAAATGTAATGTCATTTGCGCCCTTTGTAGGTACCAAAGACTTTTACTATCTCAACTTGCTCGCCCACCTGGCGACAAGGTGAATTACCCGTGTGAGAGGGCCAATTCAATATCCACGACATCTTTTAATCAAAAATATATATGCCACACAATTTCATATCAAAATATCCAATTAACATATAAAAGGAACAAAATGAAACTGCAATTTATTCAAACGATAATGAATAATAATCAAATGTCAACATAAGTGTTCTCAGAATAAAAGTCAAATCCTACGAAGCCCTAGACCCAACATGTGATCCTCGAAAGATCTCTAGCTAGAGGTTTAGTCATAGGGTCGCCTAACATGCTTCTAGTAGGAATATATTCTAGAACAACTTTCTTTTCTCGCAACCATGTCTCTAGTGAAATGATATTTGATGTTAATGTGTTTCGCCTTCCCATGGTACTTGGGATCTTTAGTGTAACCTAAAGCGCCATGCTATCACAAGCAATGACTACAGATCTATCCACATGCGTCGAACATCAAGATGTTGAAGAAAACTCCTCAACCACACAGCTTCTTGAACCGCAGCTGAGCAAGCCATGTACTCTGACTCCATCGTAGATAGGGCGGTGCTAGTCTGTCGCTTGCTACTCCAAGAGATAGCTCCACCACCAAGGAGGAAAGCGTAGCCCGAAGTAGATTTATAACCATCTACATCTCCAGCCCAATCCGCTGAAACCTTTCAAGCTCAAATCCACCACCTTGGTAACATAGGGTTAAATTTGTGGTTCCCACCAAGTAACGCAGTAACCCTCTTCACCGCCATCCAAAGGTTGAGGTCCGTGATTACTTTGGAATCGACTCAACATCCCAACCGCAAAGCATAGGTCGTGCCGAGTACACACCATAGCATACATCAAGCTTCCTACCGCATTTGCATATGGAGTCGTAGACATTCTCTTCTTCTCTTCTTCATTCTTAGGGCATTGGTTTGTACTAAGGACACATCCCTTTTCCATTGAGTGACAACGGGTTTTGAGTTAGTCATGCCAAATCGCTCGATAACTTTCTTAATGTAAGTCTCTTGAGACAAACCAAGAAATCTTTTCGAACGATCTCTAATGACTTTTACTCCAAGCACATAGCTTGCTTCACCCAAGTCGTCATATCGAAAGCGCAGCATACCACTCTTTAGTGGCATTTATCATCTCCATATCATTCCCCTAGTAGGATGTCATCAACATATAATGACGTAATCAAGATCTTTTTCTTGGATCGTTTAACATACACACAGTGGTCTTCCTCAATCATCACAAAGCCAATTGAGGTTATCGCTTGGTGAAAGCGAATGTACCACTGCCTAGATGATTGTTTGAGACCATAAATGGAACGCTTGAGTCAAGCACACTTTGCGCTCTTGTCCCTTGACTTCAAAACCCTCTGGTTGAGTCATATAGATCTCTTCATCTAGTTCTCCATTGAGAAATGCAGCTTTAACATCCATCTGATAAAGTTCTAGATCCATGTGTGCTACTATCGCTAGGATTAGGCGAACAGAGGAAAATCTCACCACAGGGAGAATGTCTCCTCATAGTCTAAACCCTCTCTTTGGTAAAGCCTTTCGCCACAAGACGTGCCTTATATTTGTCAATTGATCCATCTCGCTTTCGCTTGACTTTGAAAACCCATTTGTTTCCAATAGTCTTGCGACCTTGCGAAGATCAACTAACTCCCAAACCCGATTCTTTTTCATAGAGGAAATTTCATCTTCCATTGCAGCTCATCCATTCACTGCTTGTAGGTAAAGAAAGGGCTTCTTTGAACGATGTAGGCTCACTAGAATTGAAAGAAGTAGTTAGAAAGATTCCTCTTCGATCGCGAATCGACGACGAGGTATATTTCCACGCTTACTTCTTCGCTCTAGTATCGACTCCCACTAGAATCCTGCATCTCCCACTCGGATGAAGATCACCTTGACTCTCATTGGCGACTTCCATAGGTTCAACCTCATGTTGTACCATAGGATTAGGTTGAGGCAATTCCCCACCTTCGCCAAAAGATGTCATGTGTTCTTCTTCCATCTCAAAAAGTTCAAAGTCTTTCCTAACTTCACCTATCTGTGGGAAATCATTCTCAATGAAATCAACATTGCGCGACTCGATTCACCATTCCTTCGTTAGGTTTTCCACCGCACATAACATAACCCTTTGAGGTATCTCGAATACCTTATGAAAACACACTTGTTTCCTCTAGGGCCTAGTTTTCCAAACTTATTGGAAGTACTATGGACATAACCTCGCACAACCCCAAGGATGAAGATGCCCCAATTTAGGCTTCTCACCTTTCCAAAGTTCATAAGGGGTTGTGGAACCGACTTAGAAGGCACTCTGTTAAGTATGTAGGCGGCAATATTAGCGCATCCCCCAAAACGAAATTGGGAGGTTGGCCTGTGCCATCATCGACCTAACCATTTCCAACAATGTTCGATTCCTTCGCTCGCAACACCATTTTGTTATGGAGTTCTAGGAATTGTCAATCGTTATTCCCTTTTTCTCACACAATTCTTTAAATTGATCGATAAATATTCACGGCCACGGCCGCTTCTAAAAGTTTTTAAGCTTTTATCCTTTGATTCTCAACCTCGCGAGAAAGCGCCAAAACACTTGAGAGCTTCATCGCGGTGAGAAATAAGGTAAACATAACCATACGTGTATAGTCATCGATAAAAGTGAGAAAATAGGAAGCTCCATGACGTGCCTTAACATTCATTGGTCCGCAAATGTCCGAATGGACTAACTCTAATGGATGTGTGGCTCTTTTGCCTTACCAAAAGGCTTTCGGCAAGCTTTTCCCCGCCAAACAAGATTCACACAAGGGTAGGTTGACTTTGCCGAGAGACCCCAATAGGCCTTCTCTAGCCAATCTAGTCATCCTATCTTTTCCTATATGTCCAAGTCTAGCATGCCATAACTCGTAATTAGAATCATCATAAACCATGCAAGAAGAAGAATTAAGAGAAGAATTATGGGAATCCAACAAATCTAATTTAAAGAAATTATCCGACAAAGAACCATGTCCCAAAACCTCATCACCAAAACAAATATCCAAGTGATCATTACTAAAATTAAAAGAATATCCATGTCCTAGCAATTGTACTACCGATAGTAGATTATGTCGAATTCCGTGTGCATAAAGAACTTCATGAAGAGTCAATGTGCGCCCACTCCGCAATTGAAGTTGGTATGAGCCAACTCCTTTGACTTCAATGCATCTAACTGCTTCCCATGAAAATTCTTCTTGTACCAAACAGAACTTTTCGATAATCTACAAATCCTTCTCGATCCCTCGTCACATGTTTGGTTGAGCCCGAGTCTACAATCCACACAGGAGAGAGTCGCCTAATAAAACATGAGAGCAAACACAACTTTGCATGGAGATAGGATTAAGTGATACCTTCTTGGGCTCGTGACAAGTCCGAGCAAATGACCCAAGGCACCACAGCTTGTAGCACTTCGCTTAGCAATATTCTTTTGCCTCTACGGCGCTTAGCAATCTTGTCACTTTTAGGGCCCAAATTTCGAGTCTTCTTGCCTTTAGCTTGTTTCTTGCGTTGTCGTGTGGCTTGCGCGACCCTCAAGGGAAACAAGAGCAAGATCACGAGTCGCAAAGACTTATCGCGCGATTCGCTTCATGACACTCACCTCAAGCTCAACATGGTGAGATACATCCGCAAAGTCCGAATGGAGTCCGTATGAGTCAAGATACGCCTCAAACCACTCCAAGAGTCGCAAAGGAACGAATCACCGCTTGAACTTGCTGCTCATCGATAAGATAGAACCAAGCAGTTTTAAGATCACGAATCATTCCTGACATCTCACGAAGTTGTTCAAGAATGTTTCGCTTCTCGTCAATCTTATAGCTTTCAAACTTGTGTAGGTCAAAGTCCTTAACTTTGTAGCGTAGTATTCCCATAAATGCGCTTAATTTGGTCCCACATATGTTTAGCAAGCAGCAATCTTCAAACTCGCTAATCGATCATTATGCATGCTACTCAAAGATAGTAAAGCGTGCACATCGATCTTTCTTTTTCCAAATAAGGAATTCCTGCATTTTCTCGGCGATGCCGGGCGATGGTCAAGTTACCCATCTCTCGGTTCTACCATCACAAGATCAAGGTTGTCCGTAACCTCTTGCTCGCTTAGCAAGTACGTGATTTTCCTTTGCCAAACACCATAGTTTGAGCCATCTAATTTCTCACCCTTATTAAGGTCAACGATTACATTCTCGAGAAGCCATTTCACTACAATTTGTTGCAAAAATAAGACATAAGCATATATATATTTTGATTCACTTTTGTTTTAAAAAATCAATTACTAAATATAATCACATCATACACGTAAGGAGGGAAAATCCGCGAGGCTCGTAATCACAACCAAAGCATGCACAACATGAAAATATTCATAAATTGATAATTTAAACAAAAGAAATATGATAGAACAAATCCATCAAGTACATATCATGTACATAAATATTTTCACTATCGAAAATAAATTTATTGGGTCTCGTGATAGTCCCAATCGCAATTTTAGAGCCCAAAACGACAATTAAATATGCTAAAAATGACTTAAAATAGCTTAAAATTCACAAAGAATTTTAAAAAATTCCGTAACAGTCCCAAACAGCCCTAAACAAAATGACAAAACCCTCGGATATTATTTTTGTAATTTTTAAAAATCGAAAACATGTTTTTATACACTGAAAAATCAAAAACAAATATTTACAGGCTGAATTGATCAAAACAGAGACCACCATTGGACTCAGAAGGCCAAAACAGCCAGACGCCGGCCGCTTGCCGATCGGAGTCCGCACGCGCCTCACGCGCCACTCGCTGTGGGCTTCCTCGACCGAGGCCGACGGGGGTCGACGTGGCATGATGACGCCACCGATGACGCCAGACAGGATTTTTCTAGAAGTGGGCCCCACTGATGACGTGGCAGTGACGTGGCGATGACGTGGCACACGCCATCAATGGTTGACCGCTGACCGGCCCGCCGCCTTCCACGCCGCCCGCCGAGAGCGCCCACGCGCCGCCTTCCGGTGGTCCGATGACCTCACGGGTGGCGTTGGACTCGCCTCATCGAGTACTTCCCAATGGTGTACTTTTTACCTCGAAAGGAGTGCCCAAAATGGCACGTGTATCGAGGCCGAGAGTGGGGGTCGTTTTTGGTCGAATTTTTAACCCAAAAAATCGATTCGCGAAGGGCCAACTTCGCGAGGCCATAAAACGTTCATTTTAAGTCCAAATTAAGCATATAATATGTCGTTGGAAAGCCCTCACGGAGTACTACAAGTACAGTCCATAAAATCACGATTTTACAGAACATAAACAGGTCGAAAACAGCACGCAAAGTTTCGAAAAACACTTTTCAACAAAACTTGGGTTTGCGATATTTTGAAAAATACCCAACGGAATTCAACGAGAATTTAGTATGTTGTTCGCCTCGTCAGTAGGGAACTCAGACATATAAATTTTTCTCGAAAATTTTAAAGTTTTACACATAAAATAATAAAACCCATTTGTTTCAAGTTATCTGTAAAACTTTTAAACAAACCCAAAAACAAGAGCATGCGATTCATGGCATAACAATACGAGCAATCAAGCAATATGGCTCGATACCAATGAAGGATATATCATATATATATCATACAAGTTCGCTAATCAAAACAAGAATCACGAATTACCTTTATGCGAACGGAGCCTTGTGCGCAATGAAGAATTTCGCTTGAGCTACGATCTTCGTATGCCAAGATCTACAAACCCGCAAGTCTCTTCGCTCTGATTGATATCACTGAGCACGGATATCAATATCGGTTCACACCGCAAATCCAAGCCTCTTGATGGTTAGGCTAGAGGGAGTATTTTGGTGAGATAGATTTAGGAGAGAGAGAGGGCGGGGAGACGTGTTCTCCAAATTGTGATTAGGTTTTATCCCTTTGTTGCCCTATTTATATTATTACAAGAAACCTATTTCTTGTAGGTTAAGTCAATCCTAAACCCACTTGGATTAGGATACTAATTAACCAATAAATAATATAAATATTATTTCCATGTGGGCGGGACTAAATAATCGGGCCGCAAGCCCAATTACCAACA
>CM028381.1:73979372-74094470 GCA_013146195.2 Codonopsis lanceolata
AAGTTTTGAGCAGGCTGATTGCAGTATTTGAAACCAATTAAAATCTGTAACAGAATCAGATTTAATGCAGTACATGAACCAGGTTTTTAGAAGCAAACTGTTATCATGCAGACTGCATAAAATTGATGCAGAATCTGTTATTTCAAACAAATTTAAACAGAAGTATGAACAGGTTGTGAAATCTGGAACAAAAACCAGGAACTAAAACTGAAATACTGTCAGTTTTAGCAAGACTGAAGCAGATATAAAATCTGTAATTTGAAAGGTTTTTAAACCTGGTTCTGTAAATCTGGAACAGAAGTAGATCACAAATCTAGATAGACTATGCAATGTAGAGGTTGTAATCTATGGCCAGAATGCAGAATCTCATACAGCAAACTGATACACAATCAGATTAATGCAGTAAACAGCATACAGAATAAGGTAAAATGCAGATGCTGTAATCTTATCAGGCTTTAAAATCTTTTCCAGAATCTGTTTTTGTGTATGCAGATTATATGCAGGAAGTTGTAGTCTATAATTTCTATGAAATTGTTAACAGACTAACTTGCAGAATCTGTTTGTATTAAGCATGCAGAATGATGTAACATGCAGTATCTGTAAACTAAGATGAAGCGAAAGATCACAGACTACTGTTTACAGAATTCTCAACCAGTTTCAGAAGTTTCTGTAATGTGCAGTTTATAACCGTTAACAGACTAACAGAAAGATGCAGTTGCAATAGTAACAATCTGTTAGCTTGTACAGATAATTTTTCCAGAATGTGATAGGTTATTAAGCATGCAGAATCTGTAATGAAGCAATATGCAGTTGCAATTTTCTGTACAGAAACAGAAGCAGAAGGCATGCATAAATAGGAACTAAACTGAAGTACTGTCAGTTTTAGCAAAGCTGAAACAAATGCAATCAGGTTTTACAAAGCTGAAACAGATCTACTTCTCTTAAGTAGAAACAGAAGAATGCAGTAATAGTACATTAACCAGGTTCTGTAAATCTATCCAGAATCTGTTTGTGTAAGCAGTTTAAGCAAAATTTTCTGTTTACAGAACATAAGTTTAACAGATTATCATGCATAAACTGAAGTTACTAAGCAGGTTTGAAATATCATGCAAAAACAGGTTCTGGAAACAAAACCAGACCAAAAGGGATTTTTGTCTTAAGATTGTTATATTGGCCTGGCAGTGTTGGGTAGGTTTTTGTATTAAGATCAACGAGATTAATCTCTGTCCTTAAGACAAAAACTAGAAGCCGTGTTCTAGATCTGCACGGCGTGATTCTAGTGAGTCTCCCAGGATATTGACCTTACCGTGATTGAATGATGGCAGATCTTCAATGCTTCAATCACCAATGAATGCAACCGTTGCTGTAATCTCTGTAGGGCAGAAGGGAGTAGTATAGAAAGAGCAGAATTTTCAATGCCAAAAATCTGTTTGAAAGCTGTATTTAAACGGCAGTTGGGATGACAGTTGGGAACGGTTAGAACAGTTGTGACTGTTCAAACAGACACAATCTTTGGGATGACAGTTGTTGGCAGTTATGTTTGTCTGAAAGGGACACAACCTTTCAGACAGGAAAAACCGATTAACTGTTCCTGGAGTCGGCTGAACTTCTGAACCTATACAAAAGGTTCATGCTGGAAAGGGTCACACACCAAATGAACTGAACCTATACAAAAGGTTCATGCTGGAAAGGGTCACACACCAAATGAACTGTTAGCAAAAAGATAGGTTCAGGCAAGCAAGCCGGCCGATCGACCGACACTTAGGCCGGTCTTCCTCCTACACAAAGTGTAGTGGCCGAGGCTTTGAAAGTAAAAACCTCAAAGCTCTACCTTATAAGGTAGAGCTTGTTTCATTTTGTTCCCAATGTGGGATTCCCACATTTTACACTTACATAACTTAGTTTATTCAAGCTATTGGAAACCAAGTTTCCAACAAAAGGAAATGTGAGCAATTACCAAGTTTTGAATGGCAGTGACATGAGATACAGTTGGTGGATGTCTTGTGTGGGTGGGTAAATCACGGTTCCCAATCAAAGGTAACTGGTGGGACTGGCTTGGTGCTAGTTTTATGTCAGGTCAGGAATTCCCAAATCACGTAGATTGGCGCATAATGCAAATCATGCTGCATATTGAAATGATCTCCCATGCTTTAGTTGAATATGCATGTGTAACAGACTAAAGTGTTAGATTGATTGATGTTGTCTGCAGATTTTGTCCAACTTCAGCAAATCAGAGATCATTGAGAGGTAGAGTGTTTAGTTTCTGTTTACCAACATAATAAAATTGAGGAAATTTGTAGGTAAGGTTCCCTCCCTCCTTCATTGTTAGCACAATTCATTCAGTCAATATATAACCTTTTCTTATTCATCACTAAACTTTTTTGTGGATAGAAGTTCCTTGTATTTTATGACCCATCCACCCTATGAACCTATTTCACGTTCTCATTTCGGGATCTGTGATTTACTTTTTCCTTGTAATATTGTAGGGAATGTCTAGACCCCTTCGACAAACCTGAATCCGAGGCATTTGATCTCTTTGTTAATGAATTTCTTTGTGTTGGCAGAGGTAATCTTCCCTACTTTCTATAGTTTACAGTTGGGAGCACAGCATTTTTATTTAAATATATATCAACAAAAGCGCCAAAATAGGTGACACGTCATGTGTACATTAGAGGTATACCAAAAAGAATTAACTATAACCAAAACTATCCACAAACTTTACAAAAGAATAAGTCGACGGAACCGATTCCCTACACCAAAAGAACAGAGTAAAGTAGGGACCCCTTAAGCTTGTAAGTAGACAACTCCACACAGTGGCGGATCCAAAAATAAATCTCAGCGGTGTCACTAATGTTAATTATTACTTACAAATAAAATTAAAATTAAAATAATATCATTTTGTAGTGTATAAATTCAAAAAAAAAAAAAAAAAAACTTCAGCGGGGCACTTGCACCCCAAGTGTTGTGCATAGATCCGCCCGACTCCACATTATCGAAGGCTCTCCGGTTCCTTTCCCTGAACAGCAAGTGCAGTGATGCTGATAGTTTTATATTTCCAAATTGAGAATTCAATCGATTTCTCTAGGCCTATTGATGAAGGCTAGTAATCCCTCAAAGAAGATGTGCTTTGGAGGGTTATACTACTATCAACTAGAATGAGAATTTGCGGCAGACATTTTGTCCTCTTTCACGTTCCTCTTTCCTGGAGGCTAGGATGACAATGGAAAACTGACGTGACCTGAACATGCAGGATGCCCATATTCATGTGTGAAGACAGCGCCTCATGCTTTCACATACGTTTCTTCAACAGGAACTGCCCGTGCAACTTCTCAAGGTTGGTCGATTTTTCCTGTCATGTCTTGTATCTTAACAGCATTTGACCGGGGGTGGGTGGGGAAAGATAGCTGAAATATCCTCTTTAAGCTGAGATATATGACAAGCTAGCAGAATAGTTTTTGAATGGCTCTAAAAGTTTGTTCGATGCTGCACCCTAGTTGAATGTGCTCTGTGTGTGTGTGTGTCTGTCTCTGTCTCTCTCTCTCCATCCTCTTTGTTTCTGGTATATTCTTCTTATATGTTTTGAATCTCAAAATCCTCTGGTCATTTGATTAGGACATGGTGAAGATTACAAAGTGCAGCTTGCTGTCGGTCAATGTCCACGGAGTTGTATTCATTATGTTACACCTTCTCAGAGAGTTATTCTGGAGGAGCTACTTGAAAGGTAACTCACTACCCACAACAATGCTTACCTAAGCCTTATGAATCAGTTAGCTTCTACCTAGAGCAGGACCACCAACTAAAAATAAGAAGATATACTTACCGTAACAGCTGTGAAAGAAAATATGCTGGTTTCTTGTATGCCTATCCTTGAATGGCGAAAATGGGCGTGTTATAACTGATAACAAAAAAAAAAAAAAAAAATTATTGCTTCTCTTAAAATTTATGTGTATGATATCATCTCTAACTTCCATATTTTTTGGTTTAATTTTGGGGTATAGCATCTTGAACGTGCCTTTTGATACCTCAGCTGAGGCAGATTTGCTATATTCGCTCATTATCAAAGCAAAATTCGAGAATAATCGTTACCAAAGGCCAAAGAAGCAACCCAAGGTTTCAACCAACCAAGTAGATTGGTTTTGACATTTTGACTCTCAAGAGCAATGGCCTCTCATCATTAGTCACTGCTCAAAATGTTCCTTCTTGTGCCTTCGTCTGTGTATTTTTTGAGCGAATGGAGTAAGCAGGTGTGGATTAAGGCATGCTTCCTTGATGAAATGTGAATGGACAAATATTTTGCCAAACATTGACTGAAAGGTGTCTGAGAAACCATATGCAATATAAGAAACCTTTTATGAGGTACACATTATACTTGCAAAATCTTGTGTTGCATCTGGGTAATGACAGTATTGTTGAACAGATAGTGTGAACTTTGTCTACAATCCAATGAAATGTTAACTAACAATACCTTTTTTCCTGTGATTATTCCAACAGAAATCCCTATTTTCAATCTCAGTGTTGCAGTTTGTTTTTTGGACAAACTAAGAATCTTTAAAGACTATATCACATTATCATCCCTGTTTAGAATTATTCTGACACCAGTTCCCAGTTATGTTGTAACATGTGCTTGAAGAGAATAAAGTCATACTTATCTATCGGAAAAAGAAAAAAAAAAGGGTTGTCACTGGTTATTGCAAGGAAAACGTCATTCCCTCTCAACTATGAACGGGCTTTTCACCTACTCGGGTATGACCCAAAAAGTTTCATGCATTAATATTTTACTCCATGTCTCTGTCGAATACGCAAGGATCAAATTGAGAGAAAAATAACATTAGAGAGACAAAGGCTAACTTGTATAACAATGTGGTCACTATCTCTTTAATCACGGTACTGTATATACATGCTAATAGCTACAGAGAAGGTTGCATTGTAAAAAGACTTTGCATTATAGTCTTTATGGGAGTTACAAAAGAGTTTGTTGTAATTACCGATCATACATTCACCAATTTGAAATCCTGAAGACAAGTTCATTTTGTGATAACTTTCATGAATCGGTTTAGTGAAGAAAAAATGCTTGCTGCTTGAGTTAGCAACGATGGACCCTGCTCTGAATCTTCTTCGCCATTCGCAAAAATTATCTGCAAACAATGAAAACAAAGCTTCCCTATCAAACATATCGTAGAAGCCAATATTCAACAATGATATTGAGATGTACCATTTATCTGTTTGTTTGGTTTTGATCAATTTGTGGAGTTTTTTGGTGGTAAGAAATGATTCTGCAAAGTCACCTGTATTACTTGCTTTATCTCATACACAACTTTTAACTGGTCTACTGAGATATCAAGAAATTTTTAGGCGGAACCACTTGAAAAACCATTGACATCCTAATGTGCATAAGAAAGGGGGGAGGGAGGGGGGAGTGACCCGCTTTATCCATAACAGTTAACTGGTTACCTGTGTTCATTATTGGTTAGAGGGTCTACACGAGATAAATTAGAGCGTAGCTAACCTCAAGGTCTTCTGCATCAGGACGACTCATCATTTCCTTCGCTAGTATATAGCGATTTGGTCTATCCTTGTCGTCATAGAACACCTTCCATAAACTGTTAAAAAGAACGTATCACAAAGTGTATAATGTGAATATTATTAAATCAGTAAACTTACATGATGGAATGGGTAATTGGATTGATAAATTATGTGAGGTCAGACTGAGTACTATTTCAAGCTAGCCAAAACCCAGAGGTTAGATCAAGAGAGAGTACTTACCCAGGATAGCATCTAAATAGGGCACCAGAAGGCAGAGGTCTCATTGAGTAAACAGTCGTAAAAGAACTGCATTTTGTAGTATAGTAGGTTTAGCAGTATAATAATAATAATAATAAATTAAAAAAAAACAACCCAAAGTATGCATCATTCAAAACAGTGAATATTGCAGTGGCATCTTGAAGACTGAAAATTTTACCTTAAAAAATACCGCCGCAACTTTCGGACATTGAATCCAACTCCAACATCCTCACTGACTAGACGTGGGTTCCACATGATCAGAGGCCGTGGCTAACAACATGATTTGAAGGTAGTATGAGAAATATAATCCTTCTTAACTTGAAGTGACAGTATGAAAAATAAACTCAGAATGGACCAGAAGGATGTGATTTTGCGCATGTTATCACGGATAAATAAGATGCGAATGAAAATAAATTAACAGAAACTATAATCTAAGAAGAGGGAAGAGAGAGAGAGAGAGAGAGACCATGCGTGATATTTGACCAACCACTGGCCACATTCATCTCCAATTTTGAAACCTTTTGACACACCTCTATTCATAGTTCTAAGCTTATGAATAAACCGACCTCAAATAGTTGGGACAAAAGAGGAGTTGAGTATAAGAATCTTTGACAGTTCTGTTAAAATGTGATCTATCTATGAAAAGTAAAAGTGGAAACCGAACGAAAAAAGTGATAAGAAATGGAAGACTGCATCAGCGAGAATTAAATATGATGCCAAAGGACATACTGGATCATCTGAAAGATTAGCAGCAATTCGCTCTACATATTCCAACATTTGGTAATCAGGCACGACCATGACAACAATCTCATCTTCCTTCTCAACGGGATTGCGGTCACTTAAGCTGGATAAAGTGCCATAAAACAGTCAGATATACTAGCAAAAATCATCAATTTCCAGGACACTTTGAAACTTAAACACTACTGTACAATTTGCAATGAGTATGGCATAATAAGCTTAGATGCATTAAGAAATCATAGTGCCCGTACCTAGCGAATCCAAATGCAGCATCTTTCCACTTATACTTCAGAAGTGCAGCGGCACCAGTATCTGGAAATATGGCTTTCACTTTCTACCAATGAATAATTTATGACTTAGTAAGTCAAACTGTAATGTAGGTGTTGAACCCAGAAATGGTTATGCATGTCAAACGAAAATCATGCGACTTCGACCTCATTATCTAGTCTCAGAAATTAGCTTTTGTATGAGAAAAAGAAGCTGTTCAGGAAGGAATTGCCTATGGGCACATGTATTTCCTTCTTTTACTTTCCAGTAATCATGAAACTTATGTCTAATATTATTCACCAAAAGAAAAAAATATAAATCTTTATGTTTCCAAACAGAAACGAAGCAATGTCCCAACTAACCTGAGACCCTGTTTCTTCAATTAAGGTATCCAAGAATATCCTTGATAGTTCCCAGAGTTCAGCTTGGGCACCTTCATCATCAAGAAACTGCAACTGTGGTATTAAGAGCTCGACCTGTACAAAAGAAACAAAATGAAATGATACTCCAATATATCTGGAAGTAACAGGAGTAAGGATGAGCTGGTTCAAGTCCAAACTTTTTAGTTCCAATATTTCCGGAAATGTATGGCGCAGGACATGAATGTAGCTCAGGTGTGTTCAAGTGTCAGTGTAAAAAAGAAAAATATCACGTTAATAAAAATTACAAGAGTTCGATTCTTGAAGAGCATAAACAAGAGTTATGTTCATTTGTTTTGTTTTATTCCTGTCAAGATATTATAGATTTTTTTCATAAAAGACATGATGAGCACTAAAACGTGTTCTTACTTCATCGTGTCGATAAAAAAGAAATGAAAAACTCCATCAACATCAGTCAACCACCAAAGGGAGATAAATAGCATGCTTGTAATAAGTGTGCTAGTATGAGATTTTCAAGTACATACAATGGATCTCATCCCGCCTGAAGACACAAAGGTTGCACTTGCTTCACTTGACTGTCGGACTGCACCCTCCAAATCAGAAGGTAAGCAACTGAAACACAATTCTCATTTTATTCTAATGTTTTAACAAATGACAGGTTTCCAGACAACATAAACTCGAGTCAATCAAAGTTTGATGAAAGCGTAGCATAAGTACAAAGTTTCCTCAGATTTAGTATCTGATAAAATCCTCTTACGTGTCATGAAGTCAGTCTCGTACTATATTGAGCCATAGTCATGGAGTCAGGTTGGGCCTCGAACGCTAAAAATGAAGTATGTTTCCAGTGATAGTTAACGGTTCGAACTTCAGACAATGTAACTTCACTTGAAACAGAACCTAAAGTCTACATTCTTGGTTTCAAGTCTTCCGTACTAATATGGAACAGTTTGAAAGTAGCAAATTAATTAGCAGGTACAAGTTTTCTCCCCTCTTGTTTGGGATAGTATCAAGTTTTCAGTACTCAATATAGAACAGTATAAAATTATAAATTAGAAAGTACTTTTCTCCCCTCTTGTTTGGGATGATTTCATGTGCTTGCTAAAACGGAATTAGTTATGCGGCTGAAATAGGGACCTATAAATGAGTCAAACTAGTTATATCAATCATAGCCAAAAGAAGTACGGAAATCAATCATAAAATTTCACTGGTATGATAATCTGCATTGAACTTAGCCTCACAATAGTGCATTTCCCCCCTTTAATGATCCATGACCTAAAGATTGGAAGGAAAGGATCATAGGGAATATACAAAAGGTTAGGCCTTGGAGAATGCTACAAGACGGTCTTTCCAATTAGTTACGGAACAAGGCATGGATAAGGGGAACATCATGAAATTCCATTGGCATGCTAAAGCGTATAGAAAGAGTCAAATAATACAACCATGTCATCCCCACATATTGAGGTTTACAGAAGTTAGATTGCCATGGACTTGGGTGGGATCGATAGCCCAAAAAGAGATTAAAGCTTTACATCAGGTCTTTGTAAGCAAGTATTTCAGATATCGGATTATACAGTCACTAATATCATGACATTTAGAAAAAATTCTAGCCACCAAGTTTTTTCACTTTTCATTATCACTCGGTTAAATATTTAACGCCTCCTAAAAAACTAAAACATCACTTACCCGTGATTATAATGTTGGCGTGCACTGACCCAGAGTTTTAAACTCCTTACCAAACAATGGCTTAATGATCTAAACTATTAAAACATGCTTACAAGCAGCAATTTTCATTTGTCCCATGTTAATCGTGGAGCGAAAAATCATCTACTCCCTCCGTACTGCTCAATTCCAGTAGTTCTTATTCAAAAATTAAGCTTGCAATCACGTTCAAGTCCCACTGCTAAGTGCTAATCCTAAAAATACAAATTTTGATTATTATTATTGTGGAACGCTTAATTATTTAACTTTTCAAATGAATTTTCTTATTTTATTTTTGCATTTTCCCACCTCAGCCCCAAGGCCAGGACTAATCCGATCAGGGACCATCTCCCTAATGCAGCTGCGTTCCAATGGAACGAATCTTAGACCTATGGAGGCTTTATGTGTGGAAGAAAGAGAGTACTAATTTCAGCATCAATTTGGGCCCTTTTAACACCACACACATAATTCAAAAACATATGGATAAAAGCACCAGGAAAATCAGTAAATCACCCACAACCAATACCCATAAACAGAGACTTGTAAAAATACTGCACATAATAATAAGTGTGTGTGTGTGTGAAATGTTGAATTCAATAACGGAGGAGTATAAAAGAACCTATCATCTTCTTCTTCTTCTCTCTCTTCTTGTTCGATTATTGTGACTGATTCTGGGCTATCTTCAAGAGATTGACCATCAAATTTGCCAAACTTGGCACATATTCTCAGGTCAAATGTTGGAGCTCTATGGACCGAAATACCCATGTACCCGCATCCTAGGAACTGGGTTGTTGAGGTTAATTTGGGAATTGAGAAAGAGAAGCAGCATGAGCTTGAATGAAAGGAAGCCATTAACATTTCTCCTCAAAAAAAGAAAAGAGTGACGATGACTGACAAACAAGGGGGATAAGTTGGGCAACAATCTAGTGTGAACCGTCATTATTTTTACTTAAAAGAACCAATATGATGTCTACACGTAATGGTGATTTTTCTGGAGTGCTTTTCTTAGAGAAGATATTTCACGACCGGAGGAGCATTCTTACGTGTAATTTAATGATTAATTAAACTATGAAACTGATATTCCTCACGATCTAACTATAAAGTTAATAATTTTATTTTGAAATGTTTCACTTGAATAGATTTTAATTTTTAAAAATTATGTTTATAATTTTCTTAATTATTTTTTTTATCTTTATCTTCTTCTTTTATTGTAAGTGTATTAGTTTGTGCTTATATATGTTTATAATTATAACAAACTCCAATAATATTAATATATTACCTAATTACTAACATTTTCAAACGTGATTTTTTTTGGATGAAATTGAAGGAAGTACATAGTAGACCGTCATATCAAACCATTATTGATCGTGATGCACATCATAAACATGTAACGTGTCAAGTGATGCTACAAAACCATACATATTTTCTTTCTCGCTCCGTCATTTTCTTGATTGACATCGTAGTACAAATATTCATTTAGTTTGGGCCAAACGAATCTAATTATTAATATATTAAAAGAATAATTATGGGTCGATCTCCTTTTATGAATTGTAACTGCTCCACTCCTTTTTTTTATTCAACTGCTAAAGTTCATTTTAATAAAATTGTTCCTGAAATATCCACTGTCGTCTTCAATGAGATAAGAAGCTCAAGAAACTTTCGAGTAAGGGGAACGAAAAGTAGTTGCATTAGCAACACACGTCGGGATTAACCTTGACTGTTTAGCATCAAAAAGCATTCTACCTATAATTACCTTTATTTTCCCTACCAACTATAAAAAGATTGAAAGACGGTATGACTCTTTCCCACTCAAAGATTGATTATATACACAGGGAGTTTCCCCCAAATAAAGTTACAGAATATGATGAATTTCATAAGCAAGACAGACAAAGAGATTCCGACGAGAGAAGAGGAGAGGTGGAAATTAACCTGGGTTTTGCCAAGAAGACTTGAACCAAAACCTATGATGCCCGCATCGAAACCTACGATGTTCATATCGAAAACAACATCATTAAGGCGAGGTCTCTTTAAATCTGGGATTGGTCTATCCTTTTGTTCCCTACCATTTTTGTCTACTTGTAAGAGCTTCAATGCTTTTACAAATATGTTTGTCAACTACCTGTGCGCAGTAATTTTCGTTGATAACTCTGCTAGCCATTTCCTCATGTTTTGCTTTGTTGTGAGAGTTTCTTGTCGTGATGAATCGGTCGTGTATTTGAGGATGTGAGACCTTAAGTTACAAGTGAGATATAATCAAGAGATAGAGAGAAAGGGGGTGTGACAGTTAGAGATGTATGAGAGATAGAGAGAGAAAGAGGAATGTAACTATGCAAGTGGAAGAAGGTGGTTCACAAGAATCAAAAGTTTTTTCTTTAATAATTACTATTGAGTGTTGGGCTTGTTTATTATTATTTCCAATGTAGTGGATATAAGCTGTAATAATAAGGGGGCAATGTAAGCTTCGACGCAAATTTGGGTGAGGAGCGATGTATTTTGTACACCGCGATGCGGTTTTTTGCATTGCGATTTCCAAATTTGGGCGAAGATTTTTGCATTGTGATGCTCAAATTTGAACAAACTTCAATTATGTCTTGCGATGCCCAATTTTTGTGTTATGATGCCCAAATTTTGACAGACTTCAATTGTGCATTAGGATGCCTAATTTTTTCATTGCGATGCCCAAATTTGAGCAGGGGCTTTTGTGCGCGTCATTTCTTCATTAAGGATATCTTCGTCATTTTCCCTTCAAAAATGTACTTTAACCATTTAAAACAAATATAGGGGACCTATGCAGTTATAATTTCACCAAAAGGAACCGACCTGAATTTCTCCCTATATTAAAGGAGCGATAATCGGGTTGGTCCCTTTTTCAACTTTTTCAACATGTACATTACATGGTATTTGTTTTAACTGCTAAAAGACACTTTTTGGGGACGAAATAACGAGTATACCCTTAATAAAATTTGATCATGCACATGTTGCATCGCAATTCAAAGTCAATGCATTGTAATTCCAATTTATGCATCGGTAATCCAAATTGTGTATTAGGACTTTCTGCACCGCAAATCTGATGCTTACATTTATCGGGATTAAATTTTGTATTCTGATACTAAATTGATGCATCATAATTCCAAAATAGTTGCATCGTGAAACCAATTTGACAATGCATTGATGAGGTATAAGGATGAACTACACCCTTTTGATGTTTCTATTTTTTGTTTATTAAAGCTGCTGGGAATCTTGTGGAAAAGTTGATATAAAATGTTCCATTTTGTTATTTTTTCAATCCCAACAGTATCCCCCAATTTCAACAAATTAAGCAAGGGCACATAGGTATTTTTACCCTGTGCGTGCTTTTTATTGAAACAACTTCCAACAAAGGGATAACAATTTCCAACAAAAGATGAAATAATTTCCAGGAAGAACACATGCCTATTGAAGAAATTTCCAACTCCAATATCTCTCTCTCTCTCTCCTTCAATCCCAGCTCCAACCTTCATTTCCATTTCCTCTCATCTCTTTGTTCCATCCCTCTCTCTACGCTCCAGTTCCGGCAAAGCCTTCATCATCTCCGAGCTCTCTCTCCGGCTTCAATCCAGATCCAATCATGATCATCTTCATCTCCACACACCGTTCTTTCTCTTAGGGTCCTAGCCAAATCCACCATATTTTCCCATCTCCGGAAAATCTCCTCCACCAATCACTGCCGCAATAGCTTCAACTTTGATTATCACCATCTCCGATCAATTTCATATGCTCCATACAACCAGGATGCATCAATTTTGAATCTCGATGCATCAAATTGGAACTGCGATGTATCGTTGTTCCAAATTGATACATCAAAAATGTTGATGGATTTTGAAATGTCCAGCACCACCGGAGGAGAATGAGGAAGTTGGGGGTCAAGATTTCGACAAGAAGCCCATGAATCAGTCAGCTGCAACTCACATAAACCTCAAGGTCAAGAGTCAAGTATACCTTAGTTGTTCCTTCTCACTTTTTTCGACCTTTTTTTCTCATTCCAATGTTTAATTGTTTTAACTCAAGATTTAAGATTGATTCATTTATTGTTTGGGGTTACAAAATTGAGTTTAGTCCACCACATTCAACGTAAATTTATTCAATTATGTAGGATATCTCAAAATTGAATTTCTAGGCAGAGAGAATGAAGGTTCAAACAAGATCCTATTTCTCTACAACCACATTTTCGTGCGCAGCACAAAGAGTGGAAGGAATGAAATAAATTTATGAGAAGATATCCAAATTCCATTTACATGAATCATATACATCTTTATTCTCCACGATCCATGAGACCCTCATACGGTTTGCAAAACTGATCATCAAGTTCACATAACTACACCCTAATAGGTGATTTGATGATATCACATTTTCTGGCTTGAAGAACTTGGAGCCATCTTTTCTGGCAGAGGAAGATAGCAAATGCAGATAAGGACAATTCTTTGAAAAAGATTGTTGGATGGGGGCAATTAAGGAACATTTTTTTAACAAAATAATGACTTAAGCGGTTATAACTCTTGCAAATTGGACTTGCCTGCAATTTATCCTATATTAAATTACATACTAACCCCGTTCCAAAAAGTCTATCTTCCTCCTATTTTTATTTATTTTAAAATATTTATTCATTTTTTTCTAAAATAGAACAACTAATTATATTACTCATTGATTATATAGTTTTAATATCTTGTTTACTCATTTAATGGAGTAACAACCATATTTTGTTATTTTGACAAAGTTAGTATAGGAAAAATAGGTTCCCATTAAAAAAAATTCTGAATTTGGGTAAAAAGTCAAACGAGATTGTTTTTTAGAACAGAAGGAGTAATATTCCCTTGGTTTTTTAAAAGCACTTATTTCTTTATAGAAATTTCAATCTAAAACAATATTGAATTTTTATTTAATAGATTTACTATATTTTAAGTAAAGATGTTAATCGGGATGTACCCTAAGACGTTAAAACCCCGATTAATTTTGTTCCTTGGAGAAAATAACTTGGGTAATAATTTGTCAAAAAATATTTCATAATAATAATAAGATAAAATTTTTGAAAGACAGTTTTACGAATATTTTTTATAAGATGGATTATTATTACCCAATCTTCTCTGTGTTAATGGATTGAAGTACGAGAGAATGTGATTAGTAGAGTAAGGGAAAGTCAAAGCTAGTGGGTCCCATATGCTACCTTAATTACCCAACCAGCACAATATTCAAAAAAGCAAAAGGAAAAGACTTTTTTTAGAAGAAACTTTAAATAAATAAATAAATGGGCATAAAATAAGTAGCCGTTCGCATACGCTTTTCCGCTATACATTCCGACCGTTGGAAACAAAATACTATCCGTTACCACAATTCATGTTGTAACCCCTCCCCTGTTTCAGCCTTCACTTCACTTCACTTCGGACCACAACTGAGTCTCACTTTCACACACACACACACACACAGAGGTTCCAATAAAAACTCAATTGTGTAAAAATGGTTGCTAGAACCCCACCAAATCACAAGAAAATGGTGGCTCTTCTCAACCCATCTCTCCTCCGAGAAACTGTAAACAAGGTAATCGATCACTCAAAAAAATTCTCCACGTTCAACCCTTTTCGGGTTTTCAACTCTACTATTGAATCAATTCTCAAAATTTCTAGAACCAACCCCCTACCTATCCCAAATTTAAGTGGAATTATTGGGCTTCTGTAAAATTGTGTGTTTTTCTTGAAGGTGGATAAGTGTATGGCTCGACTGCAAGAGCTTCAATACACAGTAGCAGGCGGGAACAAGGTGATTTCGGGTGTGAGCCTTAGTCCTCGAAGTACCAGGGGGTATTTAAGAACTAGTCTCAGGTGCAAACAGGAGTCCCTCAGGTACCCGATTTCCAGCTTATTCTTTGATAAAACTTTCCTAACTTATTTTGTTTTTCCATGCATTTCATTGAATGGGTATCTCTGATTTTACTTGATTTTCAATAAAGTTTCCAAATTTATGTTGATTTTGCTAAATTTATCTCAAAGTTCACAATTTAAAGCTGTTTTCTTATGCGTTTGATCAAGTGGGTATTTACGATTTTGCTAAATTTCTTGAAGTGTTTCCATATTTATGTTGTTTTGTATACATTGGATCAAATAGGTATTATCTAACTATCTATGGTTTTGCTAAATCTACTGCAAAGTTTCCAATTTTTCGTTTCGGTTTCTCTGAATTTCTTACTCCAACTTGAAGGATCAGGAATTCTAATGCTCGAAAATCTCCACCTGGAAAGTTGCCAACAAATACAGGGGAATGGCGTAGAATGTCTTTACCAGCAATGCTGTTGGGAGAAACAGTGGGAGAAATTATCCAAGCAAGTCAATTTGCTAGAGAAATTGTGGCTGCAGTGGATCCCAAGGCCAAGAAACCCGCCGCTACTGACCCAAAAACTCCGGTGGCTTTGAGGGGCAAGTCGAGGTCGAACACCGAAAATTCTGAACTCCGGGCACGAAGAAAGAGAGAGAAGGCAATCACATTACACTCAATTCGGTCAGAATCCGATCCCCCATCACTACAAAGAGCCAAATCCCGCATCAATTTCAAGGTTTCATCTCCTCCCCAGAGGGGAGAGAGTGACAAAGAAAACAGTAGATATTTGGCAAACAGAGTTTCCCCAAAACGAAGGCCTTGGGCCAGAAAGACTGTACTTTTTCCTAACCCTCTATTCCATTCATCACCCACATCACAACAACAAAAAATTGGCAAAACAAAGTCTCCGGTGATCGCTAAAAATTGTCAGACTCCCCATAAGTTTCTGATCAAGTCCCCCGCCTCGGCCTCTAAATTTCAAGTGAAGATCAAGAGTCCACCACTTTCTTTGTCTCCCACAAGACCCAGCAAGAAATCACCAAAACTATCTACTGGGGCAAAGCTAAGGAGATCATTCTCACCATCAAGATTAGCGAATAAATTGGTTTCTCCATTGAAAAGCAGGAAATCTGTACAGACTAGTGATGGGATGATGAAGATGATGAGTGGACTCAAACAACGTCCATCTTCAACGCCGATGCAACTATCAACAGCTAGAAGAATTTAAGGATTGCCAATTTTTTTATTTATTTGACTTGGTTATTGTGAAGCTTTTTTAATTGGTTCTTTACTCTTCTTTTCTTTTCTTAGATATTTTCTTGATGTCAATATAATATAAATCTTCATTTTCTTCTATGGTGAGAGACATGGCTTGATGTTTTCCTCCAATTTTCTTTCTTGTATCTTGAATTGTGTAGCTCATCAATAACTGAGCAGATCTCCTCCAATGACTTACATACAGATCATAATTCATAAAACAAAGCTCCACTTTCTCTCATAACTCAACCCCACAAGATACAAAACCCAATCCGCTAATGTCAATTTTTATTCTTCTATTTGAATAGCCAAAAAAAGTAAAATAACGGTACAAGATTACAGAAAGTGGGATAGGATTTCTTAGGCCTCAGCCCTGTTTATTATACAATATTGAATACATACGCGGTGAAGACAACTCAATAACACAAAACAACAAGATTGTAAAAGGAAAATACGCTTTTTCAAAAAAAAAAAACTTTGAAAATGCTTCTTCTTTACGGCACTGTATGATACACTAGAGAGTACCCGGCCTAAAACCAGTTCAGCGGATGACCTAACTGAAGAAGGTTGCTGGTAAGCTAAGCTAGCCGCTCTTCCAACATTTTAACCAGAATCATCGTTCAATCCAACTGATGGATGGCCCTTGCGAAGAAAGCTATGCTATCCACAATATTCGGAACTGATCAACATAAGTAGGGTCATTTGCCTGGAGAAGCAAACCTTGACCTCTGGCGGTTCAATCCTCGGTCTACTGGTGATGATGTTTTTCCGCCCCCACCCACTTGGCGCATCATCTCTGCAAAAGTTCATATCAAGCAATTGAAAGTGTTAGTGCTCAGCCCTCAGCTTGATTTACTTCACCCCAACAGTCAAAAAATTGCATTGTACAGGTTGCTACTAATTTTACTGTCAAATGTTTAGTTTCATCAATGGAATTACAAACCTCACAGACATAGGTTTATAATAAAATTGAAGTGTGAGGTACTATACCTCGCTTTCTTTCAAGTTCTTGGTCAAGTTCCTCTTTCCACTTTCTCTTTACCTCGGAGAAGCTTCCACTGTAATTGTCACATTTCTTTAGATCTCAGGCATTTATATCAGTGTAAACAGGTCAGAGTGGAAGAAAGGGTAAGCAATGGACTAACCTTGGGCTATTCGATTCCTGCTGAGCATCAGCCAGAAGCCCTTTCCATTCATTTCCTTGGGGTGACAAAATGTCTTGAGGACTTTGAGTACTTGCCCCACTAATATTAGATACACGTCTGCTACCACTCCCCGGGCTTGCACTAGTAAAAGCATCAACGTCTTTAGATGGGGTTCCAGTTGGAAATCGACTTGGTGACCTGCTTTTGGGAGGTAATTTCAGATAGTTTGAAGCTCCATTGCCTGTGGGTTCAGCAATATTTGAAGAGCACAAAGGATTTACGCTGTTGTAGAACTCTTCATATAAAGGTGTTTGCAGCTTTTTCAGTTCTAAAGCCTGAAGTAGTGATTAAAATGACAAAAAATCACAACAGTGTGACCCAGAATAGGAGGAAAGACTTTCATGATTGTGCATGTGCATCCAAACAAAATAGGAAGGCAGAAATATACCTTCTCATCCAAAAAGGCTATAATTTTAGACTCAGTAAGCTCCTCATCATCCTCAGATAACCGAAAAGAGGAACTACTGTCCCCTTGTCCAGGTGATCCCAAATTATCAGCTAATCTATCAATTGGTTGCAAATTATCTGAGTGACCTCCCATTACATGAGTCTCATCATATTTGCATGCCCAATCATTGGAGGGTTCCTCAACAGGGTTGAAACTCTGATTGATGACAAAGGCATTGAATAGTAACTAATTTTCGAAAGCCTTATGTGCTTGGAGAATATAAAATATTCGAAAAAATTGAAAGCGACACAATACCTTATTAATGTCATCAGTCCTTGGTACAGAGTTCAACTTTGCACCTCCACCCATCATAAATTCATCATCATCATCAATCTGACAAATATCATCCTCATCATTGTCTGCTTCCCCTTCAAGTGCACTGCTCATTAATTTCTCAGAGTTCACAGCAGAGAAGTTGAGAGTGCCCAGATTACACACATCAATTGAGCCAGGGCTGGTTGTATTTAATTAGCAAATCAATTAATGTTGCAGCATGTCATTACAGACCTCATAGTCATAAAAAGACAATAGACAATATGATAAGCCCAAAAGTCACAATTTGAAAAACTTACGAAGCCTCCAAATTATTTCCACGTGAAGGAGATTCAAAATTTTCCTGATGACAGCAAAAATTACTGTGTCAATGATGGTTGAAAATGGAATTGGATAACTGCTTACTAGACCCCCATTTTAACTAAACTAACCGTGGATGAAGTATAAACAAAATGAGGAGTTTGCATGCATTTCCCAGTAACAAAAGGATGCTGCAAGAAACGGGTGTAAGAATATCAAATCATGTAAAGTGGAAATTCAAATTGCAGATGCAAAAGCTACCACATTAGATTGATAAGATCAGAATCACCTGCAGCAACTCAAATGCAGGTGATCTCAACTCTGGTTCCCTGCAGACATTAACAAATGGAAGAAACATATAAAAATGATACGAGTTCATGAGGTGAAGCAACAACACATCAGTATATCAGTCTTTTCTAATGAACTAAAATCACCACACAAACACCACTTTGAAAAGAAAGATCATGTAGAAAGATATGATTGCTAATCATGCCTTAAGGTTTCATTTGTATATTCCATTTGAACCTACTAGATACAGCAATTTGAACAATGGAGTTAATGTATTTACTTCTGTAGACATTTCAGTAGTAAATCTTTTGCCTCAGGTGAGAGATGGTCAGGAATCGGAGGATGAGACTTTGTTGTGCCAATATAAAAGAGAGCAGCAACCTAAAACAAACCTATAATTAGTAGAATGCCAGAAAGCAATATCTTAGCAAAGACGCCGCCAACTAGTACAGACAAAAACCAATTTGACAAAAGTTGCTTTTGTGTACCTCTTGGTACTGTTGGCTCCAAGGAGGCTTTCCGGTAGCCATCTCAATTACCGTGCATCCAACACTCCATATGTCAGCAGAGCTGCGAGGTAATTAGAAAGAAAAGGTAAGAATGCTAAATACCAAAAAAAAAATCAGTTAAAGAAAGTGCAAGTTATGATTTTCATTCTTCGTTATCATTAAAGGACAGCATATAAAGTTAAAGTAGAAACCAGAAGATGCATCATGCATGCAAAAGAAGGAAGCAAAGAAATGAAACCGATAACACAACCACCAAGTAGAACATATTCTGCTATCCCAGTTTCATCATCATTTAGGGAAAGCCCTGTCAGATATTCTTAACATATGCAGTATAGGAATTGACACCTAAACACTATAACAAGAGCACCAAATCTAAAAGCAAGAGAGTAAAGAGTTTGAAAATGTACCAGCAAAAGCACCATTTGGCAAACAAAAAAGCAGACAATCGTGGGTCAAATATTAGAGATAACAAAAGCAATAAAAATAATAATAATTTTTTCAATTAGACGGAGCACAATAAGGATGATCAGGACTAAACAGCTATTTAATTAAATCAAGAAATGCTTACAAAATTACAAGAACTCAACCAGCATCAACTTATATAAAAATGTCTGAGCACGAAACAAAAGACAGAAGCACCCAACCATCACCTAATTCTAGTTAACATAGATTATAGATAACAGTCCTGCACAGATATGAGACAACCCTCATAGTCACGAACACTACCACATTGGCAGATGACCAATACATGGAGCAAAATTAACACAATAATGGTTACAGAACATAAACAAAATGCATGGAATTAGATTAGATCTAGAAGTTAAGATAGCACAGGTGCTTGTAGGACGATTACAATGGTATATAAACCGTACAAACAAGAACTGCAAGTGCAGTAGTACTGCACACAATCATAGGGTAGATGAAATTTGGCTTTGCCCAGTTCAATGATACAAAATATCAGAACCCAAAAGTAATAGAGATGAAACGCAAGTACTTGACATGTTAGATTATCATTAAAAAAGAAGTTCAAGATGTTGAAATCATAAGTCAGAGAAAGGGTAAACTGCTTTAAGTACATGTCGTGGTTATAAACCCTGCTTCCACGTATTGCATTACTAAGCTGTGGGATTAAATCTAAATGCTAGCTGGTTTAAACTCATAGGACTTGCATGCAATCATCAAAATGATTAAAGAACTTCCGTCGTCCTTACAAGTTATGACCAGTCTGGAGAATGACTTCAGGAGCCATCCAATAGGGGGTACCTTTCATTGACTTGGCACCTGTCACAGTAGCCTAAACTAACCACAAGTCAATTAGTCTATCTTCAAAGTGTACTACTTTTGACATAAAAACGTAACCATAAATGAATAGAAACAGAGGAAGAAGGAAGTATGTTACCAGCTCAACAACCTGTTTGGATGCACCAAAATCTGCAAGTTTGATGCATCCTTTATTATCAACAAGGATGTTAGCCCCCTGGAAATAACCCAGATGTTTATATTACTCAACATAACAGTAAAGAAAAAATAAAGAGAGTGAGGACAGAAAACAAACCTTAATGTCCCTGTGCATAATACCATTCTTATGAAGATAATCAAGGCCCAACAACAATTGCTTTGTATACATCCTTATAACCTGCTCGATGTATACGATCAAATATTAGATCAAAGGAGCATTCTAAGGGTTCTATAATATTGCAACTTGAAATTAATGTTTGCTTACCGCCTCGGGAAAGGGTCCAAATTTCCCTAAAAGTGATGAAATTGATCCTCCAGGAACAAACTCCAACAGGATATTTAAGGTTTCCTCCTCTCTCACAGTTCCAAGATACCTCTGAAAAACCAGTAAATGATGGATACAATTTGAAAGAGCTCAAGAAGGTACATAAACACAAATCCACAGAAATGACAAGAATATATACTTACTACAATGTTTGGATGAGAAAGATTTCTTAGAAGCTTTACTTCTTCCTCAAGCTCCCTAATGTGAACCTGTTCATGCCATTCACCAACACAAATGAAATCAGTCGAAGCTAAAGCAATGATTTGATGAGCTGTGATTAAGTAACAGAACAAAGTCTTTTCTTTTCTTTTCATGTCTTCTCCCAAATTCAACCCTACTATGAATAATCATCTGGATTTTTATATTATTTTTTTTAAGGAAGAAAAAGCCATTTTGGAACCTCAGATCAATTGCTATTCAGACCTGCTCAAAAACAACTATAACTTTGGTAGGGACCAGCCTTGCATCTTCTAATTAGAAAACTTCAAACCAGAGAGTCTCTCTATTCTATGATTCTTCGCCAAAATTACAAAAAGATACTGCAGAACAGATTAAGATCAAGTGATGAAGATACTTAGAAATGGGCTGTGTACTTAATACTATGTAGCAGGCCATTAGTTCAAACTTTAAAATTGAATCTAATTATAACAATGTATATTCAAATAAACACACACAGAACTGAAACAGAAGCATGAAAACAAATTGATGGTAAGATTGTAACCTGTAACTCTTCTGTCAAGCATTTCCTAGGAATTTAACAGAACACTTTAAAACCCTAAAGTGCCAAAATTACAAAATACACATAAGAGAGGAACAAATTAATTGAGCCTAAGATCACAATATTTTACTCTTCAGCCAAGGATATCATAGCAATTTAACAGAATACTCTAAAACCTGAAATCTGGCAATTATGCAGGAAACAATACACTTAGAACAACAAATTAAAGGCAACAAGAATTAGGAATTTGAAGGAAACATTTATTTACATTACATAACACAGTTAAATTTAATTCAGCGCTTGCAATTAAATATCGATATTGTATCCTAACCTGTGCTTTCTCCTTAGAAGCACCGTTCACCACAATCAAAACCTGAACAAAGAATTAAGAGGGGGGAAAAGAACGGTCAGTAAACATCTCAAAAAATGTAGACAAGTGCATAAGATGAAGCAAATACGCGTATCAATTAATGCAGTATAATGCGGAAAAATCAAGAAACACATAAAAGAATGTCACAAAATTATGAAGTTGCAAAAGGTCGAAATGAAGTGAAAAATGAGTAATCAACCTGTTTGACGGCGAGGAGCTCTCCAGAATCGAGATTCATGCCCATATAAACTTGACCAAAGGCCCCACATCCGATCAATTCACCTTTTCGCCAGCGGATAGTGGTTGGAGGCGGCGTATTGTCTTTGTCAGACGGCCTGGAGAGAGCTCTGGATTTTCGGATGCATGTACTGATTTTGTCAACTAGGGCTCCGACTGTGCTGTCTTCGGTACCGCCGTCGGTACCACGGAAAACGAGTGATCGACGAACTGATCCAAGTATGTCTTGCATTTTTGGATTGTGGCGAGGAGTAGAGAGGGAATTGTTAGGGTTTGGGAATGGGAACGGAGGGGTTCGTGTTGATGAGTTTCATTGGAGGGTCGGACCAGAGAGAAAGTCGTCGTGTTTCCGATTTAAGGAGCGATGATTATAGTGGGAACGGAGGAGAGAGTGGGGAGGGAAAAGGCAATAGATTTCTTTTTTCAAAATTAATTCTCACGATAAAATTTTATTTAAAATGGTGAAAAAATTAAAATTAAGTGAAAAAATATTCGAGAAGATCTCAACCAATAAAAAGAGTGGTAATTTGATTTTATAAAATTAATTTTAACTTAGTTTCAAAAATATGTTAAATATTCAGTAAAAAAAATCCCTCCTTTACTGAATTTTTTTTTGTAGGTAAAAAATTTCTTTTAAAAATATTTGTTTCTTAATTTGGTCATCCCAATTCCTACCATTACAAAAAGTTCGTTAAGCTTATTTTATAAATAATTCCACATTTTAATAATTGTATTTTATCAAAAATATCAATTTGGTTCATAATTTGAATGTTGTTAGTTTTATTGGACAAAAGTCTTCAAAAAGATTGAAATGCCCTTAGTAATGTAAAAAAATTACTTTAAAATAATAATTAAGGGATCAAACTAAAAAAGGAAAAATAATAATATAATTGACTATTCTTGAAAGGGTGAGACTAACCATACCCCAAATCATAATTTCTACACCTCAATTCTATCTACACCTCACCCATTTAATAAAAAATAATCTTCTTTAATACTCAATTTAAAATCTCTTATGTGTCATTGTTAACATAACTTTTAACTTATAGTGGAGTCCTAAAATGTCAAATAAGATGACACATTAACCCCTTTTCCCATTCCTTTACTCTTTAAACCCCACCTAAACTACTTATTTTACCCTTAATCCCTTTTACCCTTCTTCATCTCCACCTCCATCTCTTCCCCATTCTCTCTCTCTATCTCTCTCTCTCTCTAAGCGCATGGTGACGAATGGCGATGAAGAAAAAAATAGCACCCTCCTCTGTTTGCTGCCAAGTGAGCCTCACACACTCTTTCATCACCATCATCCCCTACCTCCCTCTCTCTTTCTCCCCCTCTCTCTTTCTTATCTTCTCCTCTGCGAATTGCATCCCCGTCATCCCCATACATCTTCATCTATTATCTCTCTCCTTTTGCAAATTAGTTGTTGGTTGAAGCAGGTTGTGCAGTCATGGTTAATCGCATAAGAGGTGGGCGTGTGGCGTTGGTTAATTGCACAAAGGGAGGAGTGTGCGGCAAGTTGCCGCACACAGTTGGGTGTGCGCGGTTAAGGGTTTTCATACTTGTTCATATGGGCTATATTGTTCTTTTATACGATAACGTTTTTGTAATTATTTTTGATGGGGTGTAGAGATATAGTGTGGTGTGTGGTTAGCCTCACCCTACTTGTATTGGATTACTTAAATAGATACAACATCTAGCACTCTAACTAGAGATTCCATTAGCAGACAGAAAGGACTCATACGCCCTTGAATCGGGGTAATTCCATTTCTGATCAAAAGCTTCAGCTTTCTTTCTTTTATTGATTGGATTTGTCCCAAGCCCAGCTCTTTCTCCGTCGGGACTGGCCTTCTATGTCCGTTATCAAGCGATAGAGATAGACCAGAATAAAATTGTAGGAGGAGATATATTAAAGTTCATCAAGCCAAGTATGCGCCTCAATCCACTTATATCACCGCAAGGGTTCAGGCAAAGTTGAAGCCACCATTGATGTTGTAGAAGAAGAAGCATTGGCAAAATGTATGATGAACCCAACCCAAACCAAATTCACCCGCAAGGGTTCCAGCAATGCGGAAGGAACCATTGATGTTGTAGAGGAATTAAGAAGAAGTCAGTGCACTAAAGAAGAACGTAAAGAAGAAGCTACCATTAATGAATGAGCTTTGTAAGGGTAGTTTCGAGTTTTCAAAAATATTTAAGCTTTTGATCCAAAAAAAAAAGGCTTAATTCTCAATTTGGTCACCCTACTATTGCGAAAAGTTCGCTAAGCTCACTCTACTACCATTTTTCATAGTTTGGTAACTCTACTTAACAAAAAATATCATGTTAATCACTTTGTCTGTTTTTTTGGGATGAGCCGTCTAATTTTTTTGTGATAACCCGAAAATACCATTACTTATGAGCATGAAAATTTTTGCCACCCACATTAAAGAGAACATCTGAACCCTCCATATTTTCGAGTAACATGCCAAAATACGCTCTATATCAGGGTCCGGGACAAGTATTGAATGTAATCTAGAACAGTCTATTGTAGACACTACAACTCCAACAGTGCAATTGCTCTTCAAGCAATCGTCCTTGAGATAATTTGATGTTTCAAGCAATGCTCGCCTCTAGAAATGCTTGTATCCCCTGAATAGCACCACCACATATAGAAGGAAAAGAAATAAGATCTAATGATGGGTATGGTGGTAGAAACAAGTAAACTACTCAAGTAACTTTAACTCACAAAAACAAGATAGAATGTAAATCTTTGCATGTATGTGAAGCGAAGATGGTGGCGAAGCAGGGTTGGGCGAGTAACGTTTCTCCATCTCTTTCCCTCTCCCTCTCCCTCTCCCTCTCTCTCTCTCTTTTTCTCTGTTGAAGCCTGGGTTTTGTAAATCTTGGGTTGTTTGCCATTTTCCTTATTTCGGGGAAGGAGGAAGATTCATCTTGGTTGGGCGTGAGCACTTCTATTGTTGAAGTGAGCTATAAGAGACCCCAGTGGCCTCAAAGGCAATGGCAAAAGAACAGAGTCTGAGAGGCGCAAAAGAGACATATATTTTTCCCTTTCTTTTGATTCTGGCATTTCCCCTCAGAAAGAGGTGCCTTTTCACAATGTTAACAATATCAATATCCAGAATATAAGAGAGATTGATCAACAACCTAACAGGATAAAAGCTCAAGGGGCCAGAGTGCACAATCCAGAAGTCACAATGGGACTTGGAGGGTAGCGGGTGTAAGAAATGCATAGTTAAAGGGAATCGAGTGTAGTTTGTGATTAATTGGCAGTTATGTTAGTTAGGAAGAGAGGAATTCTGTATTTTCTGTTTCTCCTACTCCCTATTCTAACTTGTATAAATATTAAGGGATAGATTGACCCGAGTATACACAATGTAATGAAAGCTCAATAAAGAACATTGATCCCTTTCTTGATCATATAAAATCTCTTCAAGAAATCACACATCCATGGACTGCATTTATCATGGTATCAGAGCCAGGTCGATCTCCCTCATCTCCATCCAGGCTTCAACCTCAAACTGGTAATTGTTCTTCTTCTCCCTCATTCACTGCCAAGTCTTAATTCTCCTCTTCATTCTCCCCCATGACAAACCCTACCTCTGAAGACTCTACCAAACTGACCAAAGATGGCAGTTCCAGCACTGTGGTGGATGCCTACGATCTACCCGAATCACAGCTTCAACTAAATCCCTGTCACCCCCTCTATCTCCATCCCAATGATCACCCTGGGATGACTCTTGTGACCGAAACCCTAACCAATTCCAATTTCAACCAATGGAAAATCTCCATGACCACTGCACTCTTAGCCAAGAACAAGCTTGACATGGTCAAGGGCCTAAACAAGAAACCTACTCCTCCCTCTAAGTACATCAGTGCCTGGGAAAGATGTAATAGTATGATTGTTTCTTGGCTCTTGAACTCTGTTAACTCAGAAATCCGACAAAGTATTGTCTACCTTCCAACTGCACATGAGATATGGGATGACATCACTACAAGATTTACACAAAGTGATGCCCCAAAATCTTTCAAACACGAGAAAAACATCATCACATGTGCACACTGAGGGGATCTAAGCATCAATGCATACTACACCAGATTCAAGGGCCTCTGGGATGAATTTACAAATCTTCTTCAGAAGCCCAAATGCACCTGTAATTGCACATGTGGTGCTCTCAATGCTCAAGAAGAGCATGACAACATCACAAAGTTAACCCAATTCCTCATGGGCCTATCTGAGAGATATACAGATGTCAGGGGTCAAATTCTGAGAATGTGCCCCCTTCCCACTGTGGCAAAGGCTGTCTCTATGCTCATACAGGAAGAGGGCCAAAGACTGCAGAGCAACCCCATGAATTTTGAAAGTATTCCTTCTGCCCTTATGGGAAAAGTCATCAGTAACAGATTCAACAAATCAAGAACATCAGGTAACCTTCAAGTCTCTCAGGCAAAGGGAAAACAGTTCTGTGAGTATTGCCATGGTGAGACTCATCAAAAGGACAAATGCTTCTTCTTGTGTGGATATCCTGAATGGCACCCATTATTTGGCACAAAACCAGACCTAAGCAAGATGCCAAGAAATAAAGGAAAAGCCAAGAACAGCTCCTCCATCAATAATGCAGTTACCCAGCCTGTCAAAGAAAATCCTGGAAACAGAAAGAAAGATGACTCCAGCACTAATACAGACTGCTTCACCCCTGGTCAACTACAACAACTTATGCAACTTCTGAACAGCAACAAGAATGCCAACTCTGCAGTCACACAAATGGATACTCCTGAAGATCATATGTCAGGTAATCTTACTTACAGTCCTAAGTTCTCCTACTTTGCTCACACAAAATCCTCACATCTTGACTGGATCATTGATACTGGTGCCAGTCACCATATTACCACCTCATTTGAATGTCTCACCAACCCTATCACTGTCAACACTATGATACACCTACCCAATGGAAAATCTTCCTCCATAACTCATAAAGGCACTGTTACTCTAATAGGTAACATTGTTCTAAAGGATGTTTATCTTGCACCTGATTTTCAATGTAACCTCATATCTGGAAATAAACTGATTAATGACAGTAATATCTGCCTAATCTTTTCTGCCTCACATTGCTACCTTCAAGACCCTACTCACAAGACACTCAAGGAGATTGGTAAACTTGATGGTGGCTTGTACAAACTATCCTCAACAGACTCCAGTAAACTGAAGAAAACTGCCTACTCTGAGTGCAAGAAACTCTTTGACCCTAACCTGTATAAACTCAGCAACACCTTCTCTATTACTAAACCTATTGATAAACTTCATCTGTGGCACACTAGACTAGGGCATGCCCCTGTTCAATCTATGAAGCATATTAGTTCTATTAATAAACAATTTGATTCCACTCCTAATGTGCACTGTGAAATCTGTCACTTAGCTAGGCAGACCAGACAGCCCTTCCCTCTAAGTGAATCCCACAGCTCTAATCCCTTTGATTTAATTCACTGTGATGTGTGGGGACCCTTCAGAAAAGCAACTTATGATGGATGCACATCCTTTCTCACCATTGTTGATGATCACTCCAGGGTTACTTGGACCTTTCTTCTAAAAACCAAGTCTCAAGTCCATCAAACCCTGCAGTTCTTCCTCAACATGGTCAAAAACCAATTCAAAACCAATGTTAAACACCTAAGGACTGACAATGGTACTGAATTCCTTAATGATGGTGTTGGCAGCCTTCTGGCATCTCAAGGCCTCTTACATGAATGTACCTGTGTTGATACCCCTCAGCAAAATGGAAGAGCTGAGAGGAAACACAGACACCTTCTTGAACTTGCCAGAGCCTTAAGATTCCAGGCTAACCTTCCTAAAAGATTCTGGGGTGACTGTCTTCTCACTGCCACCTACCTAATAAACAGACTTCCCAGCTCTGTTCTCAAGTTCAAAACACCTTTTGAAGCTTTGTTTGGCACTCCACCCTCTTACAATCACTTAAAAACCCTAGGATGTCTATGCTATGTCTCTACCCCCTCTCACAACAGAGACAAATTATCCCCCAGAGCACAAAAATGCATCTTCATTGGATATCCCAGCAACAGAAAAGCTTATAAGGTCTATAACATAAGTACTCACCAGGTTCTGTATAGCAGAGATGTTGTGTTTTATGAATCAATCTTTCCCTTTCAAGAGAATTCCACTCAATCTCCTCAAAACAATCTATTTCCTACCCATAATTCTAATCCAATCCTTGAAGAAGAAGACCCAAATACCACAGAAGTCAATAACTCCAATAATTCTACTGACATTGAAATCAACACTGAAAACATTCAAACTGAAGCTCATCCAATCACCAATGATCCTAATAATACCCTTTCACCTACACACACTAGGCCTCAAAGGCATAGAACTATCCCTATCAAATTCAAAGACTACACTAATCTTCCTCCCAACCTAACACAACCCTCAGCTAACCTCACAACACCTTACTCCATCACAAAGTTTTGCAACTATACTAATGTCTCCACACCCTATAGACACTACTCCTGCAATATCTCCACTCATCATGAACCAAAAACATACCAACAGGCCATTAAAGACCTCTATGGTGCCAAGCCATAGCGAGGAACTCGAAGCCCTTGAAAACAACAACACATGGACTCTTGAACCCTTCCGAACAAGAAAAGCGTAGAGGTGCAAGTGGACCTTTAGAATTAAATACAATGCTGATGGTACTATAAACAAGTACAAGGCTAGACTTGTAGCAAAAGGCTACACTCAGATTGAGGGAACAGACTACTTTGAAACATTCTCTCCAGTAGCCAAACTAACCTCTGTCAAAGTTCTTTTTGGCTATTCTTTGGCACAAACAATGGCCTATACTCCAGCTTGATGTCTCCAATGCATTCCTTCATGGAGACCTCCATGAGGAAGTGTACATGGATCTTCCCCCTGGATACCTTCCCATCCAAAATCAAGAGTCAACCTCTGTTGTATGTAAACTATCCAAATCCCTATATGGTCTAAAGCAGGCACCAAGACAATGGTTTGCAAAACTATCCACTACTCTTATCAACTTTGGATTCCAACAGTCACAAAATGATCATACTCTCTTCTATCTTAACACTAACTCTCAGTTCATAGCTATGCTTGTCTATGTAGATGATCTCCTTATAACAGGTTCAAGCTCAAGTCTAATCACTCAGGTTAAGGATCACCTAAAATCTGTCTTTCCAGTAAAAGATCTTGGTCCCTCAAGGTACTTCCTTGGTCTTGAAGTGGCAAGAAATAAATCTGGAATTTGCCTACATCAGAAGAAGTATGCTATGGAAATTGTCAGTGACAGTGGTCTCACTAATGCCAAGCCTGCTCCAACCCCAATTGAGAAAGACCACAGGCTTGCCACTATCTCATCCACCTCTGCGAGATCCTCGCTTCTTCTGAGAAGACTCATTGGCAGACTCATATACCTCTCAGTCACCAGACCAGATATCACCTACAGTGTTCAAGTTTTAAGCCAATTCATGGCAAATCCTATGGACCATCAGTGGCATGCTGCTCTAAGACTGGTCAAATATATTAAGGGCACTCCTGGTCAGGGTCTCCTATTCCCAGCCAATTCATCAACAAACTTAACAGCCTACTGTGACTCAGACTGGGCTGCTTGTCCAATTACTAGAAAGTCTCTCTCAGGATACTGCATCTATCTAGGAGGGTCTCTTGTCTCTTGGAAATGCAAGAAGCAACCAACGATGCGGATCCTCGGTGAAGCTGAATACGAAGCATGGGCGATACATTGCGAGATCAAATGGCTTAGTTCACTCCTGAAAGATCTCAATATCAACACAAATCTTCCAGTCCCTCTACACTGTGATAACCAATCTGCAATCCATATCTCTACTAATCCAGTGTTCCATGAAAGAACCAAGCATATTGATATAGACTGTCACTTAGTCAGAGAAATGATGCAAAGAGGATTAATTTCAACTAAATACATTGCCTCAACTGAACAACCTGCAGACCTATTCACAAAGGCACTGCCCTCTCCTCAGTTTTACCATCTTCTGTGCAAGTTGCCAGTTCTAAACATCTTTGTTCAGCCTTCCAACTTGAGGGGGGATGTTAACAATATCAATATCCAGAATATAAGAGAGATTGATCAACAACCTAACAGGATAAAAGCTCAAGGGGCCAGAGTGCACAATCCAGAAGTCACAATGGGACTTGGAGGGTAGCGGGTGTAAGAAATGCATAGTTAAAGGGAATCGAGTGTAGTTTGTGATTAATTGGCAGTTATGTTAGTTAGGAAGAGAGGAATTCTGTATTTTCTGTTTCTCCTACTCCCTATTCTAACTTGTATAAATATTAAGGGATAGATTGACCCGAGTATACACAATGTAATGAAAGCTCAATAAAGAACATTGATCCCTTTCTTGATCATATAAAATCTCTTCAAGAAATCACACATCCATGGGCTGCATTTATCACACAAGACCTTTTTGAATCCGGGTTACGAACTACGGGGTGGCCCAGTGGTAGAGTTAGGACTTTACAAAATGTGAGGTCTCAGTTTGATCCCTTCTCATGCCCCCTTAGGGAAAAGGTCTACAAAAAAAAGATATTTAGTTGAAAATGAAGCTATTAGAAAATCCTTAGTGAGGCATTTTCATAAGGGCATCACGAGAAGCACATATGGTGAATCTACTTCTTCTTATTAGTGGCCTACCGTCTGTCAACTAGAGAAAGCTCGAGACAGAGATAGAGGTCAATGTTGTCTTGATGGATCTCCCAATTCTAGATCTTATGGTGTTGTTTGGCGTTGTTACTACTGGGATGGGGCGACAGTGAAGTGAAAAGGGTTGTCGGCAAAAATGGAGATAGCCAAGCCCTTGAACCAACCCGCCCAGAGCCCTTACTGGAAACCAAAAACATTTATGGGTATTTTAGTCAAAATTTGTGGCAGTCCTTCGGTTTGAAAAATCACAACTCAACCCTTTACTTTAAATTTTATGGGTATTTCAGTCTTTTCAATGACTTTCGTTAAGGGCATCCACTTCATGCATCGTATTGACACTTTTTGTATAGTAGAGTTGCCAAACCGTAAAAAATACTAGTAGAGTGAACTTAACGAACTTTTCGCAAAAGTAGGATGACCAAATTAAGAATTAAGCTAAAAAAAAATCGGATGGATAGAGTGATTAACGTGACACTTTTTATAAAGTACAATTATTAAAGTAGGAAAAAAAATTGTAGAACGGGGTTAAAGGACTTTTTTGTAATAGTTAGGAGACTAAATTTAGAATTAAGTCATTTAAAAACAGAAAAAGTAGTAATTTGACTTTTAAAAGTCAAAACATTAGTCCTTTTTTATTAATTTTTTTCCCTATCAATTTATATTTACTAAAAGGATGATGCAATAGAGAATTTCTTGTCATGTAATTTATGGAGTTATTTCTTTATTTATCCTAGAGCATTTACAAAAGAGTGACTCTAAACGTAACACTGAAATTACTAGTATTGACACTTTTTGTATAGTAGAGTTACCAAACCGTAAAAAATACTAGTAGAGTGAACTTAACGAACTTTTCGCAAAAATAGGGTGACCAAATTAAGAATTAAGTTAAAAAAAATCGGAAAGATAAAGTGATTAACATGACACTTTTTATAAAATACAATTATTAAAGTAGGAAAAAAAATTAGAACGAGGTTAAAGGACTTTTTTGTAATAGTTAGGAGACTAAATTTAGAATTAAGCCATTTAAAAACAGAAAAAGTAGTAACTAGACTTTTAAAAGTCAAAACATTAGTCCTTTTTTATTAAATTTTTTCCCGTTCAATTTATATTTACTAAAAGGATGATGCAATAGGGAATCTCTCGTCATGTAATTTATGGAGTTATTTCTTTATTTATCCTAGAGCATTTACAAAAAAGTGACTCTAAACGTAACACCAAAATTACTAAACGTAACACCATTTAATGATCAAAATTACTATAATACCCTTCCTTCCATTAAAACAAAAAAAAAACCATAACTTCAATTACAACAACCCTCCCCCTCCCCATTCATTTCACCACTCATCAGTCCACTCCACTCTACTCCCTCCCTCCCTCCTACACTAACTCTTCATCATCTTCATCTCTCTAAACAAAAGAAACTCCAAACCCTCCACTCAACTTGTATAATATATGTTAATCCCAATGAAAATAAAGATGTTCACGTGAATTCACATTTTCGGGTAATCTCATATAATGTACTTTTTATTAATTTTAAATTGTTTTTATAGCAATTTTTGTTAAAAAAATTCGAAACTGGCTAAACATCCACTAGGTTGCGGTGGTTGTTTAGCAAAACAACCGCATGACTATAGCAAGTGTTTTTCGTTTTAAATCTCTTTTTACAACAGTGGATGTTTCGAAATAGGCAAAACACACAAATGGACCATATAATTTAGTCTTATTACAAGCGAGCTCATTTTCTAACGAGCGTTAGCCCAAGACGTTAAATTTAAGTGAAATCCCTTTTTTACCCCTGGAAATACTAAAACTTTGTGATATTAGAAATTTAAAGAGGTCCAACTGAAAATAAAAACAAAAGGAAGGAACAATTTTGAGATTGTTCAGATCTAGGTTCATCTACAAGTCCCTTGATCGCATTCTCTCTACACCAATTTTTCCTGCTCCTGCTCCTGCTCTTCCTCTTCTTCTAATTCCAACGACGTTCCCAAAGATCCAAAATTTTGAGATTCACCCACCAAATTTTTGACAACCGAGATAGTTCTCGAGAACTCTCTCTCCTCACCAAACAAATTTTCCAGCTTCCCCCTTTAATTATGTTCCACCTCTAGGATCGATTTCACGATGACGTTTCTGGGTTGTGAGCTTGAACTCTTCCATTCGTTTCTTGTGTTCATGGTAAATGTTGTAGGAAGATGAAGATGAACCTAGATCTGTAACCAAATCTACGTTGCTTCAAAATCTTTGGATCCAAAACTTTATCACTACACTTTCATGCTCCTATGAACTCGTCCTCGTCTTGTTCGCCGTCACCTGCTTTCACCATCGACACATTGCAGCCGTCGTCCCAGATACAGAAAGATGAAGACGAGGGAAACTGGGTTGTTCAAAATTAGAAGATCTTACTTGAAATACACAATTGGGGCTTCCAATTTCAAACCCTAGGCTTGGATTTGCAGAGATTTCACGAAGAGTGAAGTTGGGAGTTCTAGATGGCGGAGGACGACGAGTCGATGACACTGGATGATGGAAGATGGCGGGGCTGGAGTATCAGCATTGTAGAAGAAAAAACCAAATAGGGGAGCTTGAATATGAGGGAGGCGAAGGAAGACGAAGTGGGGGAGTCGGGGAGGGGACATCGGTTGTAGACAAGGGTTGTTTAATCATCCATTTTCTTTTTCTTTTCTTTTTTGAGATTAAACATGGATTCAAACTTCATTCACTTGGTTTTTTGACACTGATTGGATTCGAATTTCATTACGTGATCCACGTAAAGTGCTCTACGTTTCTGGATTTTCCTGGGTTTGTTCCGCTATACATATTGATGAACATTGTTGACCCAGATTAAGATGAACATGGTTGAATTACTTAAATGGTCCTTGAAGATGAAGATGAAGATAAACATTTTTTATTATACTTTGAACCCTTCTCTTTATACTAATTGCATATGTAATTATTATTTTTCAATTAGACCCCTTCGAATTTTTAATATCACACAAAAATTGTATTTAGAAGGATAAAATAGATATTGAATCTAACATCCATCCAAAAAATGTACTCACTTGCAACGGGACTAAAGTTGGATGGTCAAAATAGATATTTCAAACTTTCGATGACTAAATTGCAAAAAGTGAAAAAATTGGGTGACTCATTTGTGTGTTTTGCCTTTCAAAATACATCCATTGCATTGTAGTGAATATACTCATTTACATCCACTTGTTGGTAGCAGATGTTACTTAAATCTGCTCCTATGTGACGGCTATTTCATAGTTTTGTTGGAAAATTGTTTTTTTTTATAATTTCAAAAATAGGTAGTAAGACAAGATGGACTTATGAAATACAATTACTTTTTATTAATATGTTTTACTGTTATTTATTTATAGGATTACCATTTTGAAAACGAGAATAATCTATTTCTGAACGTATCTTATTTTTTTTAAAAGGATGAAAAATTTACTGATCGAAAAACGACAAAATAATGGGTTAGAAATACCGATCGTGTTAAGGAAATGCATTTTTACATGTCCAGAGTTAAACCTAAAGATAATTAAACTCGTAAAATATGACTCGATTGTAAAAATGGTAGAAAGTCTCGATACAATGGTTAAAAAAGCTTCACTTATGTGATATTGGTTCTACAGCACAATTGTCAAAGTACAAATTACATGGCGATGAGGGTATTTAAGTAATTAGATCGGCAATATCAAAAAATTAAAGTGGGTATGAGAAAGAAAATATGACCAAATACATGAGCATTTGACATTGAGAATTAGCCTGTAACTATGTAAACATGAATTTCTTAAGAATGGCATCCTCTGGCAGCAATCCGTAGAATGAAAAATATAGACCAAGGAGAAAATGACAAGCACGGGGCGGGGCGGGGCGGGGCGGGGGAGTGAGAGCCGGGAATCTATCATATCATCAGACAGAAATGACTAGTTAAGTGTTGTGTACTGTACCAGCAGTAGCAGTAGCATATTATTCACCAGAAGCTGGGTTAACTAAAACAAATGATGATCACAAGAAATGATATGACATGGGAGGAATGTTCAAATGATATATCGAGGCCTGACAACAATGATAATTGATCAGGACGGCAATAACGACCTCCTGTTAGCTTTCAAGCCTCTGTTCTTCAGTGGGCTCCACACCAACTGCTTCCGTTGTAGAGCAACAACGGTTGGATGTTTCGGCTTCCATGACCCAAGGTGGGAGGGGGGACTCCCCATAAACTTACTGCTCCTTGAGGCAGCAACTGGCGTTGCCTCTACTATTGCTGCACGGGACTGTTCTTTCAAATGAGGCAGTGGAGAGTGCACCTTTGATGTACGCCACATCCTCTGTGGGTCCCACACAAATGATTTCCGGCCAGCCATGCGTTCATTCCTTGATTGTGAAGTGGCTGAGCTGTCCATCATGTCTGAGTTCGGCTCTGGGCGGAGGGTTGCAATGGAAGCCCGTCTTTTAGGCTGATGAACCTGGTTTGTAGAAGGAGGAGGAGGTCTCACAGCAATTGAACCTCGCCTGGGTTTCATAAATGTCTTTGTGTTGGATGTTCTTGAAATATTCTCCTTGTCATCTGCTGAAACTGGAAGCATCGAGGTCCTCGTTTTGGGTGGGCGACCAGGAGATGGTTGGGGCAAGAAGTTTGTGATTCTCCTAAGAGGAAGCCTAAATTTTGAAGGTCCCAGGGGCGGTCTTTTCTCTGATATGGTACTCAAGCCCTGCTTTAAAGCAGAAGATGCTGAAGACTGAGCAGAAACAGCAGCTAAAGCCCTATTTTCCTGTTTCTGTCTAGTTTTCCTCTCCTCTGCTAATTGATTTTCAAGATCTCTAACCTGTAGAAAATTTCCAATCACTTGTTGCTAGATTTATATGGAAATTATAAAAAGCAAAGAATTCAAGAGAACGATGCTACTGCTTGCAACTCAGAAAACTTCAAACTAAAAAAACAAAACACAAAACTACTAGCCCATTTCAGCAGCCAATTCATAAGAAATAAAGTGTACTACTAGGAATGGATTCTTACCTTCTCTTGCAGACCCCTGCAGATGTGTTCTCTCGCAACAAGCCTTAATTGGAAAGACTGCAAACTATCTTGCAGTTTCTTTAATTCCTTCTCATCATGTTTTGCCTTTTCTGCCTGTTTAAAAATTAGTTGCAGCTGTTGTCAACTCTAGAAGAATAATATTTATGAATGGAAAAAGTTCTGTTGCTTTAGAGTACCAGTTGCTTGTACTTAAAAAGCTCAGTAGTGTCTGCTTGTTTTCGAGCAGGGCCATGCTCAACTCCTCGAACACGACTGGCAAAATTCAGCGAGCAAAGGGTTTCTCCCTGGTCCGTTGAACTTGGGCTGATCTGGACAAACATTAGGGTCTTACAATCACCTCCTGTACATAAAAAGCTCAGTTAGGAGAAGTGCCATGATGGAGCCACATAGTTACAACTGTGAGACTTTTTGAACAGGCTATCATTTTATGCAGGATATAACATGTCAAGCACGGCACATCAGTGTTAACAGAGTTATGGAGAGCATATAGTGTGTGTGGTGAAACGAGCCAAGAGAAAGAAGGCACCATAAATTCTCACCTAGAGAGCTCTGTAGCATATGAGTGAGCTTCGAATTCCTGGTTTAGTCAAAGGCAAGAGACAGTAAGATTGTAATACACTCACTCGCGCACAGAGAGAGAGAGAGAGAGAGAGAGATGATACCTGTAAGGAATGTGAGCCGTCTTAGATGCAAGAGCAGAAATGACATCCCCAAGAGCTGACAGAGATTTGTTTATAAACTGTGATTCTTTCAATCTTTCACCTTCAACCTCGATCTTCGCCAAGCGCTCACTACCTGCCAAGTCGACAAGCCACAGGTGGCTCCTAGTCCTCTGACCATTTATTAGGTTCTCCCCCATAACAGTGACTCGTAGCAAGCTAAAGCAAAAGGATTCTTGGTTAATATTAGACTTTAAATGAATTGGCGTTACTCCGGTTTCCATAGGCAAAGAACTATCTTCTCAAGTTTACTGAACAATAACAAAAGCATGCAACTCAGACCAGAGTAATCAGAGAGGGTCAAAGATTACCAGTGAGAACGGCTGCTAAGCTCATTGGCATTGGTGGCTCCGACAGATCTAACTCGACTTCCAGATTTGAGCAGTTCCCAAACTTCATTTGTATCATGGACACGAGCTTCAACAAGTCCAGGAACTTCCTGGGTTCCTTCTGCTGATTGCTTTATCTCCAACCTGTGCTCAAAAACATTTGGAGTTACATCCTTTTCCAAATGTGAATCTCCTGACCAACTTATTACAGATTGTGGCCAAATTTTTTTGTGAAGATCGATCAAAGAAGAATAAAGGAAGAAATGAGATACACTCTCAGCTCCAGAAGCAAGGACAAAAAGAGTTCAGATTTTTCCTACCCAAGTTGTCTCTTCACAATCAAGTGTTTTCTTTTGAATATAGCCACCAAGTTTTACTCAGATAGTTAATAAAGGCGAATTAGCTCTATTGGTCACTACAAATAAAATAAATTATCCCATTTTGAGACTTACAGGGACAGAAAAGAAAATTCTTACGTGTATGTACTGTTCACAAGTGTTACAAGGTAAGGTGGGATAAAGGAAATAAAGTTTCATCTCTAGACTCGGAGCTTTAACAGGTAGATCCACCACTTGAAAAAATAAAAAATGAAATGTTGTCTGCGTGCAGAACACTATAAAATCCATGACTAGAGAACTGGAAGATATGCATTACATGTCTATGCCTAGCTATCTGATAACTAAACACACGACCTACATCTCCAAATTATTCTCACTTTCATTTCAACTTGATATACTCTATGATTGTGAATTGTCATGGCAGACACTTTCTTAAAACCAAGTTTTTACATAAAGGTTACTAGCGGACAGGGGATGTAATGGGAATTTTAAAGAAGTAATATATGGGCCACAGCTAACTGCTAAGTTTCACACGGAATGTATCTGTAGGCATAACTATACAACTTCCATTAAGCTAGAAGTTGAAGCTATGTGGAAGAAAATAGGTTATAAAACAGGATGGCAGAGAAAAGAGACTTTAGACTCAAAATTTCAGTCCCAGACTCTGATGTAATTCTTTAACCATAGCCTTCTGTTAGATGCCTTATGGAATTCCTCTTTCAATTCCCAGTAAGATGGGCAGTTGTTGAAAATCTTTACTGTCTTATAAAGTTGTTATCTTACTCCTTTAGCCTGTAAATTAAAACACACATGATTTGCCTATCTAATTTCTATCTAAAGAACCGAAATTGAAATGCTTACTTTTTCAGAGGCTGATCAGAGTTCTCAACCAGGAGATCTCTTATCTTTTCATTGTAAACTTCCAACATGCTTACAGATAGTTCATATCTCATAATAGTGCTCCTCTCATCGGATAGCCTAAACAACTCCTTTAACGTGCGATAATTGACCCCCCTATTTTCAGCAGTACCTTCCATCGTAAACGTCTTCCCAGTTCCAGTTTGCCCATATGCGAAGATACAAACATTGTATCCATCCAATACTGAGGTTACTACAGGCATAGTTTGTATGAATACAGCTTCTGCATATAGGAGACAAGAGGATTAAAATCTACAAAATTCAAAATAAGAGATAAACTATTACCCAAAAAAAAACTATCTGGTCATTGAGTACCCTGATTGTCCTCAGGTCTAAAGACATGATCAAACTTGAATTGTTTCCTGGATGAATCAGATCCAATTATCTGCAGCTCATTTTCCTGAGACGATTCAAAATCCACAACCGAATTGGACCCTTTTGCAATTTCATCCTGATTTAATGGTCTACATCGGCAAAAAACCCTAATATTGCCTTTGAAGCTCAATCACTTCATTGTACAGCCGCTTCCTCTCATAGCACTCGTGTAGGTACTTGTTCTTCAGAATCTGGCACTCTTCATGATACTTCTTTTTCAAATGTTCATGTTCCTCACCTTTTTAAGTTGGAAGATAAGAAATACACAATCAGAACTCATATACTAGCACAAAGTCAAAACACAAACAAGACCCACAATGAAGAAGAAACCATAAAGAGGGAAAAGAACATACTGAGACCCTGAAGAGCATTAAAAACCTCGGAGCCAGGAAAAGAATCCATTGTGATGCCTTTCACTTCATTACAAAGAGCTGTATGCTCTTTCCTCAAATTCTAAAACAAAAAGAAGAAATGGTGAAAATTGACTGACAAACTATAACTAAACTTATACCAAAACTGGACATTAGGCATAATACAATGAAGCCTTACCAGTACTTTGTTGCTCAAGTCTCCCATCTTCAGAATTATAGGAAGGGTTTGCTCCTGGTCAGAATAGATATCTGGGGATTCACTTGTAACAGTAGTCTCATCTACCAACTCACCATTGGGTTCAACTAGTTCTGAAGCAATGCCAAACCCATTCGAGTTCATTCCTAACCGTAAATACAGTTCAAAGTCAATAAATCTTGATTTCCCAGGTCTGGTTACAAGAAAGAACCTTAATTTTAGATCTAGTATTGTTCATTTTCTGAAAAAGGAGGATAAACATTCTACGGCTTCATATATCCTCCGTTAATAAAAAGAGCCTCAATATGTACTTTAAATTACACATTTCTCGCATAAAAAATTGATACATTTATCAAATTGCTTTTTCTTTAAAACTAAACAAATACTCCATGAAATTGAATTTGAAAAGTGAAGATATGATGTTTCTTCGGAAAATAGATATGACTAAAACTTGGTGAACCCCCGGCTCCCCAAACACACGGCACACGAAAGATAATGAAAAATGAATCGATTGGAAATGGATTCCAATTGAAAGCGTCAAGGCTTAGTTGCACATAATTCTTCAAAAATTCAAGAGAAAAGATTGTGGAAGGAAAACGAACCTGTATCAGAATTTGAGGTATCTGGGGTTTCAAGAAGCTTCATATTCTTGAGATAGTTTTGACCGAAATCGTATCTGTTTTATGCGTGTGTGTGTGTGTGTGTGTGTGTGTGTGTGTGAGAGAGAGAGAGAGAGAGAGAGAGAGAGAGAGAGAGAGAGAGAGAGAGAGAGAGGGGGGAGATTTGTCCTGCAACGGGCAAGAAGAAAGGGGTTTTGGCTCGATTTCAAGTTTTTTTGAATTTAGAGAATCTGGGCCCTACATTTTCTCATCCAGGGAGCGTTTTGTAGATGACGGGTTGTAGTAAATCCGTAACACCGTTCGGTTTTACCCACAAAAGAACCCCCCAAAAAATGAGAAAATGCTAAGTATGGCAATATAGACTTTCCAAAAAACTCTTCCCAACCTAGATAGTCTTTCATCAGTCCGCGACCCTCACAAACGTACAAAATCAATTCTATCGTCTCCCTACACCATTGCCTATCGGTGTCTACAAGGTTCATCTCTCCCATCTCTCTATCTTCTTTTGTATCTCATTCTCATATTCAAATCATAGGTCAAAATCCTAAGTTCATCTCTCGCAACGAATCGGTCGACTATTGAATCTGTTCATCGGCATTGAGTCGGTTAATTGACTCATGAGTCGATCGCAAATACTCAAGCATGGTCAATTAGTGAATCGATTAACTGACTCATAATCGACCATTGTGGAGACGCGACTATGAGTCAGTTAATCGACTCACTGAGTCGATTGATTGACTCATAATCGGTTAATCGACTCACCGAATCAATTAGTGGGTCGATTAACCGACTCATAATCGACATCATTGAGTCGATTACTCAACTTAGTAAGGGTATTTTGGAGTTTTCTAATGAAAAATGACCAAAAAAGGTATTTTTGACTAAGTGTGGCCATTTTTGAACATGCCTGCTTTGAAATGACCTTTTTGACCCCCCCAAAAATTAAAGAATTGGTCAAGTATGGTCGAATAACCCATGGTTTTATCTTTTATAGCATTTGACCAATTCCTCTTATAAACTTTCCAAAATACCCCACGATCCTACGTATCTCTCTTTCTCCCTCACTGACTTACTTTATGCCTCCTCTCTTAGTCTCGTTCATCTCTGCATTTTCCCTCACCATTTTCTTTCTCTCTTTCGTCACCCTCACAGCACCAACATCTGCTTCCTCTCCATCGTCGAAGATTGAGCTCCATCTCCAGCTACTCTCACTTTATCCGTTGCAATGTCGTGAGCTCCATTTTTGGTCAAAGCCCTAAACACTAACATTGCTCGTCTTTCTCTCGTTTCTACCCTAAGATAATCGACTCATGAGTCAATTAATCAACTCATGATCGACCCTTGAGTCGATTAATCGACCCATGAATCGATTAATCGACCCTTCAGCCGATCATGAGTTGATTAATCGGCCCTTCAGTCGATCATGAGTCGATTAATCAACCCATGATCGACCCATAAGTCGATTAATCGACTCATGTAGAATTGAGTAATCGACTCAGAGTTGAGTAATCGATTCAGCGTTGAGTAATCGACTCAAAGAGTTGAGTACTCGACTCAAAGGGTTAAGTACTCGACTCAAAGGGTTGAGTACTCGACTCAAAGGGTTGAGTACTCGACTCAAAGAATTGAGTTGAGATGATTAATCAACTTTATTAAGGGTATTTTTGGGATTTCAATTTAAATTTGGCCATATAAGATTTTTTTGTGTAAGTCATGTTAGTTTTGTAACCACCAACCTTGAAGTGGCCATTATGAAGAAACCCCAAAAAATTGGTCAAATTACCTTTTACCCCCTAAGGTTGCCATCAAATCCCAGTTTGCCACCCATATTAAGGTTTGTGCCACTTTTGTATTCAAGGTTGTCATTTGTCACAATTTCTCCCCTCCATTGTTGTTTCAAAGTCAACGTTAACTTGCACGTGGTCTTCCGCATGCAGGTTATTTTGGTCTTTTTATGTAAAAGAAAAAAAGTTATCTCTAATGTCTCTCAAACCCCACCCTCTGTCACTATAAACTTTCTTCTCCCCCCATCTATATCTTTCCATTTTTGTTTTTGTTTTTGTATGTATTAAGCCTTATTTTTTTCCCTTTTTTCTTCTTCTTGTTTATGCTCTAAATTCAAAAAACAGCAGCACAGTACAGACGACAGTATAGAGCACCATGAAAAAACCAATGACAATATTGGTCCACCGAATCATCATCGTCAACATCGGATTTGGCTTTATTTCAATGAAGGACGTTTTTTAAGCTTTATACAAAATGAAAGTATTACATAAGTGGGACTAAAATTGTAGGTTAATTATTTGTACAATTCGGGAAGAGTAGATGGATGAAGTTCGTTAAGTAGATAGAGCTTTACTTTGTGAAAGTCATTGGAAATCCTCTTGCGATTCATATGAAGTTGCGAACTTTTTGAGTCCCCTTTCAGAAGGTGGTTTGGATTAGACAAATGATTAGGAGGTTGCAGTTGTTGCCTTTTTGCCTTTTCGAAATCAAGAATCTCTCTCTCTCTCTCTTTCGATTTCTTGGAAGAAACAAAGGACGGTGTTTAAACAGAGTTGAAGTTGTGCGAGCCAGAGTATTGCATTGGGTCCGAGCAAAGCGCTAGGACGTGGTCGAGCTAGGAAGGTATAATTGATTTATTCCAAGCTCTATGGATGGAATCGGGAAGGATTTGACTAGAGAGGGAGTGCGTTGTGGATGGAGATCAGAGAGACACGACCAGAGTATACTAGACATGGGGGTTTGCCAAATGTGGGAAAGGTGGAGATGGAGTTGTTACGATTAATTTTCACTTCCCTTGTTCCCCCACATCATACTTCTCACTTTCCCCATTTCCCCACCTTTAGTTTATTGTTTTATGGTTGTATTTAGTTAATATAGGACTACTATAAGTAGCCTCCTTAGGTTAGTAATAAAGAATAGATGATGAAGAAAATTATCCAACTCTCCATCTGAATTATTTCCTAAGTATCTCTTCTTCTAATTATGTTCATAACAGTGGTATCAGGTTTCTAGTTCGATGGACACCCATGGAAAGTCAAATGCAGAGTTTCATAAACATGTTTACAAAACATTGGCTCGGCATGAATCTTACTTTCATCCTAATCAATGTACCCTTGCAAACAGTGTTAACTGAATTGCAACTTACAAGCCTTGTGAACCTCACCACCATTATCATCTCTCAACCCCTTCTCTCAGATCGACACCGCCACCACCATCATTACTGCCCATAAAGCTTCAATAGGCCACCATACCAACCTCAAATTACTGAAATTCAGTGGACCCCGAGTGGTTGGATCCCTTCCAATTCTCTCTCCTCAATGTTTATTTATTTTATCGTCCTCGAGAGGTATTATCATTAAGACCGCCACCGTTGATTACAAGACTGCTAGTCACCCCTATGGTCATATCGATTGCACCGGACACAATAATTACATCAAAAACATGATTACCGATGCCACCTAGTTTGCCCGCGCTACTATCTTCATCTTTAGCGCTGACGGCCCCGTGCCCGAAGATGACTCCGATCTTTATCCTTGTGGACAAGGATAATTAAAGGGGGAAGGAATGTTACAATAATTTTCACTTCCCATGTTCCCCACTTCCCACTCTCTACTCCCCACTTTCTCATTTCCATACCTTTAGTTTATTATTTTATGGTTGTATTTAGTTAATAGGACTACTATAAGTAGTTTTCTTAGGTGAATAATAAAGGGTATATATATATAATGAAGAAAATTATCCAACTCTCCCTCAGAATTCTTTCATAAGTATCTCCCCTTCTAATTATGTTCATAACAGGAGTACAGATTTGTGTCGAACTAACTGGAACTGAAGGATGGTGGCCAGAGAAGAAAGGATAATTGCCTTGAGCTTGATACTCGATTAGATCTGGGTTAGATCCCGATTGGTGTTCGAGCATGTTATCTCGATTATGCCTTTTTTTTACGAGTAAGACACATCTCTACTCATGAAAAAAGGGTTGGTGTTCGGGTGGTTCTTAGATTATACTTAAGACCAAGTGTCACCTTTCTGACGAGCATGATATGTCTTTGCTCACCAAAAGGCTCCCGCTCGAGTTTACTCGCGATTGAGTTATACATCGCGCCTACCTGCGCTTCTGCTCACTAGCTTTTTAAATGTGGTCCTACTCGCAAAGTCGAGTACTGGGACTTGACCTTGACCCAAGTAGCGTTTTGCTCGTTAGCTTTTCAAAGGTAGTTGTGCTCGCATAGTCGAAGTACTAGGACTTGACTTTGGCCCAAGTGGTACTTTGCACACTATAGAAAGGACTTAAACAATCAAGTTATAAAGCGTACTGGTTAATTAAAATATACAATGGCGGTCAAAAGTGACTAAAGTCGTTACTCATCCCAGCACTTCTGTTATCTTGTTTGCCAAGATGAAAGTGGTTAAGCCTCGGACATCCCGAGAAATTAAAGAATATTACGAGTGAATAGTATTCCTTACCCTCGAGATGAATCTCAAGAATAATGAGTAAGGGGCAACTGATGTGCATATTTTGGATCCACCTCAATGGCGTGTAGGCCTCATCTAATGGCCCATTATATTTTACATAATGTCAAAAGGCTTGGGCCGGGCAGATGGTCCACGAGCTAGGCCCATTCCATCCAGGTATAAATAACCTCACTAGTTCATAGTGAAGGGGGCTCTATCTCTTTTTTTGATTTAGAATCACACACGTACTTGAGGGTTACGCACCCTCTCTTTCATACTCAGTGTACTAATAAACACGTTGAAGGGTTTTTGGCGGGGGCCCTCCCCACCGACTCACGGTATTTACTTTACAGATAATATAGTCAGATATCCACCACCGACAACAACATGGCCGTCGGACGGCAACTCCGACGACCCACGTCCACCGCTACCTTTGGCACCCCGGTATGATACTTTTTTGGATGCATCATTGTGTAAGTCATTATGTATGAAAATGTGTCACTTTTGCCTTTACATATGTCACTTTTAGTCTCTTAATGTGTAAGTCATTATGTATGAAAATGTGTCATTTTTGCCTTTAAATGTGTCTTTTTCGCCTCTAAATGTATCACTTTTAGTTTTTCAATGTGTAAGTCATTATTTATGAAAATGTGTCAATTTTGCCTTTAAATGTATCACTTTTGGTCCCTCAATGTATAAGTCATTATGTATAAAAGTGTGTTACGTTTTGCCTTAAATGTGTCACTTTTAGACCTTAAATGTGTAAGTCATACAAGTCCGTTAAGTCATATTGAGTGTTACAAGACAAATTGAGCTAACGGATATTAACAAAGGCTAAAATATAACCAAATTGCAAAGCCTGGGTGCATAAGGATTGCGGCTCACCTTCCTGAAAACGATAGGGGTACCAGAGCAATTAAAGAAACTTTCAATTTCATTAATGTGGTGGGACGCTCACAACATCCACGTATCCTCCATAACAATTGTTGCTTCCATCTTTCATAGCCTTTGACCCCGTGTTTTAAAATTTGATTTCGGTATCAAGATCTGGGATGTTTCGTTTACCCGTTTCTTGATGGGTAACCAATGGTTTTTGCAAATTGATTGTTTATTCCCAAACCAAACACAACTTCATTTTCTTTCCTATTTTGGGCTCTGTCTTACGGATTTTGATCCGTAACAGTCTTACATAAATTTTTGTCATCTTTATAAACTGTGTTATGCATATTACCTCACGCTCTAGGCAACTCTTTTTGCATATGAAGTGTGTTTGCTTGTAGAATTCCACCCAATAATTAGCACTTCATATAAAAGTATACCGACTCATCGATATTTTTTATGTTTGGTGTGTGATTCAAAATAGAGTCATTTTATGTATGTTACTATGCATGTAAATTGTTTGATGAAATATCCAAATAGAAACTTGTTGGTTCTTGGACACCTTTTGAATCGTGATGCATCGAATTACAATTGTGATGCATCTATTTGGAATCATGATGCATTGTTATACTAAACAATTTAGAATCATGCCTCGCGATGCATGAGCTAAAGCTTTGTGCGCACGTCTTGATTGATTGATGTGCGCAAAAACGCAACTCGGGTAAGAATACCTAGTCGTATCAAGTAATAAAGTGTACATAAGTACGATTTATCGATCCCACATAGAATGTACGTAATTTTCACTCTGACTAAGTACCAAAATTAGGCTACCTAATTATATTTGAGCAAAAAAAAAATTAATTAAAAACTAAAAATATTAAAAAATCTAAGAAAGCAGTTAAAATCTAAACTAACGCGCAAGTGGTTTGGCAACAGCAAATCAAGATGAAAAGATAGGAGTGCAATATTTCTAGTCTAGTCGGTGTTTAATTTTATTCCTCTTTCTGCTTTTCTTTAACTCAAGTCTTGGTGATAGGGCGCACTATAATATTCACTACGGGCTCTCGCAACATATAGCAATCTAGCTACCACTCCTGGTTACGGCTCTCGCATCTTATAACATAGGAGAAAATAATTGCATGTCAAAACAAACACCCAATGACTATCTACACACGATCTCCTCTCGATCTCACATAACGCAAACAATTATTTTGATTTTTGGAATTAATAGGACGGGCACTCGCATCTTATCCTATAATTCTAGTGATCACGCTACGCCATCAAAAGCATGTAGAACACACAATAATAACCAAGCACATGGGTAATACTTCGCAAAAAAAATCTATATTTTTCTACAAATCATGTTGGTAGCCGAGATAAATAAAATTAGTTAACTACGGGGCTCTCACATCTTATAATCAACCTTAACCTCCCCGACCTCTCGAATGGCTAAAGGTGGTTTGATCGCGTGTCAAACCAAGTCTCACGATGGCTATTGGTGTGTGTCACAAAACACCAACTATTAAATTGATTGGTCCGAAATATAAGGTAACTCTCGCGGATCCTAAATAATTCTAAAATCATTTAACTAATGGTCAATTAATTAAAAGCATTGAACCTATAAAATAATAATCAAACATGAATGTATATTAAATAAATAGAGACACTAAATTAAATCACTACATTTAACATAGAAAAATAATTGTATTCCATAGATAAATTAAGCACATTCCAATTCAACATTTATAAAATTAATCAACCCAAGAAAATACAATAAATATCATAAAATATGAGTTGGAAGAATTAAACCGAAGAATCGCGAATCCGGGGTTGAAATCTTTTGTTGATGCATCTTTTGCTCTTGATTTGAAGTTCCAAACCTTCAAAAGTGATCAATCTTCAAAGATTTGATAAGAAAATGGAAGAAATGGGCGGTGCCCCATTTTGGGAGCAATGTCCCAAAAATGGGGACTTTTTTTTTTTGAATGGTGGTTGTTGTAGGTATATTAGGAGAAGGCAACAAGAGGCAGGGGCATTTAGGGAAGGACAAAAGAGATTTGGGGCAAAAAAAGGAAGAAACAAGGGGCTGGGGCATGGCTGGATCAAGGTGGATCCAAGGAAATGAACGCGGGCTGACCCATGGATATAATGGGCTGGAATGTGAGGGGTAAAGGGTGAGAAAGCAGGCAGGTGGGCTGGAAAATGGGCCGGGTGGATTGGATCCAAAAAGGAGACCGATGGTTGCTGCTTGGAGGCTGGGAGTGACGTGTGGCTTCAGCAGTTGGGTGACAAAGCACAAAGGAGAATCCAGCAATTGCGTCGGTACCCCTTTTGTTCCTAGGATGAGCGCCGAGGGTCCTTCCCCTGTCAGCTCTCTCAATTAAGTCCGTCGTTAGCCTAGTTAGCTACCGTTAGCCCTGTTTTGCCTTGGAACACTTAACGGACTTAACAAACTTTAACCGAATAATTTATAATTCAACTTTGCAGCCTGGAATTGCCTCAAACTTCGTGCTAAATAGCATGAATGCTCGATTAATCCTTGAAAACCTACATTAAATCACAAATTCACAAATAATAATATTTCCAAGGCATAATAACTCAAAAATAGCATAAAATAAAAGGAAATTTAATGGAAAATTCATGAAAATTTTGGGCTCATCACACCCCCAAACTTAAGCTTTGACCGTCCCGAGCAAAGATAATGAATTATGGAAAAGCTCGAGAACAATATGAAATGAAGACGACACTTAATTAAGATCCCGCAAGCATTACCATTTAAGAGATCAACCCAAGATTATAAACATACATAATAGAGGTATGAATTTTTTTTTCTCCTAAGGGGGGCATGGGAAGGGATCGAACCTGAGACCTCACACTTCGTGAAGCCCCATGTCTACCACTGGGCCACCCCCTTAGGGACAATAGAGGTATGAATTGATTCATATGCTAGCAAACAATACTCAAACAATCATTCAAATTGTAAAACATTTTTCTACCCAAAAGTAACAATGCTCTAGCTTAGATTGAACGGCCAACCAAGATACCAAATGCGAGTCAAACCAAAAGAGTCATCAACTAATTTTTTCTCGCAGGCAAGGCAAGAACACGTGGCATGACAATATCAATAGGATTTTTCAAGCTTCCAATGTTATGCCGCCAAGGTTGGGCTACAAATGAAAGATAAGGTAGCAAGTCAAGAGAGCAAAGAAATTGAAGTCTTCACATAATGACTAGGTTCATGAAAGCACAACTCTTCAAATTACCACAAACTCACTTCAACAACTTCAACAACCCCTTAAACTTTAAACTTTGGATTGAAGAAAGTGTCTCATCTACCACAAACAATTAAGCTTCACCCTTATATCTCATTGAGATGATTAAGAACAATGACATTTTTTGTTGTTGTTGTGGCCACCCTTAATTTTTCTTTTCTTTTCATTTTTTCTTTGCTTTCCAAGAGGGCTCTTTTTTTTTTTTTTTTTTTCACGACCATTCAACAATAGTTCAAATCCCCAACATCAACAACAAGCACAAAACCTCCATGAAGCACACACTTTCTAACAAGATACACAAATAAAATAATTCATTCCAAATCATGCTCTCTTGAAGGGTGACGACAAGTATTTAGGCTCACGGGATAAGATGATGCGGGTATAAGAAACGAAGTTGAGTGGGGGTCATTGTGTGCTCTAGGCACATGTCATTCTTTAAATGAGCTCAAAGGGGACACTAAGGATTTAATGTGAAATAAATGGGTAGGATAGAGAAAGGCATAAACGGTCCAAAGATGGTCTATATCATGCTCTTATCATACACACATGCTCAAACCAAGCTTTTAATCATCAAAATATAATTCTCGACATATAGACTCACAATATGATACTCATAGACATGCACAACCATTACTAAAGCAAAACATAAAAATATTTCAACAAATATTTGGGCATTATTTATCATGAATGAGGTGATGCTACCACATGAATCACAAGCATATCCTCAACTATGCATATAGTAATCTCAAAATTGAATTTAAGAAAATAATGCAAGCACAACTCAAAGATCGCCAAGATGGAGAGTCGAATGATCAAAGCATAAAGAATTGGGGCATATAAAACTCAAGATTTTCAGAATTTTCAAAGTTTACCAATCAAATCATACTCCCTAAACTTAAAGTAAAAGGAAATGTAATGAGAGAAAACTTCCTCAAATATGATTTCTTATGGAGTCCGAGCCGAAAACAATCCACTCTATTAATCTCAACAAGTAACAACCTACTATGAAGCGCTAACTCATGCATCAAATCAAACTCAAAAGAAAAGAATATGAATGTAATTATGGAGTAAAAAAGAAAAGAAAATATTTTTGTGTGGGGACACTATGTACACCTCCCTACAAACTCACAAACTCGGGAGGGCTTCAAAAAGTGACTCAAGCATACAAAACATATAAATACAAAAGCAAGTAAACTAACTAAAAAAAGATGCTCAAAATACAAATAGTTTTGCTTGGTATCGATATTAGCAAATAGGAGCAAAAATTAAATCATTCCCCAACAACAGCGCCAAAAACTTGATGTGTGCAAAAACATAATTCGGACAAGAATACCCGACCGTATCAAGTAATAAAGTGTACATAAGTACGAATTATCGATTCCACAGAGAATGTGCGTAATTTTCACTCGACTAAGTACCAAAATTAGGCTAACTAATTATATTTGAGCGAAAAGAAAATGAATTAAAAGCTAAAAAACTAAAAAAATCTAAGAAAGCAATTAAAATCTAAAGTAACGTGCAAGTGGTTTGACAACAGCAAATCAAGATAAAAAAAGATAGGAGTGCAATATTTCTAGTCTAATTGATATTTAATTTTAATCATCTTTATACTTTTCTTTAACTCAATTCTTGGTAGTCGGGCGCATTATAATATTTACTATGGGCTCTCGCAACATATAACAAATCTAGCTACAACTCCTAGCTACGGATATCACATCTTATAATATAGGAGAAAATAATCGCATGTCAAAACAAGCACCCAATGACTATCTACGCATGATCTCCTCTCGGTCTCACGTAACACAAACAATTATTGTGATTTCCGGAATTAATAGGACGGATTGTCGCGTCTTATCCTATAATTATAGTGATCATCTAATTGTCCACTATGCCATCAAAAGCATGAAGAACACATAATAATAACCAAGCACATGGGTAATATTTCGTAAAAATAAATTCTCTCTATTTTTCTATAAATCATGTTGGTAGCCGAGACAAACAAAATTGGTTAACTACGGGCTCTCGCATCTTATAGTCAACCCTAACCTCCCCGACCTCGCAAATGACCTAAGGTGGTTCGATCGCGTGTCAAACCAAGTCTCACTATGGCTATCGGTGTGTGTCACAAAACACCAACTATTAAATTGATTGGTCTGAAATATAAAGGTAGCTCTCGCGGATCATAAATATTTCTAAAATCATTTAATTAATGGTCAATTAATTAAAAGCATTAAACCCACAAAATAATAACCAAACATGAATGTATACTAAATAAAGAGAGAGATTAAATTAAATCACTACATTTAACATAGAAAAATAATTGCATTCCATATATAAATTAAGCATAAACCAATTCAACATTTACAAAATTAATCAACTCAAGAAAATACAATAAATATCATAAAATATGAGTTGAAAGAATTAAACCAAAGAATCGCGAATATGGGGTTGAAATCTTTTACATATGCATCCTTGGCTCTTGATTTGAAGTTTCAAACCTTCAAAGGTGATCAATCTTCAAAGATTTGGTGAGAAAATGGAAGAAAATGGGGCTAGTTCCCCATTTTGGGAGCAATGTCCCGAAAACGGGGACTTCTTTTTTGAATGGAGGCTGTTGTAGGTCTATTAGGAGAAGGCAACAAGAGGCAGGGGCATTTAGGGAAGGACAAAAGAGATTTGGGGGCAATAAAAGGAATAAACAAGCGGCTGGGGGGACTGGGGCATGACTGGATGAAGGGGGATCCAGGGAAAAGAACGCGGGTCAACCCATGGATATAATGGGCTGGAATGTGAGGGGTGAAAGGGTGAAAAGGCGGGCTGGTGGGCTGGAAAATGGGTCGGGTGGACTGGGTCCAGGAAGTAGACCCCAGGTTGCTGCTTGGAGGCTGGGAGTGACGCGTGAAGCAGTTGAGCGACAACGCACAAAGGAGAATCCAAAAATTACGCCGGTGCCCCTTCTGTTCTTGGGATGAGCACCGAGGGTCCTTCCCCTCGTCCTTTCGCACTAAAAGTGTCTTTTACTCGTTAAAAAAATAACAGGGGTTTTACCGATTAGAAAAAATAACAAGAATTTTATCGGTTAAAATTGATGGGAGTGGATTGGTTAGTTTTATCTCTTTTTTTTCTCTCCTACATTTATTTGTTGGCTTAATTATCAATTTAGTCATCCTACTTTCATGAAAAGTCTGCTAAACTCACTATACTACCATTTTTTAGAGTTTGGTCACCCTACTTTTACAAAATATATCACGTTAGTCACTCCGTTTGTTTTTTGGGATGAGTCATCTAATTTTTTTTGTGATAACCCGAAATACCCTTAATATTTGCACGTGCTAGTCACATTTTTGTCTAGAATGGGTTGCTGACAAGTTATGAGAAGTGTAAACAACTCCATGACCTATAATGGGCTGTCTAGTTCATCTCTCCCTCCCTCCAATGAAGAATTCTCAAAATTTAAGAAAGAAAACATAATAAAGAAGATGAATCCCAATCTACAAAACCCATGAGCTGAAATTGAAGGATGATGAAAGCCCAAATTTGATAGATATCGAGATGAAATAGGGAAAGCCTTTGATTTACCAGAGGAATTGTGAAATTACGATTGAAAAAGTTGTCTATTCCGAAAAAAAAAATTGTCATCGAAAATCGGAGATCCAGTGATAGTGACGTTGTCGAGCAAAACTTGATTAATGGAAAAGTTGTGGTGATGGTGATGGTGAAGGAGGTGCTGAAGGACATGGTAGGGATTTTGGTGTCGAACAGGAGGGAACAAAGCCTCTCCTCGGAGAAAGAGAGGGGGGAAGTGGAGTTGGAAGAGAGAGAAAGGTTGGTTGGAGTCGGAGTAGGTCGTATCAATAAGAGTGAAGATGGTGGCGGAGCTAGGTTGGCGAGCAATGTTTGTGAGAGCTAGCTTCGCCAGTGATAATGTTGTGAAAAACTCTTGAAATCTCATTTGCAATACTTCCCTTTTTATTTCTAGACACTTCCATTTTATTTCTTCTTTCCCTCTCATTCTTTTTTTCCTATTTTCTTTTAGATCTTGAATCTGCAAATTGTTTGCAATACTTCCCTTCTCAGATTTTGAATCAACAAATTGGTTTTGCTCAAAACCAAAAGAGAAGATTGATGATGATGAAGAAGTGGGATGTGGGTATTGGTGGGATCTGTGTTTTGAAATTGACATGAAAAATGGTAAGATTATGGTGGCAGTTTTGCTATTACGTCTACTGCTACTCCAATTTTGGGATATGTGATTACTTGAAGGAGAGAAAAGGAGGTTAGATCTACTACCGGTGAGGTGTGATATGGACGTGTTTGGTTCAGCTTGTCATCGGTGGTGGTGGATATTTTAGTGTTTTTATGTCATTTAGAAGGGGCATTTCAATCTTTTCATATCATTCTGTTAACGACATCCACTTTATAAACCATATTGATATTTTTTGTAACATAGAGTTACCAAACTATGAAAAATGGTAGTAGGGTGAGCTTAGCAGACTTTTCGCGAAAGTAAGGTGACCAAATTGAGTATTAAACCTTATTTGTATTATGTGAAACTTGAAGGTCATTTGAAAACACATAATTATACTAGTCATGCAGCCAATTTTAGAAGAGTCTGGCATAGATTAACGGGGTGATAAAACTATATGTACAATAAAAGGCAGCGCTTGGGTATATATAAGTCTCAAACATGTATAAGGGTGTATGTCAGAACCACGAAACTAATTGGTACACTAACATGGAATCAATTTCGTGGAATTGATTTTATGAAATTTATTGATAGCATTGGTGTTGTCAGAGTTTTATTTGGAAAGTTTCCAAATTAATTGATGATATCTTGGAATTGATTTCTAAAATTTAAGGAATCACAATTCTGATGGAAGATGTGAGATTTTGATTTCTAATAGTTGAAATTCATGTAAAAGGACATTTATATAATTCTATTAGGTCGATATATGTTTTTACTTTATAATCTCATTTGGTCTTAACTACTTTACGACCGTTCTTTTTTACTCTTCCCCGTGATCATTGTTCTTCGGCTCTTCATAAGATTGTTTTTAACTCTTCTCATCTTATTTAATTTATTAATGCTGATTGTTGGGGCCCATGATAATAAGGTTTTTCAAATGTTTAAGTTGTTTTTATTTGAACTAGTTTCATATAACATTAGAATTTAATTTTAATTTAATAAAATTTTCTTGCTTTATTGATGTTGGATAATTTTTAAAAAATATTTACATTGAAAAATAATAAACAACTTTGATATTTTGTGGAATAGTAATAACATTAATGTCTAATTTTTATCATGAAAGTCAATAACAAATATTTGTGTACTTTAGGGTAATGTTGTTAATCTTCTTAATTTTGTCATTGAATTCCAAAATGTTTTGTTTCTAACCAAACAATATAATAGAAATTTATCACATTCCTTATGTTACCAAACACTTGTTCGGAATCATCTTATCATCTATTTCCGTAGAATCTCATTACTAGTAATCGATTCCGAAGAATTGATTCAATTTTCATGTACCAATCGAGACCTTAGAAGTTAGAAGAGTGTGCATATGTTGTACAATAAAAGGCAGCGCTTGGGTATATACGAGCCTTGAACATGTATAGGGGTGTATGTCAGAACCACAAAATCACGGAACTAAACCAAACCAAGCCAAACGGTTTTGTTCGGTTTTGATCCAAGACGATTTGGTTTCAAATTTTGAAAAATCTTTCAGTTTGGTTCACGGTTTTTTATATCAAACCAAACTAAATCTAACAAAACTTATATATATATATATATATATATATATATATATATATATATATATATATATACATATATATATATACATATATATATTAAGTCCAAAGCTATGGGGAAGATTTTAATAGTTACTTTGTTTGTTGATGTCTTGATAATTAAATATTAATTTAGAAATAAAACATATTACTTCACCTCGAGTGATAAATATTTAAAGTGTTATTAAGTCCAAACATATACTATTTAGCGTAAAAATTAAAAAATTAAAACAGACAAAAAAATTAAAAAGATTAACGTAAAAATAAATAATGTAGTGGATATGCCAAAAATATGAAAAGTTATTATGTACTTAATTCTTTTTAAAACAAATCTTAAGAATTTATGATCTTGCTTGCGTGCAAAAGAGTGGGGCGAGCTCTATAGGTGAAAGTCGACGCTTTGAACTTCTATGGTTAGATAATAGAGTACTATATATATAGGGGAACGATGTTATGGCTCAATTTATAATCATAATAACAGAATGTATGAGGACAACAAGGGAAATTTCTTTAAATATTTCAAAAAATCAAAAAATGAACACAATTTTGGGAAGGAAAGAGTATTATAACTCAGAGTATTATAACTCTTACTCCCCCTGTTTCGAATAAAGAGTCCTTATTTGAAAGTTAATTTTTTTAAATGATATTTTTAGTAGTTTATTAGTAATAAATAATATGTTAATTGCAAAAATTAACTGACCTATTTTAATTTTTTCGTTTTGAACTATATGTTTTTTTTTTTGCATGAAAAACCTCAACCTAAGTTTTTTTTTTCTAAATAAACATTCTGTCTAAAACACGTTAGTTTTGTGACGAGAGTGGCTGCTTACGTTGACTGTTCAACTGAGAAGGGCCTATTTGACAAATTTACAAGTTGGGGTATTGTGGGTTCCCGGGAAATGTGCTCCGCGCCTCTTGGATTGGTGCGCGTGCGTGCGGTGATATCCACGCCTGTTCCACCCACCCTTTTCTAGGGGAAGACGAAATCAAAAGTACGAGAGGAGTGCTGTCAGAATAGCGCGTTTGAATGCGCCTCGATTGCCTTTAGTGGATTTTTGATCCAATATGGGAGCTTTGAGTTTTCTATGTTAAGTTATCCTTTTTTTAGGGGATACCAGGATATAGGAATGCATCACCCTTCCATTCTCATTCTCCCTTTTTAGGGAAAGCGGAAAGTGCAAGGAAGGAATGTCATATGGATTTTATGGATTTTATGAAAATAGCCTTATGGCTTATTTCCTGATCACTATGGGTGCTTTGGGTTTTCTACATCAAGTTATCCCTTGTTTAGGGGATACCAGGATATAGAAATGCATCACCTTTCCATTCTCATTTTCCCTTTTTTAGGGAAAAACGGAAAAGTGCAAGGAAAGTTGTTGCGAGGCCCCACTGGATCCAAAATGTTTTAGAGTCACCATCTTTATTTTGAGGAAGAAATAAAGCAAAACCAAAGAAAGAAAACCAGAGATAATAAAAACGGGTCCGGATGCTAAGTTACGAGTTGGGAAGGTGCTAGGCACCCAACTCGCCTTTTTGGTCTCAAAACAGTTTTTGGCTAAAGTATGCTTTTTGTTATATTTATTTAACAGATAAATAAAAGCATTAACTGCCTACAAATACATCCATTGTGTCTACATTATTTACAGACTTGCAACTGTCTCTCTACAAATAATTACAGATATACTTGAAAATATTTGGCCATAATAACGGCTTTTTTTAGCGCTATTTCCTTACTAAATCCGGGCAGCACAACTGCTTATATATCTACATTGGGCCGGATTGAAAATAACATTTTTACAAATAAAAACTTAAAACTTACTTACTGATGGCCTAGGGTGTGCTCGCTCTGTCCTTCAGGGAGAGGGAGTTTTTTTGTTGTTGTGTGTGTTGTGAAGATTCGGGTAGAGTGACTGCTTCCGAAAGTTACTTTTGGCCTCGGGATTTGGGCAGAGTAACTGCTTGTGTTTGGTTGTTTGTTGGCTTGAAGGAGGCGGAAATCGGGCAGAATAATGACTTATTTCGGCCGATTTGGCCTTTTAAATCGAGCCCTGCTCTTTCCACGATTTTTGGACCGAGGAAATAGGGTGGATACCTAGCTGGGGGGCTAAGGCTCACTTCTACCGGGTGGTTTTGTGTTTGGAGGAGGTTTGGCAGGGTTTCGAGGCTTTGAGGAGATCGCTCACTATCTCACTTCGCTCTCTATTTCTTCAGCGTAACGAGGACGCAAAGAGTTTTACGGATGAATTGGTGTGTTGAATGTCGACCCCGAAGCCTCTATTTATAGGCTGGAATGAGGACACCGAGGGAATTAAAATTCCTTCTTCGCGCATCAACCAATTGTACGAAATGCGGGAGAGATTGCACATTACGGCGAAGGAACAGTGCTGTGTGAACAAACTTGGCGCCACTCCCATATTTCATGTGGGTGGCGCCTGCACTATTCCATGTTTTTCCAATTTTGCACTTTGGTCCCTGCATCGATCGATTGTACACACCGCTGAAAGGATTGCATTTTGCGGCAAATGAACAGGACTATTTTAAGGAAGCTGGGTGCCATCTCCATCAAAACTGGGCCCCACTCCCAGTTTTAATGTGGGTGGTGCCATCACTATTCATAAGTTTGATTTTTGACGTTTTGAACCCTGCATTTCACTCTTTTGCGCATTCTGCTTTGTCCTTTTGCATTTTCGATCCTGTAACTTGATATTTGTTAATGTTTTAACAGATCTTGATATTTTATGTCATGTCACATACCAGGGGTACGAAATTGGGGTGTCTACAGGTTTTTTTTTTTTTTGAAAATTAGAAACAACAATAACCCTCTCCAGAACGGATCCCAATTCCACTCCAAGATGATGACTCACCAAATCCTACCGCCGCCCTTCTCTCTTTCAACTCCAACTCCGCATCCTCCCCACCTCTATCAACCACCACATCTAACACCACCATTCTCCTCGTCTCTCTCCCCCTCACAACCTGCATCTCTCTCTCTCCGTCGCCGCCTCCTTCGCCTTCATCTTCTTCTCCACCTCCATCAATTCCCACAACCCAAGTCAAACATCCATCTCCAAAACCCACCTCGCCTGGCCACTCACCAAACTCACTCACTTAGTCATCCTTCTAATCTCCTCCGACAGCTTCTGTTTTGGCTACTAATTCAAAGCCCCAACGCCCAACATCCACAGTCTAATCCAAAATGGCACCGAAGCCGAAACTGGTCTAATCCCCGTCTTACCAACCATAACCTTCCCAAATCACTACTCCACTGTCACCGAACTATACCCATCTTACCACGGAATCATCAATGACCATTTTCTAAATCCCGACAACGACGACTCATTCACCATGGCCAGCCACGAGCCCAAATAGTAGCTCGGTGAGCCACTCTGGGAGATAGTGGTTAATCATGGTCTCAAGGCAGCCACCTATTTCTGGCCTGGCTCTGAGGTAAATAAAGGTTCCGGACAGTTGAATGAATTTTTGAAGCCTTTCGGGGCCGACCATGGAGATAGATTATATAAGAAATTGCAGGGGCCGGATCTGACTCGGGGGCAACGAACGGAGAGAGGTAGCTAAGGACGACAGGCGAATTTGACGAGGCTGGAAAGATCAGAGAAGGAGCTTGGCGATTAGAGCAGGAAAGACGACCACCATGGTGGGTGATGCAGCTGGAGATAGAGTACCAGAGGTGGTGGGGAGCGAACTGGGAGGAGTGAGAGAAGCTTGGTGTGATTTTTTTTTTAATAAAATATTGTGGGAGTCATGAGATTAATTACCACATTCAAATTTTAATTTTATATTTCTTACTACTAGGTTTCTAAAAACTTGCAAATTCAACTAGTCCCTCCGTTCCGGGGCAAAATATTCGCTATTTCATTTTCGAATGTTTCAATTAAAGAGTCAATTTTTAAAAATTAAGATAATATTGTTATTTTATTACTAATAGACTACTAAAAGTGTCATATTCTTAAAAAAAAAATTGACTTTTAAACAAGGACTGTTTGTTCAGAATAGGGGGAGTATATATTTTCTCTTATCGAAATAGTTTTATGCATGCAAACAATATCTTGTATTTATATTTTGGTGAAAAATAAAAAACTACTATTTAAATTGCATTATCATTTCAAATCTCAGGTTTAATTTGTTCCAAAATAAATGTGCTTTTTAAAAGTAATTTGACATATTTCAAAATAGCTATTCAGCGTATTTTTAGTTAATTATTGATAATTTAATCACTTGGAAGTACACAAATACAAATTATGTGAATGTCGATTGTAATATATATGTGTGTGTGTGTGTGTGTGTATGTATGTATGTATATATATATATTACATTTTTATTTAAACAATCAATTTGATTTAAAAAGTTAAAAGTGAGCATTTATTTCGAAAACAAATGAAGTACTATGTTAATACATGGTATCAAATAAATATTGATTATAGAAATGCAGTCAGAACTTGAGGTTTATAAATGAGTGTCCACAATATCCTCACCCCACCACAAAACAAAAATGGGCACGAAAAAAAAAAGGCACGAGCAAGTGCAGTTTCCCTAGGCTCGCGTAACCAGTATACTTTTTATCCCCTATTTTCTTTTCCTTAAAAGTGACCTCTACCTATATCCCGATGACTAAGGGACTCTCAAAGCATGCACATCAAAGTATCAATAAGGAGCATGAAACTCATTGTTCAATCCAATGACAATATCAACTGGTAGCTAAATTAGGAAAGATGAGATTAATGAGTCGCTTGGTATGCTCTGGAAGCCAATGTGAGTAATAATCAAAAACCATCAAAACGACATCTCAAAGAAGGGAAAACGATTCCACAAACATCTTGGTGGATAAGAACGACATTTCCACGTGGCACAATTTGGGCTGTTCGACATATTTTTGCCTTTTATCCCATTTTTAGCCTCTCTTTTTTTCACCGCAAAAATTATTTTGTTCTTTCAATTTTTTTAAAAGTTCTACATATTTTTATCTATAAAAAGATTTGGTTTTCTGCATTTGGATATCAATTCGATTTTCTACAATTTTTTGAATTTTCCTTCATTTTCTTTCTCTCCCACTCAAAATTTGATATTTTCAAGTTATTTCAAGAATTTTGTTAACTATATTTAGTACTAATATTTTATTTATTAATTATTCATATTACTATTATTATAATTTAGTTATTAATATTACTGTCATTATTGTTAATTTTTTGATATTATTCTCATTATTATTTTCATTTACTTCATATTAGCATTGAATAAGTTCTTATTATTATTATTATCATTAGTAGTATTGTTTTTGTTATTATTATTATTGTACAATTTTAATTATTATTATAAATAAATATTAATTTTTGAAAAATATTATTATTACAAATTAATTGAATTTTGAATTTAGTAATTTATGCAATATAAAATTTATATTGCAAAAACAGATTTATTTATTAATATAATATATAAAGATATACTCCCTCCGTCCCAGAATATATGACTTTTTGGGAGAGTTTTTTGTATCAAAATAGATGATACTTTACAATTTTCAATGAACTTTTTCCTTTTTTTTTTCCTTCCAATTCTACTTATATTTATTGACTCTATAACTCATGTTTGCATCTTTGGATAATAATATCAAAACACATCATTAATGTTTGGATAATGGCAGTTTAGTCTTTACAATATGTTTCCTTGGTTTGTATGAAAAGCCTCAAAACGTTATATTTTTTGGGACGGGGGAATAATATAATTGAGATAAAGATAGTTGAGCATATAAAGTTATTTATGGTTGTGTCACCGTTGAAAGATATTTTTTCTTAGGTAGTTTAGAGTAATTTAAATATTTTTTATTTTTATTTTTAATGACTTGAGTAGCTTGGGGGAAGAACATTTGTTCCCCCATTGTACATGCTTTCATAGTCTCATTCTCATGCTCTCTCTCTCTCTCTCTCTCTCATGGCCAAAAATAATAATATAAACAATTGACTTTAAACCATTTTCTAAGAGCATCTCCAATACGATGTTTATAAAGAGGGATAAAGCTTTTACCAAAAGGTTTATACCATTGAATAAGAAATGATAAAAGGTTGAAGTTTTGGAAAGGTTCATGTTCTTGAACCAGTTGTTGCTTTGCTGACTAGATATTTCCTCTTTTTTTTTGGTTGAAGAAAATTTTTTAGTAGTGGATCCATACGGACCATATTATAAAACTTTTATAAGTTTATGTATGATGGAGAAAAAATTTATAAAGAAAAAATTTATAAGCCGATGATATGACACTAAGAATAAACCTTTTGATTGATTGATTGTTGTTAAAGCCCAACAAAGAAAAGTGAGCTATTTTTTGGAAGGTCCCAAAATAGAATTTGATTTTAAACCACTTTCAAACGCGTCTTTATACTAGTGATTTGATGTTGATATCATTTCATAAGTTTCAATGTCATTAAAAGGAGTCATAATCTTTTATTCCAAAAGCGTATTTTATTTTCTATTCCAATATAAGATCCACCGTTAACTTGTCAATCAGTAATTGATTTTGTTTATATAATTAATTTTGTTAATTTACTAATTGACAAGTTAACGGTGGATCTGACATTGAAATAAAAGATAAAATACATTTTTGGAATAGAGGATCCGGACTCATTAAAAAGATAACCAAGACAAAATATATTCCTAGTTGGTCCGCCGGCACTCAGCATCACTTGGTTAATGGAGTAGTTTCCTAAAGTATTGTCAACTTTAAGTCTTTAAACATCTATAGAATTATCAACGGGATTTATGTGACATAAATTATATACAATTTGATGTCGCATGTAAATCTAATACTCATTCGTCCTAAAATTATTATCATATTTAATTCGATACATAAATTAAGAAAAAATATTATTTTAAAAAAAACTTTAAAACAAAACATTTTTTTTAGGAGGAAAAGGGCTAACCACACACCAACAAACATTTTCTACAATACCATTACCCTTTACACTCCACCTATTTTAACAACTTTCCACACTAGTTACTCTCCACACCTCAACCTAACTATCTATTCTACCCCTTTTCTCTGCCTCATTCACAACAACAGCCGAATCATAACCCCTCTTTTCCGACCTCTTCCCTCTCTAACTTCCATGGCCGCCGCCTCTCTCCAGCCTCTTCTTTTATCTTCGTCTTCTCTTTCTAATCCATATAACACATATCTTCATTCCCTTCCAAAAGCCCTAATTTTCCAATTACCCAATTACCCCTAGCTGTTGAAAATTGAAGAAAAAAAATCGGCTTCTCGTCTTCGGCTAACTAGGGGTGAACAATGTAGTTTTTGTTCGGCGGGTGGTTGCCGAACAACAACTACAATATTTGGCCCTAGTTGGCCAAACACGAGAAACCAATTTTTTTTCTTTCAATTTTGACTACGAGTGTGATGTAGGCTAGAAGAAGAGGAAGATGATAAATAAGAGGAACGAGAAAGAAAGAGTAGATACGTATAAAGAAGGAGATAAATAAAAAGGAAGAAGATGGTGGCGCTGTGCATAGGAAGGAAGAGAAATGGTAGAAGAAAGTGATGGCTTATTCTGCCTTTTATCCCACAACAATTTGTAATTTTTTTGGGTTGAGTGTAGAGAGTATTTCTTGGGGGTGTAATAGCGCCCGCCGTTTTTGGGGACAAACCAAAAAAGGAAGGCGAACAATAATTTTGGGGGCGGAGAGAGTATTTTCCTTTCTTAAAATGATGGTGAAAAACATAAATTTGCAAAACCTGTAAGGGGCTAAATTTAAAAGTAAGTCTCTGTAAGATGGTTTTACGGATCTTCATTCGTAAGGTGGAGCTAAGTCTCTAACATGTCAACCCACCAAACACGCTATGAGTTGGGTAAGGAGGATCCGTTTTACGAAGAAAAAAAAAGGTGATAATCGGGCCGGTCCCCTGTGGAGAAAATATAACCGTAAAAGTCCACTATATTTGTTTTAAACTGCTAAAGTACATTTTTGAGGGAAAATAACGAAAATACTTTTAACGAAGGAAAGGCGCGTGGAAAAGTTACAACCCAAATTTGGGCATCGCTCAAATTTTTGAGCGTCGAAATGCAAACGCCACCACCCAATTTGGGCATCGCTCAAAATTTTGCGCATCCCTCAAAACATTGGCCGTTGTTCATTTTGGCCAACGCAACCTAAGTTTATTGAGATTAGAATGACTTGGTATATATCATTAATTTCGATTCTATAGCGAGAATTCATATTTGATCGACTTTGAGAGTCTTACGTGTATTGTGATTGCTACATTTGTACAATTTTAATTCATATTATCACATTTTATGTTCATCTTTCAAGTCATAATAGAACAATCGAAGTCTACGACGCAAAAATAGAAACCAATGACACAACAATCACACACAAACACAATTTCACACAACCGGAAACAAAAGCAATTGAGCGTCTTTCATTTTGGATAACGCAACCTGGGTTTATTAAGATTAGAATACTTGATATATATCATGAAGCCAACGACGCAACAATCGAAGCCAACGAAACAAAAATAATTGTTAGATGGTCATATTTGTTTCTATAATAAAGAAACAAAGAAAATGGAAGGGAACGTTTCCATAGTTAGATGTATTTTTCATGGAGGAAGTTTGAAGAAGAAACATTGGGCGTCGTTCATTTTGGGCAACGCAATCTGAGTTTATTGAGATTAGAATGACTTGGTATATATCATGAAGCCAACAACACAATAATCGAAGTCAACGATGCAACAATCGAAAGCTACGATGCAATAATTTCACACAACCTGATCTTGATCTCGATCTCGATCTCGCCCCCTTTGTCTCATACAATTTCACACACACACACACATATCAAATGACATTATGTGTATTTTTTTTTTTGTGGGGCTCTAAAGCATTCTATCTCAAAAGCAATTGCTAGATGGTCAAATCAATCTGTCATGGAAGAGATTAAAATCTTCATCTCTTTTCCTTATCTCTGTAGCTCAAATCCTATTTATTGGTCTTTCCTTTTTGAATCTGGAATGAGCTCGCTTTCGGCAGAGAAAGAAAGTACGATCTTTTGGGAAAAAACAAGTAGCTTAATCGGAGAAAGGAATGACGGAAGAAGGAAGAAACTGAGTTGCTCTCTCGTTTCTTATCTCATTGAAGACGACATCGAGTGTTTTAAGAATAATTTTATTAAAATGGACTTTAGTAATTAAATAAAAAAATAGGGGAGTGAAGCGGTTATAATTTTATAAAAGGAGACCGACCCACAATTATTAAAAAAATCTGTAAAACGGTCTCGACTAAGTTTTTGCCTAAATTTAATCGAGTGACCCTAAACATAACACCATTTAATACATAAAATGACCTAAATACCCCTTTTAACATTTAATAGATACTCACTTGTGGTACACATTTGCGGATGTTTTATAAAACATCCGCTACACACTAGCGGATGTTTTGTCCAAAATCGAAAAAAAAATACAAATCAATTATTTTTTATTCGTAATTGAAAAAAAAAATCGATTCAAAACCAATTAAATTAACATTCGATATCATGCCTTAATGATGGAAACCGAATCAACAATGGTACGTAAACAAATTTACGTGAAGGGGGAGAGAGGGAGGTGGTGGTATAGTTTAAATGTGAAGAGGGGTAGTAAAGTAATTTTATCATTTAAATGGTGTTACGTTTAGTGATTTTGGTGTTACATTAAGGTATTCTGAATTTAATCTAATAACCTATCATCTATTGACTTGATTACTTGAACATAGAGGTGGTAAATGGGCGGGCATGAGCGGGCCCAAATAGGCGGCAGGCTCAAATAGGTCGGTAAGTAAGTGTCCATTTAATAAGATGAGTATATATATGGGCGGGCACTAAATGGGTATGGGAGCCCATGGGCGTCCATTCACTCATTAACATGTACACATGTACTTATCAAATACATACAAAAATTACAAAAAAATAATTTCCTTTTACAAAAAAATATCAAAAATTACAACTAACCATATATATATATTTTTGTGTGTGATTATAAGTGACCACTTCACTACCATTAGACACCAATATTATTTATAGACTTTAAGACATGATTATGGTTGATAGGTTTAAAATCTAAATCGACCTAGGAGCTTAGTGACTTAGCCGATGGGTCATGCATAGAATCTAGACATTCTGGCTCGAGACGTCACATTATATATATGTGTGTGTGTATATATATATATATATATATATATATATATATATATATATATATATATATATGTATATATATATGAATGAAATTACTAATTTTCAAAGAATCTTCCTTGACCAATTGCTAGTTTTCATTCAATTTTTTTTCTCATATAGTAATTTTTAGAGATTCTAATTTGTAAAGTTAACCAAAATTAAATGCTTCATGCTAACCAGATTGTTGGACTGATGATAATTGATAAAATAATTGATTGAACATTAAAATATGATTTCACGAATTCAGATAATTTGAACATCCGAATTCATCAAATTACAATAATTACTTTGAGAATGTTGCAACAATAAATTATAAAAAGATTACTTTGAGAACGGAGATCCTACAGTGGCTGATCTAAGTGAGATCAGGGGCGGGGGAAAGGGATCTAACACACGACATAATTTTGCAATATATATATCTAAGTGAGATCGGGAGGGGGGGGGGATTCAAAACACGACATAATTTTGTAATATATATATAATGTTTTAGAAAGTTATTAATGAAGTTCTTCTATTCCAAAGAGAATTAGTTTAGCAAAACGTAAAATTTAAATGTTCAATTCTTACTTTTTTAGTATCGGTAAAAGAAAAGGGTAATTTATGAATTTTGCTTGGGTGTTTTTAGTGGTTATGTTATGAAAAATTGCATTCAAGCATGACATTACACTTATCTTCTAGTTCATCATATTCAATATATATATATCTAAGTGAGATAGAGGGGGGGGGGAGGTGGAGGGGTGGAGATCCAACGCACGATATAATTTTGTAATATAATATTATGTTAAACGTTATTATTAAGAGATCAGGGAGAGCAAAAATCGAAGTAAAATTTGAAGAGTAAGAAAATAAGTTTTAACATGAATGCTCAAGTGGGTGTCAATTTAGCTAATAATAATTAATTAATGATCTTAAATAGATATATCTATTTATACCGACTTAAAATATTAAATGTGCCCATATCCTCGAATGTGCCAGGAAACGTCTACTTGAACCTACCAAAAGTCTTTGCTTTCAGCATTCATATTTCTTTCCTTGATTTTAACAGAAAAAACCCACTATGCTCTCCAACAAATACAATGGCTGCGATGGAGGTCAAAGAACCCATATCCTCGAATCGCCGTTGTAGGTACGACATATTCTTGAGTTTTCGAGGCAAGGACACCCGCAAGACCTTTACCGACCACCTTTACACAGCCTTGTCAAACGCAGGATTCCACACTTTCCGAGACGACGACGAAATCGAGAGAGGAGAGAGGATCGAATCAGAGCTTCAAGCAGCAATCAAGCAATCGAGGGTTTCAGTTATTGTGTTTTCTAAAGATTATGCCTCGTCGGAATGGTGTCTTGATGAGCTTGTGAAAATTCTTGAGCGCAGACGAAGTGTTCAACAAATTGTCTTTCCCGTTTTCTATGATGTGGCGCCTTCCCAGGTTAGGGATCAGAGCGGGAGCTTTGGGCAAGCATTTTCGAGGCACGAGGAGGTATTTGAATGGAAGGGGAAACTGGAGGGGTGGAGGGAGGCTTTAAGAGAAGTTGCTAATTTGGGAGGGCTGGTGTTGGAAAATGAAACTAATGGGTAAAATCTTAATAACTGCCAAATTCTCATTAGTTATCATTGCTTGTTTTTCTTTGGTTAATTGGTTAGACTAAGTTACTATATTGATGATGTTCTTGATGTGGTGTGACTCACCAATGCCATGACAATTGAAAGATTATTTTGATGGATAGTTAGTTTGCAGTATACTTGTAAAATGCATTTGTTTTGGTGGGTCTCTCTTGTTGGTTGCCTCAATATGGTAGCTTGTTGCATTGTTGCTTGTAGCAAGCGTAGTTAGCAAGAGCTTGCCATTGTGGCATTGACACCGGAAAGTGTGGGGAAGTAGGAGGAAACACAATGCACACTCAACACTTACCACTCTAGGAGTCCGCCAAAGAGTTTAGAGCAAGATACAAGTGTAGAAACTAATAAAGTTTAAGAATTAACGGCATAATCTTTCCATTTATTGAAACACCTATTTATAGCGAGAGTTACAATTAGAGTTACACTTGGAGTAGGGTATAAGAAACCTTTACAAGGAATGAATCATAATAAGGAAAAAACTATACAAGGTAATTACTACTAAATAATAATTACAAATAAACAAGAATAAATACTAAATATATTATTCTCTAATATGCCCCCGCAAGATGGACTATCGAGAGGAGAGACCAATCTTGTGAAGTAATTGATGAAACCGTTGGCGAGCAAGAGGCTTGGTGCCAACTGATCGGCTGAGGAAACATGACAAACCTGCATAACCCTATCCTTAACTTGTTGCTGGATGAAGTGAAAGTCCAGGGACACCATGCTTCATATGAGTATGGAAGACCGGGTTGGAGTAGAAACTAGTGGCACCCACATTGTCACAATAAATGAAGGGTTGAATGGAGGAGGTGATACCGAGCTCTCCGAGCAGTGACACAATCCGGCGGACTTCAGCAGCTGTTGTAGCGACAGCCCGATATTCAGCTTCAGTCGAAAAGCGAGCAATAGTGCGTTGTTTATTTGGTCTCTAAGAGACCGGGCTGCTGCCAAGTAGGGGTGGCAATTGGGTGTTACCAGTTAATTTGGATAAAACCATTTTCTATCCAATATAGTTAATGGGTAATTTTGGATATTATTCAATAACACCCATTAATAAAACCTTAATGGGTGTTATTGGATAATATCAAATATTATCCATTAATAAATGGGTATTATCCGGATAATATCCAATAAGGAATATCATTTATTGTTTTGAGTATTACTTACTTATATTATGATTCACTAAGCATAACATACACACACAAACCCACCCAAACACACAAATGCCAAAAAAAACACACACATGGTAAAAACACATACATGCACACACACACACAATGATAAGTTAATAACTTAATATTCATAAATCATAATATTTTCACCAACTTTTCACATTTAATAGAAAATTAATGGGCCCCACGTTCAACAACGACCAAGATATTTTCTTAATTTTGATATTTATCATTTCTTTCCTTTTTTTTACTCCTCAAATAAAAAGTGATATTTGCAATGCGACACTATTTTTATCACCTAATATATATAAAGTTGTCAAAATTTTATAATAGTCTTCATAGTTGTGAGATAGAAAATATACGTGTTTATTGATTTGACATTAATAAATGATTATATAAAAGTAATAAAAAATAAAAAAGTCAAATACCTTATTAAAAAATTAAAAATTTATATTCATTATAATTATAAATTACAAATAACAAACAAATATTCTTAATCCAAAACAAAATAACAAATACGTTCATAATAATCAATAATTTTTATGATTACTTGTTTATATTTATATTAACTTTCAAATAAATATTAAAAAGTGGTCTAGCCTAGTGGTAACAAGCTTTGTTGTAAGCCAATTTGGTTCAAGTTCGAATCTTGATAACGGTAAGTTATGTATCTAATTATTATTATTTTTAAGTAAAGAGCGGGCAGTGGTGGGTGGCGGTGGCCGATGGTGGGCAGTGGCGGTTGCCGGAGGTGGGAAATGGCGACGGTGGGTGGAGGCGGTGGTGACATTAGTTGATAAACTCAATGGTGGTGATGACATTAGTGGATAAATCCGATGGATAACCGGTTAATATCCATAATTATCCATTTTGTTAATGGGTGTTAATGGATAATAACCAATAAGTCTTTTATAATGGATATAATAGATAACCCAATGAGTTGGATAAATTTTTGCCACCCCTACTGCCAAGATAGACAATGTATGCACTGGTCGAGGTGTAGTCATCTTTGTTGCCTGCCTAATCAGCATTAGTGAATGCATGGAGAGCTGGGGTGACTGGCGATGAAGTAGAATGCCATTATTAATTGACCTGCAGAGGTACCGGAGAACTTTCTTGGCCGCATTCCAATGCTCGGTAGTCGACCTATGCATGAACTGAGAGAATATGTTGACGGCATATGCAACATCTGAGCGAGTAAGAGATGGATATTGAAGACTCCCAACCACTATCCGAAATTCTATCGGATAGTGAGAGCCTGACTGAAGTGTTAAGTTTGGCGAGGTGGGGAGTGGAGTAGCAACCGGATGGGCATCTGTCATCTTCGTGCGAGCAAGGAGACTGGCAATGTACTCACGCAGTGAGAGTAGGAGACCACTTGGTCACTTGATAACTTTAACACCAAGGAAATAGTGAAGATCTCTAAGGTCTTTGAGCATGGAGATGAAGGTCTGGACTGTAGTCGTCTGATTCCAGTGATAATGATGTCATCCACATAGATAAGAAGATAGATGGTGGTGCCCCTTTATTAAGTATAAACAACAAGGTGTCTGGCACAAAATTTTTGAACCCGGAGGTAAGTAGAAACTGACGCAGTTCATTGTATCATGCTCGGGGAGCCTGTTTGAGACCATAGATATCCTTGTGAAGCCGACATACATGCTGAGGGTTGTCCTTGTTAAGAAAGCCATGTGGTTGAGTCATGAATACCTCATCCGACAGATTGCCTCAAAGAAAGGCATTGTTTACATCAAATTGCCGAAGATCCCATTCTTGACATACGGCCAACGAGAGAACAGACGAACAGTGGTCGGTTTAACCACCGGGCTGAAGGTTTCGTGATAATCAACTCCTGGCCGCTGGTGAAACCCCTTGGCCACATGACGAGCTATTTAGCGATCAATGGTGCCATCAACGTGTCGTTTAATGCGGAAGATCTATTTGCATCCAACAATATTGCGAGCATCTGCCGAGGGAACCATATCCCAAGTACCATTGTGGGCTAGTGCGCCACTTGACATCCTTAATAGCCTGAGTGACACATGTTGGTTCACTGTCCGCAGTTAGTTGAGCCGAGAGACTCAGTTTGGTGAGTGATTTGTAGATGTTGTTTTTGGAGCGAGTAACTATGGATGAAGTACCAGAAGTAGCAGACACAGGAATACGGTCAGAGCGGGCACATGAACAGGAACATGGTCAGCGGGCAGCACGGTGTAGGTGGGCATAGTGTTGTCGTCGGGCATGGAACTGGTGGCCGAGGAGGGTTGAGCAACTGACTCAGGACTGGTAGCCGGCAGTGGAGAGGGTGGTTGAGGCGGGTGTATGGGCGAGCTGAGATCAACCACCTTCTGATTAGGAGAAACTGGCGGGGAGGCACTTGAGCGGGCAGCCGACGGTGTGTATGAATTCGGGAGCAATTCATGATGAGGAAGCCAAGAGACACTAGAGGTATCTGCAGGCGGTGGCGGTAGGGCGAAGCCGAGATCAACCACCTCGAGCCGAGCCAAGGAAATTTGGAATTAACGTCAAAATGGAGAATAGGGCGAGATTCCCGCATAGAGAACCGATGGTATCTCCGAAAAACCGTTTGGTTTGCCCTGTGGATATGGGAAAGGTAGAATTGACAAATTGAATATGACGGGAAATGAATAGCTTGGTGGTGCTTGGATCATAACAGTAGATAGCCACACTCGAGCGAGGAGTAACCAAGGGAGACACGGAGGAGTGGAGCGAGCAACTAATAGTTCATGAGTGAGGGCGGAGTAAAGGCAGCCGTGGGTAAAAGGCACACCAAAGGCACAAAGTTTGGAGGAGTTGGGTGGAGAGCCAAAAAGTTTATGGTAGGGAGATTGGTGAGCAAGGGTGGGTGTTGGTAGCTGATTTACAAGGTAGCCGCTGTTTGGAAGACAAACGACTAGTAGGGCAGTGGAAGAGATGCATGAGAGAGGAGAGAGAGACCAGTTTCAACAATATGGCGATAAAGACGTTTCGAGAACCCATTGTGTTCTGGGGTGTTAGGGGGCGAGGTGAGGTGAGAGATGCCATGGGCGGACAAGTAGGCGGTTAAGTCAGATTCCCGGGCAAGCCCCATGTACTTGCCTCCATTCACCGAGTAAAGAGTGACAATGGTTGTTTTAAAATAGTTTTCGACCAAGGCTTTAAACTTAGGAAAAATGGTGACGACCTCAGACTTGCGTCTGAGCGGGTAAAGCCAAATATAATGGGTATAGTGGTCAACAAAAATCATATAGTATTTAAAATCATCGATAGAGGGAAGGGGGAGGTCCAAACATTAGTATAAATGGTTTGTAGAGGGAGAGTAGACACGATAGTATTTTGATGAAAAGGAAGTTTATGACTTTTATTAAAAAGACAATCATGACATTGAAGATTATGATTGCGAGTAGTGTCTAATGCTAAACCTAGGCTAGATAATATTGACTTTGGATGGGGCCAGACGGATGACCAAAGCGATGATGCCAATCTTGGTGAGGGACTTTGGAGCTAACACAAGTAGAGGGGCGAGGAGAGGGAGCTGTGGTCAGCCATTCATACACACCATCCTTAGACTGTCCGGTGAGCAGTATTCTTCTTGGCATTAGATCCTTCATATGAAAAGAAGATGGTAAGAACTCAATAGACATATTATTGGATATGCAAAATTGAGATATGGATATGAGATTACGTTTCATGCTAGGAACAAACTTGACATTTTGTAAAGTAAAGGTGTGTGCAAATATGGGAAAGATAGAGTTTTGGAGATATGTAGGCCTGTACCATCACCAATGACCATGTCATCCGTTCTCGTGTAAGTGGAGTGAATGTGGAGGTTGCCAAGGTCGTTGGTAACATGGTAAAAAGCCAGCCCGGAGTCTCTGTGTCCGTTGTGGTTGCTAGATGTGCCCGTGGATGCCTTGTGTAGCCACTGGCCGAGTTGGAAGCAGCGGGCAGAGATGTTGTGGCGACCAATTGAAAGGTGGGGCAGCGATTAACCGTGTTGGCGATAACCTTGACACTTACCAAGATAAGGTCGTTGTTGGCGAGGAGCAACACCCTGAGTAGGTTGCCGAGGTTGTGTGGATTGTGACCGAGCGTGCGAGGACGATTACTTAGCAGATGAGCTGTTGGTTCTTGGAGTAGTAGGATTGGCCGAAGCAGGGTGCGAGAAGGTTGCGGGCTGAGACTGCTTCAAGAGTAGTTCTCGGTTGATGAGTTTTTCATGAAGCTCATCAAATGATATCGGAGTGTCCTGCCCTTCAACCACATCCACGATGTGGCGCAGTCCATCAAGGATGATCTCAATGAGGTCCTCATGATCAAGAGGTTTGCTCATAGCAGCAAGTTCATCGGCCCGACTTTTGACAGACTGCATGTAGTCGGAGACCGACCGAGGCCCTTGGATGCCCGCTTGAGATAGTGTTTAATCTGCTTGATATGGCCACGAGTTGGGCAAGCGTAGGTGTGAGTCAGAGTTTCCCATACTTCACGAGTAGTGGCGGCCTAATAAAGTTTAGGAATTAATGACATAGCCTTTCTATTGATTGAATCACCTATTTATAGAGAGAGTTACAATTAGGGTTACACTTGGAGTATGGGTACAATAAATCTTTACAAGGAAGAAATCATAATAAAGAAAGAACTATATAAGGTAATTACTACTAAATGATAATTACAAATAAACAAGAATAAATAGTAAATATATTATTCTCTAATAACAAGAAGATAAAGATCTTCTTAACAAGCTGAAAAACTCAAGATATATATTATATGATCTGTCCTGTAACCATTACAAAATAACCTTTTTATAGGCTAACTTGGAACAACCCTCCAAGATAAGTCGATGAACAAAAAACTAAGGGTGAGGCTTCCCATTTCCTAAGGTGTCCAGAATGAGAGAATCACAGAAATACCAAAAGTTGGAAGGACTTTTCAAATTTCCTCAGCAGAGTATTATTTTGGCAGTCTTCACTTATTAGGCCATAATTTTATGTTTTTTGTTAAAAAGTAGATATCAATGGCTTTCCGATGATATATGGCTCAACCAAAAATTCCAACCCAATCAAAGCAGTTTAATCCCTGAACTTACAGCAAAAATCTGCAACTTTCTGTGTCAGGCATACAGGGGGAGAGCCTCTTGTGCTTTCGATTTGCTGCCATGTGATAGTGGAATGATAGTTCCACCAAATACTTTTTCGAGTACATGGCTGAGTGTGCTTTAACACATAACTATGCTTTGGATGGAGTAGAGTAATGTAACAGGATTTATCAACTAGGTAATTTGACGAATGTGGAGTCTAGTTGAGTGTGTATAATGCAATCACTAGTTTAATGTGAAATATGTATATGTTGGTTGGGGTGTGTTTATGTGTGTGATTGATGGGTGGGGTGGGTTAGGTTAGACACTATATAGACTGTATATGGAATTGATTGCAGACCTCTAGAGTTTGAGTGATTGGGATAGGCGATATGTTCTTGAGTTATTCCATTTTATTAGCCAACCCAGTAATTGGACAAAAGCTTCAGTGATGCCAATTCTACGTATACTAGATCTTCGTGTCCGTGCCTATAGCACGATGCCAGTATATCTGATTTCGTCAATTGAAACACCAACATCTAAATAGAAGGTGCGATTTTTAAAAAATGTTACAGTTGAGGGGTACATTACTTCAAGTGGTAGTTGAGGGGCGCTATTCGAACTCTACCCATAGTTAAGGGAGGTTATTTGTAAGGAGTTATATGTAACTTTCCTATGAACGTTTGATTTTGCGGCGGAATCAACCCCCATGGCCAGATAGTCTTAGTCAATCAAATGAGCTCTATTGTGAGATTATATTAATGTAAGGTTGATGTTTTGTAAAGGATAATGGTTTAGAAGATTAATCTCATGGTGTGACTACTTATAATATTAATTGTAGGGGATGACTTTGTAACATGGTAAGAGAAAATAGAGTTAAAAGTGGATAACTACTCTCACACATGTGAATGCGAGAGTGAATCCCAATCATTAAATTTTTTAAGATAATTTAATCTCAACCTCTAAATAACTTTAGTTAATTGCACATGCGTGAGAATGAACTCTATTGTAATATAGATATTATATCTACAGCACTGTTTTAAAATCCTTCCTGACAGGCTTTACTTTTGCTGCATAAATTTTACATATGTACTACATTTACTCCACTTGTGAATTTTGATGTACGCAAATAATGAACATTAGATATTGGTTTATTGTGTTCTTAGTCAGTTGAGAAATATATTAATGAACTTTTACTTTATTTGATATATTCCATGTGAAGAAGAAATGGTTACGTACTAATGTGAGTTTATTTCCTTATTCAACTAAAATTTGTAGGCACGAGGCAACATTCATCCAGAAAATTGTGAAGGAGATAGGAAAGAAACTGAAGCGCACAGCCTTGAGTGTTGCTCTGTTCACAATTGGGGTTGAATCTCGAGTCAGAGACATCGACTTGTGGCTGAAGGATGGTTCCACAGATGTTGGGGTGGGGGTGATATGTGGAATGGGCGGAATAGGGAAGTCCACTATTGCTAAAGTTGCTTACAACATGAACTTTGATGGATTCGAAGCTAGTAGCTTCATTGCGAATGTCAGAGGAACTTCTGAACATCCCAATGGTTTGGTTCATTTACAGAAGCAACTCCTTTTTGACATTTCGAAGGGAAAAAAGGGAAAAATATATAATGTTGATGAAGGAATTGTTAAAATTCATGATGCAATTTGCCGTAAAAGGATTCTTGTTGTTCTTGATGACGTGGATCGTGTTGAACAACTAGACGCAGTAATTGGCGCGCGAGATGCCTTTTTTAGCGGAAGTAAAATTATCATAACCACAAGACACGAGCGTTTGTTGAAGGCTTATGAAGAGCATAAAACCTTTAGGATTAAGGAATTGAATCATGTCGAATCTTTCCAGCTCTTCTGTTGGCATGCCTTTGGAGAAGACCATCCTATTGAAGGTTATATTGAACACTCGGAAAAAGTTATTCAGCATTGTGAGGGGCTTCCTTTAGCTCTTCAAGTTTTGGGTTCTTCTTTGTCTGGAAGAAATATGGAGGTTTGGGAAAGTGCATTGGAGAAATTGGAAGTGATTCCTGACATAAAGATTCAGAGAACATTAGAGATCAGCTATAAGTCTTTACAAGACGATCACGACAAGAACTTATTTCTCAAAATTGCTTCATCTTTTGTCGGAATGGACAAAGATAATGCAGCCAAAATGCTGGAAGAAAGTAATTTCTACTCAACAGTTGGAATGCAAAACCTCATGGATAGATCTCTCATAACAATTGATAGTGACAACAAGCTAATGATGCATCAATTGGTTCGAGACATGGGAAGAGAAATTATTCGCCAAGAAGCGCTCGAGGAGCCAGACAAACATCGGAGGTTGCTTCATCACAGAAACTTTTCAGATTCAAGGAGAGAAAAAACTGTAAGACCCTGCTAACTCGCCTACTACGGTGCTATTTTCATGTTTGTGCCATATGATTGCAACTAATGCAGTATGTTATTGTTTATTTATTAGGATACACAGTCGGTTAATGGACCTCTCTGCAACAAGCTTCCACTGGAAACAGATAAGTCTATCGAAAGCGGAGCGAAACAAAATGATTCTGAAGCACTTGGAGATGAATCCATGCTTCCACCAAAAGGCAGCTCACTCAAACGTCGTCTTTTTGGCATTTTCTCCTTAGTTACAACTACCACTAGCTTAATTAAAAAAATTCCAGGACAAAGGAAGTACACTTGAAACAGATTTACACATTTTGTAGTGATTAGAAATGTAAATTTGTTGCAGGCTAGAGCCGACTGGATTATGCAGTTATGCAGGCGTGCATTCCATTCACAATAATACAGTATATATATACCTAGGGACTCAAACATTGTTATCATTTGATGAGAACCAGTTTTCCGCTATTTCTTTTATAATGATTTTTTCCCTCATTTATTACATTACAGGTATGGTTTGTGGGTTTGTCCTTTCTCTCTCAGTCTTCTTAAGTCGAGGAGTCTTGTACTATTGTAGTATAGTGGTAACCGCCAAGGTTTTCTTTGGTCACAGAGTTTCTTTGTTTTAACGGCCGAGGCTTGCAGGGGAAGCGGAACCGAAAGCTATGGAATCATGATTATGAACTTGTTTGGTGGAGCGTTTTGATCGTAAAAAATACAGCATTTTTTCTTTTAAAGGATTTTAATGCAAGCTTTGCAACATTTTCAAAATGTGTTGTGTTTAGAAACGTTTCAATTTGAAGGGTTTCTATGAAAAAGAGGTTTTAAGACGCTGTACTATTTTTTACAACTACTCTGATAATAATATTTTAAAATAGTTTTTCAAATGTATTAATTAGGAAAAAAGTTACTTTTTTAAAACATCTTATCAAACGAGGTCTAAGTTGCTACTGAGAGCAAGTGTATTAGATGATTGGAGAACTTAAGTAGCAAGAGATGGTAAGTTTCTGTGACAGTGTAAGCTGGAGTATTCCATTTATGTTCTTGTAATCTAGCTAGGGAGTACAGGCCTCTTGATGGGTGCTTTAATATTTATACGTACTTCTTTCGTTTGGGTTAAATAGTCTCTATTTAAAAAAATTAAAAAAAATTAAAAATGAAATTTTTAGTAGTCAATTAGTAATAACATGATAATTTTATGCTATAATTTTTTAAAGTGGACTTTTTAAGTGAAACATCTCAAAATAAAATAGTTGACTTTTTGTCCAAAACGAAATGCTTAAGATTCTAAAATGAAATTAAAAATTAGTAATAACATGATAATTTTAAATTTTAAAAATGAAACAAATTAACATGAAATTTTTATAAAAAGTTAAAAAAAATTTAAAAATGAAATTTTTAGTAGTCAATTAGTAATAACATGATAATTTTATGCTATAATTTTTTTAAAATGGATTTTTTAAGTAAAACATTTCACAATAAAATAGTTGACTCTTTGTTCAAAACGGAATGCTTAAGATTCTAATGAGAAAAAGGCAAGAAAACGGAGCAAGCAATAGTGAATAGTGAATAATGAATATTGATGAAACACACACACACACAATATATATATATATATATATATATATATATATATATGGAACAAAAGTTTAAAACAAAAATAATTTAATGCGTAGATTAGTAAAATAAAATAATTTATGGAACAAAAGTTTAAAACAAATTCTTATAAAAAGGTAAAACAAAAATACGTTAGTAAAATAAAAATATTTGATGAAACAAAAATAATAGTTACGGAGTCAATAAAACAAAAACATTTTAAACTGAGGTTACTAAAATAATAAAAATAATCTACGGAACAAAAGTTTAAAACAAATTCTTTAAAATAGCTGTGTAGAATAAAAATACATTAGTAAAATAAAAATATTTGATGGAACAAAAATAATAGTTACGGTGTCAAAAAATAAAAATAATTTAAATCAGGGTTAGTAAAATTATAAAAATAATTTACGGAACAAAAGTTTAAAAAAAATTCTTAAAAATAGTTATGTAAAACAAAAATACGTTAGTAAAATAAAAATATTTGATGGACAAAAATAATAGTTACATAGTCAATAAAACTAAACAATTTAAACTGAGGTTAACAAAATAATAAAAATAATTTACGGAACAAAAGTTTTTCGTAAAAATTATTCTTAAAAATAAAACAAAAATAATAGTTACGATGTCAATAAAACAAAAAATATATATAATGGAAGTTAGTAAAATCAAAATAATTTACGAAACAAAAATAATAGTTAACAGTAAAAATTATTTCGTTATTTTGATTTTAGCTTATTTTTTTTATCATAAATTTATTTATTCATAAAATACAAATATAGTTTAATAAAAGTAATCATTCAAAATGAAGAACTTATTTGAGTTCCGATTCTATTTGTAGGACGAAAAAAATTCAAGTTTGTTTGAAGACGATTCTCTAGAGTTTTTAAATAGTATAAATTGTTCGGAGTTGTCAGGTCATGAGTTGACACTTCAAATTGGTATTTCAATAATGCTATTGAGAAAAATTGACCATGCTGCAGGGTTGTGCAATAGAATAAAATTAATCATCATAAATCTTGGAGATCATATTATTGAAACAAATTTTTTAAAAGGAAGTAATGTTTGAGAAAATGTTTTTATCTCAAAATCGTCATTAACTCCATCCGATGTCTTTCAAGTTTCAGAGAAGACATTACTGGTATCATATGCAATAACAATTAACAAATATTAAAATCAATAATTGAACGTAGCCGTAAGTCTCTTTTTGAAGAAATTAGATATTGATATGCGGTGAAAATGAAAAACCAACTAATAAGACAATAAATGTTGTGTATAAGGAATTTTTTTAGAATCTATAATGATTAGTGATATACTTATGTATACTTGTTAATAAACTGATTCTTCTTATTTTATCCTTTAAGATTTTTTATCCTCTTTATTTTATTTATTTACGATTTAATTAACGTGCGTTTAACGCACGGATTAAAAATACTAGTTTATAATAATAGTAATGATTTCTAGTTGTCAAAGAAATTATAGATCATGCAATAATTAAAATAAATTATATGTGATAATTGCTGCATTTTATGGGTCCAAGTCCAAACGTATTTTTAACATATTCCAAACCTCATATTTTTAACGTATTCCAAACCTCAAATTTGACGTTATGTAACGTCGTAAAACAAGTGTATGTACTTCTTCTATTGCAGGCAAAACGTCAACTATTTAATTTAGAGATGTTTTATTTAAAGAGTTTATTTTTAAAAATTAAAGTGTAAAAGTATCATTTTATTACTAATAAGTTACTAAAAAAGTCCATTTTCTAAAAAAATTAACTTTCAAATAAGAAATTTTTGCCTGGAAGGGAGGAGTATATATTTCAAAGTATTTTGTAGTTGGTAATCTTGAGAGTTGAATTACGTACATTATAAATTGGGTTAACTTCACCATTAGTCCATGAAATTTGGTTAAGCCCATCATTAGTTTCCTAAACATAAAAAATGATCACCATTGACCAAAGATCGTCGTTTTAGATCATCAGTAGTCCCTGGAGCTAACGTCGTTATCCCAAGAACCGTTAAGTGAGCATGTGCCACTCACATGCTTTGAATTTAGGGCAAAATAGACGTTTTCATTTCAAAAAAGGAGCCAGCTTGGATATTATCATCAAAACAGGGGGCCATGGATAATATCATCAAAACAAAGGGGGAATATGAAAATATTGCAATTTATTTCTTCTTCTTCTTCGCAAGAACATCGTCTACTCCCTCATTTCCTTCATTACTTCACCATTTCGGTAATTCCACTTCATCTTATTCTCCTCCGAACCTCCGAGTTGAGATTACCCGAAAAAGCATATTCACATTCTCACTGGTAGTAATACTCCTTTTACTCTCCCCAAAATTAAGTATTTCCCTAGACTCCGGTTTACATGAATGCAAATTCCAGGTTCTAGGGACATTTCCTTTGTACCTGAATTCCTATAAATTCGATTCCCTCCAAAAAAAAAAAAAAACATGCATGATTGTTGATTCCGATTAGAAACTTGAATTAGATAACTAGGGTTCTCTGCCAACGAGCTGGACCTAGGGTTTTCGAATTGCTTCGAAATCTGAGTCGAAATCTGAGAATTATTGCTAATGGGGGTAACAGTTGTAGGGGGAGGAGCAATAACACCAGGTGTAATAATCTCAACAGAAACATACTCTTTCATTTTAGTACCGGACGATGTGGCCGGATCTGTTAACCACATCGATGATGGAACGTTATCCCGTTGATCCGTCGGAACAGTCAACGAATTCTCCATCCCATTAAAATAAAACAAAACCCTAACAAACGGTTGAGTCATCGATACGAGGAAGAACCACTCGGTGTCGGTGACTTCCTCATCGATGGCGTCACTTTCTGGAACTTGCGATCCGAAAAGTAACGAATTGAGCTCACAAAGGACCTTCTTCCGGTGCTCTTGTTCGGCAATCGAAGCTGCCATGGCTGGATTTTTGCGATGCCATCTTCCTGCTATTTGAGAAATCCATTGCTATCCCTATTTTCCTATTTTTCCCCATTCTCTCTCTAGGATTTTCATGTTAAGTTCTTGCGAAGAAGAAAGAAAAGGTCGCGCTATTCCGACCCCCAATTCCTCCAAGTTGACCTCCTATTCCAATTTTTTCTTAATGACAAAAATACCCTCAATCTAAAGACAATTATACCATTGAAACTTATAAGTAGACCGTCATCCTATTTTTCTAAAACAAACAATCTCTAAGTAAACCCCCACCCCAAAACAAATATACCCCTTCTTCCCAACTTCATTTTCTTCATCCCCTTCATTCTCATTCTTCATCTTTTTTCCCACAAATCCTTAAGTCTTCCCAAGACATTCTTCTCCAAACCTTTTTTCTTCATCAACTAAACATCTTTACTAACACAATATCTTGTTCTCCATCTTCATCTTCTTTTATTGTGAAGAAATCACCTTCTAAAAACCTTTAATTTCAAAAAAAACATAGAGCTTCAACATTGGGTGTGAAGATATCAAGCATAGATGAAAAACAAGTTATTATGACTTTTGTGGTAAGTATTTAAAACGTTGTTTTGCTTAAATTTGTGTAATTTTTTTCTTCTTCTTAAAAGATAGGTCCTCGTAGTAAACGGTTCGGAATTATAGATCAGAACTTTTTTGAAATGTTCGGCTTTCTCAAACCGAACATTTTTGAAATGTTCGGCTGTTTACAACCAAACAATTTTGAAATATTCGGCTGGTTCCAACCGAACATTTTTGAAATGTTCTTCTGGTTCCAAAATGTTTGGATGGTACCAACCGAACATTTCATAAATGTCCGGTTGGAAACAGCTGGACATTGCAAAAATGTTCCAATGATTCATGCAGAACATTTGTAATTTGTGCAAATTTGTCTAGACTGTTCAAGCCTATCATGCCGAACATTTCGAATTTGTTCAACCATGTCTAGCCGAACATTTTGTAAATGTTCCACCAAGTGTAGTCGAATAGTTTTAAAAAAAATAAAGGAGCCTTGTGTTTTTGATGGGTTATTGTATTTGGTAACATGATTCAAACACGTCAACAAATCCTAGTGTTGATGGTCCTGCTAATAATGAGATTGTTGATGTTGAAAATAATGTGATAGTTCCTATTCAATATATTGTGGTGGATTACACCGATGTCATCATGATGCATGAACTCTTTTCATCTCGCCAAATGTTGATTGATTGGGTGCGTGCTAGGGGGAATGAGCTTGAAATGGTAATAATAGTTAGGAGGTCAGACAGTGGTGCGGGTAAGAAAAATCCCTGGGTATTAATGACTTATGAACGTGTTGGTCAATACATTGGACACAAGAAATCATAAGCAAATGATGAAGATCAAATTGGAAAGAAAGATCGAAAAGAAACCGGATCTAAGAAGCTTGGTTGTCCATTTAGTTTGAGGACCATAGAAGTGTCAGTTGGAGAATGGTCATTGGTTGTGAAGTGTGGTGTCCACAATCATGAACTTGGAGTGTACAAAGAAAGTCATTCATATGTCGGTCGATTATCAAATGTTGAGGAGGAATATGTGGTTGATATGACACACGCCAATAGTAGACCAAAGGACATTTTGGCGCGTTTGAAAGAAAAATTTCAAGAAAATAAATCTACAATAAGGACGGTCTACAATACACGTTTGAAGAATAGAGTTATCGAGAGTGAAAGTCGATCACAAATGCAGCAACTTATGTTTATGTTGGAGAAGCATGGATATGTCCATCATCATCGGCGGTGCAAGAAGACGAACACTGTGAAAGATTTGTTCTTCGCTCACCCAGGAAGTGTTGATTTATTGCGTGCCTTTCCGAAAGTCATATTAATGGATTGCACGTACAAGACAAACATGTACAAGTTACCTTTGTTGAAGATTGTTGGTGTGACGTCTACAAATATAACCTTCTTAATTGCAGCTACTTATTTAAAGAATAAGAAAACAGACAGCTATAAGTGGGTGTGCACATGCTTAAAATCATTGATGGACCAATGGAGCATGCCTAATGTGATCGTTACTGATAGAGAAATAGCTTTAATGAATGCAATTGAGATAATGTTTCCCACCTCGAGACATTTCCTTTGTCGATGGCACATCAATAAGAATGTTTTGGCAAATTATAGGAAAATCTTAACGACTAAAGAAAAGTGAGATTCATTTAATATGTTTTGGAATTTATTGGTTAAGTCTGATACTGAGTCGCAATATAATGACTATTTGGGAAGATTGCAGTCTGAGTTCAAAGATTATCCAAGTGCCATCAAATATGTGATGATCAATGGATTGAGCCATACAAAGAAAGATTTGTGTCATGTTGGACAAATACTGCCATGCATTATAACAATACCCCAACAAGCATGTATTAATTGTTTTCGTTTATTTGTTACATACGTACTTCAAATTATTGAATATTGTTTGTATTTTCAGGGCGAAGAGTCAACACGCGTCATTGAAAAGACAACTTGGATCAAGCCAAGGTAATTTTGAGACTTGTTGGCGACAAAATTCACACTCTCATTGAGACTTCTCACATCACAATCAAACACTTATTTGAGAAGAGAAGAAACGTAGTCATGCACAAATTCAAATCAGTTATATACATGGATCTGCGAGGCATGATATACATACAAGCATTGAATAAAATTTATAAAGTAGAATTTGTGTTTGGCAAAGATACTGTTGTGGATTCTTTGTTGTGTGGTTGTGTACCGAGAAAGACTTGTGGTTTGCCTTATGCGCATGAGATCGTTGAGCTTGTCAAATTGGGTAGGCCAATTCCCTTTAACCAAGTTGATAGTTTTTGGAGAAAGTTGGATATGTTACCGGTTAAGGGCGAAGGTAATGGAATTCGGTGTGAAATGAATTGTGCATGAAAAAACACAGTTGAAGAAATTCATTCTATATACAACAATGCCTCAACCGACTCAGATAGGTTGGCATTGTTGAAGAGAGCTAGAGAGTTTGTGAAGCCATCAATTACATCACTGATTGAGCCTCAGGTTTTGGAAGTTATTCGTGGTCGGCCTTAGAAAAAAAAGGCTAAAATTGACAAATCAACAAAACGCGATCCGAGTAGGTTTGAGTAAATCAAGTCGATGGAAGACAGTTACTCGCCGCGAGATCAAGTGACGTACGAGGTTGGCCCATCGACTACTAGGTGAAAGATACCAGTAATTTCAATTAATGTGCTTTTTTTGTTTACTAGATCTTTACAATTTAAAAAAAATTCTAAATTCATGTTTAATTCGTCTTCGTTCAATAGGTTACGCGACAACGATTGAAACTCAACTCTGCGATTCGTTTCGTTGACCTACTCCCATCATAGTTTGCCAATTTTATTGCAAAGACAAAGGATGTTAAAGCGGATGGACATTGAGGTTATTGTGCGGTTGCCGCCACACTTGGGTTGACTCAAGATGGATGGCTTGCAGTTCGACGAGACCTCCATCATGAGTTGACAGCTAACTTAGAGTTATACAAACGTGTTTTCCTGGCAAGTGATCGTGTTGATAAGGTCTTGTAAACGCTGGATTACTACAAGGAGCGCCGCGAAAACATTGTTTTATTAGCCGAAAATGGGTCACTTGGTTGCATCAACGTATAATGTAGCTCTGGTATGTTTGATACACGAATGTCCGTAACTTATCTCCCGTTGAAGACTGCGGCTAAGACTTCCCCTAAGGTTATTTGTATCAACCATTTTATCGAGGTACACACAACCCAAGTAACGTAAGTGTTTTTACAATTATATTATATAGTTTGTTGATATATATATATATATATAGCTTATTTGCAGGTTTTGTTGCGCGAGGGTTACCCATTACTACCAGTGTCTATACATTGAGATTTATTTCACGACCAGTGTGCATCAGGGTGGAAAGACTTGTTTCAGACTCAATTTTTGTACTCACATAATGTAGGATACAGTCGTGTTGGGCGAAGTACTGAGACTATTATTTTAAACTAGCAAGTTTTGTAATTATGATTATTGATAATAGTATGGTTATGGATATTTAGACTACTATGTCTAAAATTAAGATCTAAAAGGTACTAGTTATCGAACAAGTTAAATTACATATGAATAGTGTCTAAAATGTCATTCAAACTACTCCAACAAATTCAATTACAATGCAATCAAGTGTTTCGTCTACGACGGCGCCTAGATCACTCTCCCTCAGCTTGGCCACTTGTAGACAGTCCCGGTACCCCATGTTGTTGCCCTCCCAATGCTCCATATGCACTCTGGATCGCTATTCCCAACTCTTCGTGTGATATATCTCGGTCTCCCGCACCATAGCGCACTGCCATCGGTTCCAACCAACCGCATGCTAAGCTAACCATATCCCATGGATCTGGTAAACCTACATCAGGAGCAATCCATTGGAAGGTGGAATGACGCTCGAGGTTACAAACGATTGGATGAGATACACGGTTGTACCAATCCATATAGCCAGGTGCACACTGCCATGGTCGCTCGGCAACTATACCAAGTTGTTTCTTGTTGGTCGCGCGAACGCAACACGGGCAAGATTACCCGGTCAAACAAGTAATAAAGTGGTAAGTAGAGTGTCGATCCCACGAGGAAGCAATTTGGTTGTTTTTAGAGAGTACCAAGTATGTTGCAATTTCAACTATATTTAGACTATCGAATTTAAGAGAATTAACTAACTACTTAAGCTAAAACACGAATTTAAATAAAGCAATATTAAATTGAGGTTGGCTTCAATGAGAGAGGATCTAGGGTTTTGATTTTCAATTGGCTCTTCCGTTGTGATTTAATAAGGGGTTGCTATTAAAACTATTCTATTTTTGGAAGTCGGGGATTCAAAATTCACCGTTAAGGGCTTTCGCTTCGTATAACGGTGCTAATTAACGGTATAAATTCACGGGCTTTCGCAACGTATGCATTTATCCAATTAATCGCGTCCAAACACAAAACCCCAATTGACTATTTTAAAGAGGATTAATAACTTAGATTAACCCAACTCAAAACAACTATATTGTATTTTCCAAAATTATCAAGTCACTTTCATGCACTAAACAATTTTTAAAATCATGTAATGGGTGATCAAATCATTACAAGCATTAAGAACACAACATAATACCCAAAAGCAAGTGAATAGAAATTAATAACAAAGCCCCAAATTTAAATCACAACATCCAAGCCAATATATATATCAAAACCCTAGGCAATTAATTTAGTTCATAATGCAAGGAAAGTAAATCAAATCTTCAACAAAAAAAATTGTCATTAAATAAAAATAGAGAGTAAATAGTACAATACTTTTTTAATTGAGGAAGTGATGAAATCCTTGCCTTGGTTTGAACAACAATGGAGGAATAATGGAGAGTGGATGAAAAATGGAGATAAAAAAATCTTAAATGTGGCTTCTTCCCCTTTTCTTCTTCCAGATTCTTCACTGCTTCGGCCCTTCACTGTTGTTCAGCCCTTGGTTTTCCGGTTGTTCTCTTCAAGCCCTAACTTCTGTTTTCTGCCCAAGCCTGCACGAAAAATTAGCTCTCTGAATCTCCAAGGCAGCTTGGGGCATAAAGGGGTAGAATAGGAAGGTCAAATAAATTTAGGGGGCAAAAAGGGGCAAGAAAAGGGAAGCTGGGTCGCAGGTCGCATCGCCAGTGAAATGGGTGAAGCTTGTGAGGGGAATGGGCCGAAAGGTGGATGGTGGGTCGGATGGGCGGAGGAAGAACGCGGTGACCCGATCCGCGAGGCCGAGGCGGGTGACGTGGCTTCTCCTCTTGACAACACATTAATGAGGGGCGACTTTCAGATATTTGCGCCGGTGCCCCGCTTTTATAATGCGGTCCGAAGACCCTATGCCCCACTTTGCAATTTAGTCCTCATTTTGCTTCATTAAGTGTTATCCTTGCCTACAAATCCTTAACGAAACTTAACGGCAAGCGCCCAAACTTAACATTGGAGCCCGGGATGTCCTCGATTTGCGCGTATTGAGCCATAAAAACCCGAATATCTTTGAGATACCTACATGAAGCATAAAAATACATAAAAATAATATCTCAAATGCAATTAATTATCAACCAAAGCTCAAAATAACCTATAAAATTCCGGAAAATTAATGAAAATAATAGAAAATAATAAGCTTATCATTTCTCAGATAAGATTTGTCTTTCCCAAATATCGAAGTATCAGACGAGTATTGCCAAGACCTTCTTATTTGCCAACATACCTCTCTTCTCGATATCAGGGCAATAATCATCCCCAAAATCGTCTACACGTATCCAAACTGTCTGAGGACGCGATTAGAGTGGTATGACTCAACATGATTAGTTGATCCCATGCATCCATGGTATAAGGCTATCCGATGAAACGAGAAATGCTGTCTAACCTACTCGGTATACTGTTTATGGCATCCAAATAACCTACAACAATTGAAAAGCAATTGATTAATAATATATAAAATATGGTCATTTGCTACATATAATCAATACATATAAAGACATTAAGACTCGCATCATCCACACAAAGGGCGTCAAGTTGTTCCCGCAGACCTACCAATCGGTCAGCGGGCACACCGACAACCATCTTGTGCTCCCACCTACTTGCAAGTTCCTGACCTTCGTAATAGTGCACGTTAGGAATAGTTGTTGTACACATTCGGAATCGCTCTAATGTCCATGCCTATTTGAACAGAATACACACCGTCTAACTATAAATACAAGTATACAAATTAAAATATAAATACAAGTATACAAATTTAACTATAAATACAAGTAATTACCTCCAATAATGTGGAATATCCGGCCTTCTGTCTCGTATTCACTTCTGTTGTACTCTCTAGATGTTTATATAGAAAGGCTAGGGCTGCCGCTCCCTATGAGTAAGTATGCACAATATCCAAATCGTTGAGGAACTCCAAGTATGTCGTGCTAACCCTACTTCCGCTCTTATGACAAAAATTGTATAACCCAACATGTATAACAAATAAGCGCAAAGAGAGAAAACTACTGTTTCTGAATCCTCAGACAATGCATCAAAAGCAAAACGGGTGCATAGCCATTCTAGCCTCACAGACGGCCCTCTAGCACCACGCATTCCCTCTCTTGTCTTATCTTCAAAGACTCCTAAATACCGACAAACGCAATCAACCGAACTTTGCGCGAAAATTGAACCTTCCAAAAAGACCGACTTCCCATTAATTGGAAGACTAGTAATGCAGAACACATCATCAAGTGTTATAGTCATCTCACCAAATTGCATATGGAAGGTATTGGTCTCTGTATGCCACCGCTCCACAAAGACACTAACCGATATCTTATCACTATCCAAATATGAAGCATGTCTTAACTGCACTAGTTTGGTCGCAATAAGAGTGTCCCTCCATAGTTGGGAATCAGTTTATGTGTTTACTTTCCATGCTAAAAGTTTTTGTTTAGCTATGTGTTTCGGGTAAAACGAAGTATACTGCGTTCTGATGGACCCCAGGACATGAAAAAGTAATCACTAGCTCTCCATGTTCCTCAATTGGTTCCGGTTCTTCCTCCTCAGCATGTCCATGTGCATGTGCCTGTGCCTCAGCCTTTGCTTTTCGAATTGAGGCGATGAGTCTATTTTTCTTCCTTTGGTATGTCTCTTATACATAACATTCATAAATTAACATGTTAGTTCATCAACTTTGAAAAAAAAAAATAGACAAAATTTGTAATCCAAACTGTTCGGCCCCCTCTATTGGAACTTTTTCAAAATGTTCGGTTTCCCTTATCGGAACATTTTGAAAATGTTCGGCAGGTGGTGTTGGAACAGATTAACATGTTAGTTCAAGTTTGAAAAAAATGACAAAATTTTTAATCCAAATTGTTCAGCACCTTCTATTGGACCTTTTTCAAAATGTTCGGCTTCCCCTGTCGGAACATTTTGAAAATGTTCGGCAGGTGGTGTTGGAATAGATTAATATGTTAGTTCAAGTTTGAAAAAAAAAATGACAAGTTTTTTAATTCAAACTGTTCGGCCCCCTCTATTGGAACTTTTTCATAATGTTCGGCTTCTTTTGGCGGAACATTTTGAAAATGTTCGGCAGTGGTGTTAATTGGAACAAATTAACATGTTAGTTCAAGTTTTTAAAAAAAGACAAAATTTTTAATCCAAAATGTTCGGCTCCCTCTATTGGAACTTTTTCAAAATGTTCGACTTGATATGTCGGAACATTTTGAAAATGTTCGGTAGGTGGTGTTGGAACAGATTAAAAAAGTTCGGTGAAAACTGTTCGAATATTTTGAAAAAGTTCGGTTATATCTTAACGAACAAATTAAAAATGTTCGGTACCTTTGATCTGAACATCATCAAAATATTCCGAAGGTCAGTTCCGAACATTTTGAAGATGTTCGGACCCAAGATGCCGAACATTAAGCCCTAATTCCAGAGTTCATGACCGAATTTTTCCTAACAAACACAAAACATGATTCTATTCATATCTAAACCCAACAAACTAATACATTGTATAAACACAATAAATCAAACTAAAATCAATTCAAAATATACATACCTCTTTCCATTTTTGATGATGTTCGGGAGATGAAGAACTGTAGGAGGAGATGAAGAGTTGAGGAAGGAATGAGCTGGGAAGGAATGCTGTCTGGCTTATGGCTTGAGGAAGGCCGTGCGTGCGTATTGGTGGGGGATGGGTATCAGTGTTATGAGTTTTGAGGGGGTTAATGTAATATTGTGTGGTAAAAACTCAGAAGGGTAAAATAGGAAAACAGGGGGGGTACACATATATGTATCAAGTATTTTAAAATGAGGTGAGGGGTACACTTATAAGGGGGGTCAACTTGGAGGAACCGATGGTCTAAATAGCGCGACTCAAAAAGAAAAAGCAAAAATTTCATATTCCCCCCTTTGCTTTGATGATATTATCCATGACCCTCTATTTTGATGATAATACTCAAGTTGACTCATTTTTTGAAATGAAAAAGTGTTTTTTACCCTCAATTCAAAGCATGTGAGTGACACATACTCACTTAACAATTCTTGGGCTAACAACATTAGCTCCAGGGACCAATGACGATCCAAAACGACAATCTTTGATTAATGGTGATCACTTTTAAAATATGAGGATTAATAATGGATTTGGTCAAAATTCAAAGACTAATGGTGAAGTTACCGCTTATAAATTCTATTAACAACGTTTATTTATATCAAATTCAATTTAATTATTATACCAATCCATGTAGGAAGACATATAATTGATTAGACATCACATTGCTTATCGTATAGATCAATAATCACATGCCAACCACCTAAATCAATTGGTTTAATAAGTAAAAAATTGATTCTTGTCTTTCTGAGTTGCACACATACCTAAGAGTCAACAATATAAGGCTCATGTGCATCATGAAGGTGAGTAGCATACCTTCCACGCCTATCGATGTTTAAGTAAAATAAAACAAAATTTTATCAAAACTTGATTGTTTTATTGGCACCGTCCTCTTTACGTTCCTAAATATTACTCGCTTTTACCAAAGCATTTTTTTTTTTTTTTTATACACTCGAGTATTATTTAGTGGGCATCAAATCGGTTCGTTTGACCCAATAAATTTTTTTTCATTTTTTTTTTAATCTTACATCAAAAGGGCATTATGGATTATTAGTTAAAGAAAACTTTTTTTAAAATGGGAGACGATTGTAATTTAAAATATACTTGTTCGTTTCGGGTAAAAAGTCATTTATTTAAAAGTTAATTTTTTAAATGACATTTTTAATAAATTATTAGTAATAAAATGGTATTATTATGCCTTAATTTTTTTTTTAAATTAACTTTTAACTAAAATATCCCAAAATAAAATAATTTATTTACCCCAATAAAACTATTACAACACTTGGTTTCCGACGTTACATAACGTAGAAAATGAGGTGTGAAGTTTGATTCTTTTTCATTGGCAGGGTATGCTACTAGGATAATGACCGTTTGATTCTCTTATAAAGGTGAAATGTCTCAAATGATTCTTTTATAAAGGTGAAATGACTTTTGAGACATCTATATATATATATATATATATATATATATATATATATATATACTGCTAAATAAAACATTTTTTTTAATCAAAAATCACTTATCAAAAATAGAACATAACTTTTGTTTAATCTACCATTTGAGAATATGAAAATATACATGACTTTTTATGTCTATAAATATAAATAACATTTAACCTATTAATAAAAAAACATAAAATATAAAATATTAATTTATTGATTAGTTAAAAATTTTTGGAATTCACAAAACCTTTTTATATTTAGTTTTTATTCTTCATTACTTGCAAGCAAATTAATTATATGTTTGATACATGATAAATGAGCATAGAAGCTGAAACATTTATTGAGTAGCTGAAATCATTTCCATTGATTTATTTTTATTTTCATTTTGTTTATGTATAGTTTAGTTGAAATATATATATATATATATATATATATATATCATATTATATGATTTATTTTTATTTTCATATTATATATTATGTATAGTATTATATATATATATATATATATATATATATATCGTGCGTTTAAGTAACGCATGAGTGCAAAAACTGATTAGGTATAAAGTTTATTGTTCATTTGATTCCAAACTTGTCTATTTATGGAGCTTAATGATGTATCAAAAGTGATTCATCCTGTGGTTATTTTTTGGTAACTTTTAGACAAAAATTACCATTCAAGGAAATGTTGATTCTCTCTCCCTAACTTAAAGATGAATTAAATGACTTGTTATCATTTGAAGTATCTATTTCTGTTTATTCTCTCTCCCTAGTCGTCTAATTTTGTTGTTTATACTTGGACTTTGATTATAACCAAGCAAGTATTTTCTTCTGTTTTTGGCATTTCCATTTCCAAGTACCCACAGGACGAGAATTCTGACAAGCGTTACATACATTCTTGACGAATCTGACAACTCAGGAAGCATCCTCAATTCCTCATCCATGTCTCCAAAACCTTATCATGTTTTCTTGAGTTTCAGTAGCCAAGACACCGGTAAAACCTTTACAGATCATCTTTATGCAGCTTTGTTAAATGCAGGAATTCATACCTTCAGAGATGATGATGAACACGACAGCCAAGGAATCACTAACTCGGAACTTCAAAAAGTAATCCAAGGATCGAGAGTTGTTGTTGTCGTCTTTTCAAAAAACTATGCTTCTTCCCATCGTTGTCTTGATGGACTTGTTAAGGTTTTAGAATGCAAGACAGCCTTCAATATTGTTATTATCCCCATCTTCTATGATGTGACTCCATCGCAAGTCAAGAACCAGAGTGGGAGTTTTGGAGAAGCATTTGATAGACTTGAACGGCGATTCAGTGTGGAGAAGGTGAAAGAGTGGAGGGCTGCTCTTGATGAAGTTGCTAATCTGGGAGGGATGGTGTTGCAGAATCAAGTTGATCGGTAATATCCTTAAGATGATTCTTCCTATGTCTTATATTATCTAAAAATTGATTTTCTCGCCATATTCATTTTGCAGGCACGAGTCTAAGTTTATTCAAGAAATTCTGAAAGAGGTAGAAAGAAAACTGAATCGAAGGTTACTGAACGTTGCACGCTACCCAATCAGATTAGATTCTCGGGTCAAAAGAGTCAACCTGTGGTTACAAGATGGGTCAACCACTGTTGACGTAATGGCAATTTATGGAATCGGAGGAATTGGGAAGAGTACGATTGCCAAAGCAGCATATAACCTGAACTATGACAAATTTGATGGAAGCAGTTTTCTTGCCAATATTAGAGAAGCTGCAAAACAACCGGATGGTTTAGTTCGTCTGCAGAGGCAACTTCTTTCAAACATTCTGAACAAGAAAGTTAAGAAAATATATAATGCTGATCAAGGAATCATGAAGATTAAAAATGCCATAAGCTGCAAAAAGATTCTGGTTGTTCTCGATGATGTTGATCAGTTAGATCAACTAAATGCAGTGCTTGGTATGCGTAACTGGTTTTTCCCTGGTAGTAAAATTGTTATTACAACCAGACACGAGCGATTGTTGAATGCTCGTGATGCGTGTGAGATGTATGAGGTTAAGGCATTCGATGTTTTAGAATCACTTCAGCTCTTCAGTTGGCATGCATTTGGACAAGAGCACCCCTCGGAAGGTTACACCAAGCTATCGAGGAATGTTGTGTACCATTGTGGAGGAATACCGTTAGCCCTCCAAGTCTTGGGGTCTTCTCTATCTGGAAAAACTTTGGATGTCTGGGAAAGTGCGTTACGCAAATTGCAAACAATTGCAGACAGTGATATCATAGGAAAGCTTAGGATAAGCTACGATTCATCGCTAGATGATCATGACCAGAACTTGTTCCTTGATATTGCTTGTTTCTTTGTTGGAAAGGACAAAGATTACGTGGTAACGGTACTAGATGAATGTAATTACTACAGCATTGTTGGGATCGAAAATCTCGTTGACCGATGTCTTGTGGGTATCGATGATCATAACAAGCTGCTAGTGCATCAATTGCTTCAAGACATGGGGAGAGAAATTATTCGCCAGGAAGCACCTCAGCCAGGGTGCCGAAGCAGAGTTTGGAGTCATAAAGATTCCTACAATGTTCTGAGAGAAAAATCTGTAAGAATCGTGCTTCTTTACTGTTTATGGCTTTATGCATGCATTTTCTAGCATGTGTTTTGTAAAACCTTTTACTTGTTACTAGGGTACAGAATCAATCAAAGGTCTCATTCTTGACATGGAAATGCTAAAAGAAGTCAAGTCTGTCGAGACTACTGGGGCTGGAAAACGACGACGTTCTGAGGAAGCTCTTGATAGATTTCTGCAGTTCCATCAAAGTTATTCATCGAAAAGCCTTCGAGTAGACTTCTTTGGAAATGCCATGAATAGTTCTTTGAAAGTTCCAGATGATATAGAATTCAATACTGATGCATTTACAAGAATGCAGAATTTAAAGCTACTCAAGCTCAGGAATGTGCAGCTCACTGGCTCCTACAAGGAACTTCCTAAGAATTTAACATGGCTATATTGGCGTGGATTTCCCTTAAAATCGTTACCTGACGATTTTCCGTTGAAGAGCCTTGTTGCTCTTGACATGCGAAACGGTTGCATGACACAAGTATGGAAGGGGATCAAGGTAAAAGTAGTTTTTACACCATATCTTCTTCGTACAATTTGAAGTCGAAGGTCGTACTTATTCGTTGCTCTTTCTTCTTCTCTAACAGTTTCTCGGATTGCTCAAAATCATGAATCTAAGTCATTGCCATGACCTTAAGAGATCGCCAGACTTTTCAGGACTTCCTAATCTCAAAAGGTTGATTCTTAAAGACTGCACAAGGTTGGCGGAACTTCATGAATCTGTTGAAGGCCTTACAAGACTTGTGATATTGAATCTAAGTGGTTGTAGAAATCTTAAGAGGCTTCCGAGGAAATTCGACAAGTTGAAATCCCTTGAAAAGATTATTCTCACAGGTTGCTCAAAGCTCGAAAAGTTGCCACCAGAACTGGGGAGGATGGAGTCATTGACAGTGCTTCACATTGACGAGATCAATATAAGTCAGTTGGCGACTACCACCACAGATGTGATGAAATCACGACCTTCATTCTTATGGTCTAGGTTATCGAAATCAATTAACACTCGACAATCCATCAGCTTTTCGTTGGCTTCTTTGTCTCGCTCCTTACTAAGCTTAAGCCTTGCGAACTGCAACCTATCAGATATTGCTATTCCCACCGATCTTACTGGCTTGTCTTCGTTACAGTACTTAAATCTAAGTGGGAATCCGTTTCTTAGTCTTCCACAGAGCATTTTAGATCTTAACAAGCTCCGAGACCTTTGGTTGGACTCATGCACAAGCCTCCAATCGCTTCCAGAGCTCCCTAAGAGTTTGATTGATTTAAAGACTGTAAACTGCATCTCATTGAGAAGAATAACAAATCTACCGAATCTGCTGGACTCACTGTTTTTGGATGTAACAGGCTGTGAGAAACTAGTTGAAGTTCTGGGATTGTTCACCTTAGAACCCATAAGAGCATTCAGTGCACATATGATCAATGATTTAGGCCTTCGCAACTTGGAATGCATCGAGTACACTGAGGTGGAATTATACAATAAACTTACAAGAACACGACAGAAATACGTTGCCCAGGTGCTCTCTCTCTCTCTCTCTCTCTCTCTCTCTATAAATATTGAGGGTTCAATTTTCTGATTTCCGCTGGAACAGGGACTGTATGAATTTGGCATATTCAGCACATATGTTCCTGGGAGCGAGGTTCCAGGTTGGTACAGCATTAAGAGTATGCAAAGCTCAATTTCTTTTGTTTTGACTTGTGATTCCAACGTCACCATCCGAGGCTTGAACGTATGCATAGTCTACGGACGTTCCAATGGCAAAAGATTTCAATTTTGGAGCAATCTGGATTGCTTCCCTATATATATTAAAGTCAATAACATGACCAAGGACCTGAAGTGGATATACTGCCCAACCTTTACTGGAATTCCAACTGAAGAAGAAGATATGACATTGCTGTGTCACTGGAAATTCGGAAATCAGATGGAAGTTGGCGATGAAGTTAGCATTTCTGTAGTTGCTTGGAGCAAAACATTTCAGATGAAGGGGTTCGGAGTTCACCTCATGAACGAGCAAGAAGATATCAAACACAATATAGTTCATCCATTGTATCAGAGTGCCATTGATGGTGGCCTCTCTGCATATCAGCTGAGGACAAATGCTTACCTCCTTTCCAACGCTAACTTCGCTTTGATTAGGCAATCCGCAGATGATGAGCACTTGGAAAGGATAAAGGCATCTTTGTACTACAACTTATTTGGGGACGCTGAACATGTTATAGGTATGTGTAGCATAAATTGTCATTCGGTTGGGATTATTTTTCACCGATGATGTACTTACATATGGCCTCTATATATTTTAAGCTCTTTCAAAGCAAAACGAACGTTTACTATTTCTTCGCAAAGAAAAGTATTCTTTTGGCTTGGGAAGTTACACTTGCTGAATTTCAGTCTTTATCCAAAATGTTCTCTTTATATCATGGTGAGGCTTTTGGTTGGTTGATTTGCAGTGTTTGCAGATGGAGGGGGACAAAAAGAAGAAGACAGTGATTATGATTATCCTGACAACAGCGATGAGGAAGTTGGAGAGGATGATGACTATGATGATGATTGGCTGACATCTCTATTGTAGAAATCTCCATGGCCGGAAAGAATGGCATGTTGATGATAAATGAAGGTCCTCATGGTTTCACTCCGCGTATGCACATCTGAAGCTATAGGGGAAGATTTAAATCTGAAGTCAGTTCTTGTTAAGGCCTAGAATAAATGCATACTTCCACTTCAATTGTTCAAACAGCTCCATCCCTTCTTTCACTAAACCACCGTGTCTGCATGCTGAAAGCACAGAAGTGAAAGCAACCCCATCTGGCTCATTTCCTGTCATCTCCATTTCTCTGAACTTTCCTAATGCCTCTTGAGGATGTCCGTGTAGACCAAGGACTGAAACTAGAGCTGTCCACGAGATAATGTTTCTATTTGTAATCTCGTTGAAGATTTTAATTGAACTCTCGAGGCTCCCACATTTCCATACATGTATATCATTATGTTGCAGACCATTATGTCACATAATTTGAAATCCATTTAATGATAAGGCCATGAAGCGAAGAACCCAAAGGAAGGCTACAGAGCTTAGTGCAGACACTTAGAAGGCTAACATATGTGCAATTATCCGGATGGATTCGAGCTACCTGCATGTGTTGAAAATGTTTTCAAAGACTTCTTTGTAATCTTGAGAACAAGCTGCAATCAAATGGTTCCATGATACAATATGGGGATCCTCTAAATCACAAAACAACTCCCGAGTCTTTTCGTACTGGCCAGTTTTATTATAAAGACCAGCAATAACATTCGTAGGAACAGCAGGAAGTTGCATTTCCATATCAGCAACAAATGTCAATGCATCATATATGAGACCATTTTTGGCATATGACGTTATGAGAGAGCTAGACTAGATACATAATCATTCAAATGATAACCCGTCTTTATGACCATAGAATGAATCTGCTGCAGCTCGAAGGTGACTGATGATTTGAAAACAATAGAGAATGTAAACGCATTGGGACAGTGATCAGATCCAATCAATTCTCGCAGTACGACAACAGAAGTTGAACAGCCTCTGTTTGAATAACCGAGCATTAAAGCATTCCAACAAATCAAATTTGTCTCGTGTATTTCATTAAAACAATGATGAGCGTCATCCAACCTATCACATTTAGCATAAAAATTAACCAATGCACTGCCAACAAACAATAACATGATTCAAACGCGCTTTTAATCATCTTAGCATGGGTAAGTTCTCCATATATTGGGTCATGGCATCTGATGCATGAGGTAATTGCACTCACAAATGTAGTTTCATTTGGCAAGATACCATCCATGGACATTTCAAGGAAAAGCTTGAATGCTTTGTCAGGTCTATCACCTTTGGACAGTACTCCCATGATTGTATTCCACGACACACTATCTCGATTAGGCACTTCCTTAAACATTTTCTCAGCCATAGCCGTACATGAGCACTTTGCGTACATCTTAATCAACGAATTGGCAACTAAAAACTGCATCTTCAACCCCATTCTTAATCACTAACCCATGTACTTGTTCTCCTGATTCCGGGTCTCACTCTGATGAAAATCCAGTTAAAATACCCACATGACTTTTCAGACAATGCCATTTGAGTCATGAGCTCAGAGAACATCAACATGTATTCATCCACAAACCCATGATTTCCGAACAGAGACATCATTGAATTCCACGTCACCAAACTCTTCAAAGGCATGTCCTCAAAGACTCGGTTCACTTCATCTAACCGGCTATGCCTCCCGAACAAACCCAACAATGCAGTTCCTGCAACAGCATCCACATAAAGCAATCCACTCTTCGCAATCAATACATGCAAAAGAAATCCTCGACCAATACCCAAAGAGTGGCACGACAAGAGGCTACTGCAGGTGAACTAAATTGGCTCAAACCCAAAATTCCTCATCTCAATAAACAAGCCCCAAGATTCCTCAGCATTCCCATTACGACAATAAGCACCAACCATCGTATTATACGAGACAATGTTTCGCAAGTCATTTCATCAAACACTTAACGGGCAACAAAGAAACATCCCAATGAAACATACATCGAGATGATGTTATTGTTAAGAAATACCGATTGAGGCCAATTTGATCCGATAGTAATAGAGAGGGCATGGAGGGATTTTGTGGCGTCGAGCGCATGGAGCTTTGAGCATTTTTGAAGTAGCTGCAGCAATCGTTGGTGTTCGAGTTGTCCATTACTGTATGAGTGATATGGGTATGGCAGTTACGAATGGACACTGAGGAGAGAAGTTTTTGAACTAAAGAGAGGCGGTTAGAGACGTTACTCCAATTAGGCAGTGAAAAACATATTAGCTCAAATCTTATCATCATGGGAAAGGCCAACAGGACATGTTGCACATTGACAGCGAAAATGCAGAACACAAGAAACCATTTCTGCTCTTGTCATTAGCCTATGCAAGATGTTGTTGCCTTGACAGCACCAATGACCATCAATAATCGGAGCCTGGAGCATAATGTTTGTTTTCATTGCTCACTTGGGCAAAACTAAAAATGGCATCTGGCTGGACAGCAGACAATAAATTAAACAAAGAGCCGGTTGCAATGCCACGGGCAGACCTGGTTTTGTTCCTGGCTGACATTTGTTCTTTCTTGTTTCCTTAGAATCCCAAGGCAGATTGGCAAAACAAATATATTAATTGTAATCTCAAATTGGGAAAATCTGAAACCATTTCCTGTAGAGACGACTCATTCATTGATCTCACTTCTTGATTAAGGGGGCTGTGCTATCGAAATTGTAATTATTCCTCCTTGAAATTGAATTCTGGTAGGGAATAATATATTGTTCCTGATATAACACTTGATTCCATATTTGACAATTTCCTCGTGTGGGGTCAGTACTCAGTAGGGACCAAAGACAACATGGTCTATTGTTTATTCTATTGCTTCCGCTGTTGCCTGTTGCACAACAGTTTCGATACCTGAAACTTTTTCCGTCTCCGGCCTAGAGCTGGTCTACACACCATGAGGGTGCAAGAAGCTTCCTCTTCCTCGTCCCGGAACACCCATCATGTGTTCTTAAGTTTCAGAGGTGTAGACACTGGCAAGACCTTCACCGGGCATCTCTACACCTCTTTGTTAGATGCAGGGATTCGCACTTTCGTGGGTGATGTCGAGCTTGAGAGAGGAGAATGTATCAAGTCAGAGCTGGAAAAAGCCATCAAACAATCAAGAATTTCAATAATCGTCTTCTCAAATGGCTATGTTTCTTCCCAAAGCTGCCTTGATGAGCTCGTGAGAATACTTGAATGCAAGAAAACTACTGGCCAGAAAGTTTTGCCTGTCTTCTACAATATGAAACCTTCACAACTTGAGGAGCAAATCACGACTCTTATCGAAGCACTTTACAAAGAGGAAGAGGTAAAGGCAGAGACAGAGACGGATCAAATGAAAAAGGAACGGATGGACAAGGTGGAGGGATTGAAGGCAGCACTTAGAGAAGTTGCCGACTTCAAAAGGACTATGGAATTACAAGATCAAGCTGATGGGTAAGTGGCTTTAAAATCTTTTTAGGTATTACTAGTAAGGTTCACGTGCGTTGCACGTGGTTAACGCACGTGGTGTTAATGGTTTTTTAAAGTGATTTGTCAGTTTCTTAACTTTTTTGTTTACTTTTAATTATTGGATTCTTTTTGTATTTTAATCTTTATAGTTTTGAGACTTATAAATTGTGTTATTGTGTGTTTAGGTTTTTCGATATTTTGTTTTTCGGTAATTTATAATGTAAGCTTTTAGTCATTATATTGCAACTTATCCTACACATTTGTCTTTTTTATTGGTTATTTTTAAATCTTTTTTTAATACCAAACATGAATTCATTCACTTTTATCGGTGTTGGAATTGAAAACAATTCAAGCTTACTTTCTTAGATAAGCACATTGTTGTTGGAGACTTAGCTTATGTCGTTTGTGAAATTTATGACTCTCTTTGAAAAAATAATAAATTGTTTTATTGAAATCAAACTGACAATCCCAAAGTATATACTTACACTCTAAAATACAAAATTCACCCAGAGTATCTATAAAGTCTCATTTTACCACCTAACTTAACTTTTGTGTTATTTTCATATGTCATTGTATAAGTTTTTTCTAGTTTGCTCCCTAGACACTACTAAGGTTACCAATATGACGTTAAGGTGCACATGGTATTTCACTTGAAGGACATTTTGGTCATTTTTAACAATGTTTTCTGTGCTTTTATTACCCAAAAAAAACTTCATTTTCTTATTCTCCGACAACGCTTTCTCTGCTTCTTCTCCAACAATGACATCTTATTTAAATTTTAAATGAGATAAAACTCAAGAGTGTCTAAATCTTAAATCTTTTTATTCAAATTTTTTATAGAAAAATAAATAAAAATAGTGCAGAATCATATCAGAGAGAGATAAAACACAAGAAGAGGATCATATTCAGGTGTCAAGGCCGCCATGAATAAAAACCCACAAAAAATTAAAGTTGTCGCAGCTGCCGATGTTAAATGACCAAGCCACAAACACAATGCATAAGCATACACGATGAATTTTAAAACTCATATTTGAATTCATCACAGATGCATACGACAATGATGAGGCACGTCATGATTCAATCCGTCTTCATCGTCCCTAGCTTAAACTCCAACAAATTTCTCCTTGGCACCATTGATATGGTTTATGGTTTGAATTGAGCAAATTCTCGATCTTAAACATTATTCGCTACCATTTTTATCACTACGATTACCACACGTTACATCACAATTACCAAATTTGATATGGAATATGGAAATGCTACAAAATTACGTTGAGAGCCAAAGTGGATTTGGTGGATATCTTAGGGGACAATGTGTATTTTGGACTAATTTTGATGGGGCAAACATATGATTAGCCCCAAAATTACACACTAAATCTCACATTTGACCTCAACCTCTGAAGTGTCCCACTTTCATACCTTATTTTTCTATTTGTCCCACTTTACTCCCTCCCGTCTATGGGTGTTAAAAATAATGCGTACGGAAAATGATATGTGCATGTCACATTAATATTATTTTGATCATTTTCTTTGGGGTGGAAAATAAGATTTAGTTATAACTTTATTATATAATTAACCATTTAGTATTTAAAAATGTTTTTAAATAAAAATAATAATAAATAATTGTTTCAATAATTCAAAAATAATTATATGACCAAATTACAATTTCCCCCAAGGTATCTACCAAATCGTATAATGTACCCCAACCTAAGGTTTGTTCCATAATGATATCTGACTTTACTTTCTTTTTTTTCCATTTTCCAACCTATCCGTGATGGGCTAGAATATTCACGTTAAATAGCACATGGTCTTCCACGTGCGGGTACAAATGACATTTTCATTATCTGCTTTAGGGATAAATGTATTAAAAGTAAAAAACTCTAATCTCACACACTCTCCTTCCCTCTTCTCCCGGTGCAAGTGCCCATCTCTCGCTCCACCAAAATAGCCGCCATCTCCAGCCTAAACCCTTCCCACTTCGGTCACGCCTATCACAACTTTGGCGCCGTCCTTCTTCGATTATAGCCAAACTCCATCTCTGATCTTCCTCATTCTATCTCATGCAAAACTCCCGCCTAAAGTAGAAATCAAAGGGTATATACTATACTTACTAAAACCCTAGTAAAACATGCGATTAACAAAAAACACATAACCCTTATCGACGAATTCATCGGAAGAGAGACGAGCTTGAATGCAGAGAAATGGTAAGGAAAATGCTAACCTTAAAACTAATTATACTACATTCCTTACAACTATGCTTTGAAGAAGTGCAAAGTTGTTTTGAACAAAGACATTTTTGCGCTTGAAGGTTTAGTAGTAAGGAAAATTATAAAATTAGTTGTAAGGCTAGCAATGTTGTTATTTTAATTTGTCTAATAATTAAATTTAGAATTTATTTAATTTATACACCCATCATTCATACACCCATCACCATTACCACCACTACCACCTCAAATAACACTATTAGCCTATAAATCAATTTTTTTTATTTTATCTTATTTCTTTGTTTAATTTCTTACTCATTTATTTAATGTCGTATTCCACATAAATCACCACTTTCATGCTTAAAATCGCCCCCACCACTACCATCATCCCTGCAAATGCCGCCACAGCTATCACCACCACCAAGAAACGTGTCCACCTTGCCTTGCTAAAATGGAAAAATAACATATCTTTAGCTTCCGTTAAGTGGAACTACTTTCTTCAAACGACTTTCCTATCGATTCTAACTTAATTTCTTCTCTAACAAAACGCACAGATTTGTCAACTAAATTCTCTATTTTTCTTTATCTTCTTGACATTATATCACCTTTCTTTAACACGTTTCTCTTAGCTTATTCATACGCAATTACTAAGCACGCTATAGATTTGCTTAATATCTCGATTCTCACCAACCAATGTATTATTATAGTTACAATTTTTCATATACCTCTAATAATGTCATTCCCAACATATGATGTCTCACTTTCCTACATGTTTTTCTATTTGTCCTCTCCCGTCTATGGGCATTAAAAATAGTGATGGAAAATCGTGTACATGAGGATTATTTTGGTCTTTTTGCTTGTGGCGCAAAGTGGGATTTGTTATAATTTCATCATTTAGTTTTCCATTTAATATTTAAAATATTTTTTTAATTAAAAAAATTATTTAAATAATGTAAAATTAGTTATACTTTGTGTGATATTTAAATTCAACGTTAAAAAATGCATTACTCCAAAAAATGAAATTTAAAATTTATTTCTTAGCCCTCACTTTCTTTCGTCAACCCCATCATTTATAGACTCACCACCACCACCACCACCAACACCTTAAATTTTACCATTAGTCCAAAATTTAATTTTTTGATTTGATTTTATTTCCTTTTCTAATTTCTTACTCTTTCCTTCGAAGTAACCAATTTGGAAAACCCATCAATGATAGACACACCACCACCACAACCTTAAATTTCACTTTTTACAAACTCAAATTCAATTTTTTTGAATTTTCAAACTTTCAAATTGAATCTGAAACCCATATGGATATTTGAAAATTTGATGATTAGGAAATCTCACAACGATGTATTTCATCTAATCACTCGTCATCCCTAAAATTACTATCACCACAACCTCTAACACCATCATCCATGCGGTTAATAGCACATCACCATCACCAAGAAACGCATTCACCTTGCCTTATTAAAATAGAAACATAGAATCTCTTTAGCTTCTGATTAGTCGGACTTCTTTCTCGAACGTCTCTCATTTCTTACCTCCTATACACTTTCGGTGTCAAATTACTAAGTAAGGAGATAATCTAATTTAGGATGGAGCTACTTGAAAGGATGTTGATTGGTGACAATTTCTTTCAATTAAAGGAGAGTTGTGGTAGAAGAAAAAGTTGATAGCCGGGGGAGGAATAGAGATTCTCACACGTAACTACTCCGGGTTCTATGAAGAGGAGCAAGCAAGTTAAGACCAAAAGAGGTTAGAGGTTTGGAACCATGTTATGGGAAGGAGTAAAATATTTTAAACCTAGTTATTTGTGCTTACTAACAGTGGTTTGTTTGTAATATTTATAAGTTAGAAGCGATATGATAGTTTTAAGGTTGCTTGTAGTAGTCGAAAATTCAAATAAGTAAGCTGTAGATTTTGGCTTTCTTTTGTAACAAAATGCATACGAATTCATCAATTGGTTCTTCATTTTCTTCATCTTATTGACATTATGACACATTTTCTTAACCCACTTCTCTTAGCTTATTCATGGATAATAGCTAAAGACGCTACATATTTTTGCTTAATATCTTGATACTCACTAACAAATATATTATTATAGTAACATTTTTTTCATTTACTTCTATAATGTTTTTACTGAGTAAAACCATATTATTTAAGAATGTAATATCATATTATTTTTTAGTTTCAAATAAATTTTTAGTCTCTCGACCGAGTAAGGGTATTTTTGTTATTTTAGAAAATATTGGACGACATTTGTAACGATAATGGTAGGAGGGAAGCCGATAAGGAAGTAAAAATACAAGACGAAATAAATAGAATTCAGCTGTAGGACCTAACTTTAAAACATGAACAAGTCAAGGGATGAAATTATTATTTGATTATTAAAGGAATTAATTAGTCTCTGATAAATTTACTTGTTTGACCTTAATTAATGGTAGATGATTTATTATATTTGAGGCTATTTTTGTCCAAACATTATTTGTTGTCATGGTAAATTTACTTGTTTTGTCCTTAATTAAATGGTGGGTGGTTTATTTGGTGAAGGGTTATTTTTGTCCATCTATTAAATTGTAAGAAACAAGCTTCCCTTTTATAGTAAGAGAGATATAAAGTAAGGATCCTCTGTTTCAATTTCATGCATCTGCTACCATGATGGATTTGGCGTTGACCTGCGTATATATCTTCTTTTTTTTTATTTTTTATGTGTTTGATTCAAGAAATTTCATTTATAACATGTAGGTATGAGTCAAAGTTTATCCAGGAAATCGTTAAAGAAGTGCGAAAAATGCTGGACCGCATGGTCTTGAATGTTACCAGACACCCTACCGGCATAGATTTTAGAGTAAAGAAAATTAACTCGTGGTTACGAGATGGGTCTACTTGTGTCGGCGTATGGTTAATTTGTGGAGTAGGTGGAATAGGGAAGACAACCATTGCCAAAGTTGCCTATAACTTAAATTTCGACAGATTTGAGGCTAGCAGCTTTCTGGCAAATATTAGAGAAACCTCTGAACAACCCAATGGTCTGGTTCGTTTACAGAAACAGCTTCTTTCAGATATTCTGAAGAGGAAAAAAGAAAAACTATTCAGTGTTGATGAAGGAATAACAAGAATAAAGAATGCTGTATGTTGTAGGAGAACTCTTCTTGTTCTCGATGATGTGGATCAAATGGAGCAGTTAAACGCTGTATTTGGAATGCGAGATTGGTTTTGCCCTGGAAGTAAAATTATAATCACAACTAGACACGAGAGATTGTTGAAGGTTCAGGAAGCGATTGAAATGCATAAGGTTTGGGGACTGGATCAAATTGAATCCCTACGGCTTTTTAGTTGGCATGCCTTTGGACAAGATCATCCGCCTGAAAATTACTTGGAACTCTCCAAATGTATAGCACAGCACTGTGGAGGGCTTCCGTTAGCCATTCAGACGTTGGGCTCCTTCCTATCGGGAGCCAGTGTGGAGGTATGGAAAAATGCATTGGAGAAACTGGAGACAATCCCTAATAATGAAGTTCAGAAAATACTTGAGATAAGCTATACATATTTAGATGATCATGACAAGAAAATATTTCTCCATATTGCTTGTTTCTTTTGTGAAAAAGAGAAAGGTTTTGTCGTTAAGGTCCTTAAGGAATGTGATCTGTACCCGGCTGTTGGTATTCAGAACCTCATTGATAGATGCCTTGTAACCATCAGTAAAGGTAATAAGCTGACTATGCATCAGTTGATTCAAGAAATGGGAAGGGAAATTGTACGCCAAGAATCACCGGAGGCGCCTGAGAAGCGTAGTCGACTGTGGCATCACAAGCATTCTTTTTCTGTTCTAAGAAACAAATCTGTAAGCAACAGACTTCTTACTCACAACCACGAACGATCAAAAAAATAATCTTTTTGTGCGTGTGTGAATTTCATCATTGCTCATAGATTAACATATTGTCTTCTGTTGTTAGGGTTCAGAAGGGATTGAAGGGCTCATCTTTGACGCGCATATGCTAGAGGAAGACACTTCCTCCTGAAAATCACAGATGATAATAAGGAAAGCGACCCCATTCTGAAGATACTATAGACAAATCTTGGTTGCCATACCATTTGGATTCATCGAAACGTCATCGCATTTCTCGATTCTTTTGGCAACCGATTACAAAGGCTGTCTTACAACTTTTTCCCACACCCAACACGGTTAATTTTGACACGGATGCATTTGCCATGATGCATAAACTGCGTTTACTTGAGCTCAATCATGTAAAACTCAATGGAAGCTATGAAATTTTTCCAAAGAAGCTAAGATGGTTGTGTTGGCATGGGTTCCCATTGAAGTGTATGCCAGATGATTTTCCTTTGGAGAGCCTGGTTGCTCTTGACCTACAATATAGCAGCTTGGAACAAATTTGGGCAGGAATTAAGGTGTGACCAACTGTCGACTATTTATTTGATGTGTTCCTGTTATTAGTAAAGGACAAATATTCATTTTATCTGTTGCTCCACTCTCACTTGCAGGTTCTCAATTTACTAAAAATCCTTGATCTAAGTCACTGCCATGGACTTACAGCAACCCCTGACTTCTCGGCGGTACCTAATCTCGAGCGATTGATGCTTAAAAGCTGCATTAATCTGGTTAAGGTTGACGAGTCCATTGGTAACTTAGAGAGGCTTCTTCTTCTGAATCTAAAAGGCTGTCAGAATCTGAGGAAGCTTCCGAGAAAATTAGGCCAGCTGAAATCCCTTAAAAAGCTCATTCTTTCCGGTTGCTTGAAGCTTAATTGGTCCCCTACTGAGCTTGAGAATTTGCAATCTTTAAAAGTACTTTGCGCAAGGAGAACAGCTATAAATCAGTTCATTGGAGAGGATAATTCTTCATGGTCTAGTCTTATTCATAGTTGGTTATCGAAACCAGTAAGAAACGGAGACTTTTGTTTTTCTTCTTTTCCATGCACTCTAGGAAAACTAGGACTTGGCAACTGTAATCTGTCAGATGAATGTATCCCGACAGACCTTAGCAGCCTAGCGCTGTTATGGGATTTGGATCTAAGCAATAATCTCATGACTACTTTACCAGAGGGCATTAAGTCTCTTCGAATGCTCAAGTCACTTTGGTTGAATGATTGCAAAAATCTCCGTTCTATTCCAGATCTTCCATTTAGCCTAAGGGAGCTTGACATAGAGGATTGCATCTCCTTGGAAAAGATGAGAATTCCACCGAAATTGTTGATGGCGTTAACCATCAAGGTCTTCGATGGTTGTGACAATCTATTAAACTTTGATGGTCTCTTGAAGTTAGAACCCTTGTGGAACTTCTATGCTGAATTCATCAACGATTTGGGCATCGCTGACTTGAAATCTATCGTAAGCACCGTGGTGGAGCTATGCAATAACGTGACCCGCACAAAAAAGAAAGTTCCCCTTCAGGTGTTATTCTCTCTTGTTATCAGCTACTATATATATAAATGGATTGCATATGCATCGTTAACGTTAAAATCTTGTCTCCACAGGGACTGTATGAATTTGGTATATTCAGCACATTCATTCCTGGTTACAAGGTTCCAAGCTGGTTTAGCAATAAGAGCATCGGATCTTCCGTCTCTTTCACTGTCCCTTCGCTTCTTAAATATCACAAGATCCGAGGCTTGACCATATGTATTGTCTATGCGCGCTCAGACGACCATGGTTACTCAAAACTTCATGATTTTTACGTAAGAATTAGTAATAAAAGCAAGGATCTTGAGTGGATATATGGCCCTACGTTTTACGGGGATGAAGATATGATGTGGTTGAGCCATTGGAAAATATTAAGGGATCAAATGGAAGCTGGTGATGAAGTGAATGTTACAATGGTTGTGGATTATGGTTTTATGGTGAAGGAGTGTGGAGCACACATTGTGTATGAGCAAGAAGAGAAGTCTAGTGGAAAAGAAGCAACTCAAGAAACCATACATCCTTTGAATCAAGATATATTTGGCGGGGATTTATCGGCATACCATAGAAGCGAAGGGAAGTATGTCCTCTGCCATTTTGATCTATTCCCCGACTTAAATCCTCCTCAAATGCAACGCCCAGTTTACCCGTGGGACGACCCAACCTCGTATGACGCTTCAATTTATCAACCATTTTATGAAACAGGTGTGTATATATATATATGGCAAAATACAAATAAAGCACCCAAACTGGACCATATTGCAATCCGCCACCGAAAGTTTGGTTCATCTATTTTGCCACCCAACTTCGCTCAAGCGAGCCCATTTTCTAACGTCCGTTAGAAAATGACGTTAACTTTTTTCTCGATTTCCTATTTTGCCCCTATTATTACACAAACCGTGGATGATCACGGCCTTTTCTCCAATCAAACCCCAGTTAATAATTTCTACGATTCAAATATTCAATCCGAACGCCACATTGTAGTTTCCCAACTAATGAATTCTTGATTTCCCATTTGAATTTTTGAGTTGACTCGATGAGTCAAACCCTCGATTTTGTGACTCGAAGAAAACAATATCACCGGGTATGGATTCATCTCATTCACGCACGGGGGTGGGGAGGTAATATGTCGCCGCTCCATCGCATAGAGGTCGATCGATAAGGCGACGAGAGATCTGCGATCGAGAGGGAATATGAGCGGTAAACATGATAGAGAAAAGCGCTCGTCGTGATGCAGCAAGAGAGAGAAAAGGGAAAAATTACCGAGGCAGAGGAATGCACACGGGGGCCTGAGACCGACCGATCTCAAGCCGGCGAATCGGTGTGAAACCGAGAGAAGGAGGACGCCACCATGGATGAACGCCCGATCCGAGTGGAGAATCGAGAAGTGGCCTGCATGATTGTGGTTAAAGATGGAGAGAGAGCGCATCGAGGAGAGAGAATAAAGTGATCGATGAGCGATTTCCGCTGTCAACAAATCTCCCTTCAATGTTGCATCTTTGTTTCCGTGATCCGCGAAGGTTGCGCTTTGTTTTTGTGGATCTGGAGCTAGGTAAAGTGGGGCTTTTAATCATGGTTGATTTTGAGGAAGGAGATTCTATGTGTGTGCGCTGCGGAGAGAAAATTCGGCCCGTGCAAGTGAGTATTATCACTATTACTCCGTTATAATAACAGTCCCGGGATGGCTTCTTTTGGGAAGTAGACGCATCCGATGCACAATAGCGAGGCTCACTGACCGAGACGCCGAGAGAGAACGAAAAGGTTTGGTGATGTTGGGTTTGAAGATGAACACAAAAGATGAACACAAATAGATTAACCAGATCAGATTTCCAAGGGCAAAATAGGAATTTTACAAAAATTAACGCCTTGGGCTAACGCCATCCAAAAAATGGGCTCGCTTGCAAATGTAAATGAAGTAGGTGGCCAAAATAGATGAACCAAACTTTCGGTGGCCGGATTGCAATATGGTCCAAAGTTGGGTGGCCCGTTTGTGTGTTTTGCCTATATATATATATATATATATCTTCCACTTATTTGATTTCCTAGATTGAATCTTGATGTGGCAAAATCGTCGTTGGTCCGAGACGACCTCGTGAAACCACTCCATGAGATTAAGAATTAGAATCGTGTAAAAGTCAAAGTAATTTGACAGAATTTCTAGGCTATAGCGTGTACCTTGTTTAAAGTTTGTGGATGGGTATATATAGGCCCTCGTGGTGGTAGAATTCGTCTAGGACTGGGATTTGTGTTGCCTATTAGGGTTAGGAGGGAATCCCTAAATTGTAGGCGCAATAGGCGGATAACAATGCTCCTTGTCCGTAGTGAAGTAGATATTTCCCGGGCATGGCCCCCCCGGTCGGAGAGGCAAGACCTTGGTCCGGCCAGGTATTGACGAGGATAAATGGCGGTCCCTGCTCGAACATTATGTATGATATGCTCGGTGGTTGCGTGGGACTCTCGTTACTGAGCTCATAACTGGCACGTGATGCCCGCACGTGTTTTCCTCGTGACCGGATTTGGGTCGGACACATCGAAGTCTATTCACAAGTAATCATCAAAAAATATACTTGAGAAAAGCAAGAATACTGCTTCAAAATATCTCACTGATTTATGATGTGAAAACTTTTCTTTTACTGGTGAAGTGACTCTTGTGAACTGAGTTAATCATATTTCTATTTATGTTTTGGAAAGGGAATTTTGAATTTGAGTGAATATATGATAAAAATTGGGAATTTATGGTTTGCAGATGGTGAAGAAGATGAGGATGAGGATGAGGAAGAAGATGATGAGGACTATTAGGCCCAACTGGTATGAAATAGAACCTATAACCGATTTTCAGAACATTTTGCAATTAAACAACTCAATCTCATCAAATTTTCTACTGATTAATCAGTAGGGGCAGCGGAATACAATCAAAGAGTCGGATGTGATGATCACGACACTGCTCTTCAGATTGACTACTAAGGCTGCTCATAGAAACAATAATTGAAGCAACGAAACTAATAAGCAGATAATGATACTCTATTCCTTACATTTATAGAGTGAAAACTATCTGGTTGAAACGGGTAATGAGTTTAACCTGTTTTAAACTGACACGACCTGGTAATGCGTTCGGATTGAAATAGGTTAACCGTTTCGACCAAAAAAAAAAAAGTTAACATACCAAAGACTACAAACAACTGATGAAAATTTTGGTATGGCCAAGTTTCTGGACATTTAGGAACCAGATGGAGGGTGGCGATGAAATTCATGCGTCGAGGGTGGTCGAGGATAATTAGGATTTAGGAGACAAAGGAGTCCGGCATCGACTTTATCTACGATGAGCATAGCCACTAGTATTATGATATTATCTGCCTTCAACAAACAAAATGGTTGTAAAGCTGTTTGATTGGCATATATATGATCCGGGGAAAAACATACTTCTTTGGTTGTTTCGTTTCAATATAGACGAACCATAAATAATGTTTGATTTTACTTATCAGAATATGCTTATAACTTGTAACTCATCATAAGTAGTTTTTGAAACGTTTAATTTCACTTATGATAAGATAAGTAATAAATCATTAAATCATGTACAAGCCACGTAAGTTATAAGCACTAAACCTCGTGCATATTTCTACTTTTTAAAAATATGTATCTCCTCTTCTTTATTAATTTTTTTAATTCCAAGATTACTCTTCTTAATAATAGTAATAATAAAAACAATAACAAAAGTAATAAAAGGAATAATAATAAATAATAATATATGAATAATGATAATAGTAATAATAATACAGTTAGCAATAATAATAATATAGTAAAAGTAATCATAATAATAATAATAAAGTAATATTAATATTAATAATAAAGGTAATATTAATAATAATAAAATCAATAATAATAAGTAATAATAATATAAATAAAAGTAATATTAATATTAATATTAATGGAATAAAAATAAACTAATATAATAAGTAATAATATTAATTTTAATAAAATAATTATAATAATAATAATTACTATAATAATAATAAAATTACTATTAATATTAATAAAAATTAAAAAATAATGATAATAATAACTATTAAAATTAATAAGAAGAATAAACATAATTTTAATATTAAAATAATAATAATAATGATAATAATTTTACTAATAATATATATTTTGGTCCTGAACATTAGCAAAAATATTAGTTTGGTTATTGGATTTTAAAACATATTCACGTGGTCTCTTAATTCGTTTTTTTAGTCAAATTCTCATTTACCACCATTATCATTACTTTTATCGTACAATCTTTTCAATATAAATAAATTATCCTTTCTAACAAGTTTTTTATGGGATGAGTTTTAAAAAAGTTCAAAATACAATGGTGTTTATGCCAATTTGAAAACTTGGTCATTGGTCATCATCAACATTTGCAAAAAGACTAAATACAAGGGGGTTTATGTCATCTTCAACCTCCGCTTCGTCTCTCTCTCCCTGGAAATAAAGATGTGATGAGCTCGACCCAAATCCTTGTCACGAGCCAAGCACATGTGCCACCACATGATAAGCACATACATGTTAGAGACCAGGAAAGAGGTCACCCGGGTAGGATAACCGCGGGGTAAACACCTTACATCTATCCTAAGCAGGAATCTATCTATCAATCAGCGAGCAGGGAGCAGGGTTGCTCGAATAGACCTGATATCCATCCCGAGCCTGACTGGCAGATAATTCCCGAGCCCGAGATTCAAGTCATGATTCCGTCAGTTACGCGGTCAACCCGCATTTATGGTCATAAAGTCCTAAAATATCTCCATCATAGTAACTCAGCCCATATTTCACTCCAAAAGGGGGCTATATATACCTCACAAAGTTACATTTGAAAGGTACGCACACTTTTACACACCGAAACCCTGTCATTTTGCTTTCTAAAAAGCTTAATACTTACTCTCATGCCTGAGGGGTTTTATGAGGTCTTGCCTTGCATTCCTACTAAGATGTTCTTCTTTTGACAAGTCTAGACAAGATCATTCATTTACATAAGCCCAGATATCCTACAAGCCGCAAGGAACGGCCCAAGACTAAATTGTGTAGCATCAGTTTGGTTCCGTTGCCGGGAAATCGAAGATATTCAGTTCATTTCATCAAAAACTTTGTTAGCATGGCTAAGAACTGGGAAAGGACATGTTGGAACAAGCATCAATGTTGGTGGGGATGTGTCTGTGCATCGGGGGATTGGCCACCAATCAATAACCGACTGAGGGGTTCACTCACGATCGACTTCTAGGAATGGGCTTCCCCAATTGGAGTAGTGACGGATCACGGGCGGCGGCCGGCATGCGCCCAACCAGCGGCCGACCATCCCACATGATTTGAGAAATCAGTTGCAACAACAAAAAGCCAATTCGGTTGAGTTACGTGACCAACTGAATCAGCGTCGAGAGGCTGCTCGACTTAATCCGTGCGAGCATCATTGAATGAACAAGCGCAGCTTCGAGCACCATGTCGCAATCGGGCTCGATGCCTTAACAGGATGTTCATCTTGAACCAACAATTGGCTGCGTTAGATTCGACCCGCGGTTCAATAGAGGAACAATTAATTCAAGTTGTGCGGATTATCGATCTCCCTGAAATGGTGGAAAGGGTGCCTAGTGTCGGCGACCATGCCCCACTGAGCACCACTTTGGCCAACGGAGCACCGGCTTCGAATCGAGCGCGAAAGCGGTGCGATCACAATCAAGGTATTCATGCGGTAGAAATCCATGAGGAAGAAGCGTGGGCGAGATAAACGTCGTGCGAAGGAAACAATATGGTCGATGAGTCACAATCGGCCCGGCGGAGTCGAAGAGATGAATATGAGCGCTCCTATCACTCTCGGTCCCATTACTCTCATTGATCTCGTCAGACATCACCTCGTCGCGAGCACGACGGGCAGCAGGATCACCATGAGGCCACTTAGACCACCATGGTCCCCCAGCCCGAGATTGAGGCACTCTCACCGCTGCTTGTAGCTCGGCCGGTAATAATCCCAATGCACCATTACCAGCTCAACCTCGGACAATGGCGAGGTTTTGGCAAATGTGCAAGCTAGAATTGATGGATGGGAGGCGGCGACACGATGGGGCTGTTCGATCAACGAGGCGGTAGTCCATTTCATGATGGATCGAAAACACACCTCGACCAGTGTTTTCCCAAATTTTGATAAATACTCGGGAAAAGCCCAGGCAGGGAGATTGGTTACGCTTCATTTGAGGCAATTCGGCCTAGTAACTAGCAATGAAGCCTTAAAATGAAGGCATTTGCGAGGGGCTATCTAGGGTAAAGCTTAGAGCCGATCGGGGCGTTTCCCAAGAGGATCTATTGCAATGGAAGGATCGCGAGGAAGAAGTTCTTAGCGAGAATTTGGCTCGGCCTTTGAGCTCTTCAGGAGGGAGTCCGATCTCTGCAAGGTGGTCCGGGGGAGTCGATGAATCCTCTCACGGTTATGTGGAGTGATTCACAAGGTGCTCGAGCAGTCCACAGAACATAGCGAGAAGGGAGGTCACGACTTTGTTTCTGAATAACATGCGAGTAGGGGCACGAAAGCAGAGGTGGTAATGCATCCCAAAGACTTCGAGGGTGAGATGCTTGCTCGAACTCGGCTATTTTAGCTGACCCCAGGAAGGGAAAGGAGTAAAGCGAAGAAATAGCTCGATGGCGGCGGCGGCTCCTAGCTCGAGGCAATAACAATAATTTTTGCGAGAGATCGAACAGGACTTCGATCCCACTTAGCGATTCGAGAGAGCATCATTTCACTTTCTCTTGAACACTTCAAGAGAAGAAATCATGATACGAGATCAGAATAATCTTCTTGCTCACTATCCCATGAATCAGGATATAGCCCAAGATCTGAGATAGCCAAAATTTTGTGCTTATCACAACGATGGGGGCATGTCACGAGGAATGTTTCATCCTCAAAAAGGAAATTCAACGCTTGATCAATCAAGGGCGTCTTGATAGGTTCAAGCAAAAACAACAATGGAAACAATCGTCGTGATCCTCACGCTCGGGGAGGAAAGCGGAGAAACATGGGAAATGCCCCCGATACATGGAGTTGTCAACGCCATTACTGAGGAAGAACCTAGCTCGACTCAACCGGGAAAACACATCTACTGTTGTCAAAGGTGATGAATATACCACAATAACTCGCTTTGGCGGCGGACTATCCAACTTCACTCGCGGTGAGCTAGCGAGCCTGACCACTTCCAGAGCGGCCTTTGGTTATATCGGCTCGATTAACAATTGGCAAGTGCATCGAGAGCTACAGATACGGGGAGCATGTCGGGGCGTGCTCTATTATAATTGTTTCAAGGAGATCGGTTTCAACGATGCCCGCTTGAAACCTTATTTGAAGGAACTACGGAAGGTTTCACGAATCACGGTGGGTGTCGAAGGCGATTGACTGGAAGTTTACTAGGTGATGGGGAGCATCACGAGGCTAGAAGTCATAACTTTCCTCGTCATCGATCTAAAATCACCCTACAATGCCATCGTGGGCATCCCTCCGTGGCTCGCTTCGGATGGTAGCCTCGATACCCCAGGCGAGCAAAATTTTATCTGCTGATTCAACGGCATTGGGATTCTTCCTGACCACGACTGACAGAGCAATGTGGGAGTATGTTCGGAACACTGAAGAAGAAAGCAGAAAAATTGCGTTCTCTACTCGGTTGAAGAGATCAGCTGTTCTAGAGAAAGCCCACCATTATAGCGATAATTTCGGAGGAATGCTCATGACGGAGGGTATGGAGATTGATGAGCCTTTTGGTAGCGAGGAAAAGGCCATGCGATTTCGAAATGCCAAGAGAAATACGCTTTTCGTTGAGGCGGGCTAGGGCGAAAAAAAAAATGAAATGGACACAACTATGCATATGAGTTCGTGAGGAGCCATAATTTCGGCGAGGATGAGCTCGAGAAATCGTCATCAACCACGCTTTTCGAGCGAGAAGATCAAAACAGGGACATCATTTTCCCTAAGGGCAGGACACGGTTGATCGAGAAGTTAAAATCGAGTCTCGATGTGTTCGCATGGACTGTGGAAGATATGAGGGGCGTAAGCGAGGGGGTAGCCCTTCATCGGTTAAGTGTGGATCCTACATACCAACCAATCCAGCAACGACCTCGATAATTCTCCCCAGAGAAAAATGAAGCAATAAAAGTAGAGGTGGAAAAGCTGTTGAAAGCCGACATCATTGAAGAAATTCATTACCCGTCTTTGTTTGCCAATGTGGTAATGGTAAAAAAGAGCAATGACAAGTGGAGGATGTGTGTCGATTTTACAGATCTCAATAAGGCATGTCCCAAAGGCAGTTACCCTCTTCCTCGCATTGATAGATTGGTCGATGCTATCGCTGGGTTCGAGATGCTCAGTTTCTTGGATGCGTACTCAGGGTACCATCAAGTGAAAATGTGCGAGCAGGACAAGGCATTGACCGCATTTCGGGCAGCTGGCGGTCTCTACTATTATAAAATGATGCCCTTCGGGCTGAAGAACGTTGGGGCTACTTATCAGCGTATGGTGAACAAAGTCTTTGGCCGACAAATCGGCCGAAACATGGAGGCATACATTGATGACATGGTCATCAAAACGAAGGGGAGAGACCACAGCAAGGACTTGGAGGAAACTTTCACTAATCTCAGAAAACACAACATGAAGCTAAATCCGAGCAAATGTGTGTTCGGAGTTCGAGTTGGGAAATTCTTGGGCTTTATGGTTAACCAAAGGGGAATCGAGGCCAATCCGGAGAAGATTCAGGCCTTGCTCGACATGAAGCAGCCTAGATGCATTAAGGATGTACAGCGCTTAAATGGGACCATCATTGCTCTTGGCCGTTTTATCTCACGCTCAGCTGAGCGGTGTTTGCCCTTCTTCAAAGTTCTCCGCGGCAACAAGAATTTCGAGTGGAATGGGGAATGTGCAGAGGCCTTCAAGCAGCTTAAGAAATATCTCGGCGAACCACCTCTGATGAGCAGCCCGAAAATGGGAGAGAATTTATACTTGTACTTGGCTGCCACAGACCAGGCTGTGGCCGCTGTTTTGGTTAGGGAGGAGTCGAATATTCAAAAACCTGTGTATTATGTGTCAAAAGCTCTCACCCCGGTAGAGAGTCGATATTTTAATATAGAAAAGTTGGCATACTCTCTTGTCATTGCTGCTCAGAAATTACAAGCCTACTTTTCTGCATATGTGATAATTGTGTACACTGACTCACCGCTACGAAAAATATTACACAAGTCCGACTTTTCGGGAAGAATGCTCGGCTGGTCCGTCGAGCTCATAGAATTTCACATAGATTATCAACCGAGAAGGGCTATCAAGGCACAGGCATTAGCGGACTTCTTGGTGGAAACAAGTTTTTCCAACCATGAAGAAGAGTTCGTCCCAACCAAAAATTTACCTGCTGAACAAGAAAAAACAATTAAGATCAAGCCAGCACACTGCTGGGAATTGTTCGTAGATGGTGCAGCAAGTAAGGCGGGAAGCGGAGCAGGCATTTTATTGGTTACACCCGATCAAGCTGAAGAGTTCGAGACGGCTCTTCGATTCAAGTTTGCAACCTCTAATAATCAAGTCGAGTATGAAGCCATGATCGCCGGACTTGAGCTCGCGTTGGACATGGACATTGATTCTGTTACAGTGTACTCGGATTT
>CM028381.1:74094570-74151544 GCA_013146195.2 Codonopsis lanceolata
AGAGTAGAGGGCTATAGTAGAACTTCTCCCATCGTGACTTCTTGGAGCCTATAATGCTACGTTTGATTGGGTTGTGACTTGAAGGTTATGAATACCTCGATAGGTGGTTCTTGGACTAAATGGATAGGTTGGTTGGTCTTGTTAAAGTATGTACTGATATGTGCGTTGTTAAATTGGTGTGTAGAACTATATGTCTACTTGATTTGATATGTCGCCATGATCGGTCTTGGTTCTTATTTGAGCATGAGAGTAATTATCTACTTGTGCATTTCATAAAAGCCAGTAGCATTATTTGGAATTGGTTTTATGTCGGGGTAGGGCCGATACATCGCTATCACGAATCGTAGATTCGTATTCGCTATATGGATGCCGTACGAGGACCTCCTTACACCTACGTTTGTTGGCCGCAATGGGGAAGTAGCCGCTTTGCGTATCGGTTAAGTGCTTGCGTTGGCTTGCTAGCTAAATCGAATGATTCTCGATGAAAGTCGATGCACTCACGCATCGATGTTGCACGAACGATAACATTGTGTGTATTGCGGGGAACAGCAGCGAGAACTATATGGGTACCTTCTCTATCCCTTTGTGGCTTACTATGAGCACTTATATGAAAGATAACGTGCTATGTGAATTATGAAGTTTATGATACTTGATGACTTAGTACAAGTTATTGTTGGTATACGATTAAGATGCCATGAGATTATATATGCTTGTGCATTATGCCATGCCACGCCATGCTATGCCATACATTGCATTTAGTAACTTCTTTGGGTCATTATGACTCATTTCGTGTGTTTGTTTTCCTTAGTTTTGCGATGGCTCGTTGAAATGCAGCGTTGAAGCCGGCGCTTGATCGATAACGGTGGTCTTAGAGGCGATAGCTTGGGGTTATTAGTATTGTTGTATTTGTATTTTGTGAGATACGGTTGTGAAGTTATGTAAACTTTACTTGGGTAGTTATGTTAGTATTCTATTGTCGTTTATTTTTGGTAGAGCTTGTTGAGTATTTGTTGTAATTATTAGAAGTTATTAGTTGTCTTCAGAGCAAGGTTTTTAGCTCGCTTGTTCTAGTATTATGTTATTGTTATTCCGTCTCGGCAACTTTAGTCGAGACATTGGTTTAGTTGTTAGTATTTTTACTCTTTTTAGTTAATGTATTCCTCAAATGTTATAGCCGTTGAGTTGTTTTAGGTTGGGTTCTTGTTCTTGGGCCTTAGGTTGCCGATGGTTTGTTGTCAAATGCGCAATGTTGCGTCCGCAGCGAGTAAATTTGATTTGTCAGTAGTCGTCTCTCAGCCTTGTATTCCTTAGTTTATAATTATAGGCTTTGGTCCACTTATGATTTGCTTCCATGGATTTTAATTTTTAGTTGTTCCAGTTCGCCGTTATGGCTTTACATTCTGTTTAGAGTTTGTGGGTTCAACTCTTGACTCGCACCACTACGCTTAGCGGTGCTTGTCGTCTTTGCTTGTCTTGGCGGCGCGACCTGGGATTAGCATTGAGATTAGGGTCGGTGCGTCCGAGTTAATATCGAGCTATAGGTTAGCTATTTCGCGGGATAGGTTCCTTGGCTAGTTGGGTTGGGTTTATTGTTGAGTTATTAACGGCGAGTGTTCTTTGTAGGCGTATTATGTCGGGACCTTGGCGTGGAGCTAGTTCTAGTAGACCCGGTTCGGATGCGACTCGTGGCGGCGAGAGGAGAGAATGTTAGTGATCCGCGTGTGACTCTGGGATGGGTGGACTGGAAGATGATTCTTACGTTCACAAAATTCTTGAAATTTAAACGGAAAGTTTCGATGGAGAGCAGATACTATTGAGGCGAAATATTGGCTAAGCATGGAGAAGATCTTTGCGGTTTTGGGTAGTACATCGGAGGAAATGGTTACGTTAGCGGTGTTCGGATTGGATGGTGCGGTGAGCAATGGTGGCTTGAAATACGAGATCGTTGGAGGCGGCATGGAGTGCCTCGAGTGTGGGAAAACTTTGTCAAAGGTATATGCGGTTTGGTCCGGTAGTGACTCGAGAAAGGAGAGATGGAATTCCTAATGTTAGAACAAGGAGATATGGTGGGCACGTATTCAACAAAGTTTATGGAGTTGGCTCGTTACTATAGTTACTTGGTGCGGATGAGGCTAAGAAGACCGAGAGGTTTGTGAAAGGCACGAGCGGACGCAATTATCGTAGGCAGCTTATTCCGTTACTACTACGGATTACAAAGGCGTGGATCGTGCATGTGCGATAGAGTTAGACATCGAGGAGTACGCTCGAAAGAAATTATCAAAGACTAATAGGAGCCCTGAGGATAAGAGAAGGCAGTCAGCACCTCAAACAGTTAGTCAAGGAAAGGTGCGTTCGAGTGGCCGGAGTGGTGTTACTACTTCTACTCGGAAAGGACGAGGTGGCGAGTTGACATGTAACTTTTGTAAGAGGACAGGACACACCGAGGATAGGTGCTGGGGTACAACAGGAAAATGCTTTGTTTGTGGTGGTGGCGATCATGTTCGTAAAGATTGCCCGAAGAGGAAAGTTAGCCAGTCTGAGAGTACTAGTCAACAATTCAGTGGCTCCAAGAGAGATTGTGACGGTCAGCCTAGAGTTTGAAGCAGTGCACGCGCGGCGGTTGGCTGTCGCGGAGTTTTGAGACCTACCCGAAATAGGAAGGTACATTCTTGTATATATATACGTAAATTATATCGTTACTACTATGACCCTTATTATGAGTACACGTTTTAATCGGTAACTCATGTGCATTCATACATGCATTATATGGTATATTGTGTATTATTGGTTATTTGCTCGATCGGGAATAATACCCCAATATGAGATTGATATATGATATGGTTTATTTTGTGGATTACCGGTAGGTAATCGCACGTGGTGTAAGGATTCATGATTAGTCTATGTATATATAAGACTATGTTATATGTATATAGTTATGGTTCGTGTGGATATGTAAGAAAAGGCCATAGTATGTATATTTATGAAGCGTGAATTGTTTATTGATACTCATCGGTTTGGTATGATGTTTGTATATTCTATGAGAATATGTTTTATGTAATGAGTAATATTACACTATATCGTTGTTAAGGGTTATTGTGCGAGTAAGATATACACTCGACTGGCGAGAAGGTTGAAGGTTGCGATTTAGAGGATAATCACGACTGCACGGGAGAGATTGACGCTTCACCGTGAGTATTGAGACGTTAGCGTTGTGTTAGGGTGCTTAGTGTATTGATTGTAGACTTGGTCTAGAGCTTAAGAAAGGATAGTTTTGTAGAGTATGGGCGTTACGGGCATTAGTAGCCTTGTCGATTCGTGGTGATTACTAGGAAATTAACTTGGTTGAGTGTACTAGGTACACGAGTTTTGTGATAGCTATGATTGTTGTTTGCCAAGGTAATAGACCTTGTTACTTGGCTTAACTTTATTCAATAATGTGCATTAGTGGTAGGAAACACCTACTTGATACGTTACATTGTAGTATACTAAATTCTCATCATCATCATCTCCTGTTCATTCATTTCATTAGTATAGGGGACCGTTTGAAGGATGCTTAAAACTTTTTATTCATGAACCTTCGCATCCTTGCAACGAAAAGCTTTTGAAATCCAATTTAGCTGGTACCCTAAATTGGTGATCAAAAGAGGTTCGTTGGTGGACTAGGATTGGTAGTGAGTAGGTTAAACATTGACTATACCCGTTACCAAATGGAATGGACTGAAATGGAAAGAATTTTCAAAACATGGCATTGCGTGCTCTTATGTGTTATTACACACGATTGGGAAATCGCAAGTGTGATTTACATGGTTTGAAATGCCGATTTGCTTATCCTGGATTTGTTTGTAAATTGCTCCATAGGCAATTATTAATTCTTGTAACTTAGAATCTTTTGTGCTTGAATTTCTTTATGTGCCCCGAGACAATTAGTTTCGGTAATTGGATGTCGAAGTGTCCTTAAATGAGTTTTTCATGTTGAAATTTGGGGTTTTGCTTGCATGATTGGCATAGTGTTGTTCGTGTTTGTATTCGCGACTCAAGTATGAGTCATGTCGTTTCCAATCGTAAGTGTTAAGGTCGTGAGTCTATTGAGGTTTCGTAGACTTTTGGATTTAGATTATTATAGTTCGACCCTCGTGTATTGTGGTGGTAGACTCGGAGATTCGAGTCAAGGTTGGTTTGTATCATGATTTAGAATTCGGGACGAATTCTTTTTAAGGTGGAGAGGGTGTGACGCCCCGCTCCTTCGTTATCTCGGTTTGCGTGCTACACTTGCACTTCTTCCTTTGTCGACTGTATGTTTGGGTTGCGAGAGGGTCTAGATATGTTTGAGAGACCATTTTAAGACCAAAACATTATTAAGAGACTCCATATAGTTGTTGACTTGCTAAAGTCACAAGTCGTGACCCGACGATAGTCGGAATGCGACGCGATTGAAGGTTTACTTCCGTTTTGTGTTCGTGACCTCGGTTTGGGTCCTAGATCTCTTTAAGATGATTTATTAACATGTTTAGATGCATTAGACTTCAAGTTGGAGGTGTTCCTTAAGTCTATCGAAGATTTGGAAGTTATGGAGATAGCGTTCGTCTCTATCGCGTAGTTCGGGAATCGAGTCGCGTAATCGCCTCTCCTTTGGGATTCTTATTTCCCTAAGTTGTTATTCAACTTCCTAGAAGTATTTAAGCTTCTTCATTAGCCCTTAGACTTGCCTTAAAAGTCTCCTCTCATTGCTCGTTTGATTTCGAGTTCGTTCGTCGTCCCGGTTGCACGTTGTTGCGCCCCTTCCCGGTTTCGCTCGGAGTTGTTTCGGGTGTGTTTTAGACTTGTTTTGAGTTGGGTTAGACCCTAGAATGGTTGCCCATAAGTTTGGAATCATTTAGATCAAGTTTAGACCAGTTTTGGAGGTTCAGGAGCCGAGGCGGCCGCATGGGATGGAGTGAGGCGCCCGCCTCAGATCCTGAGAGCAACCTTGTGCAGGGAAGGTGGCCGCATGGCCGCATGGAGAAGGTTGAGGCGCCCGCCTCAACCCCAGGAGCTGTTACGGGATTTTTTGCCCTGTTTCGGAATTGGACGACTTGTACACCATAACCCCTATCTAAACCTATCTTAAACCTCCCTAACCCTTCCCACTTAAGTCCTAACATGTCTAACTTGTTTTAAGGGTTGATTAAGAGTGCATTAGTGAGTGATTAAGTGGATTAATTAAGCCCAAATCAGATTTTAAGACACCACATTGTGGTGACACTTGTCCCACTCACTTGTTGACCATATTTAGGCCACAAATCTGATGTTGTGACCTCATTCCTCACCTCTCCTCTCCAAAAACGGGATAGGTCTCCTCCATGGTTCCTCCTTGAGTTCTTGAAGCTCTCATCTTCATCCTCCATGATCCATCCCTCATTTGCTCAAGCCTCCTCCACAAAAAGTGTAGAGCTCGACGAGAGGATCGTTTTCAACCGATTGATTTCTTCCTTTGCTTTCTTTGGTGTATAACTTGTAAGTTACCTTCTTCATCTACTTCTTCTTCTTTTGATTTTGTACTCATTGATCCTAAGGAAAACAAACTCTATGCTATTTGAGGTCAATGAGTACACATACTTGCCTTGTATGATATTAACTTGTGATTTGAGCATGTGAACTTGTTAAGAGCATGTGTAGGATGAATTCTATGATTATTGAAGTATATTGATACTCTTCATCTTGTGTTTCTAGGGTTGTGAGCTTGCTAGAATTCATGTTGACATTTTATTTGGGTCTATTTTGATAGTAGGCATGAGATTGGGAATTTAGAGGTGTAATCTCACTAGGCAATATGTAAATGACCATTCAATTGAAAGTATGTGATTTCTAAAATGGGTATAAGATCTTGTTAAGTTCTATGGATTTTTAATCTAGGGAATCTAGCCCAAAATGATTTGTGAGGAAATTGTTGTATGTGAATGATATGTTGATTTGGGGATTTATGAACTAGGCACTTAATGTTGTGTGACAATTAAGACTTAATAGAGTTGTTTTAGGTTCAATATCATGTTGGTGAGCATTAGGTTAAAACCCTACGATGTTCGGGTTTGGTTGGTCTCGATTATGAGTACCCGAGCATCTTGAATTGTGTCCCATATGTGACACCCACGCTATAGAGGTTCATTGGAGATTTGTCAGGGCGTGCTCTTTAGGGCACGGAGCATTAGAGATCAACCTATGATCTCGTCTTACTCTAAGAAATGATTATTTGAATGAGTTCTCTTTTAGGGAATTGGGTCGTGTGCACATGAAAGCACTTGCGAGGTTATGACTACGGCTTAGTTTTGATACCCGTGAGTTTGGCTTTGAAGAAGTCGAACATTTATGACCGTGGGACTATGGTTGAGTCCGGTGTACCTTTAAGTGAGGATAAATGCTAAGTATGGATTTATGATTGTTTTTAGATTAAATAATGGTCTTTGGTTTAACCCCGAGTAGAGGGCTATAGTAGACCTCCCATCGTGACTTCTTGGGCTTATATGCTACGTTTGATTGGGTTGTGACTTGAAGGTTATGAATACCTCAATAGGTGGTTCTTGGACTAAACAGATAGGTTGGTTGGTCTTGTTAAAGTATGTACAATATGTGCATTGTTAAATTGGTGTGTAGAACTATATGTCCTACTTGATTTGATATGTCCGCCATGATCGGTCTTGGTTCTTATTTGAGCATGAGAGTAATTATCTACTTGTGCATTTCATAAAAGCCCAGCTGGCATTATTTGGAATTGGTTTTTATGTCAGGGTAGGACGATACATCGCCTATACGAATCGTAAGATTCGTATTCGCTATGGATCGCCGTACCTGGGACCTCACACACCCCTCCGTTGTTGGCCGCAATGGGGAAGTAGCCCCTTTGCCGTATCAGTTAAGTGCCGCATTGGCTTGCTAGCTAAATCGAATGATTCTCGATGAAAGTCGATGCACTCACAGAGCATCGATGTTGCACGAACCAGTAACATTGTGTATTGCAGGAGCAACACAACAGAACTATATGGGTACCTTCTCTATCCCTTATGTGGCTTACTATGAGCACTTATATGAAAGATAACGTGCTATGTGAATTATGAAGTTTATGATACTTGATGACTTAGTACAAGTTATGGTTGGTATACGATTAAGATGCCATGAGATTATATATGCTTGTGCATTATGCCATGCCACGCCATGCTATGCCATACATTGCATTTAGTAACTTACTGGGTCATTATGACTCATTTCGTGTGTTTGTTTTCCTTAGTTTTGCAGTAAGCTCGTTAGTACGCTGCTTGAAGCTTCGCTTGATCGACAATAAATGTGGTCTTCCCGCGATAGCTTGGGGTTATTAGTATTGTTGTATTTGTATTTTGTGAGATACGGTTGTGAAGTTATGTAAACTTTACTTGGGTAGTTATGTTAGTATTCTATTGTCGTTTATTTTGGTAGCCGACTTGTTGAGTCGAGCTGTTGTAATTATTAGAAGTTATTCCGTTGTCTTCCCGAGCAAGGTTTTAGCTCGCTTGTTCTAGTATTATGTTATTGTTAATTCCGTCTCCGGCGACTTTAGTCGAGAGACATTGGTTTAGTTGTTAGTGTTTTATCTCTTACTCTTTTTAGTTAATGTATTCCTCCGGCATGTTATAGCCGTTGAGTTGTTGTTTATTAGGTTGGGTTCTTGTTGCTTCGCCGGCCTTAGGTTGCCGATGGTTTGTTGTCCGTGCGCAATGTTGCGTCACGCGAGTCGAGATTTGTCGAGAGATAGTCGCCTCTCACCTTGTATTCTTAGTTTATAATTATAGGCTTTGGTCCCACTTATGATTTGCTTCCAGCATTTTTAGTTTTAGTTGTTCCGTTTCGCCGTTATGGCTTTACATTCCTGTTTAGAGTTTGTGGGTTCAACTCTTGACTCGCACCACTACGCTTAGCGGGTGCTTGTCCGTCTTTTAGCTTGTCTTGACGGCACGACCTTGGGATTCCGCATTGGAGTCCGGGTCGGGTCGTCACAATATGTTAGTGTTGATCATGACCTAGATGTGCATTTAGTAAAGGATAAAATGAAATTTTCTCAAACCTAGCATACATCACGATTTGCAATAGTCTCTAGGGTTTGAAAAAAGACCAATCTTGATCGCTCTCTATATCCACACATTCGTGCAAAGGGCATAATTTGGAACAACAATTGGCTCTCTATTCCACAACTTGCAAAAATTAATAATTAAGATGAAATTGTATCTATGTGTATATGTCTCACGTTTCCTTTTCAATTTTTTAGCCCAAGTAGCTTCCGTCTCAGATTTGACAACATCTAGCTAATATGGATACCCTACATCAGATCGAAAATCACGTCAGACGTCCTTTATCCTGGTATATGCTCCGAACACCTCTCTCTCTCTCTCTCTCTCTATATATATATATATATATATATATATATATATATATATAATGTGTGTGACGCAAATCGTCAATTTTATGTGTCATTTGTAAAAACATAGTTTCCGTATCCTATTGCTAGCTAGAATTTCCATCTGAACCTTGCTCATTATAACTATAATAATGTAACTAGCTGAGCTATTTAATTTCATGGAGTATCGTGGTTTGATTGGTGTGATCTTGCTTATTTTTGAATATTATGGAATAAAGAGCTCTTTATTGCTCCAAACTATGCCCTCTGCAGGAATGTGTGCTTATACAGAGCTATCGAGATTGAGTTTGATTTGGGGAAGAAGACATGTTGGTCTTTTTTTTTCAAATCACAGGGATTCGATTGCAAATTGTGATAAAGTTATATTTGAGAAAATTTCTTTTTAGTCATTACTAAATGCACGTGAGAGACACATAGATAACTTAACGATATTTTTCTAACATCATTCATCAAAAGGACCGAGTCTGTGAAAATTTAAAACTTTTAAAACTAAATTATTATGAAAAATATTTATCAGACTAATGCTGGAATCGACCAAAGTCAAGGGACCAATTGTGCAATTTACCAAAAATTAAACTTGTGTTAGTTAACGGCAATCACGCAGCTGTAAGCCATGTGTGGTCAGAAAGAAAAAACAAAGCACAATGCTTTGGAGCTTATTATTATTATTATTTTTATATAGTAAAGAAGATCGGGATGCGAGTTAACGCGTTGACGATGCCGATAACGCGGCTTGAGACACCGGTACCGGTTGTATAGATGTGCTCTGTTTGACTGTCTAGTAAAAGATGTCTGACTCTTTTATTTTATTTAATTAAAATAAAAGAGTCAAAGAACAACTGAATGGGTATGTCTTATGTGATATCAAGATATTGAAAAGTTTAATAAATACTTAATTTCGCACCAAACGATGCTTTCAATGTGTCACCTTATTTGACATTTTATGGGTTCCACCATAAGTTAAAAAGTTATGTTAATAACATGACACATAAAATGCCACATCATTTGGTACCCAAAATTAAGTGCTATTAGAGTGACCCTAGCATTACTCTTGTTATCTGTTAAATTGTACGATCGATCTCTACTCTCTCATAAAAATAACGTATCGATATAAATCGGGTTAAGAGATTTATCTTATATAAAATATTGGTACGATTGTCTTTTTTAGGTTTTATCTTTTAAAGTATAATACTTAATAATTTATTTTATATAATAAGATAAAATTGTAACATCAAATTAAAGGTACTATAATATGAATTTTAATAATTTTTGTGTATTTTAATAATAATAATAATTAATAACGTCAAAAATAGGATGAAGAAGTAACAGTTTTTTAATACTTAATTTTTGGGTATTCTATTTCTTATAAATTAAATTTTCATCTATCGATATTGTAAAATGTTTTTTTTTAATACAAACTGTCTTGTAAACGTAGAGTAGACAGAAGTGTAGTACCCATCAGTCTTAGTAATTAAAAAGATATGTCTGACTTTTTTAATTTAATTAATTAGTTTTAGAACAACTAAATGGGTATGTCTTATGTGATATTGTATGTGTTAAATTGTACAACCAATCGCCACTCTTTCATAAAATCAACTTATCAACATACTGTAGGTCAAGTCAAGAGATCTGTTTTGTATAAAACTAGATCATCATGTTTGTGTTTATGACACGATATCAATTTATGTAATTCCATCAATTAAAACGACATTGACTAAATCGAAAGTGCGATTTAAAAAAAAAATGTTACAGTTAAGAGGATACATACCAATAGTTGAGGGGGTTATTTGTAAAGATTAATCGTATTGTGTGACTTTGTAATGTGGAGAGAAAACATATGGAGAAGAAATAGTGATGACTGCTTATAATATTAATTGTAGGGGTGACTTTATAATATGTTGAGAAAAAATAGGGAATTAAAAAATGATAACTACTCTCACACATGTGAATGTAATTGTAACGCCCCCAAATTGGGCACCGACACCACGGTCCCACAATTTGGTCACGTTACCAACAATCATAACTTAAATTGTAAATGTTCTAATCTAGTAATCAAGGTTCTAAAAATCGTTAGGCAAGGCGGCAGACACCAACGCCTAGCCTAGGGGACTAAAAGGGCCTAAAAATTAAAACATAATTACAGTATTTCTCAAATTTTTAATGTAAATTTTAAAAATACATCAAACACTTTTAATTTACAAGATTAAAAATTAAGGGATAATTACAACAATATTTTATTTTTCTAATATAATCTAATTAACAATCATTAAAAATTCACATATACTAATAATAATATTAACAATCATTAAAAAATAATTTACTTATAAAAAAAATTATTACAAAAGAATCTAAAACTAATACTCCAAATACATTTTCCCTTTATTTGAATTTTGAAATGACAAATACTCCAAATGGACTTTTTGTTCAAAAAAGAAAAAAAGAAGATGATATTTACCTTGTATTGGACTGAACAAATGCTAGTGAAAAGTCAAAACACATCATATCAATATATCACAGTACACGTGAACAGCAAACCATTTCAAATTTTGTTTCCTCCCCTCACCTCGGTCCTCCCCATCTCTCTCTCTCTCTCTCTCTCTCTCTCTTTTTCTCTCTCTCTCTAGTCTAGTTCTAGTCTTAGTCTCGATGAGTACTAAGAGCTCCTTACCGTTTTAATTAAGTTTTTTCTCCATTCTTCCTTCTCCCTATAGCAATTACCATTATTGATCTCTCTCTCCGCCTCCTCCATCAACGATCAATCAAAGATACAGTAACAAGTAACAACACAACCATTAACGACACCGTCCTCGTCTGCCGGAAATGGTTCTATCTTAAACTAACCACCGGTAAATCTCTCACCCTCTGCGGCAACGCACGAGATCTCCATCTTATCCCTAAGTCTTTCCTCTCCAAAACCACCTCGTTCTTCTTCTCTTTTGGGTTGCCCACTCCTCAAACTCAAGAAGTCGGCGACTACAGCGACTAGCCGTCGATTGGGCGTCTAATCGGCGATTTTCTACTCCAGCGACTTTTTTGTCCGATTTGACATAAATCGCGGCGTGAAGACGACGCCTAGCGACTAGCCGGCGCCTAGGGCGCGTTTTAGAACACTGCTCGTAATAATTAAATCTTAATATTCTTGACTTAATTCAAAAATAACCAAAATTAATTAAATACAAAATCTATCTAAAAACTTGACATGGATCCATAATTAATTTAAAGTACTGTCAAATAATTCAATAAGTAAGACCAAATCTAAAATTCTCGTAAGTCGCCATCTTGGTCTACCCGAGCCAAAATCCTCTAATAATCTTACTCATTACCTGAGAAAGAAGAGTATGAAGGGGTGAACGAACAATGCTCAGTAAGTTCATATACAACCCCTTCGGTTACTAAGGAGGAGTTGACTAGAAATAAATCTGAGATGAATAATATATATAAATGTATATTTTCGAATAGTCAAAATTCATAAATTAAACATCGATAAGCGGAAGCGAACATCAGATTTCGAATTAAGTGAGCAAGAATCCAAACTAAAATAATGCTCAAAGGTGACTCGAGTAATCAACTATCACTAACCGTCCCATACCAATTAGTGACAATTGACTACTCACAGAATCTCATGATCACAAGTAAATTCATAAATCATAGTTCATAGTTCATAGATCATAAATCATAGATCATTGGTATATCCGGATAACCATGCCACGGGCCAAGTGGCGTTCATAAGAATCATAAATCATAGTTACATAATTCATAGTGTCATAAATTCAACTTAGTGATCATGGTAGAATTTCAAGCAATCAAATAATTTTACAAAATTAGGTATCGCCAAAAATCATATTTTTCATATAAATGGTATCTCACATGGAATTCAATAATAAAGTGAGAATAACAGATAGTCAAGTCATGAGTTCGAAAGAAGCGTAAACGACGGAGTTCAAATTCAAATGCCGATTTAAAATCGGCGTACGTTTCAAGAAATATCAAAGTCAAGAAATTTAATGGAAATCTAACGAACGATACATAAAAGATCGGAAACCTAAAAGAGATATAATCCCTTACCATGAAATTGCTTAGCGTAGATGATCCCGCAACACAATTGATCGTCCTAAGCCCGCTTGTCCGATTCTAAAATTACGAACGTAACAAGTCACTAACTAATATTATTCTACTAATTAATTTCTTACGTTCATACCAAATCATAATCTTCAACAATTAACATATCCTAAACGTACATTTAATACTAACTTAAATTGAAACTTCCAACAAGTACCTCACAAAATGTATTAAAATATAAATATATATTTTCTTTATAAAATATAACTTGTGGATACTATAAGATACTCCTATTAAAACATTGTAAATTTCATTCACCAAAAGTCAAACTTACATAATAACAATGTTGTCTTTCAACAAATATATATATATATATATATATATATATATATATCAATAGTAATAATGGTTATTTTAGATTTTGAAAGAAAATAAAATAAAATAAAATAATAATAATAATAATATAAAAATAAACCAACATCCATTGTACACACACGGTCAAACACACACAAACACACACACACACACATTATACTACTTATGTATAATGGATATAGATATATATATTTTATATATAAACCTAATGATGGAGCTTGATTTAGACCAAACACACACACTAAAAACACACTAAAACACACACAGAACCAGTACAGACACTGTGCTCCGGTTACTAATTCATTATTCTACTAAGGCACTGTTCGTACGTTTTTGCTTATGAATATATATATATATATTACTCTATATGATTTTAAACCATTACTATGTAGTGACAAAGCGATCGGAAAAATAAAAAAATTCTTACACTGACTTGTGCCGTCAATCTCTTCTTCTCTTCGGTCGCTTCTTTCTTTTTTTTTACTCCGTTAACGATAAAAGGTTTTCTCCTCCTTTAACCCTTTATTTATACATGAACCCTATTAGGTTTCCTAACCCTAACATTAAATGGGTCAAGACCAATTTTTTAATTGGGTAATATTATTAGGAAAATAGTAATTAATCCTAGTTACAAGTGGATCAAGCTCAAATCAATTTAATTAGTTACTTAATAGGTTTAAAGCATTAATTTAACTCAATAATTATAACATTAATTATGTAGGTCCAAAACGATCGTAATATTAAATAAATAAAAATTAATATTTTTATTAAAATTATCGGGGTATTACATTCTCACCCCCTTAAAAGAAGTTTAGTCCCTAAACTTACGCATCTACTCCAACAAAGTCCAGGTACTTTTCTCGTATCCCTTTCTCGACTTCCCAAACGGTGTACTTTCAATTAGTCTAATAAACCCGATTAAGATCTCAGTCAAAGCAGATTATCTAGTCACATATATATACGTCCATTGAAGCTCAAAACCAACAAATACGTCAAATGAAGCTCAAATCCAATATTTAATGATTTGCACATTTTTCTTTCTGAATGACTCCTACAGCCTGGTGGACAAATCACAAAGATCCAATTTTCAAGAAAACTCAAATAAGTTATGATGATTTTTTTTTATTTTATGAGTTTGAATATTAAAGGTATTATATTCTCCCCACCTTCAAGAAATTTGGTCCTTCAAATTTACCAAACCTACAATCCCATAACTTGTCCATCATGCTTGTTGTGCACTCTAACTTTTTACTAGCACGAATGTTGTCTGATGTATGAAACGATAACTCATTATTGGGAACACAAAGATCTCTTAACAACCTTCCACTTTCCAACTCTTTAATACCTTGAGTTGAGTCGATCCAAAGTCTAAGGTGTAGGTGTACGAAATGAAATTTACACTTATTGCCAACTTAGTATTATTAAGACATCCACAAATAAAAAATAAAAGGACTAAAACCATAAGTTTTCACTAAATCATAACCTAAGTTCTCCTCGAACACTTTTAAATGAGCACCTTACTATTCTACCAAAAGAAACTCCTTATTCATGTCCAAAACTCCATAGATATTGATTCACGTTCCTCTCAAAACTCGAAATAGACCAACATATCATAGTGAACCCGGTCACATATCGATCGAGAAACTCTTATAAAGATAAATTCATTAAATCCTTTAATGTAGCTAGGATCTTTGTAAGTCCAAACGTAACTACCAAAAACTCAGTGTCTCTAACTCCGAACGCCCTAAAAGCAATAACTGCACCATTCCAAAAATTATGTCAAATTCATAAATGTGTAGTAGAACCAAATCGATAAGCATCCTCAACTCCAAACTCAAAGGGTAAGATCAAATCTTGGTGTAGCCAAAATGTACCCCTTGGTCGTTGTGTCTATAACTAAATCAAAGTATAAGTTAGGTAAGAATCTAAGTTGTGCAATTTGAGATAACATGATTGAGTATGAAACACTAGGATCAATAAAAACTTAATCGTCACAAAGATAAAGTTGCATGGTACTGTCACCTCATCACTTGTTGCTCTAGCATCCGGCGATCATTGCAAAAATTCTTCCACGAACTTTCGGTTTTGCTTTATCGTCACTTCCCGTTCCTCGCACAAAGTTTTCCTTTAGTGGCTCAGGGCAATCCTTGATCTTATGCTCCATCTTACCACAATTAAAAGCAGGCTCCGTAATCCAAGACAAGTATCGTCTATGCTTTCCGCCACACTTGGTACACGCAGTGTTATTATAGAGATTCTGATCCAAATTTTGATTCTGCCATTGATTTTGGTACTGACCTTGATTATAATTTCGATTTGGCTGGTTGGTCTCCCTGTTATTATTGTTCTCCGTGTTCCTTCTCTTATTTCCATAGCCATTTCCCCCGTGATGGTTACCATGATTCCTGTCAGAGCCATCCTCAGAGCCCCTCTTTCTCTCATCCTTCTTCCTTTGATACTCAACAGACTCTAGTTCCATTACGGGCTCTCGGCACATCGGCATAGGTGGGTAATTGAAGAGGAGTCAACCTATAGCTAATCCATTTGTTTAGACCTCTCTCAAACTTCCTAGCTTTCTGACCTTCATCAGCAAAAAGAGCAGGAGCAAATTTCGACAACTCGATGAATTTTGCGTTGTACTCGTCAACCGTCATTATCCCTTGCTCAAGGTTAAGAAATTCCACTAGCTTCCTGTCTTTCATGCTTGGTGGAAAATACTTCTTGTTGAACGCCTCCACGAATATGTTCCAAGTAAACACCTCAACACCCCGAGACTCTAGTGTAGTCTTCTCGGAATCCCACCACTGACTAGCTTCTCCCTGCAGCATAAAGGTTGCTAGTTTCACTTGTTGTTCGCTGGAGCATGTCATTGTCTCAAGGATCTTCTTCATGTGATGCAACCACTCATCAGGTTTCTTCGTGCCCGGTGCTCTTTTAAACGTCCTTGGGTTTCGTTTCTGGAAACTTTCTAGCGGATCCTTAGCGTAGGTTGTGGGGCTACAAGTTGAGCCGGTGTGCTTTCCCTCCCTATTTCCCACAAGGGCTGCGCTATAGTCCGAAGCAAGGTATATAGGGTGGGGTCTCTGCAGTGCAGGTCTATTAACATTCGCGTTCGGTTGGCGAAGTGGAGTCTTCCACGACTCTACCGGCGACTAGTACCCTACTACCACGTCCACGAGCTCGGGCGTCCTCCACGTGCCATCTAGTTTACATTAGAGCGATCAATAATACTATATTTAATGAAATCGAAACCTCAAAATGTGACTTAATAAACGATATACAGAGTCGGTCTATGTTGAGTAAACTGCTAACTCGCAAGATCACTCCAATCGATCATGTGCACTATCATAAATCATAATAAAAATATATTTTTTAAAAATATATATAAATATAAATAGTTAAATAGATAATAACGAAATTCAATTTCAATAATTAACTGTATCTAAGGTTCTTATTAATTCAAATGACAAAACAACATCCAAATTTTCTATTTATTCAAACAAAAAAAAAATCCTAATACGAAATATCTAATTAGCTCTGATATCAAAGTACATCTTATAATCTAACACACATGATCTATCAATCAACTTAAACCATAAGGTGAATTCTTAAAATTCTCATCGAGAAAGATACTTCAATACCCTAAAGAATCAAACCTAGACTTATCTATTTGCCCTCAGACGTAAGTATTACCTCAAAGAGTTACACAACCAAAGGAAGAGATGGTGACCCATATATATCCCAATTCGGCTTTATCAATCTTGTCATCGTACTATATCTAACGTAAGTCCCAATGAAGCAACGTGATAGTAAACCCCACTTAACATTAGTAGAACTTAAAGCTACCATCATTTCTCAATGAACAAAATCAAGATCTTAAGACTATCGTATATTTCTAAATGTAACGGTTTTTAAATCTTAAGACCATCCGGATCTAAGACCTAAGCTCTGATACCAATCTGTCACGCCCCAAATTCGGCACCGACACCACGGTTCCACAATTTGACCACGTCACCAACAATCATAACTTAAATCATAATGTTCTAATCTCGTAATAATTAAATCTTAATATCCTTGACTTAATTCAAAAATAACCCAAATTAATTAAATACAAAGTATATCTAAAAACTTGACATGAATCCAAAATTAATTTAAATATCGTCAAATGATTCAATAAGTAAAACCAAATCTAAAATTCTCGGAAGTCGCCATCTTGGTCTACCCGAGCCAAAATCCTCTAATAATCTTACTCATTACCTGAGAAAGAAGAGTATGAAGGGGTGAGCGAACAATGCTCAGTAAGTTCATATACAACCCCTCCGGTTACTAAGGAGGAGTTGACCAGAAATAAATCTGAGATGAATATATATATAAATATATATATTTCGAATAGACAAAATTCATAAATTAAACATCGATAAGCGGAAGCGAATATCAAATTTCGAATTAAGTGAGCAAGAATCCAAACGAAAATAACGCTCAAAGGTGACTCGAGTAATCAACTGTCACTAATCGTCTCATACCAATTAGTGACAATTGACTACTCACAGAATCTCATGATCACAAGTAAATTCATAAATCATAGTTCATAGTTCATAGATCATAAATCATAGATCATTGGTATATCCGGATAACCACGCCACGGGCCAAGTGGCATTCATAAATATCATAAATCATAGTTCATAATTCATAGTGTCATAAATTCAACTTAGTGATCATGGTAGAATTTCAAGCAATCAAATAATTTTACAAAATTAGGCATCGCCAAAAATCACACTTTCATATAAATGGTGTCTCACATGGAATTCAATAATTATGTGAGAATAACAGATAATCAAGTCATGAGTTCGAAAGAATCGTAAACGACGGAGTTCAAATTCAAATGCCGATTTAAAATCGGCGTACGTTTCAAGAAATATCGAAGACAAGAAAATTTAATGGAAACCTAACGAACGATATATAAAAGATCAGAGACCTAAAAGAGGTATAATCCCTTACCTCGAAATGCTTAGCGAAGGTAATATCCGCAACACGTACGTTCGTCCTAATCTTCCTTGCCCAAATCTAAGTTCAAAATATACAATAATCACTAAACCACAATTGTACCACTAATCCAATTGATTTTTATAATATTAATTAAAGTGATAGTTTACTAAATAATTTTATTATTATTATTATTATTATTATTATTATTATTATTATTATTATTATTATTATTATTATTATTATTATTATTATTATTATTATTATTATTATTATTATTATTATTATTATTATTATTATTATTATTATTATTATTATTATTATTATTATTATACACACGGTACATATGCACAATACACTCATACGCACAGTACTCACGCACTATCACTAGACTAGTCACTAGTTTAATTAATTTTTTTTATTGCCATTAGTCAACCACTTCCAGTACACACACTGAGCACACCACTGACACACACACAAGAATAGTACACTCACATTCATCTTTATATATATATATATATATAGACACACACACACACATTCTCTATATGATCATACTATGTAGTCAAAACTGATCGGAAAAATAAAAAAAAATTTACCTCAGCCGCCGCCGCCGACTCTCGCTCTCTGCCTTTTTCTCTTCTTTTTTTTTTTGTACTCCGTTAACGATAAAAGGGTTTTCCCCCTCCTTTAACCCTTTATTTATATAGGAACCCTATTAGGTTTTCTAACCCTATCATTAAATGGGCCAAACTTTTAATTTGTAATATTATTAGGGAACAATAATTTATCCTAGTCACAAGTGGACCAAGCCCAAATCAATTTAATTAGTTACTTAATAGGTTTAAAGCATTAATTTAACTCAATAATTATAACATTAATTATGTAGGTCCAAAATGATCGTAATATTAAATAAATAAAAATTAATATTTTTATTAAAATTATCAGGGTATTACAACATCTTCCCACCACAATTTCTATGTAGCTCTTAGTCATGAATTATATGATGACCATGCATCTCTAATTTGTATATTTACTTTCTGACATGATTTCTGTAATTCTATGGCAATTATATACACATGGCAGTTTCTTTGAGATTCTTGGCTAGTCAGTTCAAAAGTGATCTGATTTTTGCAGCTTGTCAACCATATCAATTGATGAGTGATGGGAAAAACTGTAGGTGGCTTGAAGATTGAGAGGATGTTTTAATACAAGTTTGATAACCTCTTTCTTAGATAGATCTCAAATTCTTGGAGTTTTAATTCATATACTAGAATAGTGTTGCATTGCGATCTATATATTTTTCATACAGCTTTGATGGCCCATTGTTTAAACAGAACTCAGATTCTTAGTGTTTCATTTTATATTCGAGTTCTTGTTACATCGTGATCTATTTTTCTTACCTGGTGAATTGCTTTTATATGTTTGATGGTAGTACTGAGGAAGTGGAATGGCATTAAACATGACCAGCTTGATTCCCTATTTTTGTATGCATAATTGGAAAGTGGCTATCTCATTCCTCCATGAGCAGGATTCTACAAAGAGTGGTAATCTAATTTGTAACACATGAGGTGGAAATCCTCAATTCATGATTTTGCAAGTAGGAATCATAATCTATATACATATAATGACAAGGGTGGATTTTTCCCTCCAAATATCACTTTTGAATTATTAACTTTTGAGTTACCATTTCATTTTTTCTTTCTCTTATCTTCTCTTCTCTGGTTGTATTTCTCTTTCTCTCTTCCCTCTCCTCCATATTTTCTCTCTCATCACCAACATATCCTTTCTTTTAAATATGTTTAAACATTTTTCTCTCTTTAAACATAAAAAATAGTAACTAAAACAAAAATAAAACAAAATTATAAGAAGTTAGTAAAATAAAAATAATTTATGGAACAAGCAACTATAAAAAATAAAAGTTACAGAATCAACCAAAAAATATATATATATAATGACAAGGGTGGATTTTTCCCGCAAAATCTCATTTTTGAATTATTAACTTTTGAGTTACCATCTCACTCTTTCTCTCTCTTATATTTTCTTCTCAGGTTGTATTTCTCTTTCTCTCTTCCGCTCCTCCATATTTTCTCTCTCATCACCACCATCTCCCCTCTTTTAAATATGGTATTTTCTTTCTTTAAGCATAAAAATTAATAACTAAAACAAAAATAATAATTCCGGAGTCAAGAAAACAAAAAATATAAGAAGTTAGTAAAATAAAAATAATTTATGGAACAAGCAACTATAAAAAATAAAAGTTACAGAATCACAAAACAAAAATAATTTAATGCGGAGGTTAGTAAAATAAAATAATTTACGGAACAAAATTTTAAAACAAATTTTTAAAAATATATATGTAAAAAAATACGTTAGTAAAATAAAAATATTTGATGGAACAAAAATAATAGTTACAAAGTCAATAAAAACAAAAACAATTTAAACTAAGGTTACTAAAAGAATAAAAATAATTTACGGAACAAAATTTTAAAACAAATTCTTAAAAATAGCTATGTAAAACAAAAATATATTAGTTAAATAAAAATATTTGATGGAACAAAAATAATAGTTACGGAGTCAATAAAACAAAAATAATTTAAACTGAAGTTAGTAAAATTATAAAAATAATTTATGGGACAAAAATTTAAAACAAATTTTTAAAAATAGTTAGGCAAAACAAAAATACGTTAGTAAAATAAAAATATTTGATGGAACAAAAATAATAGTTACAGAGTAAATAAAGCAAAACAATTTAAACTGATGTTAGTAAAATAATAATAAAAAATTACGGAACAATTTTTTTCCGAAATTTTTTTTAAAAATAAAACAAAAATAATAATTATGAAGTCAATAAACAAAAAATATATAATGGAAGTTATTAAAATTAAAATAATTTACAAAACAAAAATATTTGTTAACGGTAAAAATAATTTCGTTATTTTGATTTTAGTTTATTTTTTCTCATAAATTTATTTATTCATAAAATACAAATATAATTTAATAAAAGTAATCATTCAAAAGGAAGAACTTATTTGAGTTCACATTTTATTTGAAGGGCGGAAAAAAATTAAGTTTGTTCCAAGACATTCATTATACAGAGTTTTTGAATAGTATAAAATATTCGGGGTTGTCAGGCCATGAATTGATACTTAAAATTAGTGTTCCAGTAATGTTATTGAGCAACATTGACCATGCTGCAGGGCTGTCCAATGAAACAAGACTAATCATCAAAAATCCTGGGGATCACATTGTTGAAACAAATTTTTTGAAAGGAAGCAATGTTGGAGAAAATATTTTTATCCCAAGATTGTCATTAACTTATCCGATGTAAGACTGTCTTTCAAGTTCTAGAGAAGACAATTTACATTGCGGGTATCATATGCAATGACAATTAACAAGTTTCAAAGTCAATAATTGTACGCATGTCTCTTTTAGAAAGAAAAAAAAAACCAGTATTTAGCCATAGACAGTTATATGTCGTAGTTTCTAGAGTAACAAATTATTTTGGTTTGAAGATATTGATATGCAGTGAAGATGAAAAACCAACTAATAAGACAACAAATGTTGTGTATAATTTTTTTTTTAGAATCTATAATGATTAGTGATATGCTTATATGTAATTGTTAATAAACTGATCCTCTTTATTTTGTTTATATACGATTTTATTGACGTGTGTTTAACGCACGAGTTAAAAAACTAGTTTCTTATTAATAGTAAAGTTCACGTGCGTTGCACGTAGTGTTAATGATTTTTTAAAAATGATTTGCTAGTTTCTTCATTTTTCTGTTTATTTTTAATTATTGGATATTTTTTTTGTATTTTAATCATTACAATTTTTGAAACATATAAATTGTGCTGTTGTGCTTTTAGCTTTTTTGATACTTTGTTTCCCGGTCATTTATAATGTATACTTTTAGTTATTGTATAGCAACCTATCCTACAAATTTATTTTTTTTGTTGGTTATTTTCATTCTCTTTTTTTATTACCAAACATGAATTCATTCACTTTTATGAGTGTGCGAATTGAAAATAATTCAAACTTACTATCTAAAATAAACACATTGTTGTTGGAGACTTTGTTTATGTCGTTTCTGAAATTTATGACTCCCTATAGAAAATAATATATTATTTTAGAGAAATCAAATTTTCAACCCCAAAGTATATATACTTATACTAAAAATACGAAATTCCCTCAAAATATATATAAATCCCCACTTTACCACACAACCTAAGTTTGGTATCATTTCCATATCTCATTTTATAATTCTTTTCTAGTTTTCTCCCTAGCCACGACGAAGGTTACCAATCTGACGTTAATGTGCACATGGTATTTTACGTATAGGGCATTTTAGTCATTTTTTGCAATGCTTTCTCTGTTTTTATTACCTAAAGAAAAACTTTCTTTTTTTCTTCTCCGACAACGCTTTCTCTGCATCTTCTCCGACAATGACCTCGTATGTAAATTTTAAGTAAGATAAAACTCAAAAGTGTATTAATGTTTTATTCAAATTATTATATAGAAAAATAATTAAAATATAGCGGAGGAATCATGCATATCAGAGATATTGAACTCAAGATAAGATAATCACACTTAGGTGTCAAGGCCGCCACGAATAAAAACCCATCAAAAAATTAAAGACGTACAACATAACACACAAGCATACACCAAGAATTTCTCCTTTTCTCCCTCGTACAACATAATGCACAAGCATACACCAAGAATTTCAAATCTCATATTTGAATCCATCACATACGTATACGACAATGATTAGACAAACCATAGTTCAATCTGTTTTCATTGTTCATAGTTTCAACTTCAACAAATTTCTCATCGACACCATTGATATTATTTATGGTTTGATTGGAGCAAATTCTCGATTTTAACCATTATTCGCCACACCATGTTTATCACTACGATTACCAGACATGACATCTCATCACCAAATTTGACATGGAATATGGAAATGCTAAAAAATTACATTGTAGGCCAAAGTGGATTTGGTGGATACTTTAGGAGGGAATTTGTATTTTGGACTAATTTCGATGGGGCCAAAATATGATTAGCTCCCAAAATTACACATCAAATCTCACATTGGACCCCAACCTATGAAGTGTCTCACTTTCATAACTTATTTAGCTATTTGTTCGTCTTTTCCCCCTCCCGTCTATGGGCGTTAAAAATAGTAACAGAAAATGGTATGTGTATGTTATGAATATTATTTTGGTCATTTTGCTTGGCACACAAAATGGGAATTGGCTATAAATTCAGTATTTAATTAACCATTTAGTATTTAGAATATGTTTTTAAATAAAAATAAAATTAATTATTTTAATAATTCAAAAATAATTATAAGACCAAATTACAATTTCCCCCAAAGTATCCACAAAATCGTATAGTTTACCCATATGTAAAGTTTGTCTCATAATGGTATCTGACTTTACTTCCCACCCCCCCCCCCATTTTCCATCCTACCACTAACAGACATTAGAAAATTCACGTTAAATAACATGTGGTCTTCCACGTACGGGGCGAAAATATCATTTCTCTTATCTGCTGGTTAAGGAGTAAATGTATTAAAAGTACAAACACTAATCTCACACCCTCTCCTTCTCTCTTCTCCCGATGTTAGTTCCCATCTCCGAGTCTACCGTAATAGCCGCAATCTCCTAGTTAGCCTCACCATAGCCACCGCCATCTCTAGGTGCAAGTTCCCATATCCGGCCCAAACCCTTCCCACTCTGGTCACGCCTATCATAACTCTAGCGTCGTCCTCCTTCGATTCTAGCCAAGCTTCATCTCCGATCTCCCTTATTCTCTCCCCTGCAAAAGTCGTGCTTAAAGTAGAAATCAAAGGCTATAGAGTATACTTACTAAAAACCCTTGAAAAAACATGCAATTGACAGAAAACCCATAAACCTTATTGACGAGTTCATCAAAAAGAGAGAGACAGGCTTGAATGAAGAAAAATAGTTATGGGTTTTATTGAAATACTCTTCAATTTTGCGGGAGAAAATTAGGCATACGGCCGATATACAAATGGTTTAAAACAAAGTATCAAAATTGAGATGATGTTTAAGAAGCTATGACTTTAGATGATTTTGACCTCATAGAAGCTGCCATGGCGGTCAGGTTGGTTTATTTAAAGAATTAGGAGAGATAAAGTAAAGGTAAAGTCATGTAAGAGGATGAAGGGGATGAGAAATTGATTGATTTCAGTGGTGGATGGATTTCACCAGAGAAGGTGGGTACGTGGATCCAATTTCATACATGAAATTGAAGATGGAGACGTGTAACTATGGGTAAGAGTTTTTTTTTTTCATATCTTTCGTTTACTTTGTTTTCATTATCAAGATAAGAAAATTGCAATGAAATGGAAAAATGCATATCTATCATCTGGGTTAAGAGAAAATTTGGAGGGAGTGGACAAAACCAAGATCGGGTTATGGGTTAATTTTTGTTGTGGAAAGTGAAGATCGGAAAAAATGGTTGGTCATTTCTCTAGATTTTCTTTCAGTAGGAAAAAATGGAATTGTGGACCCCCCCCACTCCATTTTAACATTTAAACTTTAAGCACCTCAAAGTTTACACCAATTCCTAATATTTCCCTCGAGTTAACATCGTGGAAGACCACGTGTTATTTAACGTGACTTTTCTAACCGTTGTCGCGGTTAGGGTGGAAAATTTGAAATAAATATATATAACGTCAAATATCATTATGGGACAAACCTTAGGTTGGGGTGCACTATGGGATTTGGTGGATACTTTAGGGGGAGGGATTGTAATTTGGTATAATTATAAGGAAAATACTATCCTTACAAGACTTAGTAGATGTAAGGAAAGTTATAAAATTAGTTGTAAGGCTAGTAATGTTGTAATTATAATTTGTATCATATTTAAATTTAAAGTTAAAAAATATATTACTCTCAAAAAATGAAATTTAGAAATTATTTAATTTATTTTGTTATCCTTCATTTTCTTCCATCAACATCGTCTCTCATACACCCACCACCATTACCACCACTACCACCTCAAATAACATCATTAACCCAAAAATCAATTTTTTTATTTTTATTTTATTTCTTTGTCTAATTTCTTACTCCTTCGTTCAAATTAACACATGCAAAACTCGTTATTTATAGACCCACCATCACCAGAACCTTAAATTTCACTATTTATAAACTTAAATTCAATTTTTTGAATTTTTAAATTTGATGATTGAAATCCAAACCCATATGAAGATTTGAAAAATTGATGATTTGGAAATCTAACAATATCGTATTCCACACTTAAACCACCACTGTCATGGTTACAATCGCCCCCACCACTACCCTTAACCACCACCACCAGCATCCCTGCAACTACCACCACTGGTATCACCACCATCAAGAAATACATTCGCATTGCCTTGCTAAAAAGGAAAAATAAAATACATTTAGCTTCCACTAAATGGAACTGCTTTCTTCAAACGTATCTCTTATAGATTCTAGTGTTTTTCTCTAATAAAACACAAAGATTTGTCAACGAAATTTTCCATTTTTTTTAATCTTCTTGACATTATATCACCTTGCCTTAACGCATTTTCTTAGATTATTCACAAGTAATTATTAAACATGCTACATAAGTGCCTAATATCTTGATACTCACCAACAAATGTATTATTATAGTTACATTTTTTTCATATACCTCTAATAATGTCTTTTCCAACCTATGATGTCTCACTTTCATACATAATTTTTATATTTGTCCGACTTTGTCCTATCCCGTTCATGGGTGTTAAAAACAGTCACGGAAAAGCATACACGTAAGGGAGAGTCACCAACAATCACCATGACCGACGAAACTCCAGCTAAAGGGGTCCCTTTTGTTAACCCAACACAATTTATGGAGGCGATGCTCGCCCACGTGGAAGATGTTAAGGTTAAGTTTGCTCAAATAGATGGAGATGTTGACTGCTAGGGCCAATTTGGGTGAAGATGCCTAAGTAACAATGACAAGATTTATGGCAGGTTTGAATCATAATATTGCAGATATTGTTGATTTACACCAATAAGAAGACTTGGGTGAAATGGTGCACATGGCAGTCAAGATAGAGCAACAGCAAAAGAGGAGGAGTACCACTCGTCCAAGTAGTTCAACTCTGGTGCAACAACAAGATAAGATCGCAAGCAAGGTTGAGCCCGAAGCAAAATTGGCTACAATTCTGCAAGAGCCCCAAGGGAAAGCTAAAAATCCCAAGTTGAAGTCTAAGGAAGTGCAATGCTTCAAGTGTAAAGGATGGGGACACTTGGCGCGTGAGTGTGCCAATCAACGGGTTATGGTGGTACGTGGCAATGAGGTGATAGAAGAAGAGGATGATGACATGAAGACATTGAAGCCGAGGGTGACTTTATAAATCTAGAGGCTTTGGTTTCTTGTCGCGTGTTGAATATGCAAGCTAAGGAGGAAGAATATGATCAACGTGATAACCTCTTTCACACATGGTGTCGCATCAATGACAGGGTTTGTAGTGTGATTATTGATGGAGGTAGTTGTACTAACGTCGCTAGCACTTTCATGGTGGAAAAAGCTGGGTTTGTCAACATCAAGGCATCCTCAACCTTACAAACTTCAATGGTTGAATGATCGTGGGGAAGTGAAGGTGGAGAAACAAGTGCTTGTGACATTTCGTATAGGAGTCTACGAGGACGAAGTCTTATGTGATGTGGTTCCTATGAATGCAAGCCATTTATTACTTGGAAGGCCATGGCAATATGATCGTCAAGTGAAGCATGATGGATTCACCAACAAATATTCCTTCATGTTTAATCAGAAGCCAATCACACTCGTACCACTAACACCAAGCCAAGTGCATGAAGACCAAAGGAGGATGCTAGTTGAGAGTAAGGGTAAGAAGGTTTTGTTAAGTGTTCAGGATCACGAGTTGTTTGATCCAGGGAAAAGGGGGTGGAATAATGGACAACGGTATAGGTCTCAAGTTCGAATCAAAGGACACTTTAATGATCGGCCAAGAGCGGATTTGAGGGCAAATCCTTTTCAAGAGGGGGAGTATGATATGATTCGGACCAGGAAGCAAGATTGGAGATGTTGTGGATCTTGCGGCCGCAAAGGTCCATAGACCTTGCGACCGCAAGGTGCCCAGAGAAAGCTGCCGTTTTTTGGTTTTAACTGTTTTACTGTTTGGGTATTATTAGAGTTTTAGTTTCCTTTTATTTAGGTTTCTTGTTCCTAAAGTTTAGGGTTTAAGAGTTTCCTTTTATTTAGTTTTCTTTTCCTACAAAAATTAGGATTTATTTTGTAAGCCTATAAAAAGGCATTATTAAAACATTGTTGGGTAGAGAATTTTGATTAATAAAATTGAGTTGATTTTCTGGTTAGAAAATTGTGTTCTTATTTGAGTGTCCTGGATTGGAAGCTCGGATTATAAACATCGTGGATTCGTTGTTTATAATTGAATTCGACTTATCAGTTGGAGAATCATCCCAATTGTGGCGTCATTCACAATTCCAAGGTTCACGTCATCTCGAAGGCGTTGGGTCGCGGAGTCATTCATCCTAAAACCTTTCTAGGAGATCTTGGGGTTCCCTCATCAATCACTGCCCCTTTTAGTCCCTTAGGTTGACTGATTATGCAGTTGTGATGGCTATAGCTTCAATTTTGGGCAATCGCTACGTTGATGTCCGAATGTTCCACAACCTGTGCACTTGCCTTGTTTGCCCAACAATTCTCTCAACACTATGTCGCGGTAATCCACAAAAAGTACATCCATTTTCCCCTATTGGTGATTTTATTCCCGTACTCATACTGCTTATATTATATATCACTGTACTATTGTCCTGATTATTGCCACATCTGCCCCCCTTGTTTTCCACTACCCCGCCTATTAAAATTACTCTTGCTATCTTGTTTACTGCCACCCGACATATTGTATTTATTTGTGCTGCTATCCTCTGGTCCTTCTCCACTCACATGCATCCATTGTTGCCCAGGGATTGACGTTTTCAATATTCTTTGTTCTACCATGCCATTCTTCACCGCCATAGCTCGGTTCATAGCTAAATGATACTCTGCAAACTTAAGCGAAACTAATGCATCTCGAAGTTTAGATTTCAATCGTTTCACAATCTTCTTGCCTTTCTTTCTTCTGCTGATAAAAAATGTGTGTTATATCTCATTAGTTGTGTGAACTTAGCTTCATATTGGGACACACTCATAATTCCATTTCCCTTAAACTCCATTAAGAAATTTCCCCAAGTTTGCGGTGTTCTCGCTCAATCCCACTTATCCTTTGTTAAATCCCACCAATGCTCAGCTGTTTCTTCCAATTTTAAAGTTGCAAAGATTACTTTCTCTTCTTCGGTGCATCCCAATGGTCAGAACACCTTTTCCATGTTCTCTACCCACCTTTCAACCTTAGATACATCAGGTTCCCCATTATAACTCTTAGTATTCATTTTCAAGAACCTTTTCCAAAGCTGTAGTACCTTGTATAACCCATGTATTTACTAGCACTTCTGGTACCGGAATATTCAAAATTCTGATTTGATGATTAGGCTGATTCCCAATATTTTGATTTCCGGTTCGTGTTGTTGTACCATAAATGCTACCAGTTTGTCTAGGATCTCTCCCTGTCTTGAAATAGTTTGTTACATTTGCCCCATACCATTACCATGTGCTTGTGCCCCACCTGTAGGTTGGTTAGGAGGTACATTAAAGTTACTCGCTTATCCCTCACAGTTACTAGCCACTCTCGACCTAGCTCTACGTGAGCCATGTGATATACGAGGAGCACGAGGGACACGAGGAGGTCGTCCTCTAGGTCTTGTCATCCATAATCCTACACACAACCAACCCAAGTATTAGACAATTTCTAACACAAGACACAACCTAAGATACACAACCCAAGGCCAATGATCCTCTCCCGACTATGAGCTAACACAGCTCTGATACCAAACATGTCATGCCCCAAATCTGTCCCTACGTGGGACCCAATTCAGTCGTGACTTACCTGTTGTTATCACAATTAAAACTTGCTCAAATGTCAAAGTGGAAAGATCTCCAATAATCTAAAATGATATAAATAAATAAATAAATATATATATATATATATATATATATATATATATATATATATATACATATACACACAAAAGTCTCAAAAGACTTCCAAGAATTCACTAAGCGGAAGCATTACAACTAGAACAAAATAAGACTACAAGTCTCCCTATACACCACCAACTACAAAACCCAACTACCAAGATTACTACCTAGAAGGACATCACCTTCTCGCACTTCGAAGAGATTTTCACGACACACGTGCTAACCCTCAGCTTGATTGCAATCTAAGGAAAACAAGTCGAAACTTAGTAAGGGTACGTATACTATACTTATGCATGTATGTAGTGCAAGCAGTGCCATGATTCCATTCAGAACCGTTAATAACATACCTCTCAGTTAAGTTTCACGTAACACATAAAAGCATAAAGTAAACACTTGTAGTATACATGATCGAGATACATCTCCGATCAAACCATCTTCGACCTTGTTACCCCTATTGTTGATGAAACTTGTAAATTTCATTCAATCTCTTGTATTGTTTATCCAAACCAGCTAGCCCAGGCCCAAGTCACTCACGAGGCTAGGTCCCTACAACCCTAGACAAATTGTGATGACTAAGATGGTATTGGTGAAATTCGCCCCACTTGGCCATAGTAGAGGGTTCTAGGGTGAGTTAGGGTGTCGCTGCTAACTAACACTGCACTTCGCCCCGTGACTAAATCAGATGCACCCTAACTCCCATATAGTTGACTGTTTACATGCACAAGTTATTGTTCACATAGATTGTTCATGCTAGTGTTGTTGTTCATACTCTAACTATAGCGCAAATAACGATTTAAACACACTTAGAGAGGCAATGAGTGATGAAGTAAACTCATTGATTCTCCAAAGTGATATATTCCATCTAACACATATTGTTCTCATACTTGTAGGATTCAAAAACAACATTTCAACATGCTAACAAGTGTTCACAACACTTATATCAAGCTCATAAACCAAGTAGTCAATCGAGTTACACACAAATATCACACATAACATGGAAGCATGGTTCATAACATGGTTCATAACATGGATTTTGTCTAAACATCCTCAATATACCAGGTATAACATGATATTACGAACAAACATAAGCAGGTAATCACCTTACGTAGATGAAGATTTCAAGAAATCGATAGAATTGAGATATTATTGGCTCTATAGACTCCCCTTGGAAAGGTGATGAACTTTAGGGAAGAAAGTATGAGCAAATAGCAAGTTCTTGGCCTTCAACCCTAGCAAGATTCTAAGGCAAAACCCTTCTCTCTTGAGCTCTCCCTCTCTCTCCCTTTCTCACGTTTTGTTTGTTGTTGCTGGCTGAGTTTGAGACTTCAAAGAGTCTAAGTCTGTTGGGTAATAGGAAGGAGGAAACCCACCCTCAAGGTAAGATGTTAAGGGTAAAATTAAAGAAGATTAATTAGGTTTAGGAATAACTAACTACATCCTTGGGGTTAACCAAACTAACTCCACACTAACTAAACTTAATTATGTTTAGCATTAACTTAGTTAGGTGATTAAACATGGTTTAGGGCTATTTGATCAATACTAGCTAAGAGTCAAAAGGTTAAGAAACAAGTCAACAAAGTATATAGGCTGGGTGATACTGTCGCTCTGGCCTCTATGATACAACCGCTTCAAGCCAATGCGGTCGCTCTAACCATATCAATGTGAGCGCTTAAACTACTGGAAACCTGCACCAAAGCCCCTGAGATGTCATCGCTTAGCAACCAAAATGCGACCGTTTGCTAGACAATGCGGTCGCTTCAAGTACTAGGACTTCCCCTGTACAGAAGCTCCTAGGATGCGATCGATCTACCAAGGACTGATGCGACCACATCTTCCCTTGTTCTGCAAACACTCCAAAATACTTAAATTCCTCCCAAAATCCAACCAATACCAAAATCAATGATGTACAAAGTTTCAACCATTCTGTAAAGATTAAGATTGGAGCATGTTAAGCACATTAAACACATAGTATTAGATAGAGATTTATAAGTAAAATGCCCGGTTGTTACAAAATGACTTCCAAAAAATACTCCCTACATCACAAAAAAATAATCTCTTTCCTCCTTGCTTTGTCGGAAAAATGTAGTCTCAACATTTCTAAAAAAGGACAAAACTATAGTGTAATTTTTGAAGTTACAATCATGTAAAGCTACAATCTTAAAAGTTTTATCTTACTCGAGCTGCCAGTTATAGAGATGAGGTTTCATAAAGTGTGAGGTATCAAACTCATATCCTTCTCACGCCCCTTAGGGAAAAAATAAAAAATAAAAAAAGTATATCTTATCATATGTTTTTTTTATCTGTGGACAAAGCAAGTATGATGGCCAGTACCTTTACTCCAAGTTTTAACCGCTTCAGTACCCTCTCTTTTTTTAACCAAAAAAATTCTTTTATAATATTATTTCTAAAATACCCAGATTCGTCTCCTTCCACAGCTCCAACATTTTTTCCACAACTACAACGTATTCTTCCTAAATTGTTCGAAAAAAATCACAATTGTTAGGGAAATGAAACGAGGATTGAAATGTTCGATCAGGTTGAGGGGGCAACGCAGCGATCCATTGTGGGGGGGTTTAGTGGCAACGCCCTCAAAAAGTAAATGATTTTTTTCAAAAGGGAAGAAAGCAAAGGAGGAAAAAAAAGGCTTACGACGGATAATGAAGAATCAGTTTGAATCACGATACATCGAATTTCAATCACAATGCATCAATTGTAAATGGACATGACAGTTACATAATTTGGAATCATGCATCGCATCGCGTTTCAAAAGCATGCATTTCGATGTACAAATTTATGTATCACAATGTAAAAAATGGATGCATCATGTTATACAATTTAATGCATCGTGATGCACTGAGTTAGTGATCATTAACGCGTGTCCGGTTCATTAATGTCATAGTCATCATTTCACACCAAAAATATATTTACAGTAAAAAAAAACATAGGGTATGATTAAAAACTTATGAAATGGGAACTACCGGAAGTTCACCCATTTTTAATTATGTGAATGCGCACTAATTACTTGTTTATTGCTGCATCATTCAGATGTACCAAATTCTCCCAATATTGTATTGTGGAATGCTATAAGTGCCCTAACTTAATTGCAGCCGGTGCACTTTGTGGAGCCTTTTTCTAATTCGAGACTCGCGAGACACACACACACACACACACTAAAACTGGTGTGGTTTTGGAAATGCAAATGGTGGGTTGGGTGCGGACGAAGTGGCGAAATGTTAGGGTCGAATCAGTGACCTGCCCGACGATCTAATCCATCACATCCTTTCCAAGGCCGACACAACTCTTACGTCATTCAAACCAGCCGACTCTCCACTATCACTCCCTCACCTCAATCTCGACCGCCGTCATTTCACTAGATTGCCCGATTTTTCCAAATTCGGCCCTCTCCGTAATCAACCTTCAATGTGATCGAAGAATATTAATCAACTTACTTTCATGATGGGATTTTTATATCTTAATTTCGAGTGAGTGCTCGATGAAAGAATGTACACAACCGTCGAATTCGCCTGATTACCAAAATATGCAACAACCCTTCACCTATTACTTTGTGTAAGCAATGGAAGTCTCGTCAGGTATGGGCAACTAACTCTATTTAGTCTTTTCCCTTTTTTGCAACTTCAATTTTTTATTGTGCAAGTGGGCTCGCTCAATTACTCAAATCTATAATTTCCATGACCCAGCTTTAATTAGTTAATAAACCCATGTCAATGATTGCCCTATGTGTGTGTATCATTAGATGTTTTAATTGTCTGTATTTGCACATAAGTAAGCACCCACATATATTTTAAACTCATGTCTAATACTCCTTTCGGGCAAAGAGTCGACTGCACCATTTTCTAATGTTTCACCTAAAAAGTCCACTCTAAAAAATTAAGGAATGAAATTGTTATTTTATTACTAATAGGCTACTAAAAATATCTTCTTTTTTTTAAGTTTTGACTTTTAAACGGGCAAAACGGAGGGAGTATATCATAATGATTAGGTTTTGGTGCGAATATGTTATTGGCTTTATGATGCATGACACAAGTCACACAAGAACATAAATATTAGTATGTGATTTAAATATTATTAGTTTATTTTGTACATCATTCGGTGATAAATTGTGTTAATAAGGTTTAGGTAATTATTATGTTTATCCTAGTGTAAGTAGGATGTAGTTAGACTTGTCCTAGTCTAAGTAACATCTTCTTGTTGTTTTAATTAGTTCGTCATATTCCTAGTAAATGTGATTCTTTTCCTATGTTATTTCATTATTTGGCTTTAGTACTAGTAGTTTTAGGAATGACAAAAAATTCTTTATATCGACGTAACTGCCCATCTTTCAACTTGTTACTTGAATAAGAATTGAGTTATCAGCCTTTGTGGTATTGTGGCCTTTGGGCTGGTTAATTGCATGAGTAAACGTTCCTTTTTTTTAGCTCCCACCAGTTTTTTTGTTTGCACTGGTAGGGCAAGTCTTCAGACTATCAACTCCACCCACTCTGAACCCACTGATGTAACCACCCAAAGCAACTTTCTCCATAAGTTTGCTTAGAGCCTCCATAACTATGATGAACAAAAACGGGGATAGAGGATCTCCTTGCCTCAAACCCCTCGAGCTTGGGAAGAAACCTGTGGGTTCTCCATTTACCAACACCAAAAATCTCGCTGAAGAAATGCAAAACTGGACCCGCCTCCTCAACTTGTAGCCAAACCCCATTCTATCCATTAAGTGCAGCAAAAAGCCCCAATTTACGTGATCTTACGCCTTCTCAATGTCAAGCTTGCAAAGTATACCCGAAACTCCACTTTTGATCCTAGCGCCCAAGATTTCATTAGCGATCAACGAAGCATCTAGGATTTGCCTCCCCTTAACAATAGCATGCCGAGACTCAGAGATAATCTTGTCCAACACCTTTCTCAATCTTTGTGACAACACCTTAGAGATGAGTTTGTAAACCACACTAACATATTCATCTTTATTCACAGCTATGTTGAAAAGGGAGGGGAAGTCTCTCGATAATTCCCTATCACCACACCACCAATCCCTCCAAAATTTAATAGACTCTCCATTACCTATTTCAAATTGAATGAACCTCTGAAACATCCCACCTCTTCCTGATACCTTTCCATACTCGAGCTCCATAGGTTAACTAGACCTCCCTAGGAAACCATACATGCTCATTTTCCCCATATTTCCCTACCACAACTCTTCTCCACAAAGCCTCCTTCTTCCCCAAAAACCTCCAAAGCCATTTACATGAGAGCTGAATTGAAAACTTTCAACTTTTTAATACCTAACCCTCCTCCTTTCAAATTGGAGCACACTAAACTCCATTTAATCAAATGATATTTTCGATCATCTCCTGACCCATCCCACAAAAAGTTCCTTATAATATGAGCATTAATATTAGAATATACTTTTTGTATTTATTTATAAATTATTTTTCATAACATTTTCCGTGCGTTTGCCAAACACCCGAAAATGTTTTCCGGCATATTTTCAAAAAATTTACCAAACACCTAAAAATAAAATCTTTTCATTTTCCAGAAATCATTTTTCGGAAAACATTTTACGGAAATCATTTTCCTTGAAACAAACGGAACCTTAATATTGGTATAAGGTGTCGTTTCCTTTAAAGCTCATGTGTATGTGACACATAATTAAAGTAGGAAGAAATAGGAGAGTAAAATAGTAAAAGTATTGTCCTAAAATGAAAAGTTGAAAACAAGACAATTATTTTGGGACGAACGAAAAAAGAAAGCAGGACAATAGTTTTGGGACAGAGGGGAGTTTCATTTTGTTGATTCAAAATGTAAATCTAATAGATTAGCTCAATCTCGTAATTAGTGGCATGATTATAACTTATCAAAAAAAAAGTGGCCTAATTATATTTGAAACATATTAATAATCTCTTCCTTTTTCTTTTCTTTTCTTTTTTTGATAAGTATTCATGCTCTTTTTAACCACTCTGGTGTGATAATCAGTAAAGAATATGTATGATATTCTACAATAGCATGTAATCATTCTGGGCATCAAGCCGTCAATATCTTTTGCAATTTTGTAGTGGGGTGTGGTAACAATGTGCTTAGTGGGGTGTGGTAACAATGTGCATAGTGGGCTGTGGTAACAATGTGCATAGTGGGCTGTGGTAACAATGTGCTATCATTTAACCCCATTGGCATGGTCTAGCAAATATGTGCCAACATTTATGCCCCCCTTTGACAGAGCGCAAGAACAATAATCTTGGGGCCTACTTGAGTCCACATTTCAATGATCTTGGATTGTCTCGAACATCATTTTTGTTACGTCCTGATTACGACACGAAGTGGCCATGCTTTAATGTGAGATTGGCGTATAACAGATTTTAAGCATCCACTTTAGAACGCTCTTCTATAGGAAGAGGCATAGAAAGTCACAATTGGGTCGTGATAAAAACTGGTTGTGACATTCATTAGTAATCTAAATCGGGAAAAGTTTGTTATGAAACATGCGCCTACATATTAGTATATAAGTTTAATAAAAGGAGAATTGTTAAAATCTAGTAATATTTTCATTGAAAGATGCACTAAATACTAATATATTTGTAAATATTTCTAATGCATTAATAGTTGCTTAGTAATTTTCAAAGGTGAATATATCAAGAAATAAGTCCTTTTAAAACATTTCCTTTCATAAATATGTATAAGCTATATTTCATTCTAACAATACAATGCGGGATATTGCACTTTAGAATTTGGAACAAAAGTGGGGATAAAGTAAAAGCGATTCCAACTCCTAGAAAAGAATAAAAGCAGCAGTTACGTCTATGTGTGTGTGATAGAGCGTGGGGGTACGGGTGTGTGTGTGTGTGTGTGTTCTTCCAATTCAAAATGGGTTGTATGGGCAAGAAGCAAAGAGATCTTAGGGAAAACGATGAAGACAGAATCAGCAGCCTGCCGGACGATCTAATTCATCGGATCTTCTCTACGGTTGACGCCAATGATGTCGTTCGAACAAGCCAACTCTCCACTAGATGGAGGCATATCTGGAAATCACTCCCCCATCTCAATTTCAGCCGGTGTCATTTCTCTAGATTGCCCGATTTTTCAAAATTCGTCTCCCAATTCATCACTCATCGCAACCATTCAGGCATTTCTGTAATCAACCTTACATGTTGTTACGGATCAATCGACCCAGCCCTCGTTAGAAAGATATCCACCTATGCTATCTCTCATAATGCACGAGAACTTAATATTTCTTCTACCGTGTCTTGTAGAGGAGCTTATCAAATTCGGCTGTCTACTTTTAGTTCTCGATCCTTGCATCATCTTTGTCTGAATTCAATATATCTCAAGGCCAGCGCTTTACCAAAATCAACTTGGAATTTGCCTGCTTTGACAACTTTGATTTTAAAAGCCGTTTCATTTGAGTTTTGCTGCAACGTTGATACCAGGTCTCTTGATCTTTTTTCAAACCTTTTGAATTTAAAGAATCTCTATTTAGTTGAATGCTATACTACTGGTTTGAAAATCTTTAATATAATTTCTCCGCATCTTGAAAATCTCATCATTTCTGAAAATTGTTGGGAGCAAAAACGATTTGATTATGTTGTTTCGGCACCTAATCTCTCATCATTTGACTACATTGATAATAATCCAATGTTGAGAAATGAATCTTTCGCGATAAAAACACTTGCCCATGTTGGAATTAACCAAAAAAAGAAACAAGTTACTATCCTCATGAAATATTTCTTCATGTCAAATTTGATGGATAAAGAATATACTCAAGTGTACGATGAGCCAACTTTTCCTAGCAGCGTGATTACCAATATATGCAACAGCGAAATGTTAAAGCTATTGGAAGTACTCCACCCTGCAGGTAAAGGCATTTGATATTATTTAGTACTTCAATATTCAGGGATATTTATCATGTTTGATAGATAACAACTTCTCTTGTAGAGTGACGTTATGTTGTCTATTTTTTCCACTTGATATAAGCACTAGCCACAATGTTGCTTCATGGTTTAGTTGCAGTTAATTAGTTTTAATGTATATTGATTTGCTCTAAGGTTTACTTTCATTATGTTTGGAAAATAATTTGTTCTGTGAAAAATATTTCCTTCTCATGCTTTAGTTTGCTTATATTATCTAGGTTTGTGTGTTTTTTATCTTTAACCAAATATACATATACTATACATCCATTTACATACCTGCCCATTTTTTTGGCCCATTCTTAGACTAGTCCTTGCCATTTGGGCTGTGCAAAAAAAAAAAAAAACAAACCAACCCAACCCAACCAATCATTTCTTTTTTGAACACAAGAGATTTGAGAAAAGCCTCAATACAACGTTTATTGCACTAATTCGAAAACGAGTCGTCGCAGAGGATATTAAAGATTTTAGACCCATTAGTTTGGTGGGGGGGAAGTTGTTGCTAAGGTGCTGTCTAGTCGATTGAAGAAAGTTGCAGGTAGGATTATGTCCATGTCCCCGCATGGTTTTGTAGGTGGCAGGCAAATCACCGATGCTGCGTTGATAGCTAACAAGGTGGTAGATTGGAGGATTTGCAGTGGAGAGACAGGTTTGGTTTGCAAATTGTATATAGAAAAGGCATATGATCACGTTAATTGGGATTTTTTATTGTATGTTTTGCAATGAATGCGGGGTTTTTTGAAAGCACGATAGGTTTACCATCCTATCTCTCCATTTCTTTTTGTTATTGTTATGGAGGCCTTAAGTAGGATTATAGAGGCTTCAGTTTAGAGTGGTTTTATTCGTGGGTTCGTGGTGGGGGAAAATGGGGGAACTCAGGAGAAGGTATCGCACTTGTTATTTGCGGACGACACTCTGATTTTCTGCGATGCCAAGGCTCCTCAGTTGGGATATCTTTGGATGATACTTCTCTTCTTTCAGGTGGCATCAGGTTTGAAGGTCAACATTCAAAAGAGTGAGATTTACGCAATAGGGGAGGTCGATGATGTGGCTGTTTTGGTCGTCTTTTTCAGATGTAGGGTTAGATTCTTTCCAACGTCTTATCTTGGGCTTCCTCTAGGGGCCAATGTCAGGAAAAATAGAGATTTTGGAACCCAATTATAGCGATATTCAAGAACACGCCAGCGGGAGGTAGATTGGCCCTAATAAAAAGTACCCTCTCCAGCTTGCTACGTATTATATGTCCATGTTTGCTATGCCGGTGGAGGTGGCTCAGAGGCTAGAAAAGTTAGAGCGAGAATTCTTTATGGGAAGGTCAACCGGAGGAAAGGAAATATCATCTGATAAATTGGGGGATGATGTGCTCAAGTGTGAGAAGTGGTGGATCAGGAATCAAGAAGTTAAAGTTGTTTAATACTGCTCTAATTGGGAAATGGCTTTGGAGATTTTTGAAGGAAAAGGAAACACTCTGTAAGAAGGTTGTGGTGAGCGAATTTGGTGTTAGTGATCATCCGTGGGCTCCTGTTGAGGTTCAAACTACATATGGGGTGGGGGTGCGGAAAGGAATCACAAAGAGGTGGGCGACATTCAAGAAGTTTATTTCTTATGAGGTGGGAAACGGAATTACAGTTAAGTTTTGCAGTGATAAATGGTGTGGGATATGGAGCTTAAGAGGGCTTCTCCTTTGCTTTACTATCTAGCTTTGAATAAGGATATGCCGGTTAGTTCTGCGTTACAATTCATGGGCGATGCAGTGGTTTGGAATCCATCTTTTAGATGGAATCCTCATGATTGGGAGCTGGAAAGTATCGGTCGTTTCTTTGAACTGCTATATCAACATAGGTGGATAGGGATAGAGAAGATTTGGTGGGGTGGGAGGATGGGAAAAACAGCGTTTTTTCAGTTAAATTCATGTACCAAAAGCTGTTGGGCAGCAATATTTCGTTCCCCTGGAAGAATGTTTGGAAGACGAGAGCTCCGAGGAGGTGTGTTTCTTTATGTGGGAAGCTGCTTATGGGGCTTTAGTAACATGGGATAACCTGTAATGTAGAGGAAGAACTTTTGTAAATTGGTGCTGCATGGGCAGGAAAAAATGAGGAAAATGTTAACCTTTGCTGCTGCATTGCCTAGTAGCGAGGGTGTTATGGCCTATGGGACTTCGTTCTGAATTTATTTAAGGTGGTGTGGGTAATGCCCAACTCTGTGAAGGAAATGTTGAGATGTTGGTCCCTATATAAACGGAAAAGAAGGAGCCACTTTTGGAATGTTGCTCCATTAGTGATTTGTTGGTCTATATTGATGGAGAGGAACTCAAGGATTTTTTTAAATACGGAGAGGAGCATAGAGGGGATTAAGGATATGATTTTGCAAACCATGTTCTTTTGGTGTCATGAGTCGATAGCACATGGAGTTAATCCTTTTCTAGAGTTTGTGGATAGTATTTGTAGTGGTTAGAGTTGTTTTGTATATTACCGGTGTACATAGGGGCGCACTTGCTTTGGCGCAAGTTTTTGTAATATATTCTTACTTATCAAAAAAAAAAACAAAAAACGAACCAAGCCGAGACCTTGAATTCATTCTTGTAGACTTGTACACCTGTAGTATGTAGCACTAAAACCATTCTCTTGGATAACCTTTCCATTTCCATTTCACACATTCTCTCTCCCCATTTTATGCTTGCGGCTTACAGTCTTTACCCCATTGAACAAAATGAGCAGTCTCTTGTTCTCATCAAAGACCCAACGTTCAATTCGAAGACCCATATCCACCGCAGCCAAATCTATCACCAAAATTGCCATCCCCATTTACAGATCTGCAATCACCACCACAAAGTCTGCAATTGCAACCACCAGATCTGTCACCACCACTTCTGGATTTACAAATACTACCACTAGATCTTTTATCCTTACTTCCTGATCTTCTATTTATGCAACCAGATCCATACATTTCTCCTATATTGGTCCATAAATTGGTGGAGTTGGCTCTAGGAAGTTGCATAGATAAGCTTTGTTGTATTATTTTTTGATTTCGAGCTCTATTTTGAAACTCTATGTTAGATCCACTGACTTACTGCATAATTTTGTTATGACTACAATTTATTTTATTTATGAACTTTGTTTTCCTTTCTTTTTTCATCAATTCTGATTTTCCTATAGAGGCATGATATACGAACTTCGAGCTTGTGGTATTTTTTTTTGATAATTAAGGTATATTATAAACTAGTGCCAAAAGGTGGCGCGCTTTGTACACTAGGAGTATACCCATCAATTAAATTAAAATAAATCTATACAAGAACTCTACAAAAGAAATGGAAGAGCTCGCGCTGCCCTCCACCTGGGCCAACTCTGAGGAGCTCCAAAAAGATGAGAGCTTTTGTGGTGTTATTACAAGCTTTAGTGTTAGTACCGTTAAATCAAATCTACTTAGATCTCTAGATCGTTATATCAAATATGTTGATTTTCCTTTCTGTATTTCATCAATTCTCTAAATCGTTAAATCAAATATAATATGCCCATTTCTAAGCAATGACTACATTCCAAATTATCACCAACTTGATCATCCGATGGCTCTAGTACTAAAGCTCGTAATAAAACCACAAGTTGTAGCTCATAATATCATTTGCCATTCCTACCTATCAAAAAAAAATCATTTGCCTTTCCTATTATTCATGACGTTAGACTAAACCAAAAATATAGCAAACCAAACCGAAGTAGCTACGAACCGAGAACTCATGTTGTCCAGGTTTGGTATCGGTTTGTAAAATGTCGATAGAAATGTACCTCGTTTCGGTTTTGGCCAAAAGTGTGCAAAACCGACCAAACCGACCGTGAACTCCCTACATGCCATTGATGGAGGAAATGTATTTGGTATCATGGCATGCATTTACTGCGACAAATGCTGCTAATTAAAAACAATGTTATAATCTTTATGCTTCACTTGTTCTCAAAGTTTCTAGTTACTTATTAAAAAAAAGAGTTTCTAGTTATTTAGATTGCTATCTCTAGTTTTGAGGAGATTAGCAGGGTGGAAAAGGTTTCTATAATACAAAGGGGGTTAAGCTTACTCTGATTAAGAGCACTTTGGCGAATCTTCCTACATATTACCTATCAGTTTTCAATCTTCCCGTCTCGGTGGCATACAGGATCAAAAAATTGGATGGATTTTTTATGGGAGGGGGCACAGGGAGATAGGAAGTAGCATCTGATAAATTTGAAAACTGTGCGCTTGAATGTGAAAAGTGGTGGGTTAGGAATCAAAAGTTTGAGGGCTTTCAACTCTGTACTGTTGCGTAAGTGGTTGTGGAGATACTTGGTAGATAAGGAGGCAATGTGGAGAAGAGTGGTGGTTGGCAAGTATGGGGATGGGGACCATATGTGGTTCCCGAAGAAGGTTCAGCTGACTTATGGGTTGGTTTATGGAAGGGTATCAGTAAGAGGTGGGAGTTGTTTAATCACTTTATATCCTTCGATCCAGGAAACGGCAATTCCATTTGTTTCTGTGGAGTGACAGGTTTTGTGGGGATAGGGAATTATGGAGAGTTTTTCCTTCTCTTTTCAACATAGCTGTTTTTTTTATAATGGTAAATGTATAGATAGCAAAGCGTCAAAACAGGTGGCGCGTCCTTTGTACACTAGAAGTATACTCTACCAAAATCTAACTAATATATAGAGAAGTTATGCACAAAATCTACAAAAGAGGCTAACGCAGGGATCTGTGTGATTGCTCTGCCCCTGCACACCAGCGAACAGGAAATGGAGCAGAGAACTCTTCAAATCTGAAATGGACCCTTCCTCATTCTCGAAAGCCCTACGGTTTCTTTCCTTCCAAATTGTCCACCACACCCCCAAGGGAGCAGCTCCAAATAGTATTTATGTTCTTTTCCCGCCAAAAATATCTCCAGCTCCATTACAAGTCTTTGGAGGTCTCCAAAAGCACACATGCGACATTGAACAACCCATAAATTAAATTCCACAATTCCCCAACCATTGGGCAATGCAGAACCAAGTGATTAACACTTTCCTCAGTCTCCTTGCACATAAAACATCTGTTAACATATATCATTCCTCTTTTCCTCAGATCATCACCGGTTAGAATAGCCTCATTCGCCACTTCCCATGCAAAAAAGGCCACTTGGTTTGGAGCTACCGTCTTCCATACTTATTTCCATGGGAACAAAAACCCCTCTCTATCTAATAGCTTGGAATAGTAACCTTTGAACGAGAACCTGTTGTCCTTTGGCCCCTCCCAAATCACCCTATCACGCTCACAACCAACTTTTTGGTTGTAAAGAAGCTCAAAAAATCTTGTGACCGATTCCATCTCCCAATCTTGGAAATTCCTTCTGAACAACGGGTTCCAAGGGTGCCCATTCTCCAATGATAACACCGAGCTTATCAAACTATCCTTTTCCCTAGCCATAGAGAAAAGCTCGGGAAAGGATCTAAGCAACTTTGCACCTCCGTACCATTTGTCTTTCCAAAAATTCACTGTCGACCCTGACGCTATCTCAAAAGATATGTCTACCGAAAGCATTCCAACCTTTTCTAATACCTTTTCACACTCCTACCCCAAATGACTCAGTAACCTCTACCAGAAACCACAGATGATTCCCTGTACTTACTCCCCACTACTTTCCTCCAAAAGGCTCCCTTATCCGACAAATACCTCCACAGCCACTTCCCTAGCAGTGCTTCATTAAACAACTTCAGATTCTTAATTCCTAAACCACCCCCTTTCCCTAAACCTGATCAAACCGTAGCCCATTTGACAAGGTGATATTTCCACTCTGTCGACTGATCTTCCCACAGAAAATCCCTCTCCAACTTCTCTAATCTTTGCCGAACCGAAGCAGGAACCACGAAAATGGTGCAGCAACTTGGAACCCAATTTTTCGAAGGAATTTTTACGATTGGGAATTTGATGAGCTGAGTCAGTTTCTGAAATGTTATATGATTAAAAAGTGACTATGACTTGCCACGATAAAGTTGTTTGGAAAGGGGCCAAGAATGGAGTGTTTTCAATTAAATGTTTTTATGAGAAGCTCACGTCCAGCAATGTCGCCTTTCTGTAGAGGTCAGTGTGGAAGACTAAGGCGGCATCCAGAGTGGGTTTTTTAATGTGGAAAGCTGTCAAGGGTGGTCTACTTACAGGGAATAAATTGCGGGCTAGGAATAAGATTTATGTGAATTGGTGCTATATGTGCAAAAGGGACGGGGAGTCTATTAATCATCTGCTGATCCACTGTCCAGTGCAATTTGGGATTCTGTCTTTAGCCTCTTTCATATTTCATGGGTCATGCAACTTATGCCTAATTCGATTTTGGACCTGATACTAGGCTGGTCACTGTACAAGAGAAGAAAGAGGTGCTTTTGCTGGGACGCTGCCCCTATGGCTGTTTGTTGGACGGTGTGGATTGAAAGGAACTTTTGGGCTTTTGAAAATGAGGAGTAATGTGGACAAATTGAAGGATTTTTTTTTGGTGCTCCTGGCGTATCCGTCTTTGGATAATTCTCTTGTTGAGATTATGGACAGTTTATATATTAGTTAATTTTGTCTCTTTTGTACACGCCACCTGTTTTGGCGCTTGTCAATATACTTTTCCTTACCTATCAAAAAAGAAAAAAACTCTAGTTTTGAGGAGATGAACCAATTTTTTGAAGGGAGATAGAACTTGCCCTTTTCTTTCTATATTTTTGGATAATTATGGCAACCTCTTACCCCCACATAGGTTGTTTAGCCTCCTCCCTTGATAAAGCTATGTAATCGAGTTTTGAATATGGATCACTCTTAGGTTCTATAAGAAAAGGCCTTTCGACTTGTAATGATTGAAATAAGGAATTGGCTGCAAGAGGATATTTGTAAGTTTGAATATAACACCATTTGATCTGTAAACACCAAGTGTCTGATAAAAATTTGTAATCATTTACACATCCTATTGTCACTTGCATGCTCTATTTAGGATAAGCGGTGGATCTTTACAGTTCCAAAAATTTTGTCCTCCTATATGGTTGGCTCAAAATCAGGTGCTCCATCGATGAAGATGAGGAAGCATATTCCATACAGTTTAATCAATTGTAGTTGTACTCCCTCCATCCCTGGATTATTTTCTTGTTTGACTTGACACACGGATTAAGAAAATGCAATTGACTCAATTATTAATATTGGTATAACTTGTAGTTTCTTTTAAAGTCATGTGCATGTGTGACCACTATTGAAGTAGTAAGAAAAAGTTAGGGTAAATTGATAAAAATGTATTCCTAAAAAGGAAAGTGTACAAACAAAACAATTTCTTTGGTACAGATGAAAAAAGAAAGCAAGACAATAATTTAGGGACGGAGGAAGTAATCTTTACATTCATTTGATTTGCATCATCTGTGGATTCTAGATTCATTCTATTTGTTGAATTCCTCCCCCCCCCCCCTGGCGGTGGTGCTGTCTGCTTGGAGTTAAAAGTCTTGAAAACTCAACATTTTTCTAGTGTTACTGTGTTTCCTTATTTTAGAAGTCCTGAATAAGCTCTATTTACATCTTCTCACCACAATTTCTATGTAGCTTTTAGTCACGAATTATTTGATGACCATGCATGGGTAATTTGCATATTCACTTTCTGACATAGTTTCTCTGATTTTGATGCAATTATATTCACTTGGCAGTTTTCTTCCAGACCCTTGGCTAGTCAGTTCAAAAGCGATCTGATTTTTGCAGCTCGTCAGCCATAGTGATTGATGAGAGATAGGAAACAACTGTAGGTGGATTGAAGATTGGCAGAATGTTTTAATACAACTTTGATAGCCTTCTTTTTTTTGTGCCGTTGACCTCATATTTGTGGTGTTTTATTTCATATTCTAGAATATTGTTGCGTCGTGATCTATTTTTCATACAGCTTTGATAGTCTATTGTTTAGATAGACCTCAGATTATTGGTTTTTTTATTTATTTTATATTCGAGAGTCTTGTTACATTGTGATCTATTTTTCTTAGTTTGTGAAGCTTTAATATGTTTGATCGTACTGGGGAATGGGAATGGCATACCCATTGAACATTTGCCAAAGCTCCTCGCTTACTAGTTACTAAAGCCATTGTTGATTCAAATTTGGTAGAGAATGGAATCGGAATGCAGAAGATTTTTATAACTTTCTATGTATATATATATATATATTTGGTACTGTCGAGTCTACAAGTACTATTTGTTGGGCAGGCTTTCGTCTGAGGTCGGATGGAACCACTATTGTTAGCATGCCTTATTGATGTCAAATCTTAAGTTTGTTCATAATAGATTGATGTATGCGTTGAATATGAATATTATCACTAAGTTGTATATTTTGAATTCTTTGGTCAATTTGACCAATTTTGTTTCGGTATTTTGGGAAGAAGTTTCGTAGAGATGCTAATAGAGTCGAAAATCGCAGTGGGTCGAACTGTTTAAATCGGGAAAGGTTTTGAGTTTTTAGCGGTCCGTTTAAAACACAAACCGTTAGAGACCGAAACAGAGAAACTGGCATGGTTGGCCTGATTAACATTTCTTCTGCGATTTTTCGAGTCACGAATGAAGTCTCTTGTATGAAATAGTAAGTTTTTCTAATGTTTTTAAAAATTCCAGCAAAATCTAACCAAATAAGTCACTTCATCCCAAGAAAGTATTAAAATATCTTGAGTTTTGAATTTTATTACTTAGGTGATTTCGTTATATGATTTTTTTATCGACAAAGGTTAGGGTTAGGTTTTGCATTTTCAATGGCCGTTTAAAACTCTTAATTTCGAAACGCCAAACCTCGTCGATCTTAATTTATTTTTGTACTTTGATTTTTGGTATGTAATGTAATATCTTTTTTGTTTTTGTTCTAAACTTGGTTTATTGCTTTGGGGTTGTTGAAAATTGAGATTAATGGTAGTTTGTATATTTTTGTTCATTTTACAAATATAGACAAGTGTTTTAAAATGATAAAATTTGTATTATGTGTTTGATCTTTGATGTAAATTATCATGGTTTATCAATGGCCGTTTTAAACTCTAATGATTTTAGAACCTTGCTATTAGGGATCAAAATCATCAGGACTTGAGTGAAATAGATAGGGTTTGATTACTTGTTTTCAAATTTTAAATTTAAATATAAGCATTTTTTAAATATGGGTAACCTGTTAGCGACCCGTTTAAATCGATAAGGTTAGGTTTGCATTTTTAATCCCTAATTTATTAGGGATCTAAACCATCAAGACTCGAACGAAACCAATAGGACCGACCCAATTAACATGTCTACTAATTCGAAAGTGGCATTAGTCAAATATGGTCATTTGACCCGGTTGATGAACATATATGGCCTTTGACCATAAACCATTTGGTCGACCTGATAAACCAATTGTCGACCAAGTGGTTTACACTAATTTATTGATAAATCAATTGTCGATCAAGTGGTTTACACTGGTTTATCAATAAATCAGTGTAAATCACTTGGTCAACAACTAGTTTATCTGTCGACCAGTGATTTCGGATGTTGAGAGGTGCATTTTTACTGGTTTACCGATAAACCAGTCGTAGTTTATCAGGGGTTTATCAATAAACCAGATCATAAAAAAGGTTTTTTTTTTTTTTTTTTTAAGTAAAGCTACAAATGACCAAGTCATCTTTGACTTGACCATTTTTGTAAATGCTCCGATTCGAAATGTACTAAATTCTCCTAATATTGTATTGTGGAATGCTATTAGTGCCCTAACTTAATTGCAGCCGGTGCACTTTGTGGAGCCTTTTTCTAATTCGAGACTCGCGAGAGACACACACACACACACTAAAACTGGTGTGCTTTTGGAAATGCAAATGGCGGGTTGGGTGCGGAAGAAGTGGCGAAATGTTAGGGTCGAATCAGCAGCCTACCCGACAATCTAGTACATCACATCCTCTCCAAGGCCGACTCCACTATCACTCCCTCACCTCAATCTCGACCGCCGTAATTTCACTAGATTGCCCGGTTTTTCCAAATTCGTCCCTCTCCGTTATCAACCTTCGATGTGATGGAGGAATATTAATCAACTTACTTTCAAGATGGGATTTTTATATCTCAATTTCTATTGAGTGCTCGATGAAAGAATGTACACAACCGTCGAATTCGCCTGATTACCAAAATATGCAACAACCCTTCACCTATTACTTTGTGTAAGCAATGGAAGTCTCGTCAGGTATGGGCAACTAACTCTATTTAGTCTTATCCCTTTTTTGCAACTTTAATTTTTTATTGTGCAAGTGGGCTCGCTCAATTACTCAAATCTATAATTTCCATGACCCAGCTTTAATTAATTAGTAAACCCATGTCAATGATTGCCCCATGTGTTTATATCATTAAATGTTTTATATTGTCTGTATTTGCACATAAGTAAGCACCCACATATATTTTAAATTCAGGTCTAATATAAGCATTAGGTTTTGGCGCGAATATGTTATTCGCTTTACGATGCATGACACAAGAACATAAATATTAGTATGGGATTTAAATATTATTAGTTTATTTTGTACATCATTCGGCAATAAATTGTGTTAATAAGGTTTAGGTCATTGCTATGTTTATCCTAGTGTAAGTAGGATGTAGTTAGACTTGTCCTAGTCTAAGTAACATCTTCTTGTTGTTTTAATTAATTCTTCATATTCCTAGTAAATGTGATTTCTTTTCCTATGTTATTTTATTATTTGGCCTTAGTACTAGTAGTTTTAGGAATGACAAAATTTCTTTATATCGACACAACTGCCCATCTTTCAACTAGTTACTTGAATAAGATTTGAGTTATCAGCCTTTGTGGTATTGTGGCCTTTGGGCTGGTTAATTGCGTGAGTAAACGTTCCTTTTTTAGCTCCCACCCGTTCTTTTGTATGCGCTGGTAGGACAAGTTTCTGTACTTTGTATGCCATCACTTGCTCAACAACTCAAAATGAGCCCCTGCATCACCCATTAAAATACTTGAGCCACATTGGCGATTAAAATACTTAAGCTCAAGATTTTATAGTAGTTGATGCCCTTAAAGTGACTCGTATTTCTCCCACGCGCTTTAGCTGTGGAATTGTTGTATTATATTCCCCCTCCCCCAAAATCTTAACCATAGGCTTGAACAGACATCAACATCATATCTGGTAGAGTCCGCAGGAGATCACATGGTCCAGCTTCAACATCAACAAGAAAGGCAGATTCCTAGCAATCTCTATTCCTTAAATTTAGCCAAATTTGTATGTTTAGTTGATTCAATATCAATGTAAATTTCATCAATTAACTAGATTGCATAATTTGTGTCCTGAGTATATTGTTAACATTGTCATAATCCCTGTATATATACAATATACTATAACAACCCATAATCATCGTAGGCGTCAATATCATGTTCCTGATTATTGTTTTCTTAAAACTTTTAGATATTCATGTTTTTAGTATCGCGTGCCATACCACAAAAACACTAATTACAGCTAAATGGGTGCATTGTGTTTTTGTTGGATATGATATGACGTTGGGAGAAAGGGATACATGTGTCTTAACAAATCAGCAGGAAAAAATTACATATCATGGCATGTATTTTTCCTTTTCTAATGAGGAGCCTATTTCCTGTACGCCGATTACCATGATTAGCCCTGAGGATCCCGTGAAGTGGAATACATCACGTATAAAGAGGCGGAGGAGGACATATCGACATGGGTCAAACAAAGTCAGTAGGAGCTCGGAAGGCTTTGGGGGTGGCCGGTTCAGATATGAGGATAAGATTTTGGCACTTCTTCCGACATCGAAAAGAAGTGGAGAACGTCAGGCGTGGTAGTGTTATGAGGCGTAACAACACTAGGGAGAAAGGCAAAAGGGAACTAAAGCAAGTAGCCTTAATCCTGATAAGTTTCTATGCCAGGAAGGGGGGGATAGAAGGAGGAAGAAAATAGTTTAATATGCATATCAAAATTGTGTCTTGGAATGTATGGGGCCTCAATGATATAAATAAAAGAATGTTGATAAAAGGTTTAATAAGGAGATGGAAACCGTCAATTGTTTGTCTTCAGGAAACAAAGATGGAGAAAATAGATGTTCGAATCATAGATAGTATTTGGAGTGCAAGAGGGGTGGATTGGGTTCATTTAGATTCCGTTGAGCAAATGGGGTCCTTGTTATGTGGGACAAACGAGCGTTAATGAAAGTTGATTTTGTCGGGAGAATTCTCGCCTCTTGTCTTCAAGCATTTGGATGATAATAGAGAGTGGCTCTTTACGGGGTTTATGGGCCTTGCAGAATGCCATGAGGGAGAGATTTTGGGCGGAACTCGAATATAAAGGCTAGATGGAATGTGCCTTGGTGCGTAGGGGTGATTTTAATGCGTTAGATTCCCTCACGAACGATCCGTTCACGTATTTACTCTAGAGATATGATGAAGTTTAATGATTTTGTTAATGAAATGGAATTGGTGGATCTTGCTTTGGTAGGGGTGACTTTACTTGGTTTAGAAACGGGAGCGCCATCGGTTTTCGAGAATTGATAGATTTTTAATTTCGTGACTGAGCGCTGTTTTGGTAGTTCTGTTTCGCCTTGTCTTCCAAGGCTCTCTTCGATCATGTGCCTTTACTTTTGGAGTGTGATGGTGTTTCAAAAGGGAGAACTCCTTTTCGGTTTGAAAACATGTGGCTAAAAGAACCCGGGTTTCTAGATTGGGTGAAGGCTAGATGGGACTCTTATGAAGTGGAAGGTGATCCAAGTTTCCGATTAGCTAGAAAACCGAAATTGCTCAAGGAGGATTTAAAAGTTTGGAACAGAGATCTTCTGCGTGGTGGAGTTTAAAATCAAATCTATTTCGGATAAGGTGCAGAATGGACGAAAGCAGTGGGCCGGTATATTGACCGAGGATGAAGAATCCCTTAGGGTGCGGCTTAATCGGGAGTCGAGGAGCCTTCTTATTCGCGAAGAGATCTGTTGGCCGAAGTCGCGGATTCGGTGGTTAAAGGAGGGGATAACAACACCAAGTTCTTTCACGTAATGGCAAAGATGCGCTGGGGCGCAAAAAATTAAGTCTATCCGCATTGAAGGTGTGCAATTAGAGGATGAGGCGTAGATTAGAGTTGGCATCATGAACTTTTTAGGCATCGCTTGAAGAGAGTGGGGTTGGAGACCTAATTTGGATGGGGTGGCTTTTGACAAGATCGCCGAGGATTCAGCAGCCTTGGAGTGTCCCTTTTCGATGGAGGAAGTGGCAAATGTTCTTCGCAAGATGGAGGGAGATAAAGCCCGTGGCCTCGATGGGTTTTCTATGGCATTCTTCCAAAGATTGGCTGAAGTGATCAAAGGGATATTATGGAGGTATTTCAGTTTTTCACCTCGGGATGAGATTCGAGAAAAGCCTTAATGCCGCCTTCATAGCTTTGATTCCGAAAAAGAGTGGTGCCAATGAATTGAAAGATTTTCGCCGATCGCCTAGTTGGTGGTATCTATAAGTTGATTTCTAAAGTGTTAGCCCAACGCATGAAGAGGGTGACGGGTGGTATTATTTCTGAGTCGCAAAGATGCCTTTGTGAAGGATAGACAAATATTGGATGCATCTTTTATTGCCAATGAAGTGGTGGATGACAGTTGAAGAGCGGAGTTCCGTGGTTGTTGTGTAAGTTGGATATAGAGAAAGCATATGATAAGCTGGGACTTTTTGTCGTATTTGTTGGAAAGGATGGGTTTTGGTAGCAAATGGATTCAATGGATTAGATTCTCGCATTTCTACGGTTCGCTTCGGTTCGCTCTGCTTTGGTGAATGGGGAACCTTCGGATTCTTTTCCAGCTCTAGAGGTTCAAGGCCAAGGTGACCCATTGTCCCCGCTTCGCGTTTGTTTATCGTAGTTATGGAGGCCCTCAAGAGGTTGATAGAGCGAGCTGTGTTGGAAGGTTTTATTAGAGGTTTTCAAGTGGGGAGGAGAGGAGAGAGGATGGAGACGGTTTCACACCTTCTCTTCGCAGATGATACCTTAGTTTTTTGCGATGCATAAGGCTCACCGGGCATCTACGGTTGGTATTATTATTCTTTCAAGCAGTTTCAGGTTTACGCATTAACATTTCAAAGAGTGAAATCATTCCAAGGAGGGGCAAGTGGAAAATGTTGGGGACCTAGTTGCATTTTTGGGTGTAAATCGCTTTTCTTCCCGCCTATTACCTTGGTCTTCCCATAGGTGCACAAAAAAGTAGGGCGTTGTGGAATCCAAATCGGGCGTGGGTGGAAGCGCCAACTTCTATCCAAGGGGGGAGACTAGTCTTAATCAAGAACACTCTTGCTAACTTACCGACTTATTTCTTATCGCTATTTGTGATTCCGGTCTCAATAAGGCAAAGATTAGAAAAGCCGAAAGGGATTTCTTGTGGGAAGGGCGCATGAGGGGCATAAGTTTCATCTCGTGAAGTGGGAAAAGGTGTGTGCTAGGGTCCAAGAAGGGGCTTGAATGTTAGAAGACTAAAATTATTTAACGAGGCGTTGTTGGGAAAATGGTTGTGGAGGTACCTCACAAATAAGGAAGCTTTTTGGAGACAAGTGGTGGTCTGTAAGTATGGAGAAGGGGCTCATTGTTGGTTCCCTAACGAGGTCAATTCTCCATATGGGGGGGAGTCCGCGTGGCATAAGGAAAGGGTGGAACTCTTTTGAAAGACTTATTGCTTTTGAGGTTGGTAATGGGAACTCGGTAAGATTATGGGAAGATAGGTGGTGTGGGGAAAATTGTTTGAAGGAAGAGTTCCAGATCTTATACGAGCTATCCATGGATAAGGGTTGTAGAGTTAGTTCTATTTACTCTTTGGTCGAAGGCAAACATACCTGGAACCCCACCTTCAGAAGAAATTTTCAGGATTGGGAAGTTGAGTCTGTTGTGCAGTTTTTGGGGAGGCTTCAAGAGCAGAAGATGGATAGGCTGGAGGACCAAGTGGTTTGGAAAGGAAAAGGGGGCCCTCTTTTTTCAGTAAGCTCGTATTACCTCAAGCTTCTCAATTGTGGTAGAACTTCTTTCCCATGGAGAGCGATCTGGAAGTCCAAGGCCCCTAAGCGAGTGGCTTTTTTCATGTGGGAAGCGACTCTTGAAGCTATCTTAACTGTGGACAATTTGCAGAAACGTAATATGGTTCTTGTCAACAGGTGTTATTTGTGTAAGGATAGTGAGGAGAATGTTAGTCATTTGCTTCTGCATTGCCAAGTGGCTTTAGAGCTTTGGAATTTTGTGCTGGGAATGTTCAGGATGACTTGGGTCATGTCGAGATCGATGATTGATCACGTTAGAAGCTGGTTTGCGGGTTATAAAAAGAGTAGGAGTCGTATGTGGGGGACAGCTCTTTTGGGAGTGTGTTGGATTCTGTGGAAGGAAAGAAATCGTAGGGCTTTCGAGAATGTGGAAATGGCAGTCCCGGAATTGAAGAATTTGCTGTTACGCACTCTTTATGTTTGGTGTTTCGAGACTGACCAATCTTTTCCTAGATCCAACACTGATTTTGTAGATCTTGTAAATAGATTAGACACTGATTAATGATTGGTTTGGTATACCTCTAGTGTACAAAGGACGCATCACCTCTTTTGATGCTTTTTATATAATACTTACTTATCAAAAAAAAAAAATGATAGGTCCACCGGCAATTTTCAGCCAGGGCCCTCTTCGTCTAGCCAAATAGGTACCTAGCTCAACCTCTGCAATCGCATGTTTTTCCTCAGCCCGATGCCACAAGAAGCCTACAAAACGGGCCGGTCCCAATAACAGCCAACTCAGCATGTTTGCGGTGTCTTCACTCTGAATCTCTCACCAAATGGCGCAACTCCTATTGAAACCATTACCCCCTTTGTCATTCCAGCCTATACATTTCTCATAAGAGCTCCGCCCAACAGTAGTTCATTAGGCCCAATTCCTTGCTCACTAAATCAAACCTCTATCCAACCTTGTACCACCTCTTATTCCACACCGCCATCACGATGTGGGAACATCAATCGAATAGTGTACAGATCTCCAATGCACCCTTTCCCTCATGCTTATACTTCTTGCTCACTAAATCGCTCGATTATGAACCATTTATATACAAACAGAATTCCAATTTCAACTATTGGTAATTGGCAATGAACGAGGAAACTTTAACCTTACAAAAGAAAATCACCTGGACTCTTGTACCCAACTCTCTGAACATAAATGTTGTGGTTTTTATTGGGTCTTTCAGATCAAATGAAAAGTTGTACGATTAACTTATATAAAGCCAGTCTAGCAGCCAAAGGTAATTAAATGAGCTGGAGGGTCTTGATTACAACAAGACCTTTTGTCCCTTTGTTAAACCCAAAACCATTTGAGCAGTTCTTTCTATTGCTCACTCTCGCAATTGGCCAATCAAGCAACTGGACGTCTTAAACTCATACCTTAATGGGTTTCTTTCGGAGGAAGTCTTCATGGCACAAGCCCTCCGTTTCATCGACCTCAACGACTATACTATTGCTATGTTTGCCGACTTCAATGTATCTTGTATGGGTTAAAGCAATCACCTGAGCGTGGTTTGATCAACTCCGGGAGTCTTTTTATATTGTTGGGATTTTTCAACAACCACTTTGATAGTTCTTTGTTCATTCATCACATTAAACACTTACACTAATTAGATGAGTATATGTTAACGAATTGATGGTGACAGGATCTTTTTCTTCGGGACTATCTTAATTCATTGATCAATTATGATCCACCTTTAACATTAGACAGACAGGTGATTTAGGATATTTTTTCGGCATTGAAACCCAACACACCACCTCACTTTTACATCTCACTCAAACTCGGTATGTACTAGACCTCGACATTGCTTTAAATAGGAATCTCGCTAACCATGTTCTAATCTCTATGCATCACATAACCGTGGTATCAATTCTAGTGATCCTCCCTCAGATCCCACAACCTATCAAAGCAAATAGGTGGTCTCTAATATTTGTCGAACCCAAGGGGTGGGAGAGATGACAAGGGCACTCAGGCAAAGACCTTGAGGTCCTTTGTTCCAATCTCCATACCAACAAGGGGTCACACTTACCTATCAAAAAAAAAAAATGTCAATGATATGTTCACTAATTTCGTTATAGTCAATCAAGTGATCAATTCATGCATGCTCCTCACACCACTCATCTTCAAGCTGCCAAACATTTCTTTGGTACATTAAAGGTACTTTTGGAAGAAGTGGCAAGGGAGACATTGAGAGAAAATCCTTTTTTTTCTCATCTAGAGAAAAGTGTGAAAGAGAAGACATAGTAAGGCTGTATACCATGGATAAAAAAAATTTCAATGCGGGTAGGAAATTGTTTGAAATCCACAGATGGAAAGAGAAGAGTGGTGATTTGTATCGTATCCAGGAGAGATCCAGAGGTAGACTTCATGAGTTAGTGATTTCCAGCCATGAGTTGGTCTGGGTTTGTGAGTATCTGGAGAAGGCGGCACAGTTCAAAGGAGTTTTTTGGAAGAAGTGGCAAGGGAAGTCAAGGGTAGTTATGTTGGCGAGTGAGCTTAATAGGTCGGGGAAATTTTTCAGAATTGCCGTTAAGGGTCCAGGGAGACAAAAGTCGATTTGTATCCTTGAAGGAGCTGCAGGCTCCGAGTGGAGCTGGGTGGTGGGTAAGATTCGTAGGTTTGCAGGTATCAGTTCTTCCATGACCAAGCGATCAACTATGTCTTACAAGGAAGCAGCGGAGATCCAGCCTTGGCCAGACTTAGTTTCTTGCGTTCGGAATTCAGAGATCAGAGATGGAGGAGTTATTCAGGTGGAGTCCAACTCTTGTAAAGGGGCTTATTCGTTTTTGGAGAGATGTTTGGTGGGGAGGGTGGGGGATCAGGTTGATCTGTCTCCGAACAGAGACGAGTTGCAGAGGTGGGTAGATCAAAGGTGGAAGACGACAGGTGGCGTTGGAGTTAAAGTCATGGCAGAGAAGCTCTTTCTTTTTGTTTTTCCATCTAAGGAAGAAGCGGGAAGGATCCTGTCACATTCTCCTTGGGTATTTTATTCGCAATATCTTTTTCTGGAGAGATGGAGTCCGTTTTCCTGCAGTCATCGAGAAGGGTCAAAACCCACTTCAGTGTGGATCCGAGTGGTGGGTTTACCTATTCATCTTTGGGGTAGCAAGGTTTTTCGGGTTATCGGAGATTTGTGGGGAGGTTTCATTGACGTCGATGCAGAGACGAAGAATAAGGGGGATTTGAGGTGGGCCAGAATCTTTGTTCATTCTAGGTCAAAGCTCCCGGCTTCGATCACTGTAGAAGAGGGCGTAAACTTTTTCGAGGTCCCTGTTTGGGTGGAGACGTTAGCCGATGGCCGGAGTCGGTGTGGGGAGGGGAGCCGTGGCGGAGGAGTGCCGGAGAAGTCAAAGTTAGGCAGCGATAAGGGTGGAGGATCGCATGTTCAGAAAAATTTTGTGTGGCGTCAGAAGAAGTACGTGGTTGCAGGGGCAGAGACAACACTGCAAATGGCACGTGGGTAGGCAGCGCTTCAAATTCAAATTTTAAATCGGCTGAGGGTAATGCTGTCGTTTTTGGTGAGGATGAGCTTCAAGCCAAGGTGGGCCATTGTGATGTGGGTCATCCAGAATTGGATGCAAGCGTTTGTGGGCCTTCTTCTGTCCAAAGCCCATTTGTGTTTATTTTACATCCTGAGCTACAGCAGGCCCAAGAGGGTGATTTGAATGATTTTTCTAAGGGTGGGCCGAAGGCAATATGGACAATTCTAATTCTAAGGGGGGGTTTGGTTTTCGTTTATTAACAGATGGGACAGAAGCCCAATACGTTCAAGTTATGAATCAGGCAGACGGGATTACTTTTGGAAAGGCCAGTAATTTCAAGGGTGGACAGACTGAGACGAAGACTCAAGCTGAAGGGCATGGCGACAGCGTCAACAATTCGTTTACTGGCTCTTCTGTTAAGGAGGTTGATTCGTCTCATCATCAAGAAGAGTATAGTGGGGCGGCTTCGAAAAGGGTTCATTGCGAAAAGGTCGCTATAGATACGCCTTCGACTGATATGAACGGAGCAGCTACTTCGGCCAATTCGGGTATGGCAGACTCAGAGGATTTTCTGGAGTGGGTTTTCAGTCGAGATCTTCGCCATAGTAGCGACTGCTGGGGTAAGGACGAGGATCGTTTTCTCTTTGAGGAGTGGGCAGTTACGGAAGGTTTTTCGGCAGGTGAGAGAGCTTCGCATATCTTCGAGTTAGGCAAGGGTCATGTAGCGAAACCCTTGAATGTTGGGAATTCTGGGTTCGAGTCTTTGTCATCTGTAGATAAGATGGAGAAGGAGCAGTCGGTGGAGGATGGTGAACCTATTTCCTGTACTCCGATCAACATGATTCGTCCAGAAGACAATTGTGAAGTGGAGTATCTCACAGATAAACAGGTGGAGGAGGATATTTCGTTATGGGTTAAACAAAAGGCTTTAGGGGTCGGGAAGGCATTGGGGGTGGCTGGTTCTGGTTATGAGGATCAGATTCTGGCGCTAATTCTGGACATCGAAAAGAAGTGGAGAACGTCAGGGGGTGGTAGTGCAAAGAGGCAGAACAAAACTAGGGAGAAGGGTAAAAGGGAACTCAAGCAATTGTGCAGTAGTCTTAATGCTGATATGAGTTCGTGCCAGGGAGGGGGGGATAGAAGGAGGAAAAAAACAGTTTTATATGCATATTAGAATTGTGTCTTGGAACGTGTGGGGTCTTAATGATGTAAATAAAAGAACGCTGATAAAAGGTTTGATAAGGAGATGGAAACCGACTATTGTTTGTCTACAAGAAACGAAATTGGCGAAGGTTGATGTTAGAATCATTGATAGTATTTGGAATGCTAGAGGGGTGGACTTGGTGCATTTAGATTCTGTTGGGGCAGCTGGGGGGATTCTAGTTATGTGGGACAGAAGTGTTATGTCGAAAGTTGATTCAGTGCTGGGAGAATTCTCAGTCTCTTGGCTTCTGAAGACACTGGATGATAGTAGAGAGTGGCTCTTTACAGGGGTTTATGGGCCATGTAGCAACGCTGTTAGGGAGAGATTTTAGGCAGAACTGCAGAATACAAAAGCTAGATGGAATGTGCCTTGGTGTGTAGGGGGTGACTTTAATGCGGTCAGATTTCCTCATGAACGGTCTAGTGCTCGAATCTACTCTAGAGAAATGATGAAGTTCAATGATTTC
>CM028381.1:74151644-74280246 GCA_013146195.2 Codonopsis lanceolata
AAGTACCCTCTCCAGCTTGCTACGTATTATATGTCCATGTTTGCTATGCCGGTGGAGTGGCTCAGAGGCTAGAAAAGTTAGAGCGAGAATTCTTTATGGGAAGGTCAACCGGAGGAAAGGAAATATCATCTGATAAATTGGGGGATGATGTGCTCAAGTGTGAGAAGTGGTGGATCAGGAATCAAGAAGTTAAAGTTGTTTAATACTGCTCTAATTGGGAAATGGCTTTGGAGATTTTTGAAGGAAAAGGAAACACTCTGTAAGAAGGTTGTGGTGAGCGAATTTGGTGTTAGTGATCATCCGTGGGCTCCTGTTGAGGTTCAAACTACATATGGGGTGGGGGTGCGGAAAGGAATCACAAAGAGGTGGGCGACATTCAAGAAGTTTATTTCTTATGAGGTGGGAAACGGAATTACAGTTAAGTTTTGCAGTGATAAATGGTGTGGGATATGGAGCTTAAGAGGGCTTCTCCTTTGCTTTACTATCTAGCTTTGAATAAGGATATGCCGGTTAGTTCTGCGTTACAATTCATGGGCGATGCAGTGGTTTGGAATCCATCTTTTAGATGGAATCCTCATGATTGGGAGCTGGAAAGTATCGGTCGTTTCTTTGAACTGCTATATCAACATAGGTGGATAGGGATAGAGAAGATTTGGTGGGGTGGGAGGATGGGAAAAACAGCGTTTTTTCAGTTAAATTCATGTACCAAAAGCTGTTGGGCAGCAATATTTCGTTCCCCTGGAAGAATGTTTGGAAGACGAGAGCTCCGAGGAGGTGTGTTTCTTTATGTGGGAAGCTGCTTATGGGGCTTTAGTAACATGGGATAACCTGTAATGTAGAGGAAGAACTTTTGTAAATTGGTGCTGCATGGGCAGGAAAAAATGAGGAAAATGTTAACCTTTGCTGCTGCATTGCCTAGTAGCGAGGGTGTTATGGCCTATGGGACTTCGTTCTGAATTTATTTAAGGTGGTGTGGGTAATGCCCAACTCTGTGAAGGAAATGTTGAGATGTTGGTCCCTGTATAAACGGAAAAGAAGGAGCCACTTTTGGAATGTTGCTCCATTAGTGATTTGTTGGTCTATATTGATGGAGAGGAACTCAAGGATTTTTTTAAATACGGAGAGGAGCATAGAGGGGATTAAGGATATGATTTTGCAAACCATGTTCTTTTGGTGTCATGAGTCGATAGCACATGGAGTTAATCCTTTTCTAGAGTTTGTGGATAGTATTTGTAGTGGTTAGAGTTGTTTTTGTATATTACCGGTGTACATAGGACGCGTCACTTGCTTTGGCGCAAGTTTTTGGTAATATATTCTTACTTATCAAAAAAAAAAAACAAAAAACGAACCAAGCCGAGACCTTGAATTCATTCTTGTAGACTTGTACACCTGTAGTATGTAGCACTAAAACCATTCTCTTGGATAACCTTTCCATTTCCATTTCACACATTCTCTCTCCCCATTTTATGCTTGCGGCTTACAGTCTTTACCCCATTGAACAAAATGAGCAGTCTCTTGTTCTCATCAAAGACCCAACGTTCAATTCGAAGACCCATATCCACCGCAGCCAAATCTATCACCAAAATTGCCATCCCCATTTACAGATCTTCAATCACCACCACAAAGTCTGCAATTGCAACCACCAGATCTGTCACCACCACTTCTGGATTTACAAATACTACCACTAGATCTTTTATCCTTACTTCCTGATCTTCTATTTATGCAACCAGATCCATACATTTCTCCTATATTGGTCCATAAATTGGTGGAGTTGGCTCTAGGAAGTTGCATAGATAAGCTTTGTTGTATTATTTTTTGATTTCGAGCTCTATTTTGAAACTCTATGTTAGATCCACTGACTTACTGCATAATTTTGTTATGACTACAATTTATTTTATTTATGAACTTTGTTTTCCTTTCTTTTTTCATCAATTCTGATTTTCCTATAGAGGCATGATATACGAACTCGAGCTTGTGGTATTTTTTTTTTTGATAATTAAGGTATATTATAAACTAGTGCCAAAAAGGTGGCGCGCCTTTGTACACTAGGAGTATACCCATCAATTAAATTAAAATAAATCTATACAAGAACTCTACAAAAGAAATGGAAGAGCTCGCGCTGCCCTCCACCTGGGCCAACTCTGAGGAGCTCCAAAAAGATGAGAGCTTTTGTGGTGTTATTACAAGCTTTAGTGTTAGTACCGTTAAATCAAATCTACTTAGATCTCTAGATCGTTATATCAAATATGTTGATTTTCCTTTCTGTATTTCATCAATTCTCTAAATCGTTAAATCAAATATAATATGCCCATTTCTAAGCAATGACTACATTCCAAATTATCACCAACTTGATCATCCGATGGCTCTAGTACTAAAGCTCGTAATAAAACCACAAGTTGTAGCTCATAATATCATTTGCCATTCCTACCTATCAAAAAAAAATCATTTGCCTTTCCTATTATTCATGACGTTAGACTAAACCAAAAATATAGCAAACCAAACCGAAGTAGCTACGAACCGAGAACTCATGTTGTCCAGGTTTGGTATCGGTTTGTAAAATGTCGATAGAAATGTACCTCGTTTCGGTTTTGGCCAAAAGTGTGCAAAACCCGACCAAACCGACCGTGAACTCCCCTACATGCCATTGATGGAGGAAATGTATTTGGTATCATGGCATGCATTTACTGCGACAAATGCTGCTAATTAAAAACAATGTTATAATCTTTATGCTTCACTTGTTCTCAAAGTTTCTAGTTACTTATTAAAAAAAAGAGTTTCTAGTTATTTAGATTGCTATCTCTAGTTTTGAGGAGATTAGCAGGGTGGAAAAGGTTTCTATAATACAAAGGGGGTTAAGCTTACTCTGATTAAGAGCACTTTGGCGAATCTTCCTACATATTACCTATCAGTTTTCAATCTTCCCGTCTCGGTGGCATACAGGATCAAAAAATTGGATGGATTTTTTATGGGAGGGCACAGGGAGATAGGAAGTAGCATCTGATAAATTTGAAAACTGTGCGCTTGAATGTGAAAAGTGGTGGGTTAGGAATCAAAAGTTTGAGGACTTTCAACTCTGTACTGTTGCGTAAGTGGTTGTGGAGATACTTGGTAGATAAGGAGGCAATGTGGAGAAGAGTGGTGGTTGGCAAGTATGGGGATGGGGACCATATGTGGTTCCCGAAGAAGGTTCAGCTGACTTATGGGTTGGTTTATGGAAGGGTATCAGTAAGAGGTGGGAGTTGTTTAATCACTTTATATCCTTCGATCCAGGAAACGGCAATTCCATTTGTTTCTGTGGAGTGACAGGTTTTGTGGGGATAGGGAATTATGGAGAGTTTTTCCTTCTCTTTTCAACATAGCTGTTTTTTTTATAATGGTAAATGTATAGATAGCAAAGCGTCAAAACAGGTGGCCCTTTGTACACTAGAAGTATACTCTACCAAAATCTAACTAATATATAGAGAAGTTATGCACAAAATCTACAAAAGAGGCTAACGCAGGGATCTGTGTGATTGCTCTGCCCCTGCACACCAGCGAACAGGAAATGGAGCAGAGAACTCTTCAAATCTGAAATGGACCCTTCCTCATTCTCGAAAGCCCTACGGTTTCTTTCCTTCCAAATTGTCCACCACACCCCCAAGGGAGCAGCTCCAAATAGTATTTATGTTCTTTTCCCGCCAAAAATATCTCCAGCTCCATTACAAGTCTTTGGAGGTCTCCAAAAGCACACATGCGACATTGAACAACCCATAAATTAAATTCCACAATTCCCCAACCATTGGGCAATGCAGAACCAAGTGATTAACACTTTCCTCAGTCTCCTTGCACATAAAACATCTGTTAACATATATCATTCCTCTTTTCCTCAGATCATCACCGGTTAGAATAGCCTCATTCGCCACTTCCCATGCAAAAAAGGCCACTTGGTTTGGAGCTACCGTCTTCCATACTTATTTCCATGGGAACAAAAACCCCTCTCTATCTAATAGCTTGGAATAGTAACCTTTGAACGAGAACCTGTTGTCCTTTGGCCCCTCCCAAATCACCCTATCACGCTCACAACCAACTTTTTGGTTGTAAAGAAGCTCAAAAAATCTTGTGACCGATTCCATCTCCCAATCTTGGAAATTCCTTCTGAACAACGGGTTCCAAGGGTGCCCATTCTCCAATGATAACACCGAGCTTATCAAACTATCCTTTTCCCTAGCCATAGAGAAAAGCTCGGGAAAGGATCTAAGCAACTTTGCACCTCCGTACCATTTGTCTTTCCAAAAATTCACTGTCGACCCTGACGCTATCTCAAAAGATATGTCTACCGAAAGCATTCCAACCTTTTCTAATACCTTTTCACACTCCTACCCCAAATGACTCAGTAACCTCTACCAGAAACCACAGATGATTCCCTGTACTTACTCCCCACTACTTTCCTCCAAAAGGCTCCCTTATCCGACAAATACCTCCACAGCCACTTCCCTAGCAGTGCTTCATTAAACAACTTCAGATTCTTAATTCCTAAACCACCCCCTTTCCCTAAACCTGATCAAACCGTAGCCCATTTGACAAGGTGATATTTCCACTCTGTCGACTGATCTTCCCACAGAAAATCCCTCTCCAACTTCTCTAATCTTTGCCGAACCGAAGCAGGAACCACGAAAATGGTGCAGCAACTTGGAACCCAATTTTTCGAAGGAATTTTTACGATTGGGAATTTGATGAGCTGAGTCAGTTTCTGAAATGTTATATGATTAAAAAGTGACTATGACTTGCCACGATAAAGTTGTTTGGAAAGGGGCCAAGAATGGAGTGTTTTCAATTAAATGTTTTTATAAGAAGCTCACGTCCAGCAATGTCGCCTTTCTGTAGAGGTCAGTGTGGAAGACTAAGGCGGCATCCAGAGTGGGTTTTTTAATGTGGAAAGCTGTCAAGGGTGGTCTACTTGCAGGGAATAAATTGCGGGCTAGGAATAAGATTTATGTGAATTGGTGCTATATGTGCAAAAGGGACGGGGGGAGTCTATTAATCATCTGCTGATCCACTGTCCAGTGCAATTTGGGATTCTGTCTTTAGCCTCTTTCATATTTCATGGGTCATGCAACTTATGCCTAATTCGATTTTGGACCTGATACTAGGCTGGTCACTGTACAAGAGAAGAAAGAGGTGCTTTTGCTGGGACGCTGCCCCTATGGCTGTTTGTTGGACGGTGTGGATTGAAAGGAACTTTTGGGCTTTTGAAAATGAGGAGTAATGTGGACAAATTGAAGGATTTTTTTTTGGTGCTCCTGGCGTATCCGTCTTTGGATAATTCTCTTGTTGAGATTATGGACAGTTTATATATTAGTTAATTTTGTCTCTTTTGTACACGCCACCTGTTTTGGCGCTTGTCAATATACTTTTCCTTACCTATCAAAAAAGAAAAAAACTCTAGTTTTGAGGAGATGAACCAATTTTTTGAAGGGAGATAGAACTTGCCCTTTTCTTTCTATATTTTTGGATAATTATGGCAACCTCTTACCCCCACATAGGTTGTTTAGCCTCCTCCCTTGATAAAGCTATGTAATCGAGTTTTGAATATGGATCACTCTTAGGTTCTATAAGAAAAGGCCTTTCGACTTGTAATGATTGAAATAAGGAATTGGCTGCAAGAGGATATTTGTAAGTTTGAATATAACACCATTTGATCTGTAAACACCAAGTGTCTGATAAAAATTTGTAATCATTTACACATCCTATTGTCACTTGCATGCTCTATTTAGGATAAGCGGTGGATCTTTACAGTTCCAAAAATTTTGTCCTCCTATATGGTTGGCTCAAAATCAGGTGCTCCATCGATGAAGATGAGGAAGCATATTCCATACAGTTTAATTAATTGTAGTTGTACTCCCTCCATCCCTGGATTATTTTCTTGTTTGACTTGACACACGGATTAAGAAAATGCAATTGACTCAATTATTAATATTGGTATAATTTGTAGTTTCTTTTAAAGTCATGTGCATGTGTGACCACTATTGAAGTAGTAAGAAAAAGTTAGGGTAAATTGATAAAAATGTATTCCTAAAAAGGAAAGTGTACAAACAAAACAATTTCTTTGGTACAGATGAAAAAAGAAAGCAAGACAATAATTTAGGGACGGAGGAAGTAATCTTTACATTCATTTGATTTGCATCATCTGTGGATTCTAGATTCATTCTATTTGTTGAATTCCTCCCCCCCCCCCCCTGGCGGTGGTGCTGTCTGCTTGGAGTTAAAAGTCTTGAAAACTCAACATTTTTCTAGTGTTACTGTGTTTCCTTATTTTAGAAGTCCTGAATAAGCTCTATTTACATCTTCTCACCACAATTTCTATGTAGCTTTTAGTCACGAATTATTTGATGACCATGCATGGGTAATTTGCATATTCACTTTCTGACATAGTTTCTCTGATTTTGATGCAATTATATTCACTTGGCAGTTTTCTTCCAGACCCTTGGCTAGTCAGTTCAAAAGCGATCTGATTTTTGCAGCTCGTCAGCCATAGTGATTGATGAGAGATAGGAAACAACTGTAGGTGGATTGAAGATTGGCAGAATGTTTTAATACAACTTTGATAGCCTTCTTTTTTTTGTGCCGTTGACCTCATATTTGTGGTGTTTTATTTCATATTCTAGAATATTGTTGCGTCGTGATCTATTTTTCATACAGCTTTGATAGTCTATTGTTTAGATAGACCTCAGATTATTGGTTTTTTTATTTATTTTATATTCGAGAGTCTTGTTACATTGTGATCTATTTTTCTTAGTTTGTGAAGCTTCAATATGTTTGATCGTACTGGGGAATGGGAATGGCATACCCATTGAACATTTGCCAAAGCTCCTCGCTTACTAGTTACTAAAGCCATTGTTGATTCAAATTTGGTAGAGAATGGAATCGGAATGCAGAAGATTTTTATAACTTTCTATGTATATATATATATTTGGTACTGTCGAGTCTACAAGTACTATTTGTTGGGCAGGCTTTCGTCTGAGGTCGGATGGAACCACTATTGTTAGCATGCCTTATTGATGTCAAATCTTAAGTTTGTTAATAATAGATTGATGTATGCGTTGAATATGAATATTATCACTAAGTTGTATATTTTGAATTCTTTGGTCAATTTGACCAATTTTGTTATCGGTATTTTGGGAAGAAGTTTCTATAACCACTTTATGACACATCCAGTGGCCACGATACCATAATCTTGTATGTGCACTAATTACTTGTCTATTGATGCATCATTCGTAGAGATGCTAATAGAGTCGAAAATCGCAGTGGGTCGAACTGTTTAAATCGGAAAAGGTTTTGAGTTTTTAGCGGTCCGTTTAAAACAAACCGTTAGAGACCGAAACGGAGAAACTGGCATGGTTGGCCTGATTAATATTTCTTCTGTGATTTTTTGAGTCACGAATGAAGTCTCTTGTATGAAATAGTAAGTTTTTCTAATGTTTTTAAAAATTCCAGCAAAATCTAACCAAATAACTCACTTCATTCCAAGAAAGTATTAAAATATCTTGAGTGAACTAAGGTAAATTAGGAAGCTTTAATTATTTGTGTTTTGAATTTTATTACTTAGGTGATTTCGTTATATGATATATTTTTTTTCGTGGATTTGTGTTAATTACTTGATTTAAAAAATACAAGTATTTATTTTTTATTTTTTTTTGTGTAGCCCATTAGCGATCTGTTTAAACCGAAATCGACAGAGGTTAGAGTTAGGTTTTGCATTTTCAGTGGCCCATTTAAACTCTAACCTATTAGGGATCGAAATCATCAGGGCTTGAGTGAAATAGATAGGGTTTGATTACTTGTTTTCAAATTTTAAATTTAAATATAAGCATTTTTTAAATATGGGTAACCTGTTAGCGACCCGTTTAAATCGATAAGGTTAGGTTTGCATTTTTAATCCCTAATTTATTAGAGATCTAAACCATCAAGACTCGAACGAAACCAATAGGATCGACCCAATTAACATGTCTACTAATTCGTAAGTGGCATTAGTCAAATATGACCATTTGACCCGGTTGATGAACATATATGACCTTTGACCATAAATCGGTGGTCGACCTGATAAACCAGTTATCAACCAAGTGGTTTACACTGGTTTATTGATAAACCAGTTGTCGACCAAGTGGTTTATACTGATTTATAAACCACTTGGTCGACAACTTGTTTATTTGTCGACCAGTGGATAAACCAGTGATTTTGGATGTTGAGAGGTGCATTTTTACTGGTTTACCGATAAACCAGTCGTGGTTTATAAGTGATTTATTAATAAACCAGGCCATAAAAAAGTATTTTTTTTTAAATGAAATTACAAATAACCAAGTGATCTTTGACTTGGCCATTTTTGTAAATGCTCCAATTCCAAATGTGCCAAATTCTCCTAATATTGTATTGTGGAATGCTATTAGTGCCTTAACTTAATTGCAGCCGGTGCACTTTGTGGAGCCTTTTTCTAATTCGAGACTCGAGACACACACACACGCTAAAACTGGTGTGGTTTTGGAAATGCAAATGGCGGGTTGGGTGCGGAAGAAGTGGCGAAATGTTAGGGTCGAATCATCAGCCTACCCGACAATCTAGTACATCACATCCTCTCCGAGGGCGACTCCATTATCACTCCCTCACCTCAATCTCGACCGCCGTGATTTCACTAGATTGCCCGGTTTTTCCAAATTCGTCCCTCTCCGTTATCAACCTTCGATGTGATGGAGGAATGTTAATCAACTTATTTTCAAGATGGGATTTTTATATCTCAATTTCTATTGAGTGCTCGATGAAAGAATGTACACAACCGTCGAATTCGCCTGATTACCAAAATATGCAACAACCCTTTACCTATTACTTTGTGTAAGCAATGGAAGTCTCGTCAGGTATGGGCAACTAACTCTATTTAGTCTTTTCCCTTTTTTGCAACTTTAATTTTTATTGTGCAAGTGGGCTCGCTCAATTACTCAAATCTATAATTTCCATGACCCAGCTTTAATTAATTAATAAACCCATGTCAATGATTGCCCCATGTGTTTATATCATTAAATGTTTTATATTGTCTGTATTTGCACATAAGTAAGCACCCACATATATTTTAAATTCAGGTCTAATATAAGCATTAGGTTTTGGCGCGAATATGTTATTCGCTTTACGATGCATGACACAAGAACATAAATATTAGTATGGGATTTAAATATTATTAGTTTATTTTGTAGATCATTCGGCAATAAATTGTGTTAATAAGGTTTAGGTCATTGCTATGTTTATCCTAGTGTAAGTAGGATGTAGTTAGACTTGTCCTAGTCTAAGTAACATCTTCTTCTTGTTTTAATTAATTCGTCATATTCCTAGTAAATGTGATTTCTTTTCCTATGTTATTGTATTATTTGGCCTTAGTACTAGTGGTTTTAGGAATGACAAAATTTCTTTATATCGACATAACTGCCCATCTTTCAACTAGTTACTTGAATAAGATTTGAGTTATCAGCCTTTGTGGTATTGTGGCCTTCGGGCTGGTTAATTGCGTGAGTAAACGTTCCTTTTTTAGCTCCCACCCGTTCTTTTGTATGCGCTGGTAGGACAAGTTTCTGTACTTTGTATGCCATCACTTGCTCAACAACTCAAAATGAGCCCCTGCATCACCCATTAAAATACTTGAGCCACATTGGCGATTAAAATACTTAAGCTCAAGATTTTATAGTAGTTGATGCCCTTAAAGTGACTCGTATTTCTCCCACACGCTTTAGCTGTGGAATTGTTGTATTATATTCCCCCTCCCCCATCACATGGTCCAGCATCAACATCAACAAGAAAGGCAGATTCCTATCAATCTCTATTCCTTAAATTTAGCCAAATTTGTATGTTTAGTTGATGCAATATCAATGTAAATTTCATCAATTAATTAGATTGCATAATTTGTGTCCTGAGTATATTGTTAACATTGTCATAATCCCTGTATATATTTTTTTGATAAGTAAATAATTTATAAAAAGCATCAAAAGAGGTGATGCGTCCTTTGTACACTAGAAATATACCAAACCAATCATTAACCAGTGTCTATGCTATTTACAAGATCTACAAAATCAGTGTTGGACCTAGAAAGAGAGTGATCAGACTCAGAACACCAAAAATGAAGGGTGCGAATCAACAAATTCTTCAATTCCGGGACTGACATTTCCACATTCTCGAAAGCCCTACGATTTCTTTCCTTCCAAAGAATCCAACACACTCCCAAAAGAGCTATCCCCCAAGTACGACTTCTCCTCTTCCTATACCCCGCATACCAGCTTCTGACGTGATCAATCATCGATCTCGACATGACCCAAGACATCCTGAACATTCCCAACACCAAATTCCAAAGCTCTAAAGCCACTTGGCAATGCAGAAGCAAATGATTAACACTCTCCTCACTATCCTTGCACAAATAACACCTATTGACAAGAACCATGTTACGTTTCCGCAATATACAATATACTATAACAACCCATAATCATCGTAGGCGTCAATATCATGTTCCTGATTATTGTTTTCTTAAAACTTTTAGATATTCATGTTTTTAGTATCTCATGCCATACCACAAAACCACTAATTACAGCTAAATGGGTGCATTGTGTTTTTGTTGGATATGATATGATGTTGGGAGATAGGGATACATGTGTCTTAACAAATCAGCAGGAAAAAATTACATATCACGGCATGTATTATTTGATGAAACCTCTTTTTCCTTTTCTAATGATAGGTCCACCAGTAATTTTCAGCCAGGGCCCTCTTCGTCTAGCCAAATAGGTACCTAGCTCAACCTCTGCAATCACATGTTTTCCTCACCGATGCCACAAGAAGCCTAGCCTAAAGCGGGCGGTCCCAATAACGACCAACTCGGCATGTTTGCGGTGTCTTCACTCTGAATCTCTCACCAAATGGCACAACTCCTATTGAAACCATTACCCCCTTTGTCATTCCCCATACATTTCTCATAAGAGCTCCCGCCCAACAAGTAGTTCATTAGGCCCAATTCCTTGCTCACTAAATCAAACCTCTATCCAACCTTGTACCACCTCTTATTCCACACCGCCATCACAATGTGGGAACATCAATCGAATAGTGTACAGATCTCCAATGCACCCTTTCCCTCATGCGTATACTTCTTGCTCACTAAATCGCTCGATTATGAACCATTTATATACAAACAGAATTCCAATTTCAACTATTGGTAATTGGCAATGAACGAGGAAACTTTAACCTTACAAAAGAAAAACCGCCTTTGGACCCTGACCCAACTCTCGAACATAAATGTTGTGGTTTTTATTGGGTCTTTCGAGATCAAATGAAAAGTTATGCGATTAACTTATATAAAGCCTGGGGTGGCGGCCCGTGAGCCCGCATGCGGCCGTTGTGCGTGTGTGCGTGCCCGTAGGGGCGATACATAGTCTGGGCTTTAGAGATGTTAGATGCCCGCGGGCTCGGGCACACCCGGGCTTTCAAGTTCTAATGCCCATCTAAGCCCGGCCCGGTCCATCATCACATTATGTTTTAAAAATATAAATATATTATAATTAATTAATTATACCATTACAGTAACAAAAAAGAACATTTGTTACTGCTTCCTGCCTACCTTCGTTAATTATATTATTATATAGTGACTAGTCAATTATAATATTATATTATTATATAGTGATTAAGTGATATACCAAATTACTGATACAAATAGCCAAAACTCAAACAAAAGGCAAAGTAAAACTTTGAAACCCTAAAACTGTAAAACCCAAAACAAATCGACTGCTACCAGCCTTCCTTCGTTCCTTCGATAGCTCTACCTGCCTACGTTCCTTCCTTCGGCTCTATTAGTCTATTATATAATTACATAATACATAATGTAATTTTGTGTATAGTCAGCTTTGATTTGGAGGAACTAGGTGAGTAGGTGTCATGGTTCAGGTTCAGCTGCCAAGACTTTTAAAATTATGTGTAATTTTAAAAACATGAAAATCAATCGGAGAGCCCATCAAAGCCCGTGCCCGCCCGTGCCCGTTCATTGATGCCCGTGGGCTTGTCTACGGTACTGGGCTTTTTAAAATGATGCCCGCTACCATATGGGTCTATACTGGGCATTACCAATGCCCGCGGGCTTAGGGCCCGTGCACACCCCTAATAAAGCCAGTCTAGCAGCCAAAGGTAATTAAATGAGCTGGAGGGTCTTGATTACAACAAGACTTTTAGTCCCTTTGTTAAACCCAAAACCATTTGAGCAGTTCTTTCTATTGCTCACTCTCGCAATTGGCCAATCAAGCAACTGGACGTCTCAAACTCATTCCTTAATGGGTTTCTTTTGGAGGAAGTCTTCATGGCACAAGCCCTCCGTTTCATCGACCTCAACGACTATACTATTGCTATGTTTGCCGACTTCAATGTGTCTTGTATGGGTTAAAGCAATCACCCTGAGCGTGGTTTGATCAACTCCGGGACTCTTTTTATATTGTTCGGATTTTTCAACAGCCACTTTGATAGTTCTTTGTTCATTCATCACATTAAACACTTACACTATTTAGATGAGTATATGTTAACGATTTGATGGTGACAAGATCTTTTTCTTCGAGACTATCTTAATTCATTGATCAATTATGATCCACCTTTAACATTAGACAGACGGGTGATTTAGGATATTTTTTCGGCATTGAAACCCAACACACCACCTCACTTTTACATCTCACTCAAACTCGGTATGTACTAGACCTCGACATTGCTTTAAATAGGAATCTCGCTAACCATGTTCTAATCTCTATGCATCACATAACCGTGGTATCAATTCTAGTGATCCTCCCTCAGATCCCACAACCTATCAAAGCAAATAGGTGGTCTCTAATATTTGTCGAACCCAAGGGGTGGGAGAGATGGCAAGGGCACTCAGGCAAAGACCTTGAGGTCCTTTGTTCCAATTCCCATACCAACAAGGGGTCACACTTACCTATCAAAAAAATTTTTTTGTCAATGACATGTTCACTAATTTCGTTATAGTCAATCAAGTGATCATTTCATGCATGCTCCTCACACCACTCATCTTCAAGCTGCCAAACGTTTCTTTGGTACATTAAAGGTACTTTTGATCGGAGACTCTTATTTCACTGATTTCAAAAATCACTTGCACTTACTATTTGGGCTTATTCTGATGCCGACCAGACAAGGGACCCAGCGCTCAACTATAAGATTATGCATCTTTATTAGCCCTAAACTAGTTTCGTGGTCGGCCTAGAAACAGAATGTCAATTATCTATCTAATAATAAAGCCAAGTATCTAGCTCGCACCACTAATGCTTTGGAGGTTCCATCGTTTTCATTTTTGTATAGAGAAGGCATTTGTCTCAAACCTCGGTGTTAGTACCAGACGGCACTTACTAGGCTAGAAGGGGGAGTTGAATCGCCTAGGTACACTTAAAAAATTTGAGCTAAGTATCATTTATATTTTCTAACAACTTATGTAATTAAGCTGCAGTAGCAAAAATAATACACAATGAATTGAACATAAACTTTGTCCACTATGTTTTCCACGAGAGATCTATTACAATAATCATTAATGGATCGTGTACAAAATACTTGACCAAGTATTTGGTGGGTAGAGTAATTATCTGAGAGCAGACTAATTACTGTGTGTGTGCTAAGAACATACTCCTTCCGTCCCGGATAAATATTTTTAGTTGACAAAACACAAGGATTAAGAAATGTAATTAATGATGGGTTGTGAAATATGTTGTGACAATAATACCCATTACACACTCTCTCTCTCTCTCATTAAATATGTACCCTTACACTCACTCTCTCTCTTTAGGATGCGCAATAATGATAGTATTAAATGAAGAGATATATTAGGAAGAATGATAGAAAAGTTGTACACCAAAAGTCTTTAAGAACATTAGTTGGGGCATCCCAAAATGGAAAGTAGGAATATTTATCCGGGACGGAGGGAGTAATTTGTTCAAACAATAAAGAAGAATATTTTGAGCAGCTTCTTCAATGTTTGGTTGGCTTTGATTTTTTTTTTTTTGATAAGTAAAGATTGTATTAATTACGACGCCAAAAAGGGAGGCGCAGCCCTGTACACGGGAAGTATACTAAATATAAATTACAATTGAATTGAACGATCCTCCATATCCACAAAAAGATTCCATTCATTCGAAGATGTCTCCAAACACCAAAAGTGAAGGAGCTGAAACACATTTCTTCTTTGGCTTATCTAACCCAACTTCCACATTATCAAAAGCTCTTTGATTCCTCTCCTTCCAAATGCTCCACCAAATCGCCATCGGAGCTGAATCCCAGACCCCGTTTCTCCTTATCCTCTTATACCGCGACCAGCCACAGAGGAGCTCTACTACTCGGCTACTGATCTTGGCATAACCCAAGAAATGCCTGATAAGAGGAAGAAATAACTCCATACCTTTCTCGCAACAGGCAGCAAAAGGTGATTAGTCGTCCCCTCATCTTCTTTACACATGTAGCACCGATTGAACGTAAATCCTATTTCTAGCTCTTAGATTATCCCCCGTAAGGATAGCCTCCTTAGCAGCCTCCCACGTAAAAAAAGCCACTTTGCTAGGCACTTTACATTTCCAGATGGCTTTCCAAGGGAAAGAGTTTCTGTCCATATCACATAAGGCTGAATAAAAGGACTTGACTGTGAACTTCCTGTTCTTTGATCTCATCCAAACCACCCTATCTTCGAGAGGCCCTTGTCTTTTTGTGGCGTAGAGTTTCTCAAGAAAACTTGCCAATTCTCCAACCTCCCAATCTTGTAAATTTCTTCTGAATGTAGGGACCCATGTATCTCTACCATCAAGGTTCACAAACATCTCACTCACCATAGCCTCATGATTAACCACCAGATTATAAAACCTAGGAAACTCCTATTGGAGAGAAATTTCCCCACACCATTTATCCTTCCAAAACCTAACATTTTCCCCATTTCCTACTTCAAAGAGAATGCTACGATGGAATTCCTCCCAGCCTTTTGAAATTTCTTTCCAAACACTGACCCGTAAGAACATCTAAGAACCGCAGGGAACCACGGCCGATTGCCTTGACCAAATTTACCAATCACAATTTTCCTCCACAAAGCCTCTTTCTCCATAATGTATCTCCTCAACCACTTTCCCATCAGAGCACTATTGAACTTCCTTAACCTTTTTATGCCCAAACCTCCACACTGGATACTTGAACAAACGGAAGTCCAGTCCACAAGATGAAATTTTCTCTCCTCGTTGCCTCCCTCCCATAAGAAATCTCTCTCCAATTTTTCAATTCTCTTTGCGACTGAGGCAGGGATCAAAAAGAGAGACATGAAGTAGGTAGGGAGATTAGAAAGGTGATTGGCCAAGTGATTTCAGATTCGCAGCACGCATTTGTGGGGGATCGTCAGATTCTGGAAGCAGCTTTGATTGCTAATGAAGTGGTGGACTCGAGGGTGAGAAGCAGAGAACCAGGGATTCTGTGCAAGCTGGATGTGGAGAAGGCCTATGATCATGTTTGATGGGAATTCCTGATTTATCTTGTGGATAAAATGGGTTTTGGAGAGAAATGGATAAAGTGGGTTCTATTCTGCATATCTACAGTCAGGTACTCTGTTCTTATTAACGGACAGCCTAAAGGTTTCTTCTCGAGCTCAAGAGACTTATGTCAAGGGGACCCCCTGTCCATTCCTTTTCATTGTGGTTATGGAAGCCCTCAGTCGGCTCATTGATAAGGCGGTAGCAGGAGGTTTTATTAAGGGCTTCGAGGTGGGTAATGATCATGGTTGGGGTGTTACTATTTCTCACCTTCTATTTGCCAATGACACCCTAGTTTGCTGTGATGCGGACAGTGATCAGCTGGGTTGCCTTCGTTTTATCTTGCTGATTTTCCAAGATTTATCGGGTTTGAAGACTAATGTTTCGAAGTGAGAGATAATCCCCTTAGGTAGAGTGGAAAACGTGGATGATTTAGCCTCGTTCTTTGGCTGCAGTGTCTCTAGCCTTCCTACTTTGTACCTGGGTTTACCTCTTGGTTCGACTTTTAAGAACAGTACTATGTGGAACTCAGTAATGGTTAGGTTTGAGAGGCGGTTGGCGGGGTGGAAGAGACGATTCTTATCAAAGGGTGGAAGACTTACTCTTATTTAAGAGTACACTATCTAATCTCCACACTTATTGAGAAGTTAGAAAGAGATTTCCTTTGGGGAGGGGATAAAGAGAAAAGGAAATATCACTTAGTCGGGTGGGATTCATTATGCTCTAACAAGGAGGATGGGGGTCCAGGAATTAAAAATCTCAGCTTCTTTAATAAGGCTCTGTTGGGCAAGTGGCTTTGGAAGTTTTTAACGGATAAAGAGTTGTTATGGTGGAGGTTAGTGGTGAGCAAATATGGAGTGGGTGATCATCTTTGGTTCCCAAAGAGCCTCGCATGATTCTAGTGTCTGGAAAGGCATTATGGGAGAATGGAATGCCTTCAACAGGTTCATTAAATTCAATGTAGGGCTGGGAAATCAAGTCAGGTTCTGGAAGGATTTTTGGTGCAGGACTAATACCATGCAATTGATGTTTCCCAATCTATACAATATTGCAGTCAACAAGGAGGAACTGGTGAGTTCGTTGGTGGTCAATCAAGGGGGATCAGACCTTTGGAGTCCCGCTTTTCGCAGAAATTTGCATGACTGGGAGATTGAGGAGGCAGTGCAGTTCATGGAGTTTCTCCATGGTTGTAAGAGGCAGGTTTTGAGTGAAGATAAAATCATCTAAAAACAGGCTGTTTTCTGTTAGTTCTTTCTACTCTAAGATGTTAGAGAAGGAAAAAAGCTTGTTCCCATGGAAGGAAATTTGAAAACATAAAATCTCCAGTAGAGTAGCTTATTTTTGTTTGGGAGGCAGTTAGGGGTGCCATATTGACGGGGGAAAACTTGAGATCTCGGGGCATGATCTATGTTAATCAATGCTACATGTGCAAAAGTGAGGAGGATGTGAAACATCTGCTGCTGCTTCATTGCTCTATGGCTAGGGAGTTATGGACTTCCCTTTTCCTCTCTGCTGGTGTTCCGTGGGTTATGCCCAGGACTGTTATTGATACACTTCAGGGTTGGCCTTCTTTTATCCGGAACAGAAGGAGTGTTTTCTGGAAGTACGCCCCTTCAGCTATTTGGTGGACCATCAGGAAAGAGAGGAACAAAAGGGTTTTCGAGAATGCTGAATCTGATATTGAAGGAATCAAAAAGGCTTTCCTTTTATATTTGAGATTCTGGTGCTTAACTGCTGATCCAACTTCAGAGGATCCTTTTTGTGTAACTAGGTTCGGGTCTTATGGCTTTGTAGTTTAGTTCATGTATACTTCCGTGTACAAGGACGCGTCACCTCATTTGACGCCTGTTAATATTACTTATACCTTACTTATCAAAAAAAAAAGGGTACTTTTAATTAGAGTCATCCTGCCACCCTTTGACAAATAAAGACTCTTCCACCCCTGCCTGCCCTTTTTCGAAGCGCTCTATGACTGGATTCCACATGTCTACTTTCTTAAAAGAAGCACCGAGAGGGAGGCCCAGGTATGTAGTTGGAAGACTCCTTGCTTTACAGCCAAAGAAAGAAGAAAGATCTCCCAAGTTGTCCACCGCTCCCACAGGGATAATTTCACACTTCGATATGTTGATTTTCAGCCCCAACACCGCCTGAAAAAATAGAAGAACCATCCGAAGGTAACCAAGTTGAGATCTTTCCGGTTCACTGAACACCAAAGTGTCATCTGCAAACAGTAAATGAGTCACTGAAGAGTTTGGCACAGTCTCACTACCCGCCTTGAACCCTTGTATGAAGCCTCCATCCACTGCCTTGTCAAGAAGACAACTCAATGCCTCCATCACTATGATAAAAAGAAAGGAGGATAGTGGATCCCCTTGTCAGAGACCTCTCGAACTTGGGAAGAACCCTGTTGATTCCCCATTAACCAATACTAAGAATCTCACTGTTGATATGAAGTACACCCATCTTACCCATTTATGCCCAAACCCATCCTTGAAAAGAGGTCAGCAAGAAATCCCAATCTACATGATCTTAGGCCTTTTCAATGTCCAGTTTACAAAGCACACCAGGAACCCCACTCCTCCTTCTAGTATCAACGACCTCATTAGCTATCAGAAGAGCTGCATGTTGAGAATCTGAGACCACCTCACCAATAACCCTCCTCAGGCGATTCGATAGAACCTTTGCGATCAGCTTGTAAATTCCCCCAATAAGACTAATCGGTCTAAAGTCTTTTAAATCTTCCGCTCCTTTCTTCTTTGGGATAAGAGCTATAAATGAGGCATTATGGCTTTTCTTGAAGCTATCCTCTATGAAAAATGAATGAAACACCTTCATAGTATCTACCTTGACCACCTCCCACCAGTGCTGAAAAAAAGCTAAAGAAAAGCCGTCAGGACCTGGGGCCTTGTCCCCTTTTGAACTTCTCAGAGCTGTTACTACCTCTTCCTCTATGAAATCCTTCTCCAGCTGCTCTTTATCCTCAAACGGAGGAGATTTAGAAGTAACTCGGTTCCATTCTTCACCCTTCGAATAAAGCTCCTGATAAAACTCTACAGTGCCTGTCTTTAAAAGATTGCTAGCTTCCTCAAACAGGAAAAAAATTCTTACATGGGGGTCGACAGGTCTTTCTTCCAAGCAGGTTGGAAAAGTTTCGAAGTTTTGAGAGTTCAGGAGAAGGATCGACTAGTGTTTAGGGTGGTGGAGAGATCAAGAGGTAGACCGCATGAGATTGTTCTCGCGCCTTTTGAGTTTGTTTGGGTCAGCGAGTGGGTGGGAAGGTGCAGAAGAAATCTCTTCAAGGAAAGGAATGCTCAGTGATGTTTGTCATAGTGGAAGAAGTTGCGGAAGAAGAAAATTCAAGGTTGGGAATGGCGCGATGTGCCGGAGACAATGTGGCCAAGGAAAGGAATGCTGCAGGTTGCTGACTTACTTGGCCAGACATGCAGAGGCAAGACCAAGGGGAGACAAGGTGGAGAAAACTCTTGTAGGGGAGGTTTGGAGTATTTGGAGAGGACTTTGGTGGGAAGAGTGGGGGTGTGGACTGCCCCTTGCAGATAAGATGGCAATTCAAAGGTGGGTGGACAGGAAGAGCTGGAGTCGGAATGATATGTATCCTGTTTTTGGAACGAAAATGCTTCAAGGTTGGGAATGGGTAGCGCCGTGGCGGACAAACTGTGCAGATTTGCCGGAGACTGGGATATCAGGGTGAAGCGACCCCCCAAGGGTAGTAAGGATAGTAACCGTGGGTTGGTTATTGGCCTGAGGGAGGAAATGAATATGGGGAAGGTACCTTGAGAGGTATTGACCTGGCCAGCATTTTAGTAATAAGGAAGTTATGGGAACCCATGAAGGAGGAGTGGGCTCGATCAGTGGGCCGTTCTCTTCCTTTTTTAAAGTAGGGCCTGATGTTTAGAGGATCTTTGATGGGGATATGGGATTTGAGAAGGTAAGCCCTATCCAAGGGGATGCGCCTGTATCGCAAACGATATTATCAAGGTCGAAGCCTGTTGTGGTTACAATTGCAGGCGAGGTTACGGGCTGTGGTCTCATGGCAGAGAGTTTGCCGACCGTGGTGGAGATTGATTCTTCAGCGTCTACAAAGCAAAGGGAGTCGTGCGATGTTGATATCAGTATGGCGGAATCACCAGTTACAGTTACGGAAGTTAATGGGGAAGATTGTTTCGATGGCGTACAGAGTGGGAAGGATATTTCGAGTAGCAGAAAGGAAGCTTCTCCTGAGTTTGTCACAGGGACGAGTTTTGTCGAGACGAGAGAGGAAGAGAACTGGTCCCAAGGCGACATTGATTGCAGAACTCACAATTGACAAGACAGACCCTCAGGCCGACGGTTCAATTGAGAAGGACAGAAGGTTGGTCCAAAGGCCATAACGCCTCATTTGGGTTCTCCTGAGGTTCTTCAAGAAATTCCTTTGTCTTGTTCGCCGTTAAATGTGGTTTTTCAGAACGGGAGCAAGAAAACAGATTTTTAACTGATACAGAGGATAAAGAGAATATTTCGATATGGGTTAGCAGAAGGATGCAAAGCTTTGGGAAAATTCTGGGTGGGTCGTGGAAAGATTATGAAGGCAAACTCCTGAAGTTATTACTGGAAATGGAAAAGGATGGGAAAATGAAAGGGCAAGGGGCTAGTACCTGCAAATCTAAGAGTCGTGTTCGCAGCAACATGGAGCTAAGAAACCTTAGTTGCAGTCTGAACTTCGACCAAGTGGAGAAGGGGGCTAAGGGGGTGTAATCAATTGTTTAATCATTTCCAGTTTGTAGCATGGATATGCGTATTATTTCTTGGAACGTGAGGGGTATTAACGATGTTTCCAAAAAAACTAGTGATTAAAGCGGCGTTTAGAAAATGGAAACATCATGTGATTTGTTTACAGGAAACTAAAATGGCAAAAGTCGACAAACAAATAGTTATGAGTGTGGGAGGAGGCAGATGGTCCAAATTGGTGCATTTGAATGCTGTCGGTCGGGGCTTCTGGAGGTATTTTAGTGATTTGGGATAGTAGAGTAGTGGACAGAATTGATGGGATGGTTGGTAAATTTTCTATATCATGTCTGTTTGAAAATAGTAATATCGGTTTGAAATAGATTTTTTAAGGTGTTTATGGTCCTTGTGTGGATGCTGATCGTAGAGGGGTGTGGGCAGAGCTTAAAGCAGTGATTGATAGGTGGAAATCCCCCTGGTGTATAGGCGGGGATTTCAACGTAATCAGATTTCCACATGAAAGAACGAGGGTCAGTTCTTTCTCTCCTGCCATGGTAGCTTTTAATGATTTCATTAACGATATGGAATTAGTTGATTTACATTTACCTCTTGTAGGGGTACTTATATGTGGGCTAGAAACAGTGAGTTGAATCAGTGTTCGAGAATTGACAGATTTCTAGTGTCGTCTGGGTGGATCGAGATTTTTGGGGGGAGTTCTCAAGAATATTTACCTAGGATAGTCTCAGATCATGTTCCGCTTGTTTTGAACTGTGAAGGGGTGTGAAAAGGCTTGAAGTGGGTCGTAAAAGATGGAACAAACAGACCTTTGGAATCCTTTGAGAGACTGGATAAGCCCTTGAAGAGGTGAGATCTTGGATGTGCTAGAGGCGCTAAGTTGAACAAGAATCTGCCAGAAGAGCTATACTCTTGAAAGCTTTCACTCTCCAAATACTCTGCCAAGGGAACACAATCTTCTCTCGTAAAAGATAATGATCTAACAGAAAAAATCTTCCTCTTCGAGCCGCCCAAACATCCTCCTGCTGACCTTAGCAAAAAACTGAACACAAGAGTCCATCTCCCAATCTTGAAGATCTCTCCGAAATATGGGATCTTGTTGCTGCACTGCCCTATTGTGTCTATGCTTTGGAATTTAATGCTTGGTCTGTTCTCTGTTGCTGGATAAGTTAAAGATCTCCTTTTGAGTTGGTCTTGAAGAGGTGAGATCTGGGTATTTGGTGGATCTGGAGGGAAAGGAATGGATGTGCTAGAAGACACTAATTCTTCCAACATTCATAACATTTCTTGCGATTTTGTGAATAGTCTTTCTAATGGTTTGCTTAAGTTTGCAGGGAGCTTTGGTATATAATACTTTACTTATCAAAAAAAAAAATCTGCCAGAAGAGCTATGCTCCAATCAGAAATTCATAGACTTCTCAGAAGCGAGGAAATTAACTGGAAACAGAAAGCGCGGGTTCAGTGGCTGCGGGAAGGAGATAATAACACGAGGTTTTTCCATCGTATGGCAAGCATTCACAAGCAATGTAATCAGATCTGTAAGGTTAGCATTAACGGGGTTTTGCTGGAAGGAGAGGATGAAGTCAGAGAGGGCATAACAGATTTTTACAAAGGTTTGTATAAGGAATAAGAGGACTCGTTTTTTAAACTGGAGGGGGTTCCTTTTAAAACTCTCACCTCGGATGATCAGAGGGGGCTGGAAATTCCTTTTTCTGAAGAGGAAGTATTTGCAGCAGTTCGGGATATGAGAGGAGATAAAGCCCCAGGACCTGATGGTTTTCCAATGGCGTTTTTTCAGTAAAGGATGATTTGATGGGGGTGTTCAATTTTTTCCACGCTCACAGAAGATTTAAGAGGAGCTTTAATGCATCCTCCATTGCGCTTATTCCAAAAAAAGGAACGGAGAGCGTAAAAGACTTTAGGCCTATCAGTCTCATTGGGGGGGTCTACAAGATTATCGCAAAAGTTCTCTCTTTCAGATTAAAAAGGGTGCTAGGTAAGGTGATTTCAGATTCTCAACATGCGTTTGTGGGTGGTCGTCAAATCACAGATGCGGTTCTTATTGCTAATGAGGCAGTGGACCTGAGGATTTAAAGCGGAGAGGCAGGCCTTATTTGTAAGTTGGATATAGAAAAGGCTTATGATCACGTGAATTGGGGCTTTTTGGATTATTTGTTATCTAGGATGGAGGTTCGGGAGAGTTTGGAGGGAGTGGATTTGATTCTGTATTTCCACGGAGTCAGCAAGTTTTTTGCTAGTTCAAGGGGACTTCGTCAGGGAGATCTGTTGTCTCCGTCTCTCTTCATAATTGTGATGGAAGCTCTTAGTAAGATTATGGATATTGCCACTTCGAGAGGATCTGGACTCATGGTCTCTCACATGCTTTTTGCGGATGATACGTTGGTTTTTTGTGATGCGGAGTTGAGTCAGTTGGGGTATGTCCGGATGGTCCTTTTATTTTTCCAGAGGCTGCCTCTGTGTTGAAGATTAACATCCAGAAGAGTGAGATTTATCCTATTGGTACAGTGGATCCTATTGGTAATATGGCAGATTTCTTTGGTTGTAAGGTTGGTACTCTACCGATCTCTTACCTTGGATTACCTCTTGGGGCTCACTCTTCCAATAAGGACATTTGGAATCTGGTTATTGAAAGGTTTGAGCGCAGATTAGCGGGATGGAAACAACGGTACTTGTCAAAGGGTAGCAGACTGACCTTAATAAAGAGTACGTTATCCAGCAGCTTGCCTACTTACTTCATGTTGATTTTTGATATCCCGGTTTCAGTGGCCAAGAGATTAGAGAAACCTGGAAAGAGACTTTTTGTGGGAAGGCCAAATGGAAGTTAAGAAGTGTCATCTGGTAAAGTGGGATACAGTCTGCTCCAACTTAAAGAATGGAGGTTTGGGAGTCAAAAGGCTTAAAGCTTTTAGTGGCTGTGGCAGTGCTCTGATGCTCTTTTGGGGTGGCAATTCGTGTATCGTGTTGTGTTCGTGCCTCATTATCGTGTTTTCATATTATCTATCTTATTTGATCATAAATATAACAATAAATATTAATTTGAATTCATTAACAATTTCGTGTTTTTTAAATTAGTGCTCGTGCAATTTGTCTGTATTTTATAAGAGTATTATCGTGTCGTGCATTGCCACCCCTATTTGGAGGGGAGTAGTGGTGGCCAAGTATGGGCTAGGGAAACATTTGTGGAATCCCAATGAGGTTCAGTCTAGCGTAGGGGTGGGCATCTGGAAAAACATTAGGAAGAGATGGGATTTGGTGAAACGTTTTATCTCCTTCAATGTGGGAAAAGGGGACTCGGTAAAATTTTGGAGTGATAAGTGGTGCGGGGAAGTAGAATTACAGCATGCTTTTCTGTCTATGTTCCAGCTAGCTGTGAATAAGGAGGAATTTGTTAGTTCAGTAGCTCTAGCTGATGGCGGGGCAGTCACTTGGAACCTTTGGAGGAACCTTTGGATTTGCAAGATTGGGAAGTGGAGATTTTGGGGGACTTCTTTGAGCTGCTGAACAAGCAAAAGATGGACATGAATTCGGTCGACACTGTTGTGTGGAATGGAAAGAAAGACAAGAATTATTCAGTTAAGTCCATGTACCACCTTCTAGTTACGAGTGACATGGTATTTCCGTGGAAGAGCGTTTGGAAGGCAAAGGCTCCACCTAGAGTGAGGTTTTTTATGTGGGAAGCTGCACTTGAAGCTACCTTAACAGGAAAAAATTTGAGGAAGCGTAAGAAAATCTACACTAACTGGTGCTTTTTGTGTAAGAGCGACGAAGAAAGTGCAAATCACCTTCTGATCCACTGCTCTTTCGCTGGGGAGATTTGGAACTATGTGCTAAATTTATTCAAAGTTACTTGGGTGATGCCTAACTCGATCAAACAACTCCTCCTGTGCTGGACCCTTTATAAGCATAAAAGGAAAAACAGTGTCTGGGATACTGCACCGTTGGCTGTGTGCTGGACCATTTGGAAAGAAAGGAACCTTAGAGCTTTGGAAAACAAGGAAAAGACCTTCGAAGAAATCAAAATTCAAGTTTTGCAGCTGCTATGGAAGGAAAGAAATATTGTTTTGGTGTTCGGAGGCTTTCTCGCAGGGATCCAACATAACTTTTTCTTGTAAATAGTATATATTGGTTAATCCTTTTGTAGATCTTGTGGATAATATTTTTGGTAGTTAGTGGGGTCTCAATGTTTTCTTCTGTTGTATATAGGCCGCTTCACCTCTTTTGAAGCAGTTATTTATATATCTATCTTACTTATCAAAAAAAAAAAGATTGTAGTCTTCCATCACAGTGCCATTCTTAACCCTTCTCACTTGGATCACTTGAATGCACTAAAGATATGAGAGCTTTTTAAGGTTGTTGAATGTTTCAGAGCATTTGTTCTTCTAGTCTTCAATGGAATGGCAGTGTTTATAAGATAGATCCTTCTTGACCGTTGGTTGAGAAGATGAGAGAGACAAGGACTAACCGTTTGACTGCATTAAAAGCAAACAACTGTTGATCCAATCCAAGTCTCTCTGTTGTTGATGCGGCGCACTGACCAAGGTTTAGGGTGTGAGAGACGGCTGTTGCAGAAAGTACTTTAGAGTTGTAGAGCACGATACAGCTGTACTTTGCTAGAAATGGCAACGCTTCAGACTGAGACGTTGATCTGACTTCTTGTCAAAATCATCGAAAAGGAAACTTCAATTAATTCACCCATGTGGTCATTGGTGAATGAGTTTCAAGAAGTCAACTTGAGGATTTTATATTTGAACTCAAATATCTGTAAGTATAATCCATAATCCATGAATTACGTTGAGTTGGACTTCTTTTGTTACGAGTCTTCGTTCTTCGTTCTCACACTGGAGCTTCATAAATTAAGTGCATTAAAGACTGCTGGTGAGCGTCTTCTAAAGTCTGCTGACTAGAGTGTGCTGATGAGAGTGCTGAAGGCTGCTGGTGACTCATTTAGAAAGCCTAATCAAATAAGTCCTATACAAAGTTGTCATGCTAACTGGTACGCAACTCATTTAGCCACTAAGGTATAGAACTTATGAAATGAATAACTACAAGCAAATCTAAATATAATAGGAACAACACTCGGAACTTTTTTTTTTTTTTCATATGTAAGTGTGGCCCATTGTTGGTATAGGAATTGAAACCAAGGACCTCAAGGGCCAAGGCCTTTGCCCGAGTGCCCTTGCTATCTTGAAAACTATTTTGTGACAATCGCTCAGATTTACGCATGGCTCGAAACCCGGTCTTTCTTGTGCAAACTAGTCACGTCGAGATTGACTACCACTTCATCAAAGAACTTGTTTAACGTCAATCTCTTGAGTTAGCTTATGTTTCTCATGATCGACTTACCTAACAATATATTCACTATGGGTCTATGTCGTGCTAAGATTGACCATTTGTGTTCCAAGCTTTGTCTTCGGTCTCATCGTCTTGCTATGGGGAAGGGGTGTTAAAGATGAAATTCCAACTCAACAAGCAATGGAGGTTCCTACAATTTACTTTCCTTAGATTTAGCTAAACTTGTACTCCCTCCGTCCCAAAATTATTGTCCATGTGGCACACCGACTAAGTAAAACCAATTGACTTGATTATTAATATTGGTATAAGGTGTGTTTCCTTTAAAGCTCATGTGTATGTGGCTCATAATTAAAGTAGGAAGAAAAGTTGAAAACAAGACAAATATTTTGGAATGGACGAAAAAAATAAGCTGGACAATAATTTTGGGATAGAGGGAGTATCATTTTGTTGATTCAATATATATGTAAATCTAATAGATTAGCTAAATCCCATCATTAGTGGCCTGATTATAACTTATCAAAAAAATTGGCCTACCTATATTTTAAACATATTAAGAATCTCTTCCTTTTTTTTTTTTTGATAAACAGTCATGCTCTTTTTAACCACTCCGGTGTGATAACCAGTAAAGAATATCCTCATATTCTACAATAGCATGTAATCATCCTGGGCGTCAATATCTTTTGCAATTTTGTAGTGGGGTGTGGTAACAATGTGCTATCGTTTAAACCCCATTGGCATGGTCTAGTAAATATGTGCCAACATTTATGCCCCCCCCCCCTTGACAGAGCGCAAGAGCAATAATCTTGGGGCCTACTCGAGTCCTCATTTCAATGATCTTGGATTGTCTCGAACATCATTTGTAACAGCCTGATTACAACACGAAGTGGCCCATGCTTTACTGTGTGATTGGGGTATGGCAGATTTTAAGCATCTACTTTAGAACGCTCTTCTATAGGAAGTGGCATAGAAAGTCACAATTGGGTCGTGATAAAAACTGGTTGTGACATTCATTAGTAATCTAAATCGGGAAAAGTTTGTTATGAAACATGCACCTACATATTAGTATATAATTTTAAATAAAGGAGAATTGTATAAATCTAGTAATATTTTCATTGACAGATGCACTAATATATTTGTAAATATTTCTAATGCATTAATAGTTGTTTTTTACTTTTCAAAGGTGAATATATCAAGAAATAAGTCCTTTTAAAACATTTCCTTTTATAAAATATTCCACTTTTGAATTTGGCTCAATAGAGGGAATAAAGTAAATGCAATTCCAACTCCTAGAAAAGAATAAAAGCAGCAGTTACGTCTATGTGTGTGTGATAGAGCGTGGGGGTACGAGTGTGTGTGTGTGTGTGTGTGTTCTTCCGATTCAAAATGGGTTGTATGGGCAAGAAGCAAAGAAATCTTAGGGAAAATGATGAAGATAAAGACAGAATCAGCAGCCTGCCAGACGATCTAATCCATCAGATCTTCTCTACGGTTGACGCCAACGATGTCGTTCGAACAAGCCAACTCTCCACTAGATGGAGGCATATCTGGAAATCACTCCCCCACCTCAATTTCAACCGGTGTCATTTCTCTAGATTGCCCGATTTTTCAAAATTCATCTCCCAATTCATCACTCATCGCAACCATTCAGGCATTTCTGTTATCAACCTTACATGTGATAACGGATCAATCGACCCAGCCCTCGTTAGAAAGATCTCCACCTACGCTATCTCTCATAATGCACAAGAACTAAATATCTCTTCTGCCGTGTCTCGTAGAGGAGCTTATCAAATTCAGCTCTCTACTTTTAGTTCTCGATCCTTGCATCATCTTTGTCTGAACTCAATATATCTCAAGGCCAGTGCTTTACCAAAATCAACTTGGAATTTTCCGGCTTTGACAACTTTGATTTTAAAAGCCGTTTCATTTGAGTTTTGTTGCAACGATGATACTAGGTCTGTTGATCTCTTTTCGAACCTTTTGAATTTAAAGAATCTCTCTTTATTTGAATGCTATACTACTGGTTTGAAAGCCTTTAATATAATTTCTCCGCATCTTGAAAATCTCATCATTTCTGAAAATTATTGGGAGCAAAAAAGATTTAATTATGTTGTTTCGGCACCTAATCTCTCATCATTTGACTACATTGAGAATAATCCAATGTTGAGCAACGGATCTTTCGTGACAAAAACAGTTGTCCTTGTTGGAATTAACCAAAACAAGAAACAGGTTACTGTCCTCATGAAATATTTGTTCCTGTCAAAGATGATTGAGACAGAATATACTCAAGTGTACGAGGAGCCAACTTGTCCTAGCAAAGTGATTACCAAAATATGCAACAGCGAGAAGTTTAAGCTATTGGAAGTACTTCACCCTGCAGGTAAAGGCATTTGAAATTATTTAGTACTTCAATATTCAGGGATATTTATCATGTTTGATAGATAACGACTTCTCTTTTAGAGTGACGTTATGTTGTCTATTTTTTCCACGTGATATAAGCACTAGCCACAATGTTGCTTCATGGTTTAGTTGCAGTTAATTAGTTGTTATGTATATTGATTTGCTCTAAGGTTTACTTTCATTATGTTTGGAAAATAATTTGTGCTGTGAAAAATATTTCCTTCTCATGCTTTAGTTTGCTTACATTATCTAGGTTTGTGTGTTTTCTATTTTTAACCAAATATACATATACTATACATCCATTTACATACCTGCCCATTTTTTTGGCCCATTCTTAAACTAGTCCTTGCCATTAGGGCTGTGCAAAAAAAAAAAACGAACCAACCCAACCAAACCGAGAGAAAATAAACCGAACCAATCTTTTTTTAAACTCAATAGATTCGAGAAAAGCCTCAATACAACGTTTATTGCACTAATTCCAAAACGAGTCGGGGCAGAGGATATTAAAGATTTTAGACCCATTAGTTTGGTGGGGGGGAGTGCGCAAAGTTGTTGCTAAGGTGCTGTCTAGTCGATTGAAGAAAGTTGCATGTAGGATTATCTCCATGTCCCCGCATGGTTTTGTGGGTGGCAGGCAAATCAATGCTGCGTTGATAGCTAACGAGGTGGTAGATTGGAGGATTCACAATGGAGAGACAGGTTTGGTTTGCAAATTGGTAGAGAAAAGGCATGTGATCACGCTAATTGGGATTTTTTATTGTATGTTTTGCAAAGAATGGGTTTCAGAGGGAAGTGGAGGGAATGGATTTACTTCCATATTTCCACAGCGAAGTTTTCTGTTTTAATCAATGGGGAGCCAGCAGGGTTTTTTGATAGCACGAGCGGTTTACGCCAAGGGGATCCGATATTTCCATTTCTTTTTATTATTGTTATGGAGGCCTTAAGCAGGATTATAGAGGCTTCAGTTTAGAGTGGTTTTATTGGTGGGTTCGTTGTGGGGGGAAATGGGGGAACTCGGGAGATGGTGTCGCACTTGTTATTCGACACTCTGATTTTCTGCGATGCTAAGGCTCCTCAGTTGGGATATCTTCGGATGATACTTCTCTTCTTCCAGGCGGCATCAGGTTTGAAGGTCAACATTCAAAAGAGTGAGATTTATGCAATAGGGGAGGTGGATGATGTGGCTGCTTTGGTCGGCTTTTTCGGATGTAGGGTTGGATTCTTTTCAACGTCTTATCTTGGGCTTCCTCTAGGGGCCAATGTCAGGAAAAAAGAGATTTGGAACCCCAATTATAGCGAGATTCAAGAGCAGGCTAGAAGGATGGAAAAAGTAGTATCTGTCAAAGGAAGGTAGATTGACCCTAATAAAAAGTACCCTCTCCAGCTTGCCTAAGTATGATATGTCTAGGTTTGCTATGCCGGTGCAGGTGACTCAGAGGCTAGAAAAGTTGGAGCTAGATTTTGTTGTGGGAAGATCAAGCGGAGGAAAGGAAATATCATCTGATAAATTGGGGGATGGTGTGCTTAAGTGTGAGAAGTGGTGGATTAGAGATCAAGAAGTTAAAGTTGCTTAATGCTGCTCTAATTGGGAAATGGCTCTGGGGATTTTTGAAGGAAAAGGAAACACTTTGTAAGAAGGTTGTGGTGAGAAAATTTGGTGTTAGTGATCATCCGTGGGTTCCTGTTGAGGTTCAAACTACATATGGGGTGGGGGTGCAGAAAGGAATCACAAACATGTGGGCGACATTCAAGAAGTTTATTTCTTATGAGGTGGGAAATGGAATTACAGTTGAGTTTTGAAGTGATAAATGGTGTTGGATATGGCCTTAAGAGGGCTTCTCCTTTGCTTTACAAAGGATATGTAGAGGAAGGATTTTTGTAAATTGGTGCTGCATGTGCAGGAATGAGGAAAATGTGAATCATTTGCTGCTGCGTTGCCCAGTAGCAAGGGTGTTATGGGACTTTGTTCTGAATATATTTAAGGTGGTGTGGGTAATGCCCAACTCTGTGAAGGAAATGTTGAGATGCTGGTCCCTGTATAAACGGAAAAGAAGGAGCCACTTTTGGGATGTTGCTCCGTTAGTGATTTGTTGGTCTATATGGATGGAGAGGAGCTCCTCTCAAGGATTTTTTAAAATACAGAGAGGAGCATAGAGGGGATTAAGGATATGATTTTGCAAGCCATGTTCTTTTGGTGTCATGAGTCGATAGCACATGGAGTTAATCGTTTTGTAGAGTTTGTGGGTAGTATTTGTAGTGGTTAGAGTTGTTTTTGTATACTACCGGTGTACATAGGACGTGGCACCTGCTTTGGCGCAAGTATTTTGTAATATATTCGTACTTATCAAAAAATATATATATATATGAATCAAGCCGAGACCTTGAACTCACTACTGTACACCTGTAGTCTGTAGCACTAAAACCATTCTCTTGGATAACTTTTCCATTTCACACATTCTCTCTCCCCTTTTTATGCTTACGGCTTACAGAGACCCAACGTTCAATTCGAAGACCCATATCCACCGCGGCCAAATCCATCTCCAAAACTGCCATCTCCATTTACAGATCTGCAATCACCACCACGAGGTCTACAATTGCAACCACCAGATCTGTCACCGCCACTTCTAGATTTACAAATACTACCACTAGATCTTTTACCCTTACTTCCTGATCTTCTATTTATGCAACCAGATCCATACATTTCCCTTATATCGGTCCATAAATTGGTGGAGTTGGCTCTAGGCAGTTGCATAGATAAGCTTTGTTGTATATTTTTTGTTTTCAATCTCTATTTTGAAACTCTATGTTAGATCCACTGACTACCTGTATAATTTTGTTAAGGCTACAATTTATTTTATTTATGAACTCTCCTTTTCTGTTTTTCATCAATTCTGATTTTCCTATAGAGTCATGATATACGAGCTTGAGCTTGTGGTATTATTACAAGCTTTAGTGTTAGTGCCGTTAAATGGAATCTACTTAGATCTCTAAATTGTTATATCAAATATGTTGATTTTCCTTTCTGTTTTTCATCAATTCTCTAGATCGTTAAATCAAATATACCCTTTTCTAAGCAATGACTTGGATATTCCAAATCATCACTAGCTTAATCATCAAACGGCTCTAGCACTAAAGCTCGTAATAAAACCACAAGTTGTAGCTCGTAATATCATTTGCCTTTCCTATATTCATTCACGACGTTAGACTAAACCGAAAATATAGCAAACCTAACTGAAGTAGCTAAGAACCGAGAACTCATGTTTTCCAGGTTTGGTTTCGGTTTGTAAAATGTCGATAGAAATGTACCTCATTCGGTTTTGTCCAAAAGTGTGTAAAACCGGACCAAAACGACCGTGAACTCATGTATTTGGTATCATGGCGTGCATTTACTGTGCCAAATGCTGCTAATTAAAAACAATGTTATAATCTTTATGCTTCACATGTTCTCAAAGTTTCTAGTTACTTATAAAAAAAAAGAGTTTCTACTAACTCTAGTTTTGAGGAGATTAGTAGGGTGGAAAAGGTTTCTATAATCCAAAGGGGGTAAGCTTACTTTGATTAAAAACACTTTGGCAAATCTTCCTACGTATTACCTATCAGTTTTTAATCTTCCCGTCTCGGTGGCAAACAAGATCGAAAAATTGGATGGATTTTTTAGGGAGGGGGCACAGGGAGATAGGAAGTATCATCTGATAAATTTGAAAACTGTGCGCTCAAATGTGAAAAGTGGTGGGTTAGGGATCAAAAGTTTTGAGGGCTTTCAACTCTGTATTGTTGCGTAAGTGGTTGTGGAGATACTTGGTGGATAAGGAGGCAATGTGGAGAAGAGTGGTGGTTGGCAAGTATGGGGATGGGGAATCGGATCCATTGAATCCACTTGAAACCAAAACCCATTCTTTCCAACATATATACCAAAAAATCCCAGCACACATTATCATAAGCTTTCTCTATGTCCAACTTACACAACAACCCACTGACCCCGCTTTTCAACCTATCATCCACGGCTTCATTGGCAATGAAGGGCCGTCAAAATCGTCTATCCTTCACAAAGGCGTGTTGCGACACCGAGATGATACTCCCATAACCCTCTTCATTCTTTGGGCTAGCACTTTGGATAGCAACTTGTAAATGCCACCAACCAAACTTATCTACCGAAAGTCTTTCGGATCAAGAGCTCCACTCTTTTTTCGGAATCAAGGCTATGAAGCAGCATTGAGGCTTTTCTCAAATCTCAAACTAGAGTGAAAGAACTGAAACACCTCCATGATGTCCCCTTTAGTCACCTCCCAACAATGCTGAAAAAAGCTATAGAAAACCCATCGGGGCCTGGGGCTTTATCTCCCTCCATCTTACGGAGCACACTCCCCCGCCACTTCCTCGATCGAAAAGGGACGCTCCAAGGCCGCCGAATCCTCAAAGATCTTGTCAAATCCCACACCATCCAAATTTGGTCTCCAACCCCACTATCTTCAAACCTGGCGCCTAAAGAAATTCGCGATGCCCACCCTAATCTCTCGCCTCATCCTCTATTTGCAGACGCCTTCAATCGGACCGATCCGATATTTTTTTGTCGCCCACAATTTTTGCCATCCCTGTGAAAGAATTTGGTGTTATTATCTCCCTCCTTTAACCACCGAACTCGCGACTTTTGGCGCCAAGATCTCTTCACGAATGAGAAGACTTTTCAATTCTCGATTTAACTTCACCCTAAGTGATTCTTCTTCCTCGCTCGGTGTACCCATTTTGCCTTCTCATCCGCCTGCAAATCTCATCCGAAATTGATTTGATTTTAATCTCCACCTTCTTGAAGATCTCTCTATTCCAAACTTTTAAATCCTCCTTGAGCAACTTCGGTTTTCTAGCTAATCAAGCTTGGATCGCCTATCACCGAATAAGAATCCCATCTATCCTTAACCTAGTCTAAAAACCCGTGCTCCTTTAACCACATATTCTCAAATCGAAAAGGAGTTCTCCCTTTAGATCCCCCATCACACTCAAGAAGCAAGCACATGATCGAAGATAATCTCGGAAGGCGGACTGCGCATTGCACTACCAAAGCAACATTCCCAATCTCCGTAAATTAAGAATCTATCAATCCTCGAAAATTGATGACGCCTCCGCCTCCCCATTTCGAACCACGTAAAATCCCCCCTACCAAAGCAAGATCCACTAACTCCATCTCATTGACAAAATCATTGAACTTCATCATTTCACTAGAATAGATGCGAGCACTAGAACGCTCATGAGGAAATCTAACCACATTAAAATCACCCCCCACACACCACTAAGCACATTCCATCTTGCTTTAGAATTCCCGAAGTTCTCGCCCAAAATCTCTCCCTAATAGCATTATTACAAGGCCCATAAACCCCTGTCAAAAGCCACTCTTTATTATCATCCGTATTTTTTCAAGACAAGAAACGAGAATTCACCCACCACCGAATCGGCTATCGACAAAACTCTTCGCCCCACATAACTAGAACCCCCCAATGCTCCAACGAGTCTAAATGCACCAAATCCACTTCTCTAGCACACCAAATCTTGTCAATAATCCTCACATCAACCTTCTCCAATTTCGCTCTTGCAAACAAACAATGGTCGGATTCCATCTCTCGATTAAACCTTTATAAGCATTCTTTTGTTGACATCATTAAGGCCCCACACGCTCCAAGACACAATTTTAATAGGCATATTATAAACTTTTTTCCTCCTTCTCTCCCCTCCTCGGCTAGCAAACAAATCAGCATTAAGATTACCTTGCATAATTGTTTGAGTTCCCTTTTCCTTTCTCCCTAGTTTTGTTCTCGCCTCTTTACGCTACCACCCCCGATGTTCTCCACTTTTTTTCAATGTCTAGAAGAAGTGCTGAATCCGATCTTCATAACGAACCAACACCCCCAATGCCTTTCCGACACCTAAAGCCTTTTTTTTTAACCCACGACGAGATATCCTCTTCCAATTCTTTATCCGTAAGGTACTCCACTTCACAATTATCTTCAGCCGAATAATGTTAATCGAGTACGTGAGATAGGTTCTCCTTCCTCCACCTGCCCTGGTCCCTCCTCCAACCTTTCTAAGGAAGAAACCGCACGAAACCCGATTTCCAAACATTCGGAGGCTTCGCACCGAGACTCCTACCAACCTCGATAGAGTACGAAGCGCTCTCTCCCGCCATACGCCTTTAGCATCGCCCATTCCTCGAAAGCAAGCAATCCTCGAACTTACCCCCACTCCGCTATGCCTAGACTCTCGACTAAAAACCCACACCGAAATTCCTCGTCATCGCCCATCCTCGAAAAGTCCGAAGAAACTTCTCCGATTCCGATGACAAATGACTGTCACAGATTTACGTGGAAACCCCTCTTCAAGTCGACCCACTCACGCTCTTCTTGAAGATGAGACACTTCGCCTCGACATCCGAACTAAGTCGAATTGTCAACGCAGCCACCAAGCCCTTCGTCGCGAGACTCGCCTTGTCGTCTCTCTCTGTCCTCCCTTAACGGCCTCGCCTAAATAAACCCCGTCGAAAACTACCTTGGCCAATTTGGGCTTCAGCCCCATCTGTAGGAATAGGCGAACCAAACCCCCCTTTGGTTGTAAGTATGCCATTCTCCCTGCCTCCTATCTTGGGCTACCCATAGGTGTACAGTCTAAGAGCAGGGCGTTATGGAATCCAGTGGTCGTGCGTTTCGAGAAGAGATTGGCAGGGTGGAAGCGTCAACTTCTTTCCAAGGGGGGGAGATTAGTTCTGATCAAGAACACTCTTGCTAACTTACCAACCTATTTCTTATCTCTTTTTGTGATTCCTGCCACAATTAGGCATAGATTAGAAAAGTTGGAAAGGGATTTTTTGTGGGAAGGGCAAACAGATGAGCATAAGTTTCATTTAGTGAATTGGGAAAAGGTGTGTTCGAGGGTTCAGGAGGGGGGTCTGAACATTAGAAAATTGAAATTATTTAATGTGGCTTTGTTGGGAAAATGGTTGTGGCGATATCTCACTGATAAGGAGGCTTTGTGGAGGCAAGTGGTGGTTTGCAAGTATGGGGAAGGGGGTCATTGTTGGTTTCCTAACGAGGTCAATTCGTCTTATGGGGTGGGAGTCTGGCGTGGTATAAGGAGAGGGTGGAATTCTTTTGAAAGATTCATTGCTTTTGAGGTTGGCAATGGGGCCTCGGTGAGGTTTTGGAAAGATAGATGGTGTGGGGACATTTGCTTGAGGGAGGCGTTTCAGAATTTATTTGAGCTTTCCACGGATAAGGATTGTAGAGTTAGCTCCTTTTTATCTTTGGTGGAGGGTAAGCCTATTTGGAATCCCACGTTCAGAAGGAATTTTCATGACTGGGAGTTAGAGTCGGTTGTGCAGCTTTTAAGGATGCTTCAAGAGCAGAAGATAGACAGGCCGACGGACAAGGTGGTTTGGAAAGGCTCAGGGGGCTCTCTTTTTTCAGTAAGCTCGTATTATTTCAAGCTTCTCAATGGTGGTAGAGCTTCTTTTCCGTGGAGAGCAGTTTGGAGATCCAACGCCCCTAAGAGAGTGGCTTTTTTTATGTGGGAAGCGACTCATGAAGCTATACTAACCGGGGATAATTTGCGGAAACGTAACATGGTTTTTGTTAATAGATGTTATATGTGTAAGGTGGATGCGGAGAGTGTAAATCATTTACTTCTTCACTGCCAAGTGGCTTTAGAGCTTTGGAACTTTGTGCTGGGAATGTTTAACATGTCTTGGGTCATGCCAAGATCGATCAGTGACCACGTCAGAGGCTGGAATAGGGGCCATCCGAAGAGGAGTAGTAGTTTATGGAGGACAGCTCTTTTGGGTGTGTGTTGGATTCTATGGAAGGAAAGAAATCATAGGGCTTTCGACAACGTGGAAATGTCAGTCCCGGAGTTGAAGAATTTGTTGTTTCGTACTCTTCATTTTTGGTGCTTCGAGGCTGATCACTCTGTTCCTAGATCCAACATAACTTTTGTAGATCTTGTAAATAGCATAGATATTGGTTAATCTTTGGGATGGTATACTTCTAGTGTACAAAGGACGCATCACCTCTTTTGATGCTTGATATATGTTATTTATTTACTTATCAAAAAAAAAAAAGTATGGGGTTGGGGACCATATGTGGTTCCCTAAGAAGGTTCAGCTGACTTATGGGTTTTGTTTATGGAAGGGTATCAGTAAGAGGTGGGAGTTGTTTAATCGCTTTATATCCTTCGATCCAGGTTATGGCAATTCCATTTGTTTCTCTGGAGTGACAGGTGGTGTGGGGATAGGGAATTATGGAGAGTTTTTCCTTCTCTTTTCAACATAGCTGTTAATGAAGGAAGAGTTAGTCAGCTCAGCTCTGCGCTTTGAAAATGGTGTAGCAACTTGGAACCCAATTTTTCGAAGAAATTTTCACGATTGGGAATTGGATGAGCTGAGTCAGCTTCTGAAAATATTATATGATTAGAAAGTGACTATGACTTGCGACGATAAAGTTGTTTGGAAAGGGGCCAAGAATGGAGTGTTTTCAATTAAATCTTTTTTAAGATAAGCTCAGGTCCAGCAATGTCGCCTTTCTGTGGAGGTCAGTGTGGAAGACTAAGGCGCCTTCCAGAGTGGCTTTTTTTTTATGTGGAAAGCTGTCATACTTGCAGGGAATAAGTTGCGGGCTAGGAATAAGATTTATGTGAATTGGTGCTATATGTGCAAAAGGGACGGAGTCTATTAATCATCTGCTGATCCACTGTTCAGTGCAATTTGGGATTATGTTTTTAGCCTCTTTCATATTTCAGGGGTCATGCCTAATTCGATTTTAGACGTGATGCTAGGCTGGTGCTCCGGGTCGTATCCATCTTTGGAAAACTCTCTTGTTGAGTTTATGGTCAGTTTATATATTTTAGTTAATTTTGTCTCTTTTGTACGCGCCACCTGTTTTGGCGCTTGTCAATATACTTTTCCCTACCTATCAAAAAATGAAAAAAAAAAAAAAAAAACTAGTTTTGAGGAGATGAACCAATTTTTTGAAGGGAGATAGAACTTGCCTTGTTTTTCTAGATTTTTGGATAATTATGGCAACCTCTTGACAACATAGGTTGTTTAGCCACCTCCCTAGATAAAGCTATGTAATCGAGTTTTGAATATGGATTACTCTTAGGTTCTATAAGAAATGGTCTTTCAACTTGTAATGATTGAAATAAGGAATTGGCTAGAGGATATTTGTAAGTTTGAATATAACACCATTTGATCTGTAAACACTAAGAGTCTGATAGAAAATTGCAATCATTTACACATCCTATAGTCACTTGCATGCTCTATTTAGGATAAGCGGTGGATCTTTACAGTTCCAAAAATTTTGTCCTCCTATATGGTTGGCTCAAAATCAGGTGCTCCATTAATGAAGATGAGGACGCATATTCCATACAGTTTCATCAATTGTAGCCGTACTCCCTCCACCCCTAGATTATTGTCTTGTTTGACTTGACACACGGATTAAGAAAATATAATTGACTCAATTATTAATATTGGTATAATTTGTAGTTTATTTTAAAGCCCAACCATTATTGAAGTAGTAAGAAAAAGTAAGGGTAAAATGATAAATGTACTTTTCTGAAAAGGAAAGTGTATTGACAAAACAATTTCTTTGGGACAGATGAAAATAGAAAACAAGACAATAATTTAGGGACGGAGGAAGTAATCTTTACATTCATTTGATTTGCATCGTCTGTGGATTCTAGAATCTTCCCTGTTTGTTGAATTCCCCCCCTCCCCTCGTGGGGCTGTCTACTTGGAGTTAAAAGTCTTGAAAACTCAGCATTTTTTAGGTGTTACTGTGTTTCCTTATTTTAGAAGTCCTGAATAAGCTCTATTTGCATCTTCTCACCACAATTTCTATGTAGCTTTTAGTCACAAATTATAGATGACCATGCATGGGTAATTTGCATATTCACTTTCTGACATAGTTTCTCTGATTTTGTTGCAATTATATTCACTTGGCAGTTTACTTCAAGACCCTTGGCTAGTCAATTCAAAAGTGATCTGATTATTGCAGCTCGTCAGCCATGGTGATTGATGAGAGAGATATGAAACAACTGTAGGTGGATTGAAGATTGGCAGAATGTTTTAATACAACTTTGGTAGCCATTTTTTTTTTTTTTTTGCCATAGACCTCAGATTTTTGGTTTTCTATTTCATATTCTAGAATATTGTTGCATGGTGATCTATTTTTCATACAGCTTTGATAGTCTATTGTTTAGATAGACCTCAGATTATTGGTTTTTTAAAAAAAATTTTATATTCTCGAGTCTTGTTACATTGTGATCTATTTTGGTTTGTGAAGCTTTAATATGTTTGATCGGACTGGGGAATGGGAATGACATACACATTGAACATTTGCAGCTACTGGGAAAACCTATATTCAGGCTCTTGCCAAAGCTCGCCAATGTTGTATTCTGTTGTTGTGACACCTTATCTTGTTCATTTGAGTTTAAGAGCATTGTTGATTCAAATTTGGAATCGGAATGCAGAAGATTTTTATAACTTTCTATATATATATATATATTTGGTATTGTTGAGTTTACAAGTTGTGTTTGTTGGGCAGGCTTTCGTCTGAGGTCGGATGGAACCACTACGGTAAAATTCTATCCTTTCCCGTTTTGTCATTCTTACATAATGACCACCTATATTGCACTTCAATATATTTGGAAATGTTCCTCAATACATTCTAATTGCAAACCATTTCCGTGAATGTGTTTAACATATTTTAGTGGCTTATTGTCAGCATCCCTCGTTGATATGAAATCTAACTAGGTTCATATTGGATTGATGTATGTGTTGAATATGAATCCTCCCTTGGTTTGAATTGAGTGGTACATTTTGAATTGTTTGGTCAATTTTACCAATTTTGTAATCGATATTTTGGGAAGAACATTCTATAACCGCTTTACACATCCATTGGCCACGATACCACAATCTTCTCCACAACGACAGCCACTACTTTTTTAAAAATCTCATGTATTCTCCTGTCCCTTCCCTTTAGGATTAGTTTCACTTGGCCGTTGCAATTACTCTAGGGGTAAGGTTGGTAGTCAAGGAGGGATCAGCAGTATTATTATTTCCAGTTCTATTAGTCAATGGGGGTAGTTTTTGAATTAAAATTTTTAATTCCCTGTTTTTTAATTATTGAATTAGATCATTAAAGCCAAAAATAAAAAAGTAACTAAAGTATAAAAACTTATTTGTATAAAACATTAAGGCAACTCCTCCAAGTGCAAAAAATATTGGATGCTCTTTCTTAGTGATCAGCTAGCCAATCTTACTTAGTTTGCCTCTTGCAAGACATGAACGTCCCTCCTCTTAAGAAGATGTGGGTTAGCACTAGTACCAACCTTAGTAATAGTGCTCTCTCTCTTCCAAGAACTACGCTATATTACTTGTTGCACATGTCATAGACCTGTGCCCGAAAGGAAGAAATGAAATGAAAATAGGTCTCGCGTTGTTGGGGGTCATGGGGGAGATGGGGGTGGTATGGTGCCCGTTTTGTTATTTGGAGATAGCATAGATATACATCTATAAATACACACACATATGTACATATTGTACAATATAAAAGTGAAATATGGACACCAATAAAAGTGGTATATGTATTTTGACAACGAATGAAGTGTAATACTATGATGACAAAAATCAAATGTGAAATGCATGTAATTAAATTAATTATTTTTAAATTCCGCCGTTAAGTGGTAGTAATCATAAGCAATAAAATGTGTTGTGTATCTATACGAGGTTTTTGTGTTCATGTCTTTGACACAGTGTCAGTATTATGACCGAATCATTTGTAGGGTCGGATCAATGTATGTTGAGGGTTTTGATCATTTGGAAATAACTTTGCTCATGAGCTATTTAGTGATTATGATCTCTTGCATCCAAATTTTCAAGCTTTCAATTTAATGGGCATTTTGTAAAATAGAGTGACACAAGCTGAAATGCGAAGAGAAAAAAGAGTGATAACTATATTTACACATTGGATGTGAGATTAACATTCAAACTGTTAAAAGTTTTAAAAGTTTAGAAGATTATTAAATCTGAGCCAGTAGTTATTTTTTTGTCAATTGCGTATTTGCAAAGAGAGTTGTATTTAATATAGATATTTAGAAATTACTAAAATATCCCCTTAATTAAAAAAAAAACCTGCATATCTAATATAACATAGATTTTGACTTTTTTATGTTAGATTTTGAACAGTTCTCTGGTAAGACAATCCTACAGATTACCATCAGTGTTACCACTCTGGTGACAACTTTGACTTGAAGGCAAAGTGCATGTGCCACTTCACAACATAGTTGTCACCATAATCCTAACAATGTTGTAATTCTTAAAATAGAGTTCTACTCGGCATCAGTGACTCTGTGAGAGAGAGAGAGTGGCTGAATTCCTCCAGAGAAAATGGGTGGCGGGAGAAATATTAGGACAAAAGAAGAAGAACGAGGAGAAGACAGAATCAGTAGGCTGCCCGATGAATTGATCCATCAAATCCTCTCATTCGTTGATGCCAAATTCGCAGTTCAAACAAGCCAATATTCTACCAGATGGAAACATGTCTGGGAAACTCTACCCCATCTCAATTTCGACAGGAAATACTTCTCTGGTATGCCTGATTTTTCGAAGTTCGTATCCCAATTTCTCTCTCACCGGAACCACCACTCAGATAGTATCTCTGGATTGAACCTCAAATGTACCGACAAAGCAATCTGCAAATCATCGTCAACAAGATTTCCCTCTACGCTGCATCCCATAATGCCCAGAAACTTGACATATCTTCCAATGCTTCTGAGGAAAGAAAGAGCTTGTGAATGTGGGAGAGTCCATCTATTCCCACTCTCGATCTTCAGTTGTCCCTCATTGCAGCAGCTCTGTCTGGATAGTAGAGATCTCAAGCTTAGCAACTTATTGAAATCAACTTGGATTTTACCGGCTTTAACAACCCTGGTCCTCAAACATGTCTCATTTGGGTATTGTCGCAGTGGCCATAGTAGTAAATCTGCCATTCTTTTCTCCAATTTATTGAATTTGAAGAATCTCACTCTATATGATTGCGACACATATTACTTGGAGGTTTTCGATATATTTTCTCCCCAACTTGAAAATCTTGTTATTGGGAGTAGATATTGCACATACCGTTGAAAGTTTGTGGTTTCGATCGGCCCCCAAACTCTTGTCATTCCAATACAATGGTGATTATGGGATATTGATGTCTACAAATGATCTTAGATAGTTTGGAGAAAGTATATATCCACATTGGTGGTATTTTTGGTTATCATACTGTTATTGGGGACTATGAGAAAAAGAAAAAGATCCTTCAGGAATATGTTCCATCAACTTTGCAGTGCGAGATTTGTTGTACTTACCTTGTACACCATTGAGGTCATTTCTTGGGCTTTAGATTTGTTGCAATATGAACCTTCCCCATTCAGTAAAATGGGGTGTTTAAAAATAGAAGGGAGATTGTAATACCCCCAATTCCACATCAAGTAGATGTGGGGTTCGAATGTGGTTTATAGCAGCTACAAACTACTACTGCGCACCAACATCATCCATGGATTTTTGGGCCGGTTTGTGGCAGCCTGGGTGACCAAGATGACAGTGTTTAGTGAGCCAGTGTGTGGGCTACACGTAGCGGACCAGGATTTCGTGCTCAGGTTGTTACACCTTAAGATCCTCAATACATTTTAATTTTCTAGTCAGATAGAAACAAGGATCTTTTTCGAAAGCGTAGGTCTCCCACTTAACTCTAACCCACTCCACAAAGCATGGATCCTTCAGCCACATGTTATTGAATCTAAATGGAGTCTTGCCTCTGTGCATGCCTTTACACTTAAGCAGCGAAACATGGTCCGAGAGAAACCTAGGAAGGCATGACTGGACCGCACCGCTAAAGCAATTCTCCCACTCCCCGGACACCAAAAATTTATCAATCCTCCGAAATTGGTTACCCTCGCTATTTTTGAACCACTTGTAGCTACCTCCAGAAAGATCCAGATCCATCAAGCCCATCTTATTAACAAAGTCATTGGCGCAAGGATTGAAAGAAACATCTCTCTCTCTCTCTCTCTCTTATTATGCACTCTCATATAATTCCCTTCATTTCGTTCCCTCCATTATATTTCTTTCTACTTTGTATTTTTTTTTCATCTCTCCCTTATGTTCTTTCCATTTTCAAATATATTTTCTTAGAAATTCTCCCCAAACTGCAAAACCCAATTTTTTTCAGATATATTTACTTAGTATTTCTCTTCGTCTGTCCCTTCATCTACCTTTGGTAGTGTTCTTTTAATGTATTCTTAGTTGTTTTTCAGCAGTATTGCTAGTTGAAAGATATTCCTGGCTGTGCTACTTTTAGATTCAGTATTACTTTACTTTATTTCATTATGACGTACTTATCTACATGATTCTTAGGCGAATCATTAAGAAATAAAATATAGCTCCTATATCTTAGGTTTCAAACAACTCATATCCTTATACTTGGATTAGGTTGGGGCATCATGTATTCCCTCACAAATTAAATAGTTGTCTCCTTGATATAATTTAGACGTTGTTTCCCTTTTTTGTAAATTCGATGAGTCCTTATTTTATTATAATTTTAATGTAATTAATTCGATTGGTTGTAATTTTTAACCCTTAAAATAATTAGAATCACAGACCCAAACATTCACGTTGATGCGTAAAAGAGTTTCAATGGCCCATATCATTGACTTTGTAAATATAATTTTGAGTATACTGTTAAAGCAGCCGGGCGGGTATTTAAATTAGTACATCATCACCGCCAGGATACTATTTCAAAGGTCACATTAGAAACGGACAAACGGTCACCACTTAAGAGTAAATGGTGAAATTGCAACACTAGTGCAGTGGCAATGTCATGAAATATTGTGACAGTGGAAAAATTGCATGTCAAGTCGTAATACAAATGTGAAATTAGCAATTTGGCTCCTCAATTTATGTTTATCTATTTTTCTAGAAATCTACTCAAGTATCGAAGATCACCATCCAACTCCACAGTTGTTGCTCGTCTGCCAAATGTTGGTGGGAGATAAGATCAGCTTAGAGAGGGATGAAGATTTCAAATCTGCAGGCTTAGATTTTCTTCACAAATTCACTGTGAGTGCTAGTTGGTGGTCAGCATTGCTGCATCATGTTATTTTTGAGGCTGGACCTTCATCAATTGTGGGGGTCGATGTTCTACTTTATGTCTAGTTGCATCGTGTTCTGTGGACCCTTTGTTTGTGGGTTGTTAGGCTAGACACCATCATTCAAGCTAGTTAGCCTCTTGATCGGATTTGTTGACTCTGTGTTTACTATATATGATTTTTTGCTTTATTGAGAGAATCAACGGCTCTACAACAGTCTGGTATATTAATTTGTGTGCAAGGATTGTACAATGCTGCCGCCGGTACTAACCACCATACATCTGAGTTCTGACATTTATCGACCATAGTTTGTTGGTCTTTATATTTAGGCTAATTTGTGTGGAAGGATTGTACAGTTGGCCCCATTTCAAAGATACCATTTTCGCTCATGATTTTGTATCTTACTGAAAACTCAGTTTTGTTGTTATATTCCCATTTATACATTGATACACTTGCTAAATAGCATGCTGATTTGCAAAAATCATACTCCCTTCATTTTCAAATTATAGTCATCCTTTCTTTTTTCGTTCGTTTTAAAATAATCGTCATCTTTCAAACTTTTCCTTTTAGGAAAACATTTTAACCACTCTACCCTTATTCTTTCTACCTATTTTAATTATAAACACATGTTTAAGCCTTAAGGGCATTAAAGAAAACCACACATTTCATCAATATTTATAATATAGTTAATTATTTTTTTAAACGGTATGTCAGGTCAAAGAGGACAATAATTTGAAAACATATGGAGTATGTCCATACACGAATATGTTATAAGTTACAGTAAAAAACTTAGGTAAGATGGTCTTACGATATATTTTTTAAGACATATCTTTTTTATCTGACTCATCGTGTGTTGGTGATTTGAGCTGTGAGAGAGAAGTTTTGTCTTACAAATAAAGATCCGTAATTTTTAGTTCTAAAATTTGGAGGTGGTAAATTTACACTTTGTAGAAAATAAAGTCATACATGTAGATTGTAGATGTAGGCTGTAGCTCCACCCCTGCTTGCATTGCTATAATATATGTAGACACTATCTATGGAGGGATTTTTTTGCAATATTATTGTCTCCGAACGTATATCAATTGCTTGTAAAGAATATAAGCAATGACGTTCGGGCCGGACAACAATATCGGAGAAATGCCTCTATACTGGTACAGAGATGGACAAGTTTCTGAGTGACGGATCAAGATGTTGTATAAAAGATATCAATGGAGTACTCATATCTATGGCCATTAATTCGAAAACCACTGTCAACCGTCAAGAAACAAGGGTAGCCACTGTTTTGATCAATGGAGAGCGAGTGGAGAGCTATCGAACGGAGGTAGAGTTCCTGGACATTGTCAGAAGCTTTGCCTGGTTGCCTTGTCATGCAGACGTGTCATGATGTTGGCTTATATTTTTCAGCTGGGCATAGCAAATGTATGCAGTCCTACTGATGTGAGAGAACAAACCAATACAGCCGTGCTGTACCCTGATTTGAACACTAGAAGAAATGAGACTTTTTTGAAACGTTGCAAGTATAGGATAGTGAGATACTAAAAGATGTTGGTGATAGGGTCAAGCTTTATAACAGTCGGGAGTTGCCAATTTGAATTTGCCATCAAATATTAAAATTTAGATGTGTTCAACCTCAGCTTGACGATGAGCAAGCCTTGAGCCAAACTAAATTTCACACCTCCAAAATTTGACCCAACCACGGATATGTTCGTAGGAACGAACTAAATGAACAGAACAGGTTTTGCACTTGACAGACCTTGTCGCCATTGACTTTGCACTTGACTGACCTTATCCCAATAGTTGTGCCATTGGCAATTGAACATTCAATCAATTGCCTACTTCAACATGCTCGAGCGAACAAACAAACCACCCAACCTGAACATTGTTATTGTTTACCAAACAGATGATGGGTAAAAAACTTGCCTAACTCAATAATTCTAACTAATAAAAAAGCACAAAATGAGTTATCAAACAATGAACCCAACACAAATGCAGAAAGGTTTAGGATTCACAAATAAATTAATGGTTTCTTCTTTGTTTGCGTAAAAAACCCAGAAACATTGCTTTCTGTTTGCACCAAGCTACTAAAGAAGGCTACGGCCCTGCTTAGCACAACCACAATATTTGCTAAGACGTTTGGAATTGATAACCTCGGACCATGTAAGTTATCCCCCACAGAAGGAGGCAGCCTACAACACGAGCCCCAAGTGCTTCTTGAAACTCAATTTTGCAGATAAATGAGAACCATACATGAATCATCCTGACAAGACTCCAAGAGCAACGCAAGAAGTATCAACAAGACTTGTACAAAACTTATCTGCGAGAATACAAATTAGCTGTACTTCCAATTCATAAACTTGTAACTAAACATTAAAGTTCTACTGTGATTTAGAGACAGCTCCCAAGTCAAAGCCAGGTAGGCACAAAATGCACTATGCATAAGTATGCATGACGTTGGCCATGACGGAAAAAAGACAGAGAAAAAGAAAATTTTACAATTTAACAATCTATTCCTCGGCACTTTCAGCATTTGCTCCCTTGAGATGCAAGTGCTTTTCCCTTTTCTGAAAGTCAGTCAAGCCCTTGCCACTTCCAGTCACCCCAACCTTCCCAAAAGGATCATCTGGAGACTTGAAGATGCTTTCCCGCTTGCGCCCCGAATAAAAACCAATCTGGACACCATATTACACAATAGTAAAGCCAGGAAAAATAATGAAGAAACCAAAGGATTGAAACAGAGCAAATTGTGGAAACTTCTTGGATGAATAACCAATCAAGGCAGGAACTTTTACCATTTGAACTGAGTAACAAAATAAGTCATATATTTGATCTTAGCCAACAAGTGAAAAAATATTACATGTACAGAGTATAGTGTCGTCTAGGAACTGTTTATTTCGATTAATACTGCATGATTCAAGTTCTAGAGTGAAATTCCGTTTACTACAGTTGATCATGGATGGTTAATGGATATGTGCACAACAGTTTCTCTTGCTTTGGGGTTAGGGAAGACGAGAGGGGAGAAGGGTATTTCTCTTGTTTCTTTTGGTTTTCCATTAGGTAAGGTCTCTCTTCTTTGTGGAATTGCCCCAAACTGAGAAGTGCATGTACCATTACAATACTGAATGAATAAACAAAAGCAAGAACATCTTTCTCACTACATATATACCCATACATGAGTGCCTTAAAAGCTCAACAGTTTCCAGGAAATGTTAAAAGGAGATTTTTAGGGTTTTCCATAAGAAGAATGTATATTTATCATCTGCATGCTGATTAACATAGCCATGGTGCTTGGAAACTCTCATATAGTTTTTTTTTTTAATAAAAGTAAAATCAAGTTTGGTAAAATCTTTGGCAAACTCAGCATGACCAAATAGCATGCATGTAAACCACATTAAAAAGGGTTAAGGAATAAGCTGTGTGGGTGCACTGGGTGGGTAAGAGAATATCTCAAGGCATCGAGGCAAGAACCTCCTTAACATAAAAACATTCATTGCATCAAATAGTACCGACTTGTGGACAAGTTCATGGGCAAAATTACAAATGTGATGGTTTCATGGCCGCCAAGATCTGCAAGTGCAAAACCAGCGACAATGCATACCTTCTTAGCCCGGCCTTTGGTGGTCTGAAATTGTTGCCAAGCATTCTGCCTCTTATTCTGTGTCACCTCAAGTTGCTCCTTTCGCATCTTCGACTTGAATGAATGAATCTTTTTACGCTTAGCAGCTTTCTGTATGTTTCAGTAAACATAAAAATGAGAAATACAGCTAGCTTAATCCACATCGGAGGATGAAAAGACAAATGTGAATTAATAATTTGTGATAAATCTATCAGCTAATTTGTTAAATCTTATGGTTCATATCCAGCATGCCTGGAACATGTATCAAACTAGTACATATAATTAATATAACTACATGTATCATTCATCCCCTTTAGCAATGGGGAACCTCAGGCACCGACTGTGTTCTAAGTGAACCTGTTAAAAGTGATGAGACCAATCATACTTACCACATCCTCCGGGTCATCAGGTTCAATACGAAGCTTTGCTGGTAAACTTCGTGACTGGAAGTCCACGTCAGCTGAAGCAGCTTGCGCAATTTTCCGCTTCAGAGCTTGCTTTGTAGCCTCGGCTTCTTTTTCAGCTTCCAGCAGCGCATCCACAGTGCCTTCTTCTATTGGCCTAACATTAGCCGGATCCACCTAGACGTAGTAACATCAGTATGCGACACACTCCTTAGAGTACAATAAGTAAGAGCTAAACAAACAGCAAGTGAAAATATACAAGCAGATAGATAAGATGAAAAAAAAAACGCCAAATAAATATCAAAATACAAAGAGAATGCTAACTATGTACAAGTGACAAAATAAATATCAAAATAGAAAGCTATATGTTGTACACGAATGGAGATCAGAATGGGCAGGGAATTTTCATGACAACTATACAAGGTAGAAACAACCAATAAACTATGTTATATTCAACTTCACATGAATTGCTTCAACAGTCCTCAATCATAACCATGAACTCGAGCTTAAGCAGTGTTAAGCCAACCACATTTCAGCCCAGCTCATCGAGCCTCAGAGTTTTACTCGAGATAAGATGAGCTTGAAGTAAAGCATTGTTCCCCGAGCTCGGTTAAAATATCATGTGAAGCATTCAAGCATCTTAAATGAGCTTTTTATAACAGCAAAAGTATTTTTACCGATGATAATAACTATCAAAAAAACATAACCTGAATAAAGGATAAGAATATTAATAATAACAACAATAGTCCATGCATCATCAACTCGCCTATTTATATGTATGAAACAGGTGTTCTACCTGATGAAGATCCACATGTAAAATAAGGAAATTGATCAGAAGATCACACGCATGCCTTGTGCATTAACAAGTCTGACAAAGCCATTCTCAAATTCAGTTTGAGAAAACTAGGTACACAAGACTAAACCACACTTGGTTTGAAAGCTTGTTTATCAAATGAGATCTAAAACATACAGAAACATGATCAGCTGAGTAAAGTTCAACCTACCTTTCATTAAGTCATGTCAGCAGTTCACATAGCCGCATCATATAGTGATATAAAAGATGCAAGGCTGAGTTTGATTAATGTGTTGAAAAAAGAATCAAGGCCTTTATCATTGATTATTATAGCTTTTAGACAAAGGTCAAGTATATGCCATAGGAGAGTTTTCCATTTGAAGCAGGGAAGTATATGGTGTGCATGAGACAGAAACTTCCACTGTTCCACACACTGACAGCAAATAGGGCCATGATGTCAGTGACTACAGGAGTGAGCATAACAAGTTGATTGATGCAACACCTTACATGTTAAACAAGTATTCTATAAAGGATGTGCGACAACAAATCTAAAAAATGGATAAAATGCCCAAGATATGCTTCCTTTGTTCCGCTCAAAGAGTCCTCGTTTGAAGTTGAACATTTGAAGAGTTAAATGTTGCTGATTTCGAGTGTAATGTAATAAGGATAAATTTAGAAACTCATAAGATTTATAAGCTAAGTTTTTCAAACAAGACTCTTTAAGTGGACATCCCAACATAGAAACATGGGACTCTTTTGAGCGGAACAGAGGAGTATAACATAGTGAAACAAGACCTGTGCATTTCAAAGGACTGGTAGTAACTTATAGCAAGTATATGAGACTCTTAAAAGGATGAGCGACAACAAATTTTAAAATGGTTAAAATACCTAAACTATGCTTCTTTTGTTCCACTCAAAGAGTCCACGTTTGAAGTTGAACATTTGAAGTGTTAAAATGTTGCTGATTTCAAGTGTATTGTAACAAGGATAAATTGAGAAACTCGTCAGATTTATAAGCTTAGTTTTTCAAACGAGACTCTTTAAGTGGACATCCAAAATAAAAAAATGGGACTCTTCGAGCAGAACGGAGGAGCATAACATAGTAAACAAGACCTGTGCATTTCCAAGGACTGGCAGTAACTTATAGCAAGTATATGAGACTTGCAAATCAAACAAGTGTGGCCATATGTGCCATACCTCTTCCTTATTTCCCCATCCTTCATAGCATACCAGATACCCATTTGGTGTAAGTGCCTCGATCGTTCCATCATACCTGAACATTCAACTAAATCAAACACAGAAAAGAAAAGAAACGGTAAAGCAAATGCAGAACAGGAAAAAGAAAAAGAATTCCAATAAAGGCTTAAACACATCTCGCTATCACTTACCACTCTCCATCATCGCTGAAAACAGCTTGAACTTTAGTGCCAACAGGAAGCTTGTCAGAATGATCAAACGTGGCACCCGTTTCCTGATTTTTAAAATATGGGGGAAGAAATAAGATGCACACATGTAAACACCAGAAATACCAAACCCCTAGAATGCACCAGATTTTTTAACAAAGAGCTCCCTTTTAAACCAAATTACAGTCTATGGGTAGTATCATGTCCTTTGGAGCGAAACTTCGAAGCTTATGTGCTTCTTGTCAAATCCAACGAAAAAAATACGGAAAAGCACTCTTCATTATTTACAGCACATCTTCTATCAAGCTAGCATAGTTTGTTTTTTTTTTCGTTTTTTTTTGGTAAGTTTAAGCTACCATAGATATAGACATCAAGAAACATTCTGAGGAGATTTACCATATCATCCTGAAAGGTACCTCCAGAATGGTGAAAACTAGGAGATACATCAGCACTTGCCCCAATATGCAATCCAGATTTCTCACTTTGCTTTGCCGTTGCCAGGAGTTCTTCTGTCAACGCAATAACCTGCAGGCCGAGACTATTTAGCCAAGTTCAATTTTTTTATAACAAATGTTTATATCAAAAAGACCAAAATGCCATTGATTTCGAACATAGAATGTCAGAGAGAACATCTGAAATCAGGTAGAATCTTAGTGAACATCTGAAATTGGGAGACTGGAGACGGGCCATCGTGACATATAGCAGACCTGCACAGGAACCAAGATACAAGTGATGGGAACTTGATAGTACTAGATTCAAAAATATTGTAGACTCTTCAGATCTCACCAGGTGTACATGTTTCAAAATTACACAAATGCCACCATTACCTTCTGAACCAAGAAGATAGAAAGCACTTTCCGGACATCCCAGTCAATTTATATACTTGCTAAAGCAAACTTAGTTATTGAAAATTTCAGCATAAAACAAAAAAACATCTGTGTGTGTCTGTGTTGAAGAAAATAAATTATGTCCTAGGTTTCCTTGGACAACAAAAAACAAGTACTAATGTTTTGTGAATCCTTAATATTAAAGAAGGTTGGTACAACTTATCAAAAGCACATGTCTTCAGATTTCACAATAATAACTTTAATAAACTCTATACATGGGTATGGTACAAGTAAATGGAGAGCTTTAAGTAATATAAGTATATATAGATTTGAAATTGAAAAAAAGGAAGAAAAGGGGAAGAAAGCTAGATCAGCAAGATAAATAAAGATCACCTCTGCAAGCTCCTTCTCCATATCTGCATATTCAGAGTTCCCAGGATCATCATCCAAGAGTTTCCTGACCTGATCCAAAGACAAGGAAGAAGTTCTTGTAAACATATTTAAATCGGAAATTTAAAATCCAAGGAACCTTTAAGATGAAGTAACACATCAAAGGATTTGCATTACAAGCTATGATGTGTCAGAATATATATATCTTAAGTGAAATGAAATGCAGAATTGATACAATATGTGCAAATGGTCATAGACTGGGTATTCATATCAGCGGCCATGAACACAAAACCACAAGTCTGTCAATGAGTAAAGAACAGAAACCCAATCACTCATGCAGAGTAATTTTATTTCCGGGCACAAGGATAACTTCAAAATAAAGGAAGTACCTAAAACTATCACAACTAAGTAAAGAAATCTTCATCATCTCCAGCAAAATAGGATTTTGTTTAGACTCGACAGCTGCTTTGACTACACAATAGACCTAATACAGTGTCCTAAAAATGGTTCGCAAGGTGCCCTTGGCACTCACCTCCATGTTTGGGAATCAATTTATACTTTGAAGCATTAAACAAAGGGATGCACAGATGGCAGTTGTGCTTCTCTGCTTAGCCTTAAACCTCTAAGGTGAGTACTGAGTAGTAGAGTTGTCAAATAGGGCTAAAGCCCGTGGGCATGCCCGCCCCGCCACCTAAAAGGGGCGGATTGGGACCGTTTGGATCCATCTAGAATTAACTTAACTTAGGGTTAGGTAAGTTAGGTCTCATACTCTTACAGTCTCTCTCATCCAAATCGAAAAATAAAAATAGCAGATCCGTCACAATATCACATTCACGCTGCGCAGTCACTCTCGTGACCTCGTCTCTAGCGACTCGCCGCCGACTTCGTCTCTTCCAGTCTTCCTCTCCGGCTCTGCGCCGCCTCTGGCTCAGTGTGGCAGCGCCTCTCTCTCTCGCTCTGGCTGACTGGCTTTTTGAGAGTTAGTCTCATCTCACGCTCTCTCAGTCTCTCTCTCCCATCTTGCTTCCAGATCCCGAGATCCGGCACGGCGACTCCTCCAGTCGTCACCGTCACAACTCACAAATTGCTTCCAGATCCCAAGATTCGGGTTGTCGACTACGGATCGGTTGGGTCCAGAGCCGGAATTGGTACCGAAGCAGATGGTTAAGGATCCTGATTTGTATGCAGAGTTTGCTTTTGTCGATTCGCCGCTGCCGAATTCCTTGCCGTTACCGGCGTTTTTCACACAGAAATCGGATCCAACTACAGATCTGCTTCAACTATTGGGTTTGAATTTATCATAGAAGCTGAAGATAAATTACAGCCTTACGGGGTACTATCATAGAAGCTTTCCATCAGGAATTCAGGAGGCTGTGAATCGTAGAAGCTTTCCATATTGTAAAGAAGAAACATCTTCAGCTTCTATAGACTTTGATATTAAAATAAATTACACCCAGTAAGAAACATCTCGTAAAATAAATTCTTTTTTTTTTGCGGGCTTGCCCGTTTTGCCCGCGGTCCTACGCGGGGTGGGCTGGGCCATGAGTTTTAGGGACCATCATATTTGCAGGCTATCCCACCCCGTCCCGTCTGAAGGGGGGCTTTCCAGGCCCTCGGGCAAACTCACCCCGCTGCCCATTTTGACAGCTCTACAGAGTAGACAAAGGGACCAGCACCATTGATAAAAGAAGGGATCAACACTTTACACTGCTGTCTCTGATATCAGCATCTCCCTCACTGCCGCAATATCTAACTCTCATTTAAGCCTCACTTCTGTGTTCAACCTTTACAAAAAATGCTCAATTATTCAAGCTATACAGGCCGCTTTTCATTTACTAAGAGAGCGATATGGACCTTATCACAGTTAGTTTTAGTCAACCATCTTTGCTGATTATCACAAGTATCACCACCCCAGTTGCTGTTGGTTCTTCCAACTCTTCTTGCCTAAAGCCTAAAATAATCTGTCTGAAATCTTCTTCCTGCTTGAAGACTATGTGAAGCTCTTCAATCTAAGATGTCCTTTTATTAGCTTTATTTTCCACGAAATGTTGTCAATACCCAGATGAAGATTTATATTATTTTTTTGATAGGTAAGTGTGACCCCTTGTTGGTATGGGGATTGGAACCAAGGACCTCAAGGTCTTTGCCTTTTGCCTGAGTGCCCTTGCCATCTCTCCCAACCCTTGCGGTCAGATTTATATAAATATTACTTATCTTTTTCTTTTCATAAATTACTGCTAATCAGCAGTCAACATTTGACAGATTTTGTTCAAACCCCCATACTTATAATTTTATATACTATTTTTTATTTTTTTATAAGAAACCCCCCCCCTGCTTATATTCTTTAATATAAATTCATATTTAAAGATTATAAAAACTCAAAAGGCTGGCACCTTCAAGCTTGAAGTTTATGCCCGAACATTGCTTCAGTAATTGCCTACTTGGTCAACATCAGATCTCGACAATTGATTGCCTAAGCTAGTTTCCAAAGCACAATGCATCTACGCATGGATCTCTCAAAAACTACCTCTGCATAAGAAACACCAGAAACAGGTCAAATCTTATTCATAGATCTTAGGTCCTGGACTGAAGTCACTTGTCTTACCAGAACCTCAAGTAATCGTTATTCGTTTAGATAATGTTCTCGCTTTCCGCTTGAGTGTTCTAAAACCCTGCACTGATCTTTTCCATCTCTATGTACTCCCCGCCACCTCAGGACTTGTTAAGCCTTTAGCTGGCTTCATTAGTGCAAATCAATCTCGAATCACTGAACTGGAGTGAAGCTGCGATCTTTACAAGCATAACAAAGAACTGAAGTGCAAGTCGGTCTCGAATCACCTTTTGCTACTGCTCTGTAGCAAGAGAGGTATGGAGTTATTTCTTCCACTTAGCAGGCATTTTTTGGGTTATGCCAATTGCCAAGATCAGTAGGTGAGCTCCTCCGTGGTTGGTTGCTGTATAAGAGGAGAAGGAGGAATGTGGTCTGGGAACTGGGGTACAGCTTTGTTGGCAATTTGGTGGAGTATCTGGAAGGAGAGGAATCAAAGAGCTTTCGATAATGCGGAAGCTGGGTTAGATAAGCTAAAGAAGAATGTTTTTTTCAGCTCCTCCGTTTTTGGTGCTCGGAGACTTCTTTGTTTTTTTCAGCTCCTCCGTTTTTGGTGCTCGGAGACTTCTTTGCAGGAATGGAACCTTTTTGTGGATATGGAGGATAATTCAATCCAATTGTAATTTTGTTTAGTATACTTCCCGTGTACAGGGTTACGCCTCCCTTTTTGGCGTCATAATTAATACAACCTTTATTTATCAAAAAAAAAAAAAACAAAGAACAAGGAAAAAGAAAAATCATTCCCTCAGTAGTTAGATGCAATGATTGCTATGAACGCTCTTTAATGGCTCCATGACAGAAAGCAGAATCAGGATCACCAACTTGTCTGTTGCCTGGGAGTTGACAAAGTGAGTCACGATTAGCAGACAAGATCTCCATAACATACCTTTCCCCATTCCAGTCAAAATGTTTGACTTATTGCTTAAACTCTGGTTGACAATCCCTTAGCTCCATAATAATTCCAGGTATTTTTTTACCACAATTTCAACTTACCTAAGTTTGTTTAACTCTTTTTTTAAAGAAAAGAAGACATTTTATTAGAGCACTAAAAGTAGATACAAGAACAGCAAACAAGATATCTGGCGAAAAAAATACAAGATAAAAATACTAAAAAAACTAATCAAGAACCGCCTTCCAATCTCTCAAAAGATCAGAAATAGATTCCCCCAAAAAGCACCTACAGCTGAAGCTCATAAAGAAGCATAAAAAATAATCCTCTCTCGCAAGAAGAGGGAATGTGAGCTCCTTGCTCCAAAAAATGTGAGAATTCCTCTTGCTCCAAATACCCCATAACGTACTAAACATCACTCCAAATACCCACTACAAAGCACTAAACGTCGCACGCTGCCAAAGAATCAGCGCATCCTTGCTCCCGCAGAAACCCAAATAACTGACCTAAAACAAGGCCTCCACCGAACCAAGACAAATCAAATCCACTCCTCACCCCAAATGCCAAAAATAAAACACCACAATTTCCAGCGACTAGGCCATGCAAAAAAAAAGGTGCTCATGAGTCTCACTGTGCACCCCACACAACACATGACACAAATATCCAGAGAGATGGCCCTATTTGTCCTTATATTTAACCAGTTAAGCACAAGGGACCAAGCAAACTCCATAAGTTTGTGCGGCATCTTGGATTTCCAAATAAAAGTGGCTGAAGGGAAGGTGCGAGGAAATTGTGAACTAGTTATTAGTTCCCCCAAAGATTTAACCGATAAAATACCACAAGGATCAGGGATCCAAGACCTACGATCATCTTGATCAGAAGTGAGAGAAGGACTAACATCCACAGCCCAGCCGTCCTGTTGAACACCGAACTTGCTCCTGACAACTATATGTCAGAAAGAATGATGCTCCAGGGGAAAGCGTCAGAGCCACTTACCAATAAGAAAAATGTTCTTGAAAACTAGATTCCCGATCCCTGATCCTCCTTCCTCTTTCGACCTACAAACATCTTTCCACGCCACCAAATCATCTCTCCTCTCATCACCCGTCTCAGCAGGAGGATAAAGTGCTTTGGAAGGGTAATAAGTCACATAAGTTCTCGATCTTATTATCGAATCCTATCCCATAACAACAGACTTCCTTTTCCGTGGCAGCAAGTGTGGAAATCAATTGCTCCGATGAGAGAGACCTTTTTTGCTTGGGAGGCAGCACATGAATCTTTCTAACAAGAGATAATTTAAGACGTCACAAAATTCTTGTTAATTGGTGCTATATGTGCAAAAATAGTGATGAGAGTGTGAATCATTTGCTGCTACACTGTCCAGCAGCCTCTGAGTGGTGGTCCTTGGTGCTCAGCTTATTTAGCATCTCATGGGTGATGCCGAGGTCTATTGGGGAACTCTTCCGGTGTTGGTCCCTTTACAAGCGTAAAAGGAAAAATTACATTTGGAATGCTGCTCCGTTAGGGAAATAAGAGGGCCTTTGATGGAGAGGAAGGTTCCCTATCTGCGATGAAGGATTCCTATTCCTTGCTTCGAACCTTATTCTATTGGATCTTTGGAGACAACCCTATTGAGAACACCTCGAGGGTGTCTAATTCTTTTGTAAAGTTGTTGTATAGTTTTACTATCTCTAATTGATGGTATACATCTAGTGTAAAAAGGACGCGTCACCTGTTTTAACGCAGTTTATACATACATTTTTATTTATCAAAAAAAAAGACCTTCCAACCTCCCCGCAACCCCAACAGGAATCCTAAAAAATAGAACTAATTAATCCGAATGCGAGAGAGACGCGATTCAGTCAAAGTAAGCCTACCCCCAAGGAAAAAAAAATAAGCACGCTTCCCAAAAATGAGAAGACTGTTCCTTCCAAAGGGAACACCAAGATAAACAAAAAGGCTTCACCTTCAGTGTGCACCCGACAAGCGAAGCATACTCACCCAACAAAAAGGCTGCACCTTCAGCAACCGACTCAAAATTCTGCAACACAGCGAAGACATGCTTAAAACCCCCTACCCCCACGGACTTGATTTAGTTCATTTGATTTGATAGTCTCATCAACAAACACACTGGGTATCAAAGGTTGTGTTTGGTTTTCTTTCTCTCTCTTTTTTTCTTTTTTCTTTTTTTTTTTTTTTGGGGGGGTAGGACTTTCTCTTTCATTGTCCTACCATCTATCTCTTTATCTCACTCTTCCTTTTTTTGTTCAATCATTACAAGGTTCAAGAAACCCTCAAAACCCAAATATACCCTAAAGACGATTTCACAGCCAAAGTCACTTCGCTAAATGAAATTTCTCAAAAGGGAAGGCACCTATTTTTGGGGGACAAACTAAAGAGAAAAATGTATCGCTACTCTGAACCCAAAAACAGATACAAAGAATAACCAACATTTAAACACAAACAGTCGAACACACAAATGAATGCGGAAACGAACAACGAACAAATAATCTACAAAAAAAAAATGAGATAATTGAGTTTCCCTATACTAATCCCTTCGACCTTGGGTTGTACCTTCAACCCACTAATCGCAATTGATTTTTTATTTTTATTTTGACAAGTAAACGTTTTATAATTTTGTTATTAGCAAGGTTATAACCCTCACTAATTGCAATTGATTATGAACCAAAAGTACGCGACCACCCACAAGTTTGCAACTCAATAAACAAACCTGATAAGATTGAAGGAAACAAGGAACCTTGATCCAAGGAATTTCTCAAACTCACAATTGATGTGATCAATTAAATTAGATTCAATCAATTTTATATAATCTCTAGTATGTCTACTACAATGTTTGGGATGTCTTTATATAAGCTAAAAACCCTGAAAAGAAAACCTAAAATATCTGGGGTAAAAGCAATTAAATTAGGAAAGGAAACATTAAACCTGGTTCAAGTAAAAAAAACATAAAAATTCGAAAACTACAAGACTTGTGAGCGTCAAAAAAAAATCCAAAATGGAAAGTTCAAGTTGGCAGCAGATTTCTACAAGCTTTGCATGCAATGAAACAAACAGTTACAACCATTTCCTTCCCCAAGCAAAATAATTTCAACTAAGACTGAACGTACAGAAGAAATAGAACCCACCAACTTCAAACTCCCCAACTGAAGTAACTAAACTTCTCATGACAACATGCAATCCATTTGACCATTCACCTCTATCCGATGCAAGATCCTCTTATAAATCACTAGCTAACTGTGCTTCCTACTTATCTCTGATTAGTTTTGGCCTCTCCTACACCAAGAACAATCAAAAGGGGCGCAAAGGAAGACTACGGCTTCCCAAAGTTTCGAAAAAGTTTTTCTTAGATTAATTTTCTAAAAACATGCATTTATATTTTTACCACCTCAAACACCCCCCCCCCAACTAAAAGAAAAAAAAACAAAGAAATGATCTTGGGTCTGCCTCACATCTACATCAAGCATTAAACCATTTTTTTTCTATTGACGCTACTTCGTGCTACTAAACCGCCTCACGGATGTGTACATTTTAGATTACATCGTCTTAGTTACTACGATTATCTTTACATTCTCATATAGCCATATAGGCCATGAATGCAAACAAGCCTCCATATGTCACGCTTGAGCTGCTAATCACTTTCTCTAGGCTGAAATATCAAGACTTGTCTCCAAGCCTAGTGTTCCAAGGGGAGGTGGGTAAATACTCAAGTGCACCTGGACCACCAAATGGTTGTGGTCCCAACTTTGTGCAACAGGTTATTGGGTTAGTGCAACTACTTTCTGTTGCATCAAGTAACTATCAAATGGGAGGTGCAAGTTGGTGGTATATGGTGCAACTTTTTGAGTACGCCATGCAAGGACCTACCAATTTGGGGCAATTCTAATGGCTAGGACCAAGAGTGGCATGGTTATCATGGTGCACCCATAGTTATTTAAAGGCAAGAGGCGAGCTCAGTCGATGGGTCGGCGCCTCACGAAGGTTAGGGCGGGGCGAGGTTGACAAAGGGGCAGCCAAAGGTTGCACGTTTTACCTAGGTGCGAAGCAAAAAGCGACTTAAGGTGACACTCGATGGAATTTTGACTAGATCTGGACAAATTCTTTCTAGATTAAGACATTTTTTAAAAAATCTGAACAAATTTACTTTATATTTGGCATTTGCCCAATCTAAGGCCGTGGTTTTTTTGTCATCTAGAGGAGACGATCTCATTTGTACCCTTGCCACTGCCAGAAAAGATGCCATGCACGCCAGTGCCAAAATTACTTAGGCGGACTTGTACAAACAAGGTTGCCGGAATATGCGCAGCCTAGTTCCAAAGTTAGTTGGCTGGTATGAAGAGGATAAGGATAGTTAATGTTCATATTTTAGAGAATCCACCTTTTCCTTTTTGATAAATATTAAAAACCTTTCACTTTTCAAGAAAATGTGTCCTTGTTGCTTTAAATTAGAAACTTGGAAGTCGAAAATGGTGTTATTATTATCATTTGTGAACTTAGTTACATGAGTTACTTTTCAGTTTTCATTATAACTTCTGAAAATATCACAACATAATTACTTCGGCGGACTTGTACCTCTTGCCTTTAACTATGAGTGCACATAAGTTTTCCCCTCTGGGGAGTGTCAAACTTGATTCCTTAACATTAAGAACTAAAACGAGTATGGACCTTAAAGACCAAACGTTCTAATTGATGTTCATTCAATTAGCACAACCATGTACAGCTATGAGGCCAGGGTTACACCAAAATGACCCAATTAAGTCCATATATCACTGCATTAACCTGCAGATTTATACTTAACAAAGAATATGCAATGCCCTCATCCCCAGTTTACTTTGTCAGAGACATGGAGCAGTACATCACCAGGAAAACTCAAAACAACTTTAACAACTATCGACCCATGATCTTTGGCTTAATGTTATGAAAAAATTCTTAGGCTGGACGATACGAATCATTAAGGAGCAGCAAAGGTGCCCCAAATTGCACCTAAAACAAGTTGTAACAATAACTAAAAAACTTCAAACTTAAAAAAGATTAGCCAATCAAGAAAACCCTAATTGAGTTCGGAAACAAAGAAACTTTAGTATTCCAAAGTAGAAAATGGGTACCTGATGGAGCTGGTCTTTGTAAGTAGAAAGATTTGAAGAGAGTTCTTCTATGCTTAGCTCTTCGCCGTCTCCTTGCATGCTTTTGTTTGTGTGTGTGTACAAGAATTTTATTTGTCAGCGAGATAAAATTTGACGAAGATTCAACAAGGATATCAGTGAAAAATGGGTTCGAAAAACACTGATAATTGACTTCAATTGCGAATTTTTCGAAGAGAGAGCCACAGAGGGAGGAGAGATAGAGGAGAGGGGAGAAGTGTAAACCCTCGAAATTGAATCTATTGATGAGGGAAGTGGGGAAATTTGTAATCAAGAATTTCAATATTTCTAAAATAGTTAACACTTCTTTGGTAACTATTTTTATTTATATTTCAATATTTCTAATCTAGTTCAATGTTTTTAATATTTTTATTTCTATTTCTGCTTTTTGTGAAAATTACAAATAGAAATGTGTTTGGTAATTTTTTTAATTTTTAAAAATGAGAAATGTTTCTAAATTTCTCTAAATTTAGAAATGAAAAAATTTATTTCTCGTAAAAGAAAAATATTTCTTGTCCAAAACACAGAAGAGCCAAATTAAATAAGAAACAGTTATCAAACATGTTTTTGTTTCTAATTCAAAATTAGAAAAGAAACAAAAACATGTGAAACAAAATAAAAAAACTAGAAATTTTACCAAACACTACCTCAATTTCTTAAGTTACAAATTAGCTACATTCTTTTTTCTTGTTTCATTTTAAGTAAAAGGAGAAAATATATTACTCTTTTCTAGTTAAGGTTGGCTACCTTAAGTTCAAGCACAACTATTTTTTTTAGATACCTTACATTAATAAAACAAATTGATGTACATAGACCATGATTTGATTAAATAAATACATTAAAAATCTATCAATTTCAATGTTTATCTTTTTTCCATTTTACTATATCTTTAGAGAATGTTAAAAGTATTATTTGAGTGCAATTTTCTTTGTTAAGTGTTTATGCACCATTTACTATCATTGTAATATAAGTAATTGTCTAATCTTGTTTGATTTCCTGAAATTGGTGATCTCGAGGCTATTGGCATTGTGTTTGTTGAAGATGTTTAATATACGCTAATATGGTCTATGATGGGATCCGAACGAGAGTTACCATATATGAATTCTCTAAACTATCCCCTTTGTTTTTTCTTGTTTCATTTCTATGATTTTATTACACGAGTTTTGTTATTCATATGGAACGTGAGGCATAAGAAAACCTCTGTTAAATAAGTATATTTCTTGTATTAGAGGTTATTTTTTAAAATTATTACTATCTTCTATCATTTCCCACTGTATAAGAACTTGTTTATAGCATTAATTAATTGATCTAATCAACGTCTCTCAACTAAGTTAAGTGGTATTTGGCCAATGAATTAATGGCCAATCGATTTTAAACCTTAGCCATGCACCCTACGATGTACTGAAAGTCAGGAACCAATCTTATTGTCCTCAATCACGAGGGTGACGATAGTCTTTAGGGCAATCATCAGCCTTATAAATGGTATAGGGGGCGATTATAAAAGATGATGGGTAACAACAGTTATCCATGCATGGTCAAGAATAGTTAGAGAAGGGTTGTGAGAACCAAATAAGTGTGACTAGTTGAGGGACAACTCAGTCGTTGAAGGGGGGGGTATGGATAGCGGTTATCGATCTCTTATCTCACTATTGTATAGATCTGCCTTAAACCCCCCCAATCTTTGGTATCAGAGCCAAAACACTTTCCTTCCCGCCCGAGTTTCATATTAGTATGCTCTGTGACTGTCATCTTAGTGTGGATTTCTCACATCAGAAAACCATACTCGAGCATTCCTAGAATAGCCTATTCTCTTTTTCCATACGAGTTCGTTGAGGATTTGTAAGTCGACAAAGGAGTCGCAGTTGTTTCCTCAGAAAAGTTATTGAAAAAGAAGAATTAGTTTTCTCCAGTTCTTCATCATGAGTTCAAGTTCGCTTTTAACTCCTTCGTCAAACCTCTGTCAATCTTCTGCCTCTAAGATAGATCAGTTATATGAGATATCTTATGTTCCTGATGATTCAAAAATCCCCATATCCCAGTTACCTATAGTTAACTCTTACCATGTGTTTTTTAAACCACTATTTCTTTAACCAGAAAAGACAAAAAATTAATCGGATCTTCCTCGGTCCAACAAGTTAAAGAGTATGTTCAAGCTTCCAAGTTTGATTCATACCAACTTCCCGCAACTACTGCTGAACATTTAGTTGCCTTGTCCCTTCCAACCGACCTTCCCAGACAATGTCTCTCCCAAGGATATACCCATATCCACTTTGGTGATGTAAGACTAGCCCTTACTTTCCATGGTCGCAAAGGACTCCCAACCTTCTCAAGAATTGCTCTGGTAGATATAAGGTTTGTCGAGTATCAACACGCATGTATTGGTACAATTCAAACAACCCTAAATGCCGGAACAGTTTTTCTTACGTTCTATTCAAACTTCAACATGCCTCTCAATGATCCTTCATTACTCACAGCCTTAAAAGCCTAGATTCAAATTGGTGGTACTGCCCAAGTAAACACGTTCCAAGCAACGTTTCATTACCAAATGCCGTACAGAGTACAGAATCATTCTTTGGATCTCATGGTCACTGGCCAAGAAAACTCAGGAGATGCCCTTCTCCTAGATATTGATTATAGTGCAACACCAACGTGCACCTATGTCCCAAGACAACTATCGCGAGCAGACTTACTCAAGCTCCTCCCTGAGCAATGGGTAACAAGTTACGAACAAACTCATCAAGCCCCTCAGGCTCCTGTACAAAGCACCGTAGCTCCAGAGTTTGTGCGTCACGAAAATGGCCTCGTCGAGGTAAAGTTCTCATCTCCACAGCAAGCAAACGTTTCATGCAATGTTTTCCCAACAGAAATCAATATGATCAAACCAATTGCACACTGTTGGTACGATGTTTGCGATTGCCCAGACTGTCTAGATCCAACGTCTTGATGGATGAAGATCTTCCAAAGAAGAAAAACTCTTCTCAAAAGCGTTTACAAAAAAGATTTGAAGAAGGTGACCCTACTGTAGGAACCCTCGGTGAACCATCAGGTAAATTCGACTATTATGTCATTTACTCAGATAATGCACCCAAGCCTACATCACCCTCTCAACCATGCAAACCTTCCCCACCTTCCAATCTCCCGCCTTACTACAAAAAGCCCTCTCCATCATTCACAAAAGCCTAGTGCTCCATCCATCCCCTTTGACATGTCATATGCTTGCTCCAGCCTCAAATCCGCAAGAATACCAAGAAGGATTCCCTCCCCTAGGTTCGTTTGAACTTCCAGATCAAAGAACCAAACATGCTTGGAAAGTCAAAAATTCAACAAACATTAACTCATCCCCTGTCAGTGCCGTAGAAGCTACCCTCAATTGGCAAAGTGAAAATGTTGTTGCCCATAACAAAGCGCTTAAACAGATAATGTCCCAACAAAGCAAGTTTGCACAAACCCAAGACAATCTCTCCTCAAGGGTAAAGTCACTTGAAATCATGATAGATGAGATCTGTCTCAAGATCCAAGTTCTCCACCAGGAACTTCTCCAAATCGCCCATTCTTTACCATCTCCTCAAGTTTCCTCTTCTCTAACCAGAAAGGAGGCAAAGATGAAGTTTCTCAAAGCCCAGCTCACAGATCTAGAGCGACAACATAAACAGAAAAGAATGGCCACACTCGTTGATGATCCTTGGAGACTACCCACAACCCCCTTCATCAAAACCGCTTTTGACCCTCAACCAATTCCTCAGTCCACCCACAAAGAGCCATCCCCTTCACTCACTCTTTGGGCCCCAAAACCCCTGTCCACCAACAAACCCATCCAGATAATTTCACAAGTTGTTGCATCTTCCCTACCAAGCATAGCCACCACATCCAACAACTCTGCCCCACAAGCCTTCCAACCAGACCATCCTGATCCTCAGATAGGTGCTTCCACCATAGCCCCTGATATTTTTCCAATCGAAAAGACAAACCCTGTTTCCCAATTCCTACAAACCATTTCCCACCATCACAACCTTTCTTCGTCCCCCTTTGTCGGACTAGTGGTTGATCCATCCTCTTCACAAATGGAAGAAGAATTTGATCCCACAGAAGCTTTCGAACATCTGTTCATGACAGAACCGGAGCCAACGGTCCATAACTCTCCAGAAGTTGATCCAGAGGAATCTATATCTCAGACCTCACCACATGAAAATCAAAAAACTCCGCAATCTGCTACCCAAGCCGATACTAAACAAAAATTCACGTTTGATGATATTCCGCCTTCTAAATGGCGCAAACGAAGCATCGAAATGTTAACTTGGTGCACAGTAGAGCTGCAGTTTTATTCCATCGAGCTGGTCATTAAAAGGTTCCTTGCCCGGATCCAAGGGCGCCTTCGAGATTGGTATCTCAGTCTTGGAGAATACCGACAGCTGCGGATTCAGCAGACCCCGTCTCCAAAGGAATTCGTGAATATTATTTATTCTGAATCATTGGAAGCCCTATAGAACACACTATCCATGCCAGAGAAGAATTTCTTTAAATGAAGTGTTGTTCTTTCTTGAAAAAGGACCTTGAAATGCATTACAATCGAATGTCTCAGTGTTTCTATTGCCTTCATGGTATTGATGATGTCAACCTTAAGCAGGTTTTCCTCAACTCCTTTCCAGAGTCTCTCATCAACGAAACATACAGATCCCTAGAATCCAGAAACATGACGGTTGCTCAGACCTCCCTTGGTGGCCTTTACCAGTTAATCCTAAATGCTCTGGAAAAACTCTGCAACCAGAGAAAATTCTTTGTAGAATTTGAAAAAACTGGCAAAAGACTAGGATCTGCTTGTGATGAAAAGCATCTCCAGATCAAGTGTAAAGATAAGTCGTCTTGTGACTGCACTTACATGAAAAGGAAATCACATTCTAAGTATCTCTCCAAATCCTTTGATTCCTCCAAACAAAGGAAAAGCTTTTCACAACGCCCCTTCGCGTCCAAGAAAAAATGGAAATTATATAGAAGAAGCCCCAACGTGGCCATAATTATGATCGGTGCTTCATCTGTAACAAAACGGGACACTTCGCAAAAGATTATCCGGATACAAGGAAGTCTCAAGCGCTGATCCAAACGCTCAGTCAAATTGAGCCAGTAGATCTCTCTGACCTCGATTCCCTCTACTCTCTTGATGATGAACCAGGTGATTCTACAATCTGTTCAATTACCTATCCACATGATTCATCAGAAACAGATTCCGACTCAGAAGATGATCTCATGCCAAGGGTTTTCATGTTGAATCCTTTTCCCCACATCTTACATGTACAAAAAAGTCAACCCATGCCCCTAGCCAAAATCCACCTTCTCACCTCTACATATGTTAAGCCCATCCAAGTCATAGCCTTCTTTGATACAGGATCCACAGTCTCCATCCTAAATCCAAAAATACTCCCGGCTAGTTTCTGGAAGCCACATCACCAATATTTCATTGTTGCTAATGGTGATAGCTTTGTCATTGATAAAATCAACATTCCTATCCACATCAGGTTATTTCCCAAGTGTGTCATTAAGCACAGACTGCTAGGCTCAAGCTCACATGGAAAAGACCTCCTTATCGGTTTCGAAATCCTTCATAAGTTACCCAACTTACGATGGACGCAGGACGGTCTCTGTTACAAGAGCTTTTTCAACCCATTGAGCCCAGTCCCACGACTTTACATGTCATCTGCTTCATCCATAGAAACCATCAAGCATCAGATCGTCCAAGAGTCTTGTGCTTCATCCCACACAGAGTTCTTGGCAAAACACCCCTCTCCTCTATGGCTGAATTCTGCATTTTATGTCTCGTTACCTTTCAAGCAGAATGAAGATGTCAATCCCACCAAAGCAAGCCATCTAGGGATGAATCCCGACCATTATCAACTTGCTCTCACAGAATACACCCAGCTTGTTGACCAAAAAATTATAGAACCTACATCCTCCCCATGGGCATGTGAGGCATTCTATGTCAACAAGAGAAGTGAACAAGTTCGGGGAAAGCTACGTTTGGTCATCAATTACCAGCCACTCAATCACTTCTTGCCAGATGATAAGTTTCCTCTACCACAGAAGAAGTCCTTGTTCAAATCCTTATCTGACGCAAAGGTTCTCTCAAAGTTCGATCTCAAGTCGGGTTTTTGGCAATTAGGAATTACAACTGAAGATAGACCAAAAACAACATTCTGCATCCCTGACCATCATTACCAATGGAATGTCATGCCATTCGGTTTTAAAAAATGCCCCATCCGCCTTTCAAAAGGCAATGGTAACAATTTTTGAACCAATCCTTTCCAATACCCTGGTTTACATCGATGACATACTGCTATTCTCCCCTGATGAAGATTCCCATGTAGCCTTACTCTCTCAGTTCCATTCCCTGGTAACTCAGTACGGTATCATGCTCTCAGAAAAGAAAATGGAAGTTAGAGTTTCATCCATTGATTTTCTAGGGATGAAGATATCTAACGGTACATACCAGCCTCAGCCCCACATTGCTCAAGAACTGCACAGGTTCCCGGATATTCTATCTTCACAGAAGGAAATTTAGCAGTTCTTTGGACTAGTCAACTATATGGCAGATTTCTTACCAAAGCTATATGCCCATACAGTATGGCTGTTCCCCATGCTGAAAAAGGATCATCCTCCTTGGACTACAAGACAAACTGAAGCTGTCAAATCAATCAAACAGCTGGCAAGCACGATGCCCCCTTTAAAGATTCCTGCTTCGTCGAAAAAAGAATCCTTCAGACAGACGCAAGTGACGAATATTGGGTAGCGGTCCTTCTCGTCCAAAGCAAGGATAATCAGAGAACAATATGTGGATACAAAAGTTAGTACGTTCAAGCCATCAGAGCAGCACTACCATTCCACGTTCAAAGAAATCCTTGCAGTCAAAAGAGGAATATAAAATTTTCAATTCCATATAATCGGGCACGACTTCCAAGTCGAGATGGACATGTCCTATTTCCCCTGCATGCTCCAATTCAAGCGAAAGATTCTTCCCCAGGCACAGCTTTTAAAATGGTCAAATTGGTTCTCTAAGTGGAAATTCACTGTCAAACATATCAAAGGATAACCAAATGTCCTTGCAGACTTTCTCTCAAGGCCAAACAATTATAAAAAGGTATGTAAGATTTCTAAAGAAACCAACCTTGACAACATCTTTCCAATGGTGTTCCCCATCAATGAAGCCCCTTCCTCCTCTTCCAACCCTGAAACACCAGATCTGATCCCTGTCCTTTCTCTCCCTGGTGAAATAACAGAAGCCATTGCAGACATAACACTCAAGCAACAGGCCACACCAAATTATCAAAATTTCCTCACCATCCTTCTCCACCGCCATGGTCTCTTCATGAAAGGACTGAAGTTCCATCCGTACTATCCTTTCCTTAGCTTGTTCCATATCCATGACCTATTCCGATTTCCTAAAGAAGCCCTTTGTTTCTTTTGGTATCTGTTTGAATCATTTACCATTGGAATCTCGTTTCAATTCCATTAAACTCCTCTCTTACCTCTTCCAGTGCCAACTTGACAATGTCCCACCTCATTCCCACAACATGTTCAAACTATTCCATTGGTTCCTTCCAGCTCACCAATGGACACAACAACTCTCCCCCTGTCGAAAACCATATGTGACCATAATATTCCTGAGACCATGCTCATACCTCCCTCCATCAACCATTAGAAATCAAGAACAGTCATTTGTCTATCATGCTCTCATGGCATTCATCTTCGACTGGTCTGATATCAATCCAGTAGGGTCCACTTGTGTAATGCGCGACTTTGAGCTTTGCATGAACACAAAGAGAGCTCTCACTCGAGCCAACATGATCAATCCCCAGACCGTCCCCTCTCATATCATGTTTGGAGTGCAGGTCTGGACAGATGACCACCATGTATCATCCAAATGGATTGACGCGCTCGACCAATGGGGAATGTCTCACATTATACCAACCATTGAAACATCTGAATCAGTGGATGATGAAAACCCGGGTTTTGATTATAACAGTGACGGGTCTTACCCAGATCCATACAAAGATGACCCATCTCATCTGGATTCCCGTTGGTAGACCTCATCGCCTACGTCATTATATAAATATTGCTTATAGATGCCATCGTTTATGTCATTATTTAATTATTGTTTGTAGACGTCATCGCTTACGTCATTTGTATAATTATTGCTCTATGACGTCATCGCTTACGTCATTTGTATAATTATTGCCCTATGACGTCATCGTTTACATCATTTATATAATTATTGCTTGTATCCAGAGCCCTTTATAAAGGGCATTGATCCTTCATTTGTAATGAGAGGAAGTGAAGAAAGAAATATATCTTTTAAGTGTTCTCTCCCGTCTTCTCTTTTATTCTTAAGTTTTCTCTTTTGTTCTTAAGTGTTCTATTACCTCTCCCGTCTTCTTTGTTTATCTGTCTTACAGGTCTTATATAGATCTGCCTTAACCCCCCCCCCCCATCTTTGGTCATGTAATAGTCCTATGAATCTCCATTTTTTGTTTTATTAGGGGTGGGTGATTCAAGTTCAATATTTAAGAGCATCTCCAATGTTATTTATTCTTATACATCTTCTTAACTGAGTCTCACTACCACCTATATATTTTTCTCTTCTTATTCATTTAAGAATATATCTTTTCATTCATAATCTTCTTAGATGGCTCTCACTGTCATCTCAATAACTTTACACTTCAATCTTATTTTCATATTTCCTAACAAATAAATTTATTTAACTTTATTTAATTTATTTCATATTTAAATATTCAGTAAAAATAAATTAAGACATAAATTAATTTAAAAATAATAAAGTACTCATAAATTATATAATTTATAATGTAATTAATAAATTATCTATAAAACACATATTATATGTTGAACGTTTGTAGCTATTGGTAGAATAAGAAGACGACATATTTTCATCCATATATACTTTTCAACAACAGCTAGTTTAAAACATTAATAATGAAAGTTACATAAAAACATTAAGGCTTAAGTAGCAATTTGGTCACCCTACTTTCCAACTTTTTTCGTTAAGCTAATTCTATTTTTTTCCTCACTTTAATCACTGTACTAAGTCTGGAGATTCAATAAGATCACTCAAGTCATTTATGTTAGTTATTTTGGACGGAAATCTGCAAAAAGACTAAAATGCCCTTCCCTGACACATGATGTGCACGTGGATTGGAGCACCATTCTCCTCCCCATTAAAAATCCTCTTTTTTGTGCTTAAGTGGCTGCTATAGTGTTTATCTCCATCGAAGCTTTCTATAGAGATCTTAGTCCTCAAGTATCTCAGGCGGAAAGGGCAAAGGTTAAAGAGAAAAGACTTGGCTGTTGTGTCGTGAAGTTGAGAAATCGAGAAGGCTAGGTGTCGCTGCAACAAGAGAAGTCGATCTATTAGCTCACCTACTCAACAGACTCCTAACGAGGCAGAGTGAAAAAGAATCTCGCTAACCACTTAATCGGTACAAAGAAGTTTCACTTCCGAATCTAACCGGGATACATATCAACTGATCGACATAGGAATGGAATCGAATTGAGCGATTGAATATATAGATTTGAAAGGAGATCTCAACCTCAGATTCTGGCGATGGAGCGATAGAGGGGAAAAATGGGTTATGAGGGGGTAAAGGGTCGCTTCAGATATTTATGTTTCCTGCGAACGAGAAATCCAACGAAATCTGGGCAATTAGTCGATTAGAACGGAGATTGAGCACTCGGAGATGACTCGGTGCTCCAATAGTGTTAGCTGGAATCCGACCCACAAGACCAACACCGTGAAAAGATAAAAAGCGGTGATGGAGGAGTTGTTGTTGTCGCAGGTGACACCGACCAAGGTGCAGGCTGAGTCCGACGCCTTCCATTGGATGCAGTTCTCGTGAAGGACTTGAGAAAGGAAAGCAAGGAGGGCTTGCTTTTCTTGAGTCGGTAACTCAAAAGAAATGTGACGAATAAGAAATCATATACAAAAACCCCTCAATTGAATAACACCGCCATTGATTTTGAATTTCGTTTAGTACTCGAAAATCTCAGAGAAAAACGTCTTGTTTGTGTTTACATTTGGTCTAAATATGTTTTGTCTGTGTTGTGATGTTTTGAATTATTATTAAATTTATAATGTTATCGGTTAATTATTTCAAAAAAAAAAGAGTTTATAGGGGTATAATTGAGTTTATAATACTAATGGTATTTTCAAATTTTCATAAATATTTTAAACTTTTCATCCAAAAATATTAATAGAATGATGAACATGAACGTGTTATTTATGTTTAAGTAGAGTGATTAAAGTGAGAAAAAAAAGTAGAATTAGCTTAACGAAAAAAGTTGGAAAGTAGGATGACCAAATTGTTATTTAAGCCAAACAATACTAATGAAAGTTACATAAAAACATTCTAATTTATTCTAATTTTGAAAGTTACATAAAGACATTATAATATTGAAAGTTATATAAAACATTATAATATTGAAAGTTACATAAAAACATTAACAATGAAAGTTACATAAAAATATTAATCATGAAAGTTACATAAAAACATTATAGTATTAAAAGTAAAGTTACATTAAACAACGAACACTAAAATTATATTCTTTCTTCCTCAATTGCACCTTTACTTGCTTACATTTGTGGTGATACATGACAAACTGTGTCAGACTCATGTGGGAGGTATCTTGAGTAAGAAAAGTAATGTATTTCACGAGCCTTTCGCGCTTCTTTCTTTATTCTCTTGATCGTTTAGCTTCTGCTTCAATTTTTTTTATTCCAAATTCTTTACTTATCATTTCAAATTCTTGTTTTTTTTTTAATTTCTGAGTATTTATCTAACGACAATGTCATCCCAGAAGAAAGCGTATGCAACTCATCTCCATCCGAATATGTTTCGACTTTTCCTTTAGCTTTAGCATTCATCTTTGTCCCCTTTTGTCCAATCGGACGAGTACGTAAATTGATTTCTTTTACATCTTCAACATCCACACTAGTCTTAGAATGATCGCACTCGGAGTCAGACGTCTTAGACTTTTTATTGGTGTGAAACATATCTGCTTGTGGAGAAAATGATACAGAAGAATTTTTTTAGCACATCTCAAACATGATAAAAAAGAAAGTGCTAACATTTTTCTTGATGGTATAAACTCCCTTGCATTTTTTATTAGAATATCATCGCTCCAATCGTTATGTTTGGCATTTAGAAGCATATTATAGATTTCATTGAAACTTTTCACTAATGAAGTAATTCTAGTTGACCAACGTGATGTCAATTTCGCGATATCTCTCGGCATCGATTTACTTGGGCGATGTTTGTTATAATAATCAGCTACACGCTTCTAATATTGTGCACTCTTTTGATTATTATCAACTAGTGGACATTGGTCAATAGTCTGCACAGCTTCCATAAGCGCAAAATCTTCACCCTTGTTCCATTTTGCACGTTTAGACTTGTGTTTTCCCGGTACCGGTTTCGTTTCGTCGTCCAAATCAATTGTTTCTAAATTGATTTGCGTCTCGGGAACTGATGATGGCATTGCCGACAAATTACTAGACGAAGTTGTATCTACACTTGTTTGACGTGAGTTATTCGAAGATATGTGAAATGAAGAAAATGCACGAGGCGGACCTTGCGGTATGGTTTCCCGTAGGTTGCCAATAATTCGGAAGAAAATGAACGTTACTAGATGAATTTCCAATAGTTTGAGGAACTTGAAAATTTTGGAAATGTCTAAATGTTGGAGGTGTAACGCCCCGAGCCCGAAAGTCTGGTTCGCTACGCGTAGCCCACACATTGGCCCACTGAGCACGTAGTATCTTGGGTCATCCGGCCCACCACAAACCGACCCAAAAGTTCATGGATGATGTTGGTGCCCAATAGTAGCGCATGACTACCTTTTAAATCACACACAAGTCTCACATCTACCCGATGTGGGGTTGGAGTATTACAATCTCCCCCACTTAAATCCTTGGCGTCCTCATCAAGGCCGAATCGTACCCCGAGCGATGTAGGATTCAAGAGGTGGCTTGTACGAGAATCAAAAGGTGGCTTCCACCTTTTGTGGTGTAGCAATTTGGCCCGCACAACACTTTGTTCCCATATTTCCAATCAGGACCCGCTACCATTTGTAACGCCCCGAACCCGAAAGTTAGGGTTTAGGGTTTAGAATTATTACTATTACTATTACTATTATTATTGATATTACTATTACTTTTATTATTATTATTACTTATTATTATTATTATTACTTTTTGTTCTTCTTATTATTATTAAGAATGGTAATCTTGAAATATATGAAATTTCAATAAAGAAAAGGACACACATGTTTTTGAAAAGTAGAATTAAGCACTAAGCTTAGTGTTTACAATTTATGATCTTACATGTGTTTTAAATGGCTTGTACATGATTTAGGACTTATCTTACCATAAGTAAAATCAAACGCTTCAAAAACAACTTATGATAAGTCAATCATAAGCACTTTCAAATAAATCAAATCAAACATGTCCTAATCATTTGAAAATTAATATTTTCGCAACAATTGACAATGAAGTTATCATCAAAACCCATGCAAAATATAACGCATTCAAAGCTCATCTTCCCACTTAATTTTTTGTAAAAGTTTTTTCAAAATATTTGTATTTAAAAAATATCAAAGTATTTGCTATTCATAACTTTGTGCTTAGCTAAATTTATATTTTGATATATTGAATTTCCAATCATATTATTTCGACAACTATTCACAGGCCTTCTCGACTGAAAACCCTCCACCACTATTCAAAAATCTACGCAAATTTCCTCTTATCAAAGACTCCCTTTGTTCCATACAAATACTTCACTTTCCAGTTTCCATATATAAAAATCCACATAACGCTAAATCATATCGAAATTCAACAATATTTCTTAATTATGTTAAGAAAATAAAATCTCACATTGGAACAACTCCACATAGAGAACAGGAACAAACAAAGAAAAATGACCAAACTATGAAAAAAGAGTCTCAAACAGATCCCTACACAGCAGTCAAATAATCAAGAGAATACTTTCTATTCAGTAAAAATTTCCGCTCAAAATTAAGAACTATCCTGTGTCAAAAAGTTGCCAACGGAATGGTGGACGGGAGGTGTAGAGCCAGTTTACAACAAATAATAGTTTTGAGGTTACAAAACAAGATAAACAGGCCAGAAGCCATGGAAGTAAAAAAGCTAATACCTATCCTGTATGAGAGATCATATCCATCAATCACAACCTTCCTCTTTCTATAATGTACCGACCAGCCAGCATTACACGGCTCTCTCTCCCACCTTCTCTGGGAGCACTATATGAGAATTCTCTTTTCTGCCAATGGACATCTTTTCTTGATGAAATCAAAACCATGATTCTGGGTATCCAGGCTTGGCAGCTTTGGTGTGATACATAGCTCACATATTTTTTTACTCATTGCGAATAGAACAAAACTTCTCCCAGAGTGTTTGTGATTTTGCAATTTCATTCATCAGACTCTTGAACTTATGACTGCAATCTCCTCCACTACAAATGATTCCAGTAATAAGAGAATAAGTACTTTGATTCACTGTGTGTGTGTGTGAGAGAGAGAGAGAGACAAGAACCAATAAGATTTCAATGACTGTCATTGCCATTGATCAAGAAAACCAAATGTTGGTCACAGGAGTGGTCAATAGCAGAGGAAGTAATCTCCCATAAAAGGCCACAATTGATCATGTCCCACGAGGACCACAGTCCAGAATTAAAGGAACTTAAAAGGTGCTCTTGAAGGAACTTCTTTACCCCTCTGGTTCTCTTCTATCTATTGGAGAGAGTTCTATTTTGCAAGAAAATAAAATAAAGTAAAATAATAACACGGAAAGCATGTCTATCTCTTCTCATGCTTATTGATCATAAGCTGCATAGTAACTAAACCAAACATGCATGCAGTTTGTGATACATTGCATGCTAAATGCCTAGTCTATCTACATGAGGAACATTCCGGGAGACCTCAATTAATCTGATTTGCGTAAACATTCACTTTAAACAAAAATACCTAGTACTGCTACTAACAGCTACTAACATGAGCAAGATTATAGGGGTGTAAATCCGAACCACCGAACCCCGGAACCGAGCCAAACCATATATTTTTACTTATTTATTATACCATATAACATTTGTAAACTATTCTAAACCTTTGGATTATCTGATAAGCATAATCTAAGCCCTCGATTTAGTCATTAGATATATATATATATACACACACACACAATTATACATACCAAACCAAACAAAATCTTGATTGTTGGAGGGCTATTATTTCTTCAATTGTTTGTGTTTATTGTTTTCTTTATGATAATTTATTTTTAGTAGGATATTTTTCTAATTTTGATGTTAATTCCAAATTAAATCTCATTTTTATTGTTATTCTTAATGTTGGTTAAGTTGATTAAAAAAACAACATTGCTAGCCTTACAACTACTTCTACAACTTTTTCTACAACTAAGCTTTGAAGAAGAGTAAAGTTGTCTTTGTTCAAAACATTTTTTCCCAATTCAAGGCTTAGTTGTAAGGAAAGTTGTAGGATTAGTGGTAAAAATAACATTTTCCTTAAAAATAATTTATATAAACCACAAAACTGAACCAAACCAAACCAAACTGAGTGATTCGGTTCCAATCCTTAACTGAATCAGATCGGATTGGTTTGAGATTTTAGGAACCAATAGGGAGCAGTTGGATTCGTGGTTTTGGCATAAATCAAACCAAACCGAACCACTTACACCCTTGAGCATCATTAAGCTTCAGGTCCAGAATTTCTGGGTCTAAAGTTGACGCGTATATGCCTATATGGGAAGTGCTTTCAGCATCTTTTTTCTTCTATTATACACTACCTCCGGTCCTCCCTCCCTAAATGAGTGCCCCTTTTTAGTTTATTGGAGAAGTTAAGAAAGTTCGACTTTTAAGCCATTTTAATACTCCCTCCTTCCCAAAGTTATTGTTTTACTTTCAGTTTTCGTCCGTCCCAAAAAAATTACCTTGTTTGAAAGTTTCCTTCTTAGGACATCACTTTTACCATTTTACCTTTATTTTTCCATCATACTTTAATTATAGGCTACATGCATATGAGCTTTAAAGTAAACTCGACACTATACTAATACTCCCTCCATTTTGAGTAAAGAGTCCCTGTTAGAAAGTCAAATATTTTAAGAAAATAACACTTTTAGTAACTCATTAGTAATAAAATGACACTTATATGTCTAATTTTTTTAAAGTGGACTCTTTAAGTGAAACATCTTAAAATGGAATAGTGGACTCTTTGCCCGGAACGGAAGGAGTATTAATAATCTAAGTCAATTAGGTTTTCTTAATCTGTGTGTCGGGTCAAACATAACAATAATTTTGGGACAGAGGGGGTGGTACATATATACGAATACCCGTATCATCATTACTATAGTAGTACAAGTGGAGAGTGGTATTTGATAGATAGCAAAGGTGAGTTAACTTCAAAAATAAATAAAAAAACACTCATTTTAGGACAATTTTTTTATTTCAAAAAGGGACACTCAATTTGGGAAGGAAGGAGCATGATATACTTATTTATAGAACTTTCTTTTAGAAAAGAAAAATCCTGGTCATCATTCAGTTTTCCAGATACATTAGAGTTTGGAAAGAGATAATTTCACAAAAAGGAAAGTTACAAGATACAACATATTTAGGCATAACTTGATAATTTTGTTCGAAAACACATCCCAGAACAAAACCTATGGTGGGTCATATGGAAGTTCAAGTTAAGTTCTCTAGAAAATGATAGTTTCCAATTCATTTTTTTTTTAATTTCATAAGAGGAGTTTATCTTCCAATGATTATTTGGGTTCCTATCCAGTCTATTTTTGAGCCCTATCGTTAAAATGAATTCGTGCCGACATTCCTATAACTTTTTCAAGACCCCCTTATTTTTTGATGATTCTCATGTGTTTTCCTCGAGTAAAAAGAACTTGCCTTGCTCTTGCATCATCAGTAAATATTTGTTCTCTTTCACAAATGCTGATGTATCATTCGTAAGTTGACGCTCTTTATATATACACATTATTAGTAATTAAAAAAAAAGAACAATTTACGAGTGGATACGGCTTACACAGTTGTAAGCATTTCCATAGTTTTTTCACCACTCACTCAGGATCTACTATGAACCACATAGGAAAATGGAGCATATTGTATTGCAAGAAATTAAATGAGAGCTGAAGGCCACACCTGATTCGATTCAAGGACGCAATTGCTCGAAGGGCACTCCTAATCATGTCTTCATTACGGTCAACTTCTTGCTTGACAGCATCTTGTTTTGGCCTAAAATTAACAGTTTTCTGAAGAGGATCCACCAACGAATCTAACACTGGAAGTTCAACAGTTTGTATGAGATGGAATGACACACTAACCAGCATCTGAAAATTCAGTAGAATAAGATGGAATGACGCACTAACCAGCCAATACAGCAGAGGGACACTTCTCTGCAAGTTTTGAGAGGATAAGATGGCAAGGCATTTTAACATCGTAATGATCTGTGGAAAACCAGAAAGAAAATCAGCTTCAATATATTAGATATGCAACGCTAACAAGCATGGAATGCTACTGGAGCCAATGTTGCTATAAGAACCATCCTAAATGAAAATGGTGCAAGTCATTATTCAAGTAATATCCATATACATTTGATAATTTAAGAAATTGATGGGCAGAACAGCCAAAAACTCACCATCAAGACCAGATCGAAGGTAAGGAACTATAAACGATGAAGGGTTCACTTGATCAAGACAACTGTCCAGTAACGTGTCTACGCATTCAAAGGCTGCTTTTCTTAACTCGAGACCATCATCTACAGTATGCTTAAAAGGACCAAGATCCACCGTTCTAATCATTTCTTTCTGCACAAGTAAATGCCACAAAAATAATGCCATCAATGCAAGAATATATGAAAAGACTAGCGGAATAAATGACTAGCAAAAATAAGTGAAATGGCTAGCAGAATAAAAAAAAACAGTGATGATTTTTTATTTTATTTTTTGTAAGTAAAACAAAAACAGTGATGATTAGAAAAGCAATACTTTTGAATCTCCAATGAAGCTTTTCCATGTTGCCAAACAACTATCAAAATTGTACTTTCAAGAAGATGAAAGAGAAAGTCCAGAAAAGTTTAGAATATGAGTTCAAAAACATGGATAACGCAGACAGATGGAAAAAAAAATGATAAGTAAAAGTATTAAATATTAGAAGCGTCAAAAAAGGTGACGCGTCCTTGTACACTAGGAGTATACACAGTAAACTAAATTAAGGAGAGACTATTAACAAAATCTACAAAGGAATAAGGGTGAGAAATGGAAGTATTGGCATCTACTGAACACCAAGACTCACTGGAGGGTTTGCAACACAGTGTCCTTCAACTGCGACATGAGCCTTTCCTTGTTATCAAACACCCTTCTATTCCTTTCAAACCAAATAGGAAGTCTATAAGGTTTATTGCGTGTCAGCTCTAATTATCCTTTGTTACATGTGCTATGTATCGTTCAGAAGAGGGGAATATTTAAGATACTAACCCCACAAGGAGCGTAAAATTAGCAAGTGTTGCACAAACATTTAGTTTAGAGAATACCAGCTTTTAGAGATGTGTTCTGGACTGAAATCACATTGTTGACAGAGTTCAGGACACGAAGGAGGGTGGCTGAATTAATTAATTTTTTTTTTGATAAATAAGAACTGTAATAAAAAGGCGTCTAATCGGGAGATGCAGCCTTGTACACGGGAAATATACAAGAAAGCGACAAACTAGATACCGACTAAACTATCTGAGACCTAACAAAGGAATCTCCCACAGAAAGATTTATATGTAAGCACCACGACCCAATAGATAGCAAGACGTACTCTTTGAGACGAGCTACCTCTACCTCAGTATTTTCAAAAACTCTTCTGTTTCTTTCTAGCCAAATATTCCACCAAATCGCCATAGGAGCAGTGATCCAACTTTTATTTTTCCTCCGAAGCTTGTACACCGACCAACCTTGCATAAGCTGACACACCGAACTAGGCATAACCCACGAGATTCCGGCTATTCTGAACACCACATTCCATAAATCCCTCGTAACCGAACAACAGAGAAGCAGATGATTCACGGTCTCCTCCTCTAGCTTGCACATATAACATCTATTCACCACAACTCTCCCTCGTGCTTTCAAATTATCACTAGTCAAAACGGCCTCCCTCACCGCTTCCCAAACGAAGAACGCTACTCTCCTCGAATCCACGAGTCTATCCCATTTAGGTTGACCACTACCGAACTGACCAATTCCTCCTGATTCACTGTAAGATCAAACAAACTCGGAAATACAACTTTCTCAACCATAGTTATTAAAGTGGGACTGGTAACCCAGTAAATGGACCAGGTCACCGTTTCCACCATCAGGACAACAGGTCAACCAACGTACCAACAAGTAAACTCAAAATATTACCCCCTCCGTCCCAAAATTATTGTCATGCTTTCCTTTTTTGTCCGTCCCGAAATAATTGTCATGTTTGAAACTTTCCTCTTTAGAACATTTTTACCACCTTACCCTTACTGTTTCATCCTACTTTAATTATGGGCCATATACAAATGGGCTTTGAAAGGAAACTACACATCAAACCAATTTTAAATTTCGACCAGCAGAACAGGAGGGGGGGGGGTTTGAGTCTGATTAACAATTCTCAGATTTAATTATGCATACACGATTTAATTATGCATACACAACAGGGAGGCGATTCTGACAGGGAGGGGTTTTCTGACAGGGAGGGGTTCCTCAGATCTGGTAGCTTCAGGTCATTTGCGAGAGACACGCACCACACAGAAGGTTTCGCCAGCTGGAGGCGAGCACAGTGGTACCTTTCTCGTCGCTGGAAAACCTCGCCGTCGCTGGAGCTCCGATCACCAGCCGGCACGTCTGCGGAATTTGGTTGGGGTTTTTGGGTCGCCAGTCTCATCTTGTTGCGTTGTTTTCATATTAGCTGGAAATTTTGTACTCCAGGCATGGCTGAAGGAGGGAGGACTTTCTCGTATTAGTTGTATATTCATCATGACGAGGAGCTTCATGGCATTTGAAAAACTGAGATTGTTCTTACATGCATGCCTATTTATATAGCATAGAAGTAGTGTTGGATCTTTCAATGAACGACGCGACTCAATTCCAGGCAGGGAGGAAATCTTTCGATGTGATCAGTGTTCATGAGGAAAATGGAGTTTATTTCAGATGGCTTGAAAGAAGCAAAGGGAGAGTTCATGAAGCCGTTTTCTCTTTCGATGAAGTTCTTTGGGTTTGTGATTGGATGGAAAAGGCGTCATCCATCAGAGGGGAGTTTTGAAAGCTTAGGTCTGGGAAGTGGCGAGAGGTGTTTCTGGGGAAGGAATATAACGAGGGGAAGGAATATAACGAGAGCGGGTGGTACCTTTGTTTAGCCGTCAAGGGGAGAGGAAGCCCTTCGAAGATCTTTGTCCCAGCGGTGGAAAAGGAAGGCTGTTGGGATATGGTGGCGGATAAATTAGGAGGTTTCCCCAATCGAAATTTGTGCCCAAAAATCACACGAAGACTTATAGGGAAGCGGCGGACATTTCCCCCTGGCCGGCCGGGGAGCTGGTTGTTTATGACGAAACAGGGGATCAAGTTGATTTTGTGATAGCAGAGAAGTCTGCTAGGGGTAATTTGGGTTTTCTGGAGAGGTGTTTGGTAGGCAGAGTAGGGGAGTTACAGGCCTGCTCCGACTTGTTTTGAATTTCAAAAGTGGGTTAAAACTAGATGGAAAACGCCAGGAGGAGTTCGAGTTAGTATTTTGAGTGGAAACGATTTCCTTTTTGAGTTCCCTTCCAAGGCAGAAGCTCGGATTCTGAACGAGAAAGTTTGGATGTTTAACCAGCACCCTTGGTCCCTGGATAGATGGACTCCAACCGGTTGCTGTATCTCGGAGGCCCGTAAACCTAGAGAAGTTTGGGTTAGGGCTCTGGGACTTCCTGTACACCTTTGGGGAAAGGAGGTTTTCATGGCTATTGGACAGAGGTGTGGCGGTTTCGTAGCTGTTGACGAAGCAACCGAGAAGAGGAGTGATTTGAGATGGGCTCGTATCTTAGTTCGGTATGGAGGAGTTTTGCCGGTCTGTGTTCGTATTGGGGTGGGAGACAGTGCTTTCGCTATTCCTTTATGGGCAGAGATGGACACGTTCTGGTCGTCAAGGCAGGTGGCGGCAACAGCCACGAGAAGAAATCGAAGGAGGGTTAAGGAAGACGGGTGGAACACACGCGCAAGAAAAGGGAGTGAAGGTTTCAGGAGGGAGTAAGTGGTACACAGAGATCAGTTAGAACAGGAAGGGCACATGGGGACCTGGGTTTTCAAATTTTAAATCAGGAGTTCAAAACAACAGCGCTCCAAAGAAAGATGTGTCTCAGGCTGGGTTGGGCTGCAAGAAACCTTCATGGGCTGGTTCTAATAGGGCGAAGTCAGGGAGTAATTTAGGCCCTTCGAAGCCCAATTTTGGTGATAAAGGAAAGTGGGTTTTCAGGAAAAAGGCTGCAAAGGATGTTGAGTTGGGCCAGGATGAGATAACTAAAGAGACCAGTGGATTTGGGCCTTCTAGAAATGGGCCTTCGCAGGGGATCCCAACAGAAGAGTGTGTTGGGGTCAGCCCAAGGGCTAATGTGGATGTGGGAGGTATTATGTTGGGACCCTTTCCAGTCTAGGATTTTTTTTGAGCAGGGAGGTGAGCCCAATTGGAGTGAAGCCAAGGTAAGAGAGGGGGACCGTAGACTGCGTTTGCAGCGGGGGTGCTATGGGAATTTGGCAGAAGGTCAGAAGGGGTTTACTGGCCAGAATCTCAGTGCGTCAACAATGCTGATAAATCTGGACAAGAGTCGGAATCGCTTTCGGGGGTAAAAGAGAATCTGTCTGATGCGAATAAGGGAAATTCAATCTCTTATGTGGATGTAGATGAAATCCAGAGCCTTCAATGAAGGAACGGACTTTAGTAGCTGGGGACTTGGAGTGCAGAGACGAGGTCCAATAAAGAAGAGATTGCTCAAAGGAGGGAGCTATGACAGGTCTTTCGGTTGAAGGAGATATTTCAAAGGAACGACATCAGTCGCCCTGCACAGACGAAGATCATGGCTTGTGTGATACTCTGAACGAGCAAAGGGAGGAGGTTGTGTTTTGTACTCTGATAGCGGTGATTAGTCCTGAGGAGGAGCTTGTTAAGGAGTTGGAAGATATGGAGAGACAGGAGAAAGATATCTCAGTCTGGGTGAGTAGAAGAGCTAAAAGCATTGGTAAGAGACTGGGCATTTCCGGCAAAGGGTACGAGGATAAAACAGTGGATCTGCAGTTGGAAATTGAAAAGGGGCGAATTTCAGAAAGAAGCAAGGTGGTTACGGATAGGTCGAAGACTTGGGATAAAGCGAAAAGAGAGCTTAAGAATTTAAAATGCAGTATTAATTTTGAGGGGGTAGCAGGCAGGGGGAATGAGGGGGTAGGGAAACAGAAGGTTAATTAACTGTGTAGCGCTTTAATGGATCTTAAAATGTTGAGTTGGAATGTGTGGGGTTTGAATAACTTGAGGAAGAGACAGGTTGTGAAAGAAGCCATATTAGGAGGTGGAATCCTAAAGCCCAGATCTGGGGTTTTGTGGCTTCAGGAGGGCGATAAAAATACAAGGTTCTTCCACAGGACGGCTAGTGCTCATAAGAGTTTTAATCAGAAGAGGCATTGTTGAGTTTAATCAGAAACTGTATTCGGATGGAAGCGCCTGGGGTTTGGAGTTAGATGGCATCGATTTTAATTCTATCCAAGAGGAGGATAAGGATATGCTAGAACAACCCTTTTCAGAAGAGGAGATTGTGGAGGCGCTGAGGAGTTTGAAGGGTGATAAAGCCCAGGCCCTGATGGGTTTACTCCGGCCTTCTTTAAACATTGCTGGGAAGTGGTTAAGTCCAACATTTTGGAGGTCTTCCATTCCTTCTTCAAGGAGGAACGCTTTGAGAAAAGCCTCAGTGTCTCCTTTATTTCCTTCATTCCGAAAAAGAAGGGTGCAGATGAGTTGAAGGATTTCAGGCCGATTAGCCTCATCGGTAGTATTTATAAATTGATTTTGAAGGTACTGTCTTCAAGGCTCATAAAAGTGGTAGGACTAGCGATTTCAGATTCTCAACATGCCTTCGTGGGCAACCGCCAAATTCTAGATGCGGCATTGATAGGAAATGAAGCGGTGGATGCTAGGGTGAGGAGTGGGATTCCAGGTGTAATGTGCAAGCTCTATACAGAAAAGGCTTATGATCATGTTAAATGGGATTTTCTGATTTATCTTTTGGAGAGAATGGGCTTTGGGGAAAAATGGAGAAAATGGGTTAGGTTCTGCATCTCAACGATCAGGTTCTCGATTCTGGTCAATGGAGAATCTGCAGGCTTTTTCTCGAGTTGGAGAGGGCTGCGCCAGGGGATCCCCTGTCTCCTCTCCTCTTTATCGTGGTCATGGAAGCGCTGAGTCGTCATAGATAAAGCCGTGGCCGGAGGATTCGTCCGGGGCTTTGAGGTGGGAAGAGGTACAGATCACAAAATGTATATACAATAGAAAGGTCTTTTGTGAATATACAATAGAAAGGTCTTTTGTGATCTAATATTTTTGTCTTGTATACCCCATGTGTACAAGGTCGCGCCACCTTTTTGGTGTCTGTTATATAATACTCTTTACTTATCAAAAATAAAAAATATGCATACACGAATCATATCCTGGAATGTTAGAGGAATTAACAAAGGGTCCAAGAGACTAGTGATCAATGTGGCACTTCGAAGATCGCAACCTCATTTAGTTTACAGGAAACGAAAATGGAGAAAATAGACTACAAGGTTGTACTGGAGGTAGGACGAGGTAGATGGACACAGTGGGACTTTCTAGCAGCAGAAGGGACTGCTGGAGGTATTTTAGTGATGTGAGATAGTAAAATTCTGTCGAAGGTGTGGAGTTCTTTGTGTGGACACTGATAGCAGTGGTCTTTGGGATGAGCTTAGAGTGATTTCCATTTTGTGGAATTTGCCGTGGTGTATAGGCGGTGATTTCAATGTGGTCAGATTCCCCCATGAGCGTACGGGGGGTAGGGCCATCTCGCAGGCAATGGTAGAGTTTAACGAGTTTATCAACGACCTAGAGTTAGTGGATCTTCCTTAGAAGGAGGTAAATTTACTTGGTCGAGAAATAGTAAATGGAAGTCTTGCTCGCGGATCGACAGATTTTTGGTGTCTTCGAGATGGGTAGAGTGTATTGAAGGGATGGCTCAATCATGTCTTCCGAGAAAAGTGTTTGATCATGTTCCTCAGCGTTTAGAATGCGGGGGCCTGCTAAGGGGGGATTCTCCCTTTCGTTTTGAGTCTTGGTGGCTGGAATTTCCGGGCTTCATGGAGTGGTTTAAAGAGAAGTGGCAGTCGTATGTGGTGGCGGGGGATCCATGTTTTTGTATGGCGAGGAAGCTGAAATTACTTAAAGAGGATCTTAAAGTGTGGGACAGGGAAACTTTTGGCAATCTAAGGTCGAATCTGAACAAGTCTTTAGAAGAGGTAAGAGTGCTGGATGAGAAGGAAGAAGAGGAGGGTTTAAACGATGCGGAATTTTCTCAACGGGCAGCTCTTAAAATTGATATCCAAAAGCTGTTGTGTAGCGAGGAGATCAGTTGGCGCCAAAAATCTCGGATACAATGGCTGAGGGAGGGTAATAATAACACGAGATTTTTTCATAAGATGGCGAACGCTCACAAAAACTTTACTCAGATTCAAAAGGTGTCAATTAATGAGGAGATGCTGGAGGATGATTCAAGGATAAGAGAAGGCATAGCAAGCTTTTATCAAAGGCTGTACACAGAATGCAAGCACTTGTGAATTAAAGCTGGATGGTTTACCGTTCAGGTCTCTCAGTTCAGAAGATAAGGATCTGCTAGAAGCTCCATTCTCTGAAGAGGAGGTCAGTGCAGCAGTCCGAGTTTTGAAAGGGGATAAAGCTCTGGGTCCGGATGGTTTCCCAATCATTTTTTTCCAACACTGCTGGGAGGTGATTAAGTCTGAATATGGAGATGTTCTCTTCTTTTTATGCTCAAAGGAGATTCGAGAAAAGTCTCAATGCCACATTTATAGCGCTGATCCCAAAATGTAGTGGTGTGGAAGATATTAAAGACTTCCGGCGATGGGGAGGATATAGCAGTGTGGGAGGGGGCAAATAACAAAACTTTCTTGGTCAAATCTTTCTATCAGAAGTTAAGGGGCACCGAAGGATTTTTTCCATGGAGTAACGTTTAGAAAACCAAGGCCTCAGGCCCCCAACCACAGTGAGTTTCTTTATGTGGGAAGCCGTCAATGAAGCAATTCTGACAGGTGACAACATGCTGATCAGAAAAAAAATATATATGTTAATTGGTGTTTTTTGGCGGATGAGGAAAACGTAAACCACCTCCTGTAACATTGTCCAGTTGCCAGGAAGATTTGGGATTTTGTCTTCAATTTGTTTCGGGTTAGCTGGGTTATGCCCAGATCCGTGAGACACTTGATGGAAAGCTGGGCTTTGTATAAGACAAAAAGAAAAATGTTATTTGGGAAGTGGCTCCTATGGCAGTGTGCGGGTCCATCTGGAAGGAAAGAAACAGAAGATGCTTCGAGAATGAAGAGAGGAAGGTGGAAGAGCTCAGAAGCAGATTATGCAGTCAATGTTATTTTGGTGTCATGAGCTGTTAGGGCAGGGAAGCAATCCTTTTGTAGAGTTTGTGGATAATATCTCTTTTGTAAAGTAAATGGCATGTATACTTCCTGTGTACATAGGCGCGTCTCCTGATTAGATGTTATTTATACTATATTTACTTATCAAAAAAATTAAGTCAATTATTTTTCCTTAATCCGTGTGTCGGGTAGACAATAATGTTGGGACGGAGGTAGTAGATATTTATGCCAAGTAATTTAATACTCCCTCCATTTAACCCAAAGAGTCCATGTTTGAAAGGGGTTTCTTCCAAAATAGTCATGTCAAAGCATACATGTTCAAAAATGGCCAAACTTACTCAAAATTATTTTTTATGGCCATTTTTCATTAGTAAACCCCAAAATACCCTTAATAAGTTGAGTAATTGACTCAGATGCTATTATGAGTCGGTTAATCGACCTACTAATCGACTCGGTGAGTCAGTCGACCCACTGATCAACTTGGTGAGTCAGTTAATCGACTCACTAATGACTAAGTGAGTCGATTAACCGACTCATAGTCGACCCTCCTCAATGGTCGATTATGAGTCGGTTAATCGACTCACTAATGAATCGACCCTTGAGTATTAGAGATCGACTTGTGAGTCAATTTTTTTTTGATAAGTAATAACTATAAAAAAAAGCATAAAAAAAGGTGATGCGTCCTTTTTGCACTAGGAGTATACCTTATCAAAAGGATTAGCCAATATCTATACTATTTACAAAATCTACAATAGAAGTGTTGGGACTAAAAGGGGAGTGATCAGCCTCGAAACACCAAAAATGAAGGGTGCGAATCGACAAATTCTTCAGATCCGGGACGGACATTTCCTCGTTATCAAATGCCCTATGGTTTCTTTTCTTCCTAGAGTCCAACACACTCCCAAAAGAGTTGTCTCCTAAAAACGGTTTCTCCTATTCTTATACCCCATAGACCAGCCCCTAACATGGTCAATAGTCGACCTCAGCATGACCCAAGTCATCTTGAACAGTCCCAACACAAAATTCCATAACTCTATAGCCAGTTGGCAGTGTAGGAGTGCAGGAGCAGATGATTTACACTCTCCTTACTAGCCTTGCACAAATAACACCTATTGACAAAAACCATGTTACGTTTCCGCAAATTGTCCCCGGGTAGGATAGCTTCGTGAGTCGCTTCCCACATGAAAAAAGCCACTCTCTTAGGGGCTTTAGAGTTCCAAACTGCTCTCCAAGGGAAAGAAGTTCTGCCACAGTTGAGATGCTTGAGATAATACGAATTCACTGAAAAAAGAGGACCCCCTATACCTTTCCAAACCACCTTATCCACCAACCTGTCTGTGTTGATCTTGAAGCCTCCCTAAGAGCTGCACTGCACAAGTGACTCAATCTCCCAATCATGAAAATTCCTTCTGAATGTGGACAATCCTTGTCCGTGGAAACCTCGAATAAGTTCTGGAACACCGACCTCAAACACGTATCTCCACACCATCTATCTTCCCAAAATCTCACCGAGACCCCGTTACCAACCTCAAATGCAATGAATCTTTCAAAAGAGCTCCACCCTTTCCTGATGCCTCGCCACACTCCCACCCCATAAGTAGAGTTGACTGCACTTGGAACCAGCAGTGATCTCTACTCCATACTTACAAACCACCACTTGTCTTCAAAAAGCCTCCTTGTCTGTAAGACACCTCCACAACCATTTTCCCAACAAAGCCTTGTTAAAGAATTTGAGTTCTGATGTTCAGACCTCCCTCTTGAACCCTAGAGCAAACTTTCTACCAGTTCACTAAATGAAGCGTGTGCCCTTCCCACAAGAAATCTCTTTCCAACTTCTCTAATCTTTCCCTTATTGTGGCAGGAATCACAAAGAGCGATAAGAAATACGTCGGTAAATTAGCAAGAGTGTTCTTGATTAGGACTAATCTCCTGCCCTTAGAAAGGAGTTGACGCTTCCACCCTACCAATCTCAGCTCAAAACGCACGATCACAAGATTCCACAACGCCCTGCTCTTTGACTGTGCACCTACGGGAAGACCAAGGTAATAGGAAGGAAGAAAAGCAGACTTACAACCAAAGAATGAAGCTAGATCCCCAACATTTTCCACAACCCCTACAGGAATAATTTCACTCTTGGAAATGTTAATTTGAAGACCCGAAACTGTTTGAAAGAATAATAATACCAATCGAAGATACCCCAACTGAGCCTTATCTGCACCGCAGAAAACCAAGGTGTCATCTGCAAAAAGAAGATGAGAAACCGACACCTCCCTCTCCCCTCTCCTCCCCACCTTAAATCCACTTATAAGACCTTCCAGCACTGCCCTCTCTAACATCCTACTAAGAGCCTCTATAACAACAATTAACAGAAACGGGGACAAAGGGTCACCTTGACGCAAGCCCCTCGAGCTTGAAAAAAACCCCGATGGTTCCCCATTCACCAAAACAGAGAAGCGAACCGTAGAGATAACAGAATCGGATCCATTTAATACCAAAACCCATCCTTTCCAACATATATAACAGAAAGTCCCAGTTCACATCATCATAAGCTTTCTCGATATCCAACTTACACAACAACCCCGGAACACTGCTTTCAACCTGTCGTCCACGACTTCATTGGCAATAAAAGACGCATCCAAAATCTGTCTATCCTTCACAAAAGTGTGCTGCGACGCTGAAATAATTCTGCCCATTACCCTTTTCATTCTTTGGGCTAGCACTTTGGGGATCAGCTTGTAAATGCCACCAACCAAGCTAATCAGTCAAAAGTCTTTCAAATCAGTAGCACCACTCTTTTTTGGAATCAAGACTATGAAGGCAGCATCAAGGCTTTTTTCAAATCTCAGACTAGAATGAAAGAACTGAAACACCTCCATGATATCCCCCTTAATCACCTCCCAACAATGCTGACAAAATGCCATAGAAAACCCATCGGGTCATCAGCACTGATTCTGTCAAAGTCAATTCCATCCAGATTTGGTCTCCAATCCCCACTATCCTCGTACTGTCGCCTATAAAAATTCATGATGCCAACCTTAATCTCTGCCTCATCCTCTAACAGCACATCTTCAATCTGGACAGACCTAATATTTTTTGCTGCTCCACGGATCATTGCCATCCTGTGAAAGAACTTGGTATTACTATCTCCCTCCTTTAACCATTGTACCCGCGACTTTTGTCTCCAACAGATCTCTTCACGAATAAGAAGACTCCTCAATTCCTGTTTCAACTGCACCCTACGGGACTCTTCTGCCTCATCCAATAAACCAACCCCTGCTCTCTCATCCAGCCTGCATAACTCATCCGAAATGTGTTTGATTTTAAACTCCACCTTTCCGAAAACCTCTCTATTCCAAACTTTTAAATCCTCCTTGAGTAACTTCAGTTTTCTAGCTATTTTGAAACTCGGATCACCTGCCACCAAGTAAGAAACCCATCTAGCCTTCACCCAATCCAGAAACCCGGGCTCTTTTAACCACATATTCTCTAACCGAAAAGGAGTTTTCCCTTTAGAACTACCGCCACACTCAAGAAGCAAAGGCACATGATCTGATGATAGCCTCACATGACTGAACAGAACCACTAAAACAGCCCTCCCAATCCCCTGAAATTAAGAATCTATCAATTCTCGAAAATTGATGACGCTCCCCATTTCTAAACCACGTGAAATCGCCCCCTACCAAAGCAAGATACACCAACCATAGTTGTCAGAGTCGAGAGGCACCAAAAAGGCGATAGGTCCAAATTTGAGGTGAGAGGCGAGGTGCTAAAAAGGCGCCAAAAAGGCGCTCACGGAAAAAATACCAAGGAAAATTACATAAAATACATATAACTTAACAAACATCAACAAAACATGTAATAAATGAGCATAATACATAAAACTAAGTGCAAACATAATATCAAAGTTTTAAAATTTAAACATAATTATTAATTACAGAACAGAAAAGAGTTCCAGACTTCCAGAACAGAACAGAAAATCAGTGAGCTGAGTCATAATAGAACACATTGAAGGAAAGTAGGAAACAAAATCAGTGAACTGACTAACTGAGTAATAGAACTTGACTATTTTTTAAGAGTAGCAAACTTACAGAGTTACAGTACAGTCTGTACAGAACAGAAATAGAAGAGTGAAGAAAAAAACAGACTGAAGGAAACAAAATCAGTGAACTGAAGTCTCAAACAGACTGAAGAGTGAAGAAAAAAACTAAGTCTCAAAGACTCGAACTGAAGAAAAAAAAAAAGAAAACAGAAACAGTCAAACACAAAGAAAGGGAAGACTCTTACCTGGAAGTTGGAACTTGGACGGATACAGACTGTAGAAGGCAAACGGCAAACGCTGAAGAAGAAACCTCTCGAAGAAGAAGACGAAGTCGACACTCGACAGGCCTGAAGTCGACAGGTTCCAGACTCCCAGGTCCGACACCTTCGCACGCTGCTTCGCACTCTCAGGGGCCGTATCGTGGTCTCTTTGGGTCGTATGAAGTGTTGGGTTATTTTAGGGTTTACTTTATATTTATAGTAAACCCTAAACTACGTCGTTTCATGCCTAATTAGTTTTAAAAAATTAAAAAAACAAAGTGAGCGCCTTTATGGACTTTTTGGCGCCTGCCGACTTGAAAAAAAGCGCCAAAAGCGCAGACTTTTCCTCGACTTCTGCACATCGACTCGCCTCGACTCTCGCCTGAGGCGCCAAAGGCGCTCGCCTTTAACAACTATGACACCAACTCCATCTCATTAATGAAATCATTAAACTCCATCATTTCTCTAGAATAGATACGAGAACCAGAACGTTCGTGAGGGAATCTAACCGCATTAAAATCACCCCCTACACACCAAGGCACATCCCATCTAGCCTTTGTATCCTTTAATTCTACCCAAAATCTCTCCCTAGCAGCAGTGCTACACGGCCCGTGAACCCCTGTAAAAAGCCAATCTCTGCTAGTATCCAAGGTCTTCAGCAAACATGAGATTGAGAATTCACCCTGAATCAACTTTCGACAGATCACTTCTGTCCCACATAACTAGAACCCTGGGAGCCCCTACAGAACCTAAATGAACCCAATCCACCCCTCCAGCACTCCAAACACTATCAATGATACTAACATCAACCTTCTCCATTTTCGTTTCTTGAAGACAAACAACATTCGGTTTCCATCTCCTGATCAATCCTTTTATCAGTGCTCTTTTATTTACATCATTAAGGCCCCACACATTCCAAGTCACAATTCTTAGATGCATATTAAACAAAATTTTTCCTCCTTCTTTCCCCCCCTCCCTGGCACAGGAACATATCAGCATTAAGACTACTGCACAACTGTTTAAGTTCCCTTTTACCTTTCTCCCTAGTTTTGTTCTGCCTCTTGCAGCTATCTGCCCCTCACGATCTCCACTTCTTCTCGATGTCCAGAAGTAAATCCAGAATCTGATCCACATAACCTGAACCAGCCACCCCCAAAGCCTTCCAGACACCTAGAGCCTTTTGTTTAACCCATATCGAAATATCGTCCTCCACCTCTTTATCTGTAAGATATGCCACTTCACAAGTGTCTTCTGGACGAATCATGTTGATCGGAGAACAGGAAATAGGTTCACCTTCCTCCTTTGGCAACTCCTCCAGCTTATCATTAGGCGAAGAAGACTCATACCCAAAATTCCCAACATTCATACCCAAAATGCCGACGAACACATTGCGAGAGATGAACTTAGGGTTTTGACCTATAATTTGAAGACTAGAAAGAGAAACATAAGAAGATAGAGAGATGAGAGAGACGAACTGAGATGAACCTTGCAGACACCAATAGGCGATGGCGGAGGGAGACGATAGAACTGATTTCATGTGTTTGTGAGGGACGCGGACCGGTGAAAGGCTATCTAGGTTGGAAGGGACTTTTGGGAAGTATATATCATTTTTTGGTCAATGGCCGTAAAAGATAAATGGATGGGTTTTCACTCAAGCATTTCCTCGTGTTGTTTGAAAAGTAATTATTAAATGATATATAACTAGCATTATAGTTGGTCATTATTACAATAACGCTTTAACATAATCAATATGTTAATATCAAATGTGGAGGGTAATGTTGCAATATTATGAAGATTGTAGATATGATTTTTAAAAGTGAACTATCAAAGTGAAACATCCCAATTCCCATACCAACAAGGGGTCACATTTACGTATGTGAAACATCCCAAAATAGTATAATGGAAGTCATATACTATTGATAAAGTAATATTCTGCATATTATAAATACAGCGTCCATCTCACTAGGTTTGGTAACAATTCACACGGTACTGAAGATTTTAAGTATAAAAAGTTTTTGAAATATATTTATGTTCGTACATGTTCACATATATCCTTTTACGGGTACATGCTCCACTCAATTTTTTTAGGATTAACATTTGAACATATATAATTGACACAGCCTTGTTCTTGAGATGAATATGAAGTTTGTTACCCTAAACCCCCTGCACGTCTCTGCATTCAATACAAACAACTTTCGACAAAAACAATAGAATATCGACTAATGGCAGGTATAGCCTTCACAAAGTTTGCTTGAGTTGTTCCTGTGGAATATTATGCTAATCCAGAAGTTACCTTGATAATTGTCTGATCATACAGAAATGGTAATAGCTCTGGAAGAAGACCCTTGATGAGGTTCGGCTTATTATGAGCAGCTATACTCAAGGCCAAGACAGCTGCACGCCTAACATGCTGCAAAAGATTCACACACAAAAAGTGACGGAAACTCAAAAGAAAAAAGAAATGTTACACTACTTCCACTAAATAACAAAAATATACAGCAACATTTAAAAAAAAACACAAAGGCTTTAGGTAATTTACAGCTACATCCCTACTGTAAAGCCTACCCGATCGTGATCCCTAATAAGCATCAGAAAAGAAGAGATCTCAGGGTATAAAATTTCATCAATCTTCTCTGGCCGCTCAACAATAGAATACTTCACAGCAACCACAACTGTTGCTCTAGTAAATGCAGCACGGTTAGTTGTTCGCTCCTGCAAAGATGATAACATTCACATATGATCCCATGAAAATACAAGAAAATAAGCAGTGCTACCATAGGAAGAACAAAAGCATAATTTATCTGGCCAATGATATACCTTGAGTGCAGGAACAAGTTTTGCAGGCTTGATTAGGGCAATTTTTCCCAAACACTCAGCTACCACATTACGAACTCCCTCTTCCTCACTTTCACAGTGGTTAAATAACAAGTTAAGGATCTTCTCAACACTAGAATCCTGAAAGTCTGCTTTATCTACGGATTGTCTTACTATCACCTGTAATGGGAAATGTGATATGACATTATTTGATCATGCACTTGTTGTTTACCATCTAGTTCATAAATGGGGATTCTGACATTCAGTCTGACAGGATCTTAGATAAGTAAACATACCTCCTTCAACGAATGGAGTAACAGATATTGTTTTTTCTGCTGATTATCAATCTGGTCCAAGATAAATGGTAAATACTTGGGTAGATTACCAACAGCGATATTTCCAAGAGCATAAGAGGCAGCAGACTTTATCTCTTCAAAGGGAGACTGGAAAGATTCAATAACTATGTTCTCTATGTGTGCATGCGAGCTCAAATCTTTCCTTCGACCAATTTCTCCCAAACATAACAATGCAAGGTGTTGTTTAGCCTTAAAAGAAGATGAAAGGAGTTTTAATCAAAAGCATTAAAGAAAACAAAGAAACAGGGATGCAGACTAAATGTTATCATAAAGCATGACTATGAACTTAAAAATAAGGAAAGTAATCTGAAAAATTAAGACCCAAAAGAGTGACAAAGGCTAGGTTGCATAGTACACATCATTCCCACACACTATTAACTTGGGGAATTTTTTTAAGCATAGACTTCAAATAGCAGGATCTAAAAAACTGGTACCTCAAGACGAGAAAAAATTACAAGTTTGATCAGGGAGATTACATAAGAACCAGAAAGAAGAAAGGAAGTATGAGTAGAAGAAAAATGTATAAGCCAGTAAGAGACTTCCATCAAGACTTCCTTCCGTTCAGTGACCAGGAAACAATAATACAATATAATCAAAATTAGAGGATGCCCGAGTTATGAGTGACTAACTTCAGCAAACACATTTTCACCCTAAACGCAAGATTGAATATATAAGAAACCATGCAAACATCTAGTTTTTACTATAAACGTACACTAATCAATCATGAAATGGACGATGTCCCTTGCCACCGTGAGGTCTTGGAGGGAACCAGTGAATGAACAGGAGTCCTTACCCTGACACCCAGGTCAAAACAGAGCGATCTCCAGTAGCCTCAAAGCCAAGGCCCAACCATACATATCAAACGCTTAATGATATATCCTATGTTACCTATCCAATTACACTCGTAGGAGACAGAAGGATATGTGCCATTGATATCAAACATTCTCCCTCTCCCTTCCCCTCCTCCTCTCCCTGCCAAGACCAACCATACATATCAAACACATAATGATATATAATATGTTACCTATCTGATTACACTCGTAGGAGACAGAAGGATATGTGCCATTGATATCAAACATTCTCCCTCTCCCTCCCTCCCCCCCCCTCCCTCTCTCTCTCCCTCCCTCACCCCTCCTCTCTCATTTTGTAGATTTCTCTTCTTTCATCTCTCTTTTCATTTCCTTTTTTCCTTTGTGCCACAAAGTTCGCTTTGCTTATTCCCTTTTAGAGGGTGGTCTTTCTTTCTTGCACAACTCGCATAAAATTACCATTATCAAATTTTCATAAAAAAGATGATCAAATAACATGCTTACTTTTGGTGTATACACTATTTGTATCCACAGTATCGATAACCATGCTTCGTAGCTGATCACTCACCTGAGTTAAATAGATGGCAAAAAGATAAAGACAAGAACCTTACCGAATTGGTACCGCTATCATCTTTCAAGATGTCTGTAAGCATCTTCACTGTAGAAGAACATTTCTGGTCACCAGCAGCAAGGCAGAGAACAGCAACACACTGAGCTATAGAAAACAAGGCCTGTTTTGCAACACCACCAGATTGGGGAGATGGTTTCGCAGTTGAAATAAGAGACTCTAGCAGAGCATCAAAGCTTGTGTTTGCCGAGTAAACAAGAGTGGCAAAAAAACTTTGTAAAGCCTGTAATCCAAAGAAGAGACATTATTAAGCAAATAATTTATATCTTGATTGAACTGCCAATTCAAGGCCAAGATAGTACCGTAAGGGCTTGCCCCTGAAGTAACGAGCTTTTTACTAAAGTCAATGCTTGGGGGAGAACTTTATTTCTAACCGTCAAACCGACATTTGGGTTTGAGCGTCTGTCAGACATTAAGGTACAGCAGAGTTCCAGCGCAAGTGCCGTCATATGCAAGTCTGAGTCACTGGCAGGCAAAATTAACATGTATAAACTACAGCTCAACATTCTTTTAATGCATAGTAAATTATGACCAAGCCAAGATGGAGTAACAATACATAACTTTCAGAAGCAGTTAGTAAGGAAACCTGATCAGCGTTGAAAGTTCCACGATAATAACTTCATATGCAGCAGAACCAATTTTATCACCATATGCAACAATCAGTGTATTCAGAGTCCCCAAGGTCGCCTGTCTCAATGCTCGATTTGCCTATTCTCCAAAAATCAATGGACTTCAGAAATTATTTTTGATCAAAAATTGCTTCTAGAACAACTCTCTAGGAAAATACAAACTTCAATAATTCTAGTTCTGCATACCTTGCGTAAGAAAGCTGTCAACTCCGAAATAACATGCTCCAATACACATGATAAGTCCAAGTGCAGAGGAGATGCAGCTATGACAGCAAAAGCCTGGAAACAGAACTCTATGGTTATAAAGTACCAAATATATATATATATATATATATATATATATATATATATATATATATGTTTGTATAAGTTGTAGAAAGAAAATGAAAAACCTTCCTCTACTTAAAACTCTTTCAAAAGACTACAACCTTAAGTGATCGAAGGTAAAGATAAACATCAGAAAGATATATTTACTCTTCCTAACAGGCCAACAAAATTAAGAATGGCACTATCAAGATTAAAGTCAACTGCTACGATCTAAGGTACAGTAAAGCACAAGATGGAAAACGAATGCTATGAGAAACAGCCATCATGCAGTAGTAAGAACCCAAATGTAACAAAGCAAATATTCTCTGCTGCATGGCTCATAGAAACAGAAGTAAGAAAGGGACTTTTTGTGGGAAGGCCATTTGAAGGAGCGAAAGTATCATCTGGTTAGGTGGGCAGTAGTTTGCTTTAGTCAGGAGGGTGGAGGTCTAGGGATTAAAAATTTAAAGGTTTTCAATGCTGATCATATGGGGAAATGGTCATGGAAATATTTGATTGACAAGGAAGCCCTATAGAGGAGGGTGCTGGTGGGCAAATACAGGAGCGGAGACCATAAGTGGGCTCCTAATGAGGTCCAAACCTCGTATGGGACGAGTGTGTGGAAGCGTATAAGGAATAGATGGGAAGTAGTGAAGCAGATTATTTCCTTCAAAGTTGGAAATGGAGAGTTGATCCGCTTATGGTGTCATAGATGGTGTGGCAGTGCTGTGAATTGGAATACAGCGTTCAGAAGAAATCCCCAAGATTGGGAAGTGGATATGATAATGCAATTCTTTGAGTTGCTTTACAAACAAGAGGTGACCGGTGCTGGGGAGGACTCTGTTGTGCGGACAGCTGCTAATGAAGTTATTCTAACTGGGGGAAATCTGTGAAACAGGAAGAAGATCTATGTAAACTGGTGTTTCATGTGCAAAAGGGATGACGAATTTGTCAATCACCTCCTGCTACACTGCCCTGTTGCGAGGATCATATGGGATTTTGTGCTGAACTTATTCCAGTTATCATGGGTTATGCCTAGACGGTGAAGGAGTTGCTGCTTAGTTGGTCACTAGATAAGCGCAAAAGAAAAAATCGTGTTAGGGAAGCGACTCCGTTGGCTGTTTGCTGGATCATCTGGAAGGAAAGAAATGGCCGAGGGTTCGATAATGAAGAAACGAGCATTGAAAGGCTTAAAAACTTGATTATTTTTTTTTGATAAGTAAAGTATTATATACCAAATGCCTTTACAAACTATAAGCATACACAAAACAGACTAATCTATAGAAAGACTATTCACAAAATCGATACAAGAAATGTTATGAATGTTGGAAGAATTAGTGTCCTCAACCCCCAAAAGACAAGGTAACTCATCCTTTAACTTATCCACCGTCCTCTCCTCATCCTCAAACACCCTCCTATTCCTTTCCCTCCAAATGATCCACCAAATACCCAGAGGAACTGCGTGCCAAAAGCTGATCCTTCTTCTCCGCTTGTACAAAGACCAACTCAAAAGGAGATCTTTAACAGATCTCGGCATCACCCAAGCAACAGAGAACAGACCAAGCATTAAATTCCAAAGCATAGACACAATAGGGCAGTGCAGCAACAAGTGATTCACACTTTCTTCACATCCTTTGCACATGAAACACCAATTCACATATATCACTCGACGTCTCTGCAAATTATCCCTGTAAGGATGGCTTCACTAGCAGCTTTGCAAAAACAAAACTCTACTGGCTTTCACTCTCCAAATACTCCGCCAAGGGAACACAATCTTCTCTCTGTTTGAAAGAATAAGATAATAGGATCTAACAGAAAAAATCTTCCTCTTCGAGCCCGCCCACACCACTCTATCCTCCTGCTGCCCCACCGAGTGAGAGTATAACTTAGCAAAAAACTGAACACAAGAGTCCATCTCCCAATCTTGAAGATCTCTCCGAAATATGGGACTCCAAGAGACTTTCCCTTCCTCTATATTCAAAATCGAACTTACTAAGACTTGCTAAATTAAACAAATCTGGGAAAGATCTCCAAAGCTCCCTGTCATCACACCATTTATCCTTGAATCTAATTTAGACCCATTTCCAAATCTCTCTGTTCTATTGGTGTAATGAGGTGGAATCTCAGGGTATTAATCCTTTTGTAGATTTTGTGGATAGTATTGCTAATAGGTAGCTTGTTTTTTTGGTATACTCCCTATCTACATAGGATGTGTCAACTGTTTTGACGCTTGATTTTATATATAAATCTAACTTTACTTATCAAAAAAAAATTGCATTTTTTTGGCTCACTTCCTCTCATCAATAATTGTAAATTTAAGCAAACAATAAGTACTCCCATTACAGCTTTAAAACTAACCTTTACAGCTGTAAGTCGGGTTATTTCATTTCCCATTCGATCCAGGAGAACAGGAAGGCATGAAGATAATTCTGCCCTGAGGTTATCACCAAACGTTGAAACAACAAGCCCCATGCAAGAAATAGCACACTCCTTAACTTCCTGGAAGCAGAACAATGTTAGACAAAGTACAATAACAAAAGGAAATTATTTTACATGGTATGTACTAACCTGATCTTGATCTTGGTTTGTCAAACGCGCCATGATGGCATTATAAATTGGATGAACATAGGGTTTGAAATCAAAACCGATAACCTAAATACAAAACCATAAATGTTTCAGAAAATGATGCAACAATATCTGACACTTTGAAGAATGCGGGATAATGTACAAAATCAATAATATCTAAGAAAATGATCCAACAATATCCCAGACTCTGAAGAATGTAGAAGCAATACAACCTCAATGTTTGGACGCACAACACGAACAAGTTCCCCGCATACTCTTAAAGCCTCAGCTGTAACTTTGTAATAGCGTTCACCAACGGCGGATAAAACAGGAGAAGAAATAGCCTGAGAGAAATTTATAAAAGAACCAACATTAATATACATATGAGCATCTTGAATTCAATTCTGTACATTTTACTTTCTTTCCCTTTAACTCATCCCATCAACGAGGTTGAATGACAAAGTAAAAGAGTACGCATAAATGCATCTTGGGTTTACGAATATGCTAAGACCTAAATAGTTTATGTTTATTTGATAAAGCAGCAGCATCAGCATTCAAAGTCCTTGGAACTAAGATCAATTTTTTTCTAACAATACCCAGTATTCATGGTAAATTAACGAGTCATGGTACTGGCCAATGGGCATGATTTGAACATCTAAGCGAGTTTCACAAGATTCTTGGTATAATAACACTACTCAAATCTTTCTTGATTATCGCCATCCATGTTCTCGAATTCCCCTACCAACCAAGGCAGATCCATCAAAAATTTCAGTAACCAATCACCGTCTCGGTGTTAATACCCCTAAACAGCAAATCTAATTCCACCTAATTGCATCATGCAACCAACCCAGCCTGATGTAGAACACAATAGCTTCATGGACTCTTATGATCGACTATGGAAGCCCAAGCGAAGGATGGTGTGCCATCAAACAAGCCATTTCGGTCTACTGGAAATTATCCTTAGTAGATTAGAATTAGTATTATTTCTTGTTTAAGTCTTATAAGTTTAGGAATTAGTTTGTTATTTCACAAGTATTAAGTTATCCTAGTCTTAGTAGCATTAGTTTAATGCTAGCCATAATCGTAGTATTAGTAGGAGAATAGTTATAGCCTATAGATATAGATATAATGCATCAAAGTTATTATTTTATTTTTTTGATAAGTGTAATGCATTAAAGTTATTGACAGAGTTGATTATTCAATTAAGATTGAGCTTAGCCATTTGTGTTTGTTTCCCCTTCTCTTTTTTCTTCCATCTTTTTTTTTATTTCTAGTTCTTAATATTTTTTTTATTCCCTTCAACCAGCACAATCTTTATACAGATGCAACTGATGAAAATGCTAATGCATCAACTTCTTTTCACACCTTAATCACTAATACTGCACAATTCCTATTGCTTTAATCCCGCAATTATCACTTCCAGATGCATTATAGCTCCTATGAAAAATTAGAAGACTTCAGAAAAAAAGGGAGAACTTCTTTAGCAGTACCTTAATATAAGGGTGGAAAACAGTAGGAGAATGCGAAGCTAGAACTAATCTTGTAAATATAAGAGCTTCAATCTTCAGATTTGAGGTGGAGGATTTGTCCTGGTAAAAAGTAAACAATTGAAAGTGAGAACCTACAACATTACCATCATTCTCAAATAACAAGAACAAAGGGTTTTCTTTTGGAACCTAAAGCACAGCAAGAATATACTCACACACAGCGCTTTCTCAATCCCTGGAATGAGGGATCCAATGTGATCAGCAAGGCAATCAGGCAAGACCACAACCAGTTCTTTCAGAACTGAAAATGCACCAATCTGCAAAAACAAAAGGGTTATCACAGTACAAATTAAGTAGTGGCTAGCATGCTTAGATATGATCAAATACTTGGCAAACAACAAAGACATCAGAAATGATGGAAGCTAACAATTAAGTAGTAAGAATACCGTACTTTTATCAATTTTTTACCTTTGTCTTGATAGACTTTTCACGCAGCTGCCTATTTACTGATTTAACGATTTTGGGAACTTCTTGCTTCAATGACCATCTCAGGCTGCAAGACAAGCAACAAACTTAGCATCACAATCTAATAATAGCTGCGTGTTTGTAGTATGTAACCTGTCACAATTCTGCACTCGAGCATGAACAAGAAAGCACCAAAAAATAGGCCGGCTTGACATTTTTTTGGCAAGAAGTCTAATAACATATTCTTGTATCAGAGTGTGTCAAAACCCTACAATCTTCATCACATCATCATCATGAGCAATCAAATGTCCCTCAAGATTACAAAAAAGAATGTGAGGCATTCAAGCTTAATTCATATCCAACAGAAAGAAATTCATTTACGGTCCCTGATGTTGAGTCATTGTTGACAACTCTAATCACCTAATGTCATCATGAAAATTTTCATTTCATAGCACCCACTCAATGATAGACATGACCTTTTTACAAATTTGGAGTAGCAGTTAACCAAAAACTTCAAAAAAAAAATAAATGAAAAAGGATGGATGTAATATTTAATTTGGCTGGAAAATATATAGTTAATAGAAAAACAAAGAAAAAAAAGAGTAATGTCAACGAAATATAGATTCACCTCGATTCATTTATGTCAGTCTGCCCCTTCGTGACATTTCCTGTTTGTCGCAGTAACTCAATAAATGTACTGAATACGTCCATCTGCAGCACAGACAATCAAAATAGTTCATTGAAAAGAAAACAATGACTCAAAAATAACTGTAGAAGTACATTCAAATCTAACCTTGACATTTTCTTCCCTTTCTTTAAACCTATCAATCAACTTTGGACATGCCTGCATGACAAATTATTTTAAGCTTAACACATCACGACACTTTTATAAAGTATTTGCAAATCTGACAGCCACACACAAACTGAAAAATCACAAGAAGCTTATTCTTATTTGATACGGCATATACGAGATAGAAAAAATGTATGTCAACCAAATAAAGCATTTTTCAAGTAGCACATTACAGAAACTCTTCCAAACAATAGAAGGCAATCTGTTTTGTAGGTGGAGATATCAAATTCAGATGCTAAAATAGATGTTATATCACCTCCTCGTACAGCTTTCCGAGCATCTCAGGACGAGATACAATTAATCCTGCCAGACATTTTGCAGCAGCTCTTCTAACTTTCCAGCTGACATCCTCATCATCTGTATATTCATTCCCACTCTCACTACAGTTTCACCAAGTAATATAACATTAGAATGAAGTCGATCAGCCAAACATATAGATAATAACGCATATAATAAAGAATTAAGGGGAGAACATACTCATCCTCCTCCTCCTCGTCATGAACTTCATCATCAGTGTCCTCTTCCATGTTATCAGTGAAATTGGGGTCATAACTAAGATATTCCAGAGTGAGATGTAGAATTTCATTGCAGTAAGAGAAAATATCCCTGGGGCATCTGAGTAGAAAACTTTCCAATGCCTGCATGCAATGAGATTAGTAGAAAATCATAATTCACATATACATATTTTGAAATAAACGGACACATATTGAGAACAACATGAAATAATTGAGAGCATACAATAAGGAAAAAAATTAAAATACACACAAGACGACAACAACCACAAACTATAAGAATGACAATAACAACAAACTAACCGAAAGAAGGGTCTCATATTCAGTTACCTGTAGGCTATACTCACGAAGTTCCTCATCGTTCTCTGATGCACTAATGCAGTATTTAATCAGGATTGGGACTGTATCTCCAAGATGAGGACCAAAGCGATACCCAACAGCTCGACTAGCACACAAAATTTCAAGACCAGTATAAAAATCTTGTCAAAAAAAATGCCTGCACTTTTCAGCAAGCAAGTCTAGGGAAATAAAAAAAAGTCTTTACTTATCAAAAAAAAAAGTCTAGGGAAATAAAAAGCATTGCAATTTTTATTGAAATGACTATTCATTGGATAAAATATTAAAATAACATATATACTTGCTTTTTAGTTAGTAAACAGTCGTCAAAATTATATGATATGCGATATATAACGTACAATACAATTTGATACCCTCCCTCTTCAATTTGTAATCATTGGTGAATAGTAATGTAAACCGTGTCTGTATCAACCATATCGGTGGATGTAACGCACATCATATCCTTTCATACAATGCAATGATACATATGCGATTCAACCAACCATCGGGCCCAAACCTCAAAAAGCCTTTTCCCCGGTAAAAGATTTACCCCCTAGATGGCCTTTATAAGCTCTTTAAGGGTTAATTTACAACTCTCCCTCACGGTTTTCCATCCTAATTGAGTTGGTTAAGTTTTTCTAGGGATCTCTTCCCTCCCAAGGGGACAAACTCAATACTATAGAATATAGATCTACTATTTTCAGACCAAGGTATTCTCCAATTCTTCCTCTTTGCCGTATTCATATGATATGGCTACTCTTTTCTGGTTTGTTAATGCTTCACATTAATTTTTTTATGTTTTATACTATCCAGTTTATTGAACATTGTTAATACTTCACAGTTTATAGTTCCACCATATAATAAAATAGGTTGTTTAGAACTGTTCGTTACCATTTCCCAACCAAAAAAGTACTGTTTGTAACTACTTAGTACTTGGTAATAATATACTCCCTCCGTCCCGGATAAATATTCCTAGCGGACAAAACACAAGGATTAAGAAATGTAATTAATGATGGGTTGTGAAATATGTTGTGACAATAATACCCATTACACACACTCTCTCTCATTAAATATGTACTCTTACACTCACTCTCACTTTAGGATGTGCAATAATGATAGTATTAAATGAAGGGATATATTAGGAAGAATGGTAGAAAAGTTGTATACCAAAAGTCTTTAGGAACATTAGTTTGGACATCCCAAAATGGAAAGTAAGAATATTTATCCAGGACGGAGGGAGTATAGGGTAACTTCGAAAACACCTCTTCAACTATGACTCAGATTTAACTCGGTACCGGAATCTATTAACATAGGTGGGTCGACCCCTTTTCCGGGTCATGCCCGTGAAAACATACCCAACCGTTAATTAAAAGTTAACTAAATTAACAGCAGAAACAAGTGCGCTGCACATGAAAACAGAATGTCATTTTTAAGACCACTACACCCTTTTGAGTCAGTACGATAACTTTTAACCTCTCTAGCCTGCAAAACCAGGCCCCCACCGCAAACCACCCAACTTTGTGCACACATTCAACAAAATCAACTTCTTTGAAATACTGATTTTTGCATATAAAACATCAAAATTATAATCTCAGCAACACAAAAGGAAACTCCATTTGGTTTAATGTGAAAATCGGTAAATAGGCAAAAAATTATTATTTCTATAATACTAAGAACGCTATTTATATACATAAATAACTCATCAATATCCTTCACCTAAGAAAAAAGGAAATCCCACAGCTATTGAGATATTTCATATACAATATCTAAAAAGAAAAGAAGAAGAGAGAAACAAAATGACGGTTAGATCCAATCCTTGTACCATCTATTTTTTGGTGTTCAAAATTTTGATGCCAAATAAAGGCTTACAAGGGTTGCGGCACTTTTGGAAGTGAACCCAGAGAGAGAGAGAGAGAGTGAGTTGCTGGGATTTAGATCTAGATCAAGATATGTTTTAATGGCAACAACAATATGATTTTTTGGCTGGGAGTTCAAGTGACAGTGGAAGAATTCAAGGCATCTGTCAGTCTCTTGGTGCTTAAATATCAACAGCAATTGAGGAGGCGCTAATGGAGGCTTAGAAGGAGAGGAAGTAAGCTGTGGGTATTGTGCATTTTGAGGTACGCTCATCAATGGTGATTGTGGTGATGGCTATGATGAAGCCATGGTTTCATATACAAGGGGAGAGCGAGAAATGAATGAAATCTGGGGAAAGAGATAAGGGGGCATATATTTTGGGTTTTACTATTATTCTTTTCTTAATGAGGGTGTGACTATCTTTTTAATTTCACAGTTAGGCTCCATTTGTTTCACGGAAAATTACTTCTGAAAAACATTTTCCTCATTTCGGTGTTTGGTAACCCTTCGAAAATGTAGTCAACGTAAAAGTTTTTCCGAGTCAACGGAAAATGAAGAGTCAACAGAAAATGAAGCCTTCTTTTCAGAAAAATAACTTCCGGATTCATTTTACGTAAATCATTTGCCAAATGTTTGAGCATCCCTAAACCCCCTTCTACAATTACACATATTTATATACACACACAATATTACACTTGACAAAAGAATTTTTTAGAAATATAAATTGAGTTTTTTCTTGTATTTGTGCACGCTATTTATAAAATATAAATTTCAATAAATTGTACGTCCTAAAATATATTATTTAGGGACGTCCTAAACATTATCCATTTTCTTTTTTAAAACATTTTTTTCATATCAATTATCAATTTTTTTATTCGTATTTGTGAGATTGAAAAAGATGGACCTTATTGATTTAACACCACTAATGATAAATTTGGAGATTACTAAAGAAAAATTACAAGTTCAACACTATCTTAAAAATCAGTGTATATTCAATAAGGACATTAATATTAAAATATATTTTTTGTATGTATTCATAAATTGTTTTCCATAACATTTTCTGTGTGTTTGCCAAACACCCGAAAATGTTCTCCCGCATATTTTTAAAAGATTTACAAAATGAAATCTTTTCATTTTCCGGAAATCATTTTCCGTGAAACAAACGGAGCCTTACTTCCGTTAGCCCAATCGAGTCATTTGGACTGACTCGACCGAGTAGATATTTTATGGGATTTTTTTCCTCTATACACATTTCAGGGTGTCTTTTGAAGTTTACCCTAAATTAGCTATATATCAGTAATAGTTTAGTACTTAGTTCGTTACTTCTTTCTTCTTGTTAATTTTTGGTTCGATGTTTGTTTTCGAATACGGTATAGGAACTCTTCATTCTTGAAATATGGGCAAGAAGAGAAAGACTACTGACGGTATCGCCTGGAAACATTGTGAAAAGTAAATGACAGCTAGATGCATCTTCTATGTAACTTTTGTCATGAAGAAAAATGGGGAGCAGCAGTAGGGAGTTAAAACAATGTGATTTTGTTTTAAACATTAGTTTGAAATCTAAATCAAGTCATATATAAATTACAAATTGATAATTTTAATGATTTTAGATATTAATTATCATTTTTTTAGAATTTATTTCATATCATAGAATATAATATATGATGTGATATGTATTTGAAGACCTCTGGTTCATAATTTGACAACTATGATTATGTATTACAAACTCCAACCCATTTGTTAACATCTGCAAGAAAAGTGATCGAACAAGCAAAAAAAAAAAAGAGCAAAACTAACTGGCAGCACTCCGCAGCAGCATCCAACCAACTCTGGAACATGAAGTCACCAAAACATTGGTGCAACAAAAAATTCAGTGTTTGGCGTATGGATGTCTCAGGATGGAAATTGTTTGGAAATAAAAAAACGAGGAACGATTAGCATAAGACGTAAAATAACATACAACTATTTATCAATAATATAACTGCATATCTCAGGGAGAGGAGCAAGTTGGAGTACGAAAGCTAGGGTTTTCGCCAAGACCTCCACCTAATCCACCAAATAAACGCAAGCGAGGTTCTTAAAATAGACTAAGAAATGTAGGTTTAACTATACAGTTTCTTGGGTTCTTTGATGTTTCTCATCAAAGTTCCTTCTACCCCTGCATCAAGTTTGGGTATAGCTGATATACACCATATTTTACATAGGATGTTAATGACAAGAATCACACAAGGCATCAAGTGAACAAGCGAATTTTGAGGTAAAGGCTTCAGCACAAAATATAAAAACAGTTATTGAGCCATCAGAGGGCAGGTGTATTGACAAACTTACCTTAATGCTCCAATCATCTGAATGTTCGTACGGGTCATTTCAGGCTTTGTTCCCTTATTTTTCAAAAGGCGAACAACTTCAACTGTAGCCTTTGCCAACAAATCTTCAGACAAACTTGAAGCGAGAGAAGCTGTAAAGAAGGCAGGTGTTAGTTTCTTCACTATTTAAGAAGTGACTCAAAGCTTCATCCCAGGTCTCTACAGGATAATTCAAAAGGTATAACATTTATTTCAAATCAGCTTAGTTCAGGTACTCTTACCAATACATGACACAGTCTTCTTTCTAACACTGGCTTGATTGGAACTTAATTGAGGCAGTAGGGCGCCTAAAAGCAGTTCATGGTCTGATGCCATCAAATTCCCATATTTATGCAGAACGTCACATAAGATATCAAGACATTCGCACTTTATGTCTGTGTTTGTTCCCTGGAATGGCTGAAAGGTTTTATACATCAAAAATTAATTTGGAAGCCTGACACAAAATTCAAATCCACATTTAAAAGGGTGGCCAAGCAACTAGGCTGTACTGTGTCAAGAGGGAATTTTTCATTTACTGAGTTTATGAGTAATTTAGATCATCTGTTATACAACAAGATTCATCGAGATCATCTGTTACACAACCATATTCATCGAGATCATCTGTTATACAACAAGATTCATCTGAACCTCAGGAGACTGATTTAAAGCCAATTCCGTCTCCCATATACGAAAAAGCTTTTCACTCACTGACTTAAAGGAGTGATTGAGATCAGCTGTCTTTCACATAAAAGGCATGCACACAGATACATTTGAATACTCAAATGTAAAAAACCGCTTAAGCATGTTATTTCCTCCCACACTTATATGATTTTCTAGTATTAGAGTAGTTATGGAAAGAGGAAGTGCATTCCCCGTAACCTTAGTTGACTGCCCAACAACTATGCATTACCATGTATAAGTAGTAACGATATTATTCAGTAACTCACCGGGCTAGTAATTCCTTTAATCAATTTAGGAGAGATTGAAACAAGAACAGACTGCGCAACAGACGAAGTAGGGACTTCTGAAACAACTGTCTTCAGAGCTATGCTTGCAATGTCACGATGCTGATCTTTCCCATTTAGCAATTTATCACAAAGTTTATTGGTTATCTCCAGCACTTGAGACTCACGGATTTTCTTCACAAGAGGAGCAAGACTGAAATATAAATTATAACCAAGATAAGGAATCGTGAAAGAGCTGTTCACCAACATTGAGTTATTGTTACATGCAAATTTACTAACGACCTTGTCTGATTTATATTGTTTTAAATTGAGAATTGAGATCGACTTCACGTCATTTTTCTCTTAATGTACAGAACAAATTAAAATAATACAAGCTTCTAATTAAATGAAAATATTTGCTGAAAACTCTGGCAATTAATAGACTATAAAATATAAAAGGAGTAAGGCTACTTGATGTACAGAGCAAAAGAAATATTACAAGCTGGGGCCCTCTGTTCTTTTATCAAAACATCCAACAGAAAGTGATTGAATCAGGAGCAGTTGTGTATGCTATAGACCCCCCCTCCCTTCTCCTCTCTTCTCAATTCCAAAATTTACACAACAAAAATACAAAAAACAAGAAGAAAAGAAGAAGAGAAATCAGGCAAATCAATGGCTAATAGAAGTAGTCTCAACTAGCTGATTGTCTAATGGAGACAGCAAAGACCCATAACGAACCACAAACATGAAAAATCTGTTACATTCCATAAGTCCAACTAATGCATTACCAAATCACATAAGCATGTAGATGTACCCACCATTTTACAGCCAATCCAGAAACGTCACCAGCTGCATCATCGAGCTGCTGTAGGACAACAGTCGACAACCTCATCTCAAGATCACTATCAAGTTTGAAGCTCTCTTTGTTTAGTTCATTAAGAAGATCTGAAGTTGCCATGTATCTGAAATCTTTATCCTTTCCTATCATCTATAAATTAACTCAAACATGTCAGTATGTGCAGCAACCAGTCTTCAAGTAATTAAACGAAGAAAAATAATTAAACGTCAGACTAAAGAGAAGAAGAGGGAACAATAATTTTACTCCAGACCCCAAACATGGCAACAAAATTCAAAAACTCTTACCTTTTCCATGATACCAGTTATGGCTAAGTTCGCCATATTTGAGCGATGTATATCGAAACTTCTTTAGAGTCGTATATTGAAACTTCTTTGTTCTTGGATGTCAGGAGATAAACACTTCTGAATATCTAAGCTAGATAAATGGCATATAAGACATATTATAAGCAATTAGATTCAATTACGTGCATGCAATCAATAACAAACAAATTTTAACATGTTCGAACAAGCAATTTACATGACAAAAGATGTTTCAAAAAATGAATTACAAGACCAGTACCAAGTGCCAAAAACATAAATTTGCAAGGAGTTCCAAAATTTAGTTTATATAAACATTGTACGAAAGTTTCCTAATTTGGCAGGTCAAAGACAATAATCGATAAGAGTCCTTTAGTTTTGCAAACTAGCCCATTTAGCTTGTAATAAGCATAATAGCACTATAGCCAAGCAAGCATTATTTGAGTTGTTGAAGGTACAGCTTCTAAAATCACATTAGCTTTCAAGAGAGCCATCATAAGATTAACTAAAGATAATAATATACCATATGGTCCATATCCCAAAAAGGGCGTCCTAATTTGAAAGTCAAATATTCTACAATATTTTTTCTCATATATACCCTTTAACTTATACTATTACTACATTTTTTCATATGACAAGTAACGTAAAGCCGTGTTTTTGAAAAGTAGGGATAAATTGGAAGAAGAATGGAAATTTATAGCATATTTTTTGAAACAGGACTTTTTTTTCTCTCTTTTACCGGGTCAATTTAAAAAGGAAAGTAACACCCCCTTATATGGAGCAAAGGGAATCACAAAATTTAATTCCTCCTCAGTTCAAGTATCATATTACACCCGAACCAACCCACTTACACACAGAGCAGTTGTGTCTATTTTCTGAAAGAGAATAATTAATCTACCTCTGCAATGTGCATAAACCCACACAAAAAATAACCCCCAGGTAGCAACAACCCAAAAATGTAAATCAGTCGTCTGGCTATGTTATAACGAATGAATGACACATAAAGATTACATAATCTTACTAATAAAAACGAAAACCATATTCAAACGCTTCAAACCTTCTGTCGAATTCATCAACAAAAACCCTAGCATACAATAAAATCCTCCTCAGCTGTAATCGTATGACATGATATACATAATTGGATATAAACACATTTGAGAGAAAAAGCGTATCTGACCTCCTCAAATCAAACAGACCGAATAAAATCGGAATAAAAATAAAAAAGGAGCTCATTCAAGAGCAAAAAAAAAATCTCTTTCTAAATTTTATATACATGGTATAAATTGATCCAGGGACTGACCTTGTTTGTGCTTAAACCCTTTTGAAAGTATGAATCAGAAGGCAAAGGAGAGAGAGTTCAGCTATTCAATGAGTTCGTCTCCCCAATGGAGTGCCAAGGGAGTGTTTGAACGCACGCTTTACAAATATGGAGTGATGTTGTGTGTGTGTGTGAGAGAGAGAGACAGAGAGGAGAGAGAGAGAGAGAGAATATGGAGCTGGAGCCCAAATGGCTATTTTGATCGGGTTTTCCTTCTGGACTTGACCCGTTAACTCTTAGTATTGTTTTTTATATTTCTTCCACCCCTAAATAATTTTTTTTTATGATCGTGAAAAAAAAAAATATATATATATATATATATATATACTCGGTCTGGGATGGACAGAGTATTACAAAATTGACTGTTTGGGTATACGTTAAATTCACGTCTTGTCCAGACCTTTCAAGAGCTTTTGAAATATAATGTATGTAGGTGTTTCAGGTTTTGATGTTAGGAGATGGATCACGAGTTCAACCTGTATGTAAATGGTCATGTTCTTCGCACGTCACATACTTATACTGGGTACAAGAGGTATCAACAAGTTGAGAGAGCACATGTTTTGAAAGATGACAAATAAGTAAACGATTTGGCCACTTCAAAAAATATCGTTGTTCGGAAAGAGTAATGCATTTTGTTGGAGAAAGGTAATGCGTTTTAATGGAGTTGCATACAGTTTTTGCCTCCACACGTGTCTGCTTTTCTTGGCATCAACTTGTATATATCAATATGGATAGTTTTCCACAACTACTGGGTCATTATCTTTGTGCTCAATTTGTACTTTGTTATCTCAGTTTGTAATGTTTTGAGTTCGTTTTGATAGGTAACGTGATTTTTTTTAAAGAGATGTATTATATATTATTGAATTTTATATGAGCCATCTGCATAAAGTATGGTTTTGAATTAGCTGAATCTTTAGTAATTTAATTAAAATTATGAGCTATGCTTGTCATCGATCTTTGGGCTGACGTTCTCGTAGATGAAAACATCTTCCAATAAAGGTAAGGAAAAAGAATGCATAACACGATTACTGTGTTCAAAATATGTTGACGTTTTGATTTGGCAAGGAGAAGTGGCAAACCACGAGATTTCGAATGTTGAGATGACAACCATTCTTACGTACGAGTTAAATTTTGTTACTTTTGAAGGTGTAAATAAAGTTGCACTCGCAACTACTGTGAAAGAGACATGTCAACAAGTAACCTGAAAATTAAGTATCTATGTTATTTCCTCTTTTACCTTATTCCTATACATTTTGAATAGCACGTGATATAAATTACAAACATGAAATGAATTACGATATGTATATATATATATATATATATATATATATATATATATATATATATATATATATATATATATATATATATATATATATATATATATATATATATAACACTATGAACACATCTTTTGTTGTTCTTCGGTTATTTGAAGATGGATTAATCCTCGAGTGTTGAGAGAATGACGATTGACGATTTGCATGAATTATCGCGAAACAAACAGTGCTCACTTGTCATTCCTTTTGAGTTTCAATTAATTAATCTATCCCCATAATTTATTCGGTCACCAAGTTCTTTGTACCAAATTATTATATCATACCTTTGAAAATCTTCCTTCTAAGTAATATATTGTAGTCATGATCTCCTTAAATCCACTTCAAATATTAGACAAGGTAATTATAGATGAATTTGACAATGAGTTTTACAACCAACCAACCCCCCAAATTTGGTTTAGGAAGCAAAATAAATGTAAAGTATTAAGTTTTATTGATTTATATAATGACATGTAAATAAAGTTATGAATTCTGACTACGAGAGATGAGCACAACAATAAAATCGTAAGGACGGATGAGCGGTTAGTAAACGAAAATACTTTTATCAATGAATTTTACCTTAAATTTACAAGGATGAATTGTATTAGACATTTATGAACTATACCATAATTGCAAATTTTGTCCCTCTTTTTGTTATTGTACAAATTCTATCACCCTCTGACTATTCATTTAATTAGGACGAACAAAAAAAATATAAGACAATAATTTTTGGACGAATGAAGTATTGTACTAGAAAAAAAAAACTCCTGAAAAAGTCAGCAACAAGTTAGTAATTTTAAGAAAATTAAATTCATAATTTAATGCTAACTAAGAAATAATCATGTGCACTTAATATATAAAGTAAAATTCATAATTTTATACTAACTAAGAAATAATCACGTGCACTTAATGTATAAAGTATTTACTTAAGAAAATTAAATTCTTAACCCTCTTATCTTAACGTGCATTATGACGGTCTTATCTTCTCGTTGACAACAAGGTATGTCCATTATAACGGTCTTATCTTCACGTGTACTTGATATATAAATGTTCAATGTATAAAGAAACGTCATCCTCTTCTCATGGAATGGAATAATATGCATGTCTCAAAACCACCACTAATACATAACACCATCTTTTCAATCGAATGATTCTTTTTTTTTTTAATGAACCAACTGAATAAATCACCATTTAGCAAGAAAATACATATAATTTAAATAACAATAAAATTTATCCAAAATAGAAAAAGGAAACGTAGTAGAGCACTAAAGAGTTGCTGAAATGATGAAACTGCTTAAGAAGAGGAAATGTAGCGCCCCGGCCCCCAATCTCTATACGAGCTTTGGGTCAAGCGCCTAAAAAACACATAAAACACCTAATTACAGGCTAAACAAAACACACATGATAAAGCATAATCACTTATGTGAATAATATAAACACCACGACTTCTGAAAAACCGAGGAAACAAAATTCAACAAGTTATTTCTTGGGAACTAAACACAATTACTCCACTGCCAACTCACTAGTGTAATATAATACACAAGCACGATGTTAAACATCTACATCAAAAGAATAATACAAGACTAGTAATGTCAATTACCCAAAATATAGTCTATATAACTCTATACATCCATGTCCTCACAACTATACAAAATAAGTCTTCTAGAAGTTACAACTCAAAGCAACTTACTAGTTCTCACCGATCACACGAACCACCCTTGATCTCGCTGGATCAAACTCCTCGATAGCTGCATATTAAAGAAAACAAACATGGGGTGAGTGATAACTCAGTAAATTACTACATGCAACTACAATGGCACGTTGTTATGCACATGTAAACATCATATCTGTCACTCAAGTATATATGTACATATACTTGCACGCATCACCTTTATCATGCTATAATGGACATTGACTCAACGTAATTAAACACATAAACCAGGATATACAACTAAAGGCGAGCTTTTCGTCTCGACTTCTATCCCCAAATATCATAGTTGTATTGTTGTTGCAGTACACATACTGATACATGTCTGAACCAAATAGTATTTAGATTTCATATCCATGTCTAAACCCAATAGTATCTGGAACTAATGACATTGGAACTTAACCAAGAGTCTCATTACACCAATTTTTACCAAAGAGTCGTAGTTGTGTTGCTGTTGCAGTATATTGTTGAAATTATGTATGAACTCAATAATATCCAGAACCAATGACATTGGGATTTAACCAGGAGTCTCATTACTACGAGTGTTACCCAAAAGTCTAGCCTTTTATTTGTCATGCGAACTGCTCTAACCAAGGACACATCCTTATTACGACCAATAACAAGGGAGAGACTCATGCAATGACTCGTTGCGATCACGAGATTTAACTCTCGTAAAGACTATTATCGTCTCGTTGTCGACACAACAACAAATACCAGATGGACTCAATGTAATGCACAAGTAGATGTTTACTTGTAATAAACACAACTGTTGAGTTCCAAGTATGGGAACCCAACACACATACCAAGCATGAATGTTTACTCGTAAATAAACACAATTGTTGAGTTCCAGGTATGGGAGCTCAACACACATATCAAACATGTACTTGCTTAAAACAAACATTATAGCTAAATCATCGTAATGATAACAAATGTAACGTTCGCAAGTATTAAACGTTAAACAACACAAGAGTAGGTCACTGGTCCTATTGCAAACACCTGCTATAGAAGACAAGTCTGTAAATACTAGACTTTCTTGTGACAATCTCAAGTAGATCATTGAATCTATATTATTCATAAAACGCACATGTAACCACATATTACCTTAGAATCGTAATTGTGTTCGTAACTACTATACACCAAGTTCAACATATGGGTAGTCCTCTAGTCCTTCTACCCATAACAATAGACAGTTGATGAGTCCGTAAATACATGACAACATAACCAATCACAGCATAGGTCAATAGTACATGTTATATCATAAAATACTACACGACTACTAGCTAGCTAGTATTATAACACTGTGTCTTATAGCATACAACATTGTCACCAACCATATGTGAGTATTCAACATTAGATAGCCTCAAGAGTATGTCAATGACTTTACTATACACAATACACCAACTTGTTGTCAATTGCAATCTATATCATCCATAAACTTAATATTTTAGTTCATAACTATCCTGTACCCAAATGGTGTACATATGTTGATAAGAGCAGGCTCTCGATCCCGTTACTCATAACACTGCCAAACAATACATACGAGCACTTTAACTCTTATATAAGTCTCGCAATTTATCCACGACTACCCTAACTAGGTTAATCATTCTCCATCAATACTACACCCAAACTTACAAGTCTCAGGTTTCAAATCAATCGTGGGAGCGAGCCATTAACGCCTACTACCCATCAAAATATCATTCACAATTTACAGGTATTTAATTCATACAATACTGTCCTATAACTGACTTGCAGTTACAATATCTAAGGTGTCTCTTGTAACAAGCTTTACACTGAGACCTAGCCACTTCTCTTTTAAGTACATGGATCAATTACTTAATCCAGATAACTTAGTTATCTTCAATACTGACTCTACTAAGTCATAAACTCAAAAACTATTTGCGATTAAATAGTTGTAATACTCATCCATTGACATATATTTACGTCTATTCATAACTAGTGCAAATCTATCTGTCATTCGGTACAGGTATGCAAACATCCATTAATTGTTACAATTTCACATAACTAGATTTCAGATACTATTTTCATATTTATAGCATATATTTAATCCTCAATTTACTCGCTGCTAATTATTCTCAAAATGTAATAAGTTAGCATAGGAATAATATTATTCAAAATACTTTAATTCATTGTCGAAACTAAACTACTCAGTTGACTTAACTATTAGTCAACTTCAATTTGACTTCATAAAGTCAATTACAATACCACAATAATAATCTTAACACGTAGGGATCAATATATTATTCCATCTTTTAATACTTTACTGTCATACCACCACTAGAAAAACGGCAATTACTGACGGAAATTTCCGTCAGTAAATTAACATTTTTCGTGTCTGGCTTTCCCAAGCGGAATCGTTCGTCGATGATTCGTCGGTAAATTTGGTCGGTGATCACAAGCGGAACTCATCAAAGCGGAACTCATTAATCGGTAATCAGACGAATTTCGTTTCCGTTAGTAATTACTAACGGAATAAGTTTCCGTCGGTTTTTGCTAACAGAAATTTCCGTCAGAGATTTCCGTCAGTAAATGTTAGTTCCGGCAGTAATATCGACGAACGTTTCCGTTAGCAATTTTCATCTCCGTTAGTGATTTCCGACGGATTACTCCGTCAGTAATTTATATTTCCGTCAGTAATACCAACGAATGTTTCCGTTAGCAATTTTCAAATCAGTTAGTGATTCCAAACAGCTTGCTCCGTCGGTAATATATTTTTCCGTCAGTAATACCGACGAACGTATCTGTTAGCAATTTCCATTTCCGTTAGCAATTCCTGACGGATTACTCCGTCGGTAATATATATTTCTGTCAGTAATACCGGCGAACGTATCCGTTAGCATTTTCCATTTTAAATCGATAATTTGCGCATTGAATATACCGTCGATAACATATATTTTAAATCGGTAGTCCCAACGGGATATTCCGTCGATAATTGCAAAAATACTAACGGAATGTCCGTTATTAATGCTAAAAATGCTTAAAATTTTAGCTTCTGAACATAATTTCCGTCAGTAAAATTAAAAAGAAAAATAATAATTTTTATATAAATTAATTTTTTTAGGTGTTTGATTTATCATAAATATATATAATAAGCTCATGACAAAAATTAATTGCACTACAAAACTAAAACATTCAATAGAACAAATGTTATTACATCAAATTCGTTTCCAAAATCTATTGTTAATTACGATTGTATTGAATATTCGACACAAAGAAATTATGTAAAGGAATTAGGGGACTGGGTACGAGGGGTGGACGAAGATCCATGCATAAAGCGACCATCTGGCGCGCGTCTACGCTATTTCCGTGCTGCTCGGCCATTTGTTCATCTCGTCGAGCCATAGCTTCATCCTGCTGCGCCACCCTAGCTTCCAATGCATCCATCTTGGCTTGCGAAGCTTCGTCCAACGGAGCATTTAATCCTCCCGTTGACGACAAACTCGGAGAAGAGACTGTGGATGAAAGCAAAGTGGCACCATAGTCCCCCAATCCGTAAAGTCTATTCCCCCTTTTTTTTCGTCCTTACGGTGAAACTACGAAGGAATCTATCTCAGCACTTTGATGGCTCCCAAAGACTAGTACATTGAACAGAATAAAATTTCCTAATATACCACCCACCATATAAATGTCGTTTGAAACACACCCCGTCCCCAAACCCTAAAAATCCAAACACAGAAGTAACCACAACATATTATTTGACGCAAAGAGCAATAAACAAATTACTCACATGAGATAGTGCCGGACTTCGCAAGCAGAGCATATTACTCGCATGAGATAGTGCCGGACTTTATAAGCACATCACTACATTCATTCAACTCCATTTTAAAGCATTGAAGCCTCCACCTAATTTGAAGGTCGGCAATACACTCAATAGCTTTTTGCTCCAGCTAACGTCATACAAGTAGCTTGGAAGCATTTCTTTGCCAGAATTCACCAGCACCTGCAAAGTAAAATAAAATATTATTGTTGATACAAAAACACCATTGTTTGTACATCCCAATTGCAAAAATTACAGAAATGATCAGTATTCATATACTTGCCTGTCTAATTTATCATAACTTTACAACATCAATGTTACAAAAGGGAACACAGACATAAGTCCAGGGATGGTCATAAACTCGAGTACATTTTTGCCATTCGCATCTGAATTGCAAAGAGAGAGATATAATTAAGGAATCCTAAAGAAAGAAAAAAGATTAGATATTAAATGAAAGCAAGTAAGGGAGCTATTACATTTAAGGCCTTTCCGCTTCCACAAATCGGCCACAACTTCTTGCTTTCACTCATTTCATACGCATTATCTAATGACTCTGGCATAACTTGTTCATTGTAATTTGCAGATAGCCCCATATAATATCATAAAATTGTCATTAACAGAAATCTATTTGCCAGTAAAATGCTTAAGAAAAGAGGAAATTGAAATAAATCTACTTTATGAACATCTTACTACACAGCTTTTTGTATCAGGAAGCAATTTCAAATGTGTGTGTTAGCAAAACTGAACTCAGCTAACCTAGGATAGAAAACGGAAAATGGAAAATGACGTAATATTCTTATTAGGTAATTTCATGTATGTGTGTGTGTGTGTGTGTGTCAGAATGATTGAATTTGGTTTTTCTTATCGGTGTGTATATTAATGAAACTGAACATAGGAAGTTGGAGATATGTAGCTTAATAATAAGGGATAATGGCTGCAACCGCGTAAGAAAATAACTTATAGGAATGCACCGTATAAGAAACAATAACATGTCAATGCCATAATGTGGTGCAAAATCAGCTACATGATAGTTTCCTGGCTTTTGAGGAATAACATCGGTGAGAAAATATGTACCTCAAAGGTGACTGCACCGTAACTGCCGCCCTCTTCCTCGTTACTACTATAAATGTTTAACACTTTATAAACCCAAAAACCCTTCTCAATGAAAAACTTAACAATTCATTAGAAAGAACCTATCCGAATTGTTAAATGTAACTCAACACAAAACAGAGAAACCAACATAAAAAATATAATTGATAGAATAAAGTGCCTACCTTGACTACTGAGCTCTCATTTTTACTACTATTCCAATAATAATCAAACTCCTCATCTTGTTGTGGTAATTTAAAGTTCATCAATGACTGCAATTCAAACTCAAAAACATAAATTGACAGAAAAAACTAAAAATAAAAAACACAATAGAATTCAAGCATATCAAATTATCATTAAAAAAACAGTAAAACCGCACTAATTATCAACTCAAAAACCAAAATAGAACAACAAAACATAAATGAAAAACAAAGAGAACCCATTTTAAAAAAATCAAAACCTATGTTGATTACCTCAAGATTGAATGGCTGCGAATTTTTTATTGCAAGTTTTTTTAGCGAACTCTTATACTGCAAATGAAAGTTCATCAATGACTACAATTTAAATCCAAAAACATAAACTAAAAGAAAAAACTAAAAATCCACATAAAACCCTCGGAAACTAAATGCAATCATCGCACAACATAAATTCAAGCATATCAAATAAGCATTAAAAAATAGTAAAACCCCACTAATTAAAAATGTTAAAACAGAAAATTTAGACAAACTAAATTAACCTTGTACAATAAATCAATTGTCAAAAAGTGAACCTAGTTGAAAAAAATCAAAAACTCATGTCGAATATCTCACGATTGAAGAGATTCACAGTGAATTTTTTATTGCAAGTTTTATTAGCAAATTCATATACTATATTCATTATTTGATCTTTCTACTCATGCTATGTACTTAACTTTTATGACATTCAAGTGGAGAAACTACTTGTATTATATTCACTCTATAAGAACTGTATCCTACAGCTTTTATTTCATTGGAAGAAAGTGAGTGGTTAAATTAGAACAAATAACTAGTATAGAATCTTGGAACAAAAATAATGATAGTAATCAATAAAAACTATAATGACAAACTATTGTTAGGAAATTTGAGAATTAAATCTTCTAAATGTTTAGAAAAAAACAATAGAACAATAATATTGAACTCTATTAATTTAAGAAGAGCAAATGAACCAACCTGTTTGTGGTATGATGTGGTCTCTCCGTTGAAAAACAATGCGTTATTTGAAATAAAAAGCACGGCATACTGCATTGTAGATCAACAATAATGAGACTAGTGGATAGTAATGAAAAGTGCTGCAGAATTTTCAAATTAGTGATAATTTGGTTGAATTTATCACTCACAAACATAGACACAGGAAACAGAGAAGCAGTTCTTGAAGGGGCAAACCTCAAATTCTTCAAAAGTTTTGTAGCCTTCTTTCTGCAACTTGGCACACAATATGGTAAAGTCCATTGGCTCCGTAATTACTAGATAGTAGTAATCCACAGCATCATCAATAGGCTGAGCAAATATATCTTGCTTGTCCATCCTAAAATGTGGGAGAAACAAATAAGATGAACAGAAGATGTTTAACAAAATCAGAAAGGGTGCTTACGTCTAGATAACCAAGCTTCAACATTTGACTTCTCCAAATCCTCACATTGACCAAATAGACCCTAAAGAAAACAAAAAGTGCTAACCTTTGAACTTTGAAGTATGTTTATGGCATTCTCAAGAAAGTGCTTTTCTGGTAATGGATGCATAGATGGTAAGTCTCCTGTGCAAGTCATATCTAAAATTAATCAACTACTGTCGCTAAAAAAATTATAATATGGAAACCATAATCCAAAACCATCAATTGATCTCACCATTCCATTTTGATTGATTTTCATGGCTTTGTTCTCCTCCATCCTGTACATAATTCAAAATGAGGTCAAGTGGAATGTAGTTGTATATATCACACCTAATGTATCCTTCTCTATCTGCTTGCAAATCAGACCGAATAAGGTAATCATCAGGGATCTAGATGGGAGCACAATGCACAACATCAAAGATGGGAATGGATAAACTCAAAATGCAACTCTAACCAACTGAACAGATTGCTTATATTCAATAAGTCTGAGACACGACCACAAACAAATTTCTACTTAGCGCAAAATAATCTCGTACAAATGCTAACGACTAAAAACAATACTCAAATTAAAATAAAAACTGAAATAAAAAATGTTTAAATTGGAGAGGAACGCACCTGTTTGGCCGGAGTGAGAGACCCGAAGTGAGAGAGGGGGAGAGGGTGAGAGAGAATCGGTGGTGCCGGTGGCCGGTGGCGATGGTGGCGGCGATGAGGTGGAGAGCAGCGAAATAGACCCACAAACGAAGAAGGGCGGCTGGGGGAGCTGGTCACTGCGAATAACGACGGAGCTGGACCAAAGATGGCGATTGGCGCTTGAGGATGGCGGCTAGATTTGGGGTTATTTGATTTGGAGGTTTGGTGGAGGCTTTGGGCGAACGGGGTTGCTTGGGTTTTGGGGCGGCAGAAGACATGGTGGAGGAGAGAGATGGAGATGAAGCTTGGCCGGATTTGGCCGTAGATGGCGAAGAGAGAGATGGCGGAGGATTTGGCCGGATCTGGGGTCGTAGATGGCGAAGAGAGAGATGGGGGAGCTAGTCAGAGGTTGCCGGGCCGGTGGAGATGAAATCGCTGGAGACTTGGAGAGGCCGTGGATGCGCCGCACGTTCAGTGGAGTGGAGAGAGATCGGAAAAAACGTTTAGTTATGGTTACATAATGTGTAAATTGTATTTATACTATGATTCTTTTTTTTTGTTTTTCTTTTATATAAATATTAATTAATATCAAATAAGTAGAGTATTATTTTTAGTGGTTGGTTATGAAAAATCAATTAATCAATTTTTGTGAATATTTAAAATATTTCAAAAGTTTAATCAAATAATATTTAATCAATCCGTTTTTAAATGTTTTTAACCACTCTAGTTAGGGGTGGGCATTCGCATATTATATAGTATATATGCGTCCCTTGCATATAATCAAGTTTTCTTTCGCCCTCGACCTAATCGCCGTCGGCCGAGACCCCGCCGTGGTTATTCGCGAAAACAATAAGTCGAAAGGAAACAGAACACTTGATTATAAACACCCGTAAGCCCGAGGTTGAGACAAGTGGTTACATTACGTTACGTTACGTTACATTACGTTACGCTACGTTAAATCACGTTAAGTTACGTTACATTAAGTTAAGTTAACTTACGTTATGTTAAGTTACGTAAGTTAAGTTACATTACGTTACATTACGTTATGTTACGTTACGTTACGTCACGTTAAGTTAAGTTACGTTACGTTAAGTTACATAAGTTAAGTTACGTTACGTTACATTAATTTACGTTATGTTAATCAAAACCATCCTGGATTTACCAAAATGGTTTAGCAAACTGCAAAATTCCAAATTAGTAGCAAGAACCTACTCTCCAACAGACATAACCAATTTCAAAATCGACATTAAGTTACGTTACGTTACGTTAAGTTATGTAAGTTAATAAATATAACGTTACGTTACGTTAAGTTATGTTACATTAAGTAAAGTAAAGTTACGTTACGTTACGTTAAGTTATAACATTTCGCCAATATGCGTAACATGTTTTCATGTTATAATGGTCCATCGTACTCCATTATACCATTTCGCCAATAGGCATAACGTGTTTTCATGTTATAACGATCAATCGTATTCCATTATACCATTTCGTCAATAGGCGTAGCCTACTTTCATTTTATAATGGTCCATTGTAGTCCATTATAACATTTCGCTAATAGGTGTAGCGTGTTAAGTTAAGTTACATTACGTTAGATTAAGTTACATTACGTTAAGTTAAGTTAAGTTAAGTTAAGTTAAGTTAAGTTAATTTAAATTAAGTTAAGTTAATTTAAGACAAGTGGTTACGTTACGTTACGTTACGTTAAGTTACGTTACGTTACCACGCTAAGTTACGTTACATTAAGTTACGTTACGCTACGTTAAGTTAAGTTAACGTTACGTTAAGTTACGAAGTTAATAAATATAACGTTACGTGTTTTCATGTTATAATGGTCCATCGTATTCCAATATAACATTTCGCCAATAGGCGTAGTGTGTTTTCATGTTATAATGGTCTATCATAGTCCATTATACCATTTCGCCAATAAGCGTAGCGTGTTTTCATGTTAAGTTACATTAAGTTACGTTACGTTAAGTTAAGTTAAGTTGCGCCACGCCACGCGTTGCTGTTAAGTTAAGTTAAGTTGCCACGCTACGCTACGCTAAATTAAGTTAAGTTACGCTACATTACGCTAAGTTAAGTTAAGTTAAATTACGCTACGTTAAGTTAAGTTAAGTTAAGTTACATTAAGTTAAGTTAAGTTAAGTTAATATAAGTTAAGTTAAGACAAAAACAAAATGTCTGGCTAGTACAAAGACACCAAAATCTAGTGTTTGGGGACAAGAAGTTTCAAGATCTTCGATTGGGGTGCTATAGCTTCTAAGAAAGATAGTGATCAGCCGATTTCATTGCCTTCTCGGGGTAGGAAGGATGAAAAGGCTGATGCTCCTATGTGGAAAGAAGTTGATCAGCCGATTTCATTGCCTTCTTGGTTCGTTGGATCTGAGTGAAGACGGAGCAGAATTCAAAACTTATTCAAAAGGAGGCTAGGGCTACGATTCTCGCAAGAGAAGAAAGCTATGGTGAATGGGATTGAGAATCACAAGAAGTGGATACGGTGGAGCTCGATTGGGTGAATGTCGAACTAGGGCAAGGGCTGCGTTGAATTGGGTTGTCGCCGCTTGGATGGTGGCGACCGAAGTCGAAGAAAGAAAGGTACCGCGGTGGCGCTTAGTTGATGATGGAGCTCGGCTATGAAACCGAAGGGGTGAGAAGCCACAGTGAGTGGTCGAAGGAGGCGGATTGGATGGATATAGTTGAAGGGGAGCAGAGGAGGTGAATTGGACATATGGAATACAATTATTTTTAAAAATAATTTTAATTATTTAAAAAATTATAATTCAAAATTATTTTAAAAATCAAAAGATTAACTAAATGTATACCCATCCCATATATGCAAGTTCAATTAATGATAAAAATTAATTATTAACCAAATCTCACTATTATATTGTTTTTAATTTTTTTTAAATAATATAATTTTTCAAAAAAATTATTTTGATTGTTATAAAACAATTTTTCACTTAAAATATCCAAAATATCAACTAAATGATGAACTATAAATTGATAAAATATCATTCATTAAAATGATTATAATATTTTTCTACTAAGAAACAATTATAATTTATTTACAAAAAAAATCATTAATTTTGTATAATAGTGACGGAGAAAACCGTCACTGATCAGTGACGGATCAGGGCGTATTTCGTCACTGATCAGTGACGAAATAAATCAATTAGTGACGGAATCTCCGTCACTAAATCTGAATGAAACAATTATAATTTATTCAACAAAAATCATTAATTTTTATAATAGTGACGGAGAAAACCGTCAGCGATCGATGACGGATCAGGCGTATTCGCCACCGATCGTGACGGAATAAATCAATTAGTGACGAATCTCCGTCACTAAATCGCATGAAACAATTATAATTTATTTAACAAAAAATCATTAATTTTTATAATAGTGACGGAGAAAACCGTCACGATCGATGACGGATCGTCGGTGTATTAAAATCGATCGAAACAAACAATTACCAACGGAAACTTCGTCATTAAATATGGCGCCATTTCAAAGTGATTTTGCCGACGGACTTCCGTTAGTAATTTTAAAATTCCGCCGTCGATAATTCTTTGTCGAAAAATTCCGTCAGTAATATTCCGTCACTAATTAATGACTCACGGATCTCCGTTAGTACTTTTCAAATTCCGTTAGTAATTGCTGACGGGAAAATTCCGTCAGTAATATTCCGTTAGTAAATGTCATGTTTCTATTAGTGTACAAATTAACCATGTAGGGCCAATTATAATACTATAACACTTTTGGGCTATAACCGCTAACTATTTATTAGCTCGTAAACATCATATAACAATTTCTTATTATCACATCATAATTTATTATAAAGGTATAATTATGTCCTAAATAAATTACAAATATCGTAGGAGATAGTTACATTACTCCATATAATTTATTTCACTCAACTTGACTTCATATAGTCAATTATTCAACAAATCAAATCCCAAAGATTTATTAATTACAACTCAATAACTTTCTGGTCATAACGTCATTTTGCAGTATCACTCTATTTCATTATTATAGACTATTCTACCTATTAAACGGAGTAATTATTTACTATGAACACATATACAAAATTTTAGCTTAAAATAATTAACAAGTAGTATATTTTCAACCCGTTAACTAATATATTACTGTAGAAACATGATATGCAACACATATTATTGCATACACAAGCAAACAAGGGGATTAGTAACTTACCTCCTCCAAAAAATATTGGTGGAAATACAAAATGTCCGGGTACAAATGTTGCCCTTAATACATACAACGTCCCTGCGGAATCGAAATTAAAAACATGTAAATATTTATTAACGAATCAAGCTTGGATGCTCGAAACTCCAAAACCCCTCAAATAGAAGACGATTGTTGTGGGAGGAAGAAAAAGATAAGTTTTGAAACTCTTCTCACGGCTGAACATTAATAAGGGGCAAAGTGGGCCCAAAACCCAAAAGCCTATTTGGCCCAACAAGCTTAAAACCTCAAAAGTTGTTCAATAACTTCACCCAACTTCAAAGACGTTCCTATGATGATCTACAATTCGAAAAATTACAAATAAGATATGGTTAGAAAGCCTTTGAAGTCTAGTTTCTAACACACCAAATGGATCCAAATTCCGAGTTTTCTACAGAAAGTTATGACCATTTTACCACAGCCTGCTTTTGGCCTGAGAAGACGTGGCCCGAACCAAAAATCAAACTCGAGCACGTGTCATTCCACTCAAAACTCATTCAAAAACAATTATAAGTTAATCTTAAAGGTCTCCTAGTCAACCAAGGGCTGAACCTAGGGTCAACTTAGCTGAAAATAAATATTTTCTAGTTTAACGTGTCATTTTCTATCCATGATGGTTATAAATAATACTCCCTCCGTCCCCAAATTATCGTCATGTTTTCTTTTTTCGTCCGTCCCAAAATAATTGTCTTATTTGAAACTTTCTTTCTTAGGACAACACTTTTACCACTTTACCTTTACTTTTTCATCTTACTTTAATTATGTGCCACGTACATATGAACTTTAAAGTAAATTACACATCAAACTAATATTAATAATCCAGTCAAATGTGTTTTCTTAAACCGTGCGCCAAATCCATCAAAACGATAATTTAGGGACGGAGGGAGTAACAAACAAAACCAAAGTCTCATTGTGGACTTTAAACACATCACACATCAAGCCGAACATATCTTGAGTTCAAATGAACTCTCATAGGACAATTACTCAAGTCCAAAACACAAAACACATTAATCATAATACGTATCACGTAATTATTCATGCTAACCCTAATGCACAATTAATCAAATATTCAATTCTTGGGTGTTACAGGAAATGACTGGCCAATTTGAGTAGGTGAAAATTGTTTGATGCATGGAAACATTTAAAGATACAAATACTTTGTTATCGCTTTTGTGACTACGTTGTGTAGGAAATGATGCTATGCTGTCAAGCGGTGGGTTTCCAGTAGCAACTCTGTTTGGAGAGCATTGATTTTGGAGAGACCAATTTGCAAACTGCATATTATGGGGGTTCAGCTGTAGGCTTCAAACTTTTAAGGGCTTGATTTGCAAATCCCTTCTCCCTTATGGCTATAAACATGTGACTGTTACAGAGCTCCAGTATCTCCTGCATGTATCAAAATTAAGGGAAAACGTGAGTAGCTCTCGCACCGGATGGCAGTGTCGATGTTTCTTAATACAAGGATGATGATGAGGTCAGTAATATGTGCGTGAAATGTTTCGAGATCAGCTATAGTGGCGCGAAATATTGTCACTGAATTATTTACTCCATTACTTTGCAATTATTGTTAGTTTATATGCATACACTAGTTAATAGTAACTGTACATGATTGAGTTTTTAAGAAAAACTAATTATCTTTTTATAAACACATGGTACTTCTTGACTGGTGAGTAAAAAAGCTGAGGTTGTCGCTGTGTTGGGGTTTACTCGAAACTTTGGCAATAATCGTAGGAGGAGTGATATATATATGTTGTTTGGTTTATGGTATCTGGTGGGGTTTCTCAGTAAAGAAATTTAATAGAGGTCTCCCGTTTCTTTTTCTTTTTTTTGGACTTTATAACATAATATCATGGTTTTCGGCAAATAAAGTAAGGAGGGGCTTAAAAAACCGGGCCCATAGGACGAGACAACACAACGGTCAAGCAGCAAAGATCTGATATAACTTAGAGAAACTGGTGCAACGCCAAAGCGAAACAAATAGTCCAACCTTGTAAGTGAGGTTCCTAACCTTTGGTATCCTAAACAGAAACTGGTAGACAACCAGTCTAGCATCAAAAGGAAGGTAGAGGTAAAGCGTATCTGAAACAAATCTGCCCGGCTCGTAGAAATCATGTGAGACCCTATAGTAGTGTACCAATTCTGCAACATGTTATCTGTGATAACCTTGGATTCAGATGGGGGTTAGGCATAATAAGTGTTCATATCAACTAATTATAGCAAGTCCTTGCCGAATAAGGCCAAGTCAGAAACTTTCTCGGTCGATGGTCTATATGTTTCCAAAATGTCTCCTCCTTATACGAAGTCCCAGAATAACCTTTTATATCTTGCTTGTAGAGAGACTCATATTTTCAAAGATTTCCTAACCATAACATCTTTCGTTATGACCAACAATTCATGGTTCAAGGAACATGGGATAGGCAACTGCATGGACAAGACTTATAAGTTCGGTGGGAAAAGCCCTAGGGTGACTTAATCAACAAATTCTTCAAGATGGGATAGAAAAGCCCCTGGCATACTCAATCGACACGTTCTCATGGACATGAATGGAGAACAACCCTAGAAAGAAGTAAAGGGAGGGACAGCCCCAGGCAGACTCGATCGACACGTTATTATGGACAACAACCCCAGAAGGATATGAATGAGGGGACAGTCCCAGTCCCAGGTAAACTTTATTTGAAGATAAAACCAAAGGCAAAGGATATGAGGATGACTCTAATGAACAAAAAAGAGAGTCGGGATCCAGAGTTTACTTTATTGTCGAGTATCACCAGATTGGTGGGTTATGGACCCTACTTAGTAATTATCTTTCGATGTTTTTGTATGTTTTAGCAAGGAGTTTCATCTTTGACTTAGATCATGTTATAACGGATTGAAGCAAAGTTGTTGATCGCGACTAGTTCATGTTGTACTATTTAAGTGTTTGGGGATGGATTGGTTTTAAGGTTTTTGATTGGCCTCTGGTTAGAAGGTCTCTTTATGGAATTGGTTTCTTTAAAAAAGGCAATCAAAAATTGATCGTTGGTTGGCTTTTTAGGTTGTGGGTTCTAGATGGATAATTGGCTTTTGGTTTTGAGTATGGTGGGCCTTTTGGCTTTAACTTTGGGTATGACTTTGGTTTTGGGTATGGTGGGCCTTTTGGTTTTGACTTTGTATATGGTGGGTCCTTTTGCGTTTGATCTATAGCTGAAGAAGTGTATATGTGTTGATTTTCCTAGAGAGGCCCAAATTCGTTCGTGTAAGAGAGATATGGGAAAATGATGGACTTGTTCCAAAGAGGTTTTTTTTAACCTCTTGAACCATTACAATAGCAGTTGAGGAATGTCCTCTCTCCTTTTGGGGCAAAGGGATAATCATTATTGGTGGATATAAAAGGGCGAAACAACCCCAGTTTTGGGAAGCTTGATCATGGGGATAGTTGTTTGGCTGGTGATATTGGAAGGTCTTAATTTCGGTAGGGGTTTTAGCATATGGTAGATTTAAAAGGGTTTCGGGTTTTTGGAGGGGTTTTGGTGTTATGGTAAGAAGCCTCAGTATGCTACTAACTCGACCGCAATGGGTCGAAGGTGATTCCGATAAAGACGACTTGCCTTTGGATTTCATGTGTTCTTAATAGTTTGCGGGTCCATATCTTCTAGATGACTCATTATCAACTCGTGTAGATTTAGGTGTTTTTAAGTGAGTTAATTTATCATTTTTGGGAAGAAAGCCTGATCAGGGATACTTGGAAAAAAGTGACCTAAATCAAAAGGAAAAGATATGTATGAGAACAAAATGGAAAATATACGAAAACTGACGCCGAATTGATTTCACGAAAAGCAAAAAATTGTTTCTTGAAGATTTTATTTGGCAAAAAGTGGTTAAAAGGAAAAAAAGAGAAGGGTTTTGGATGTGTATACAAAAGGGTATTCTGAGGTTTCTATGAGCTATAAAGTCTTTCATTTGTCCTTCCCTAAGTGACCAACAACTTCTTGTACTGACATTCTGCCCTATCCAAGTAGCTTTTTCAATGTTGTTTCTCGGGTGATACTCGATCACTTTTTATTTGTATCAGAATCAATCACATTGACTTGCCCATTGTGTGGCAATGGGGGCGGCTTCTCAACGACTTTGTCATCGATAAGGTTTTGGATAGCATTCCTGAGTGAGAAGCATTTAATTAGTGGTATTCACAATATTTGTTGTGGCTCCATTTGGTGGGTAATGGGTTTGGAGGTTGGTAGTTCTCAAGTGGCTTAAGGACTTCTTGTTCTATTAACCCTTGTAGTATTAGTGACATTGGGCATGTAGTTCATCATAATGTCGTTTGTTGTGATGACCTTGTTGGATACAAAGATGGCTGAATGTCGAATAACTTGGATATATTATAGAATCGTGCACAGAGCACTTTCCTGCAAGAATTATTCGACCCTATCAAATGCCCTGGGTTACATGAATATTCTTGTGGTGTAAGACTACAATTGCCCTCCTATTTCTGGCATTGAAAAACTGGAGACTACTATCGGAGTATTCCTTTATTATTCGTCCAATATGAAGATGATGCAATCATGTATGTGTGCCTTGCAGATAATCAAGATTTCTTTCAAATGTTGTGTCCCTTTCCAACAGTCACCAATTCAATTGCTAAGAAAACTGTCACAATTGAATTTCAAATGTCAAAACGGGTCACTTGATTATTAATACCCGTAAGCCCGTAAAAACTTATGTGAATGTGCACTCCGCACCCGCCAAGGTTATTCGTTGCGAAACAATAAGTCGAAAGGAAATAGAACACTTGATTATTAATACCCGTAAGCCCGTAAAAACTTATGTGAATGTGCACTCCGCACCCCCAGATTCACAATGTAGTATTCCCGAGCTCACCCATCTTCAAAACATAAACCCCGACTATACCAAATGACCAATGATTTTACTTAAATCATCAACAGACCTTTTCTATGCCTACTGGTATTGATGCCCTCTCTAACAACATTTATAGACATATCTGCTCTATAAGACCACAATACATTACTACACTCATTAGTTGAAATTTTTTCAACAACATTGATTTCTTCCGTAGATGCTTCCTCCGATTCAGAGTAGTAGAATGAACTTTGAGGTGTATTAATTTTTAGGAACCCTGTGCGTTCTTCTTCATCAATACGGATTCCTACTTCAACAATGACATTGAAATCACCATAGGGAATGTACCTCATGCGCTCAAGATAAATTGGTTGGAGGTTCTTTATAAATAACCGGGCTGATTCCGATAGGTCGGGCCTCTCTAAAGTTTGAGCAATTTTCTTTTTCCACCTTGCTGCAAAATCTACACATGTCTCTTTCTCTTTCTGAGTGCATGACTCAAGTTCTCTATGGTTTTCTGTGTTATTGTTTCCTTGTACCTCTTTTGGAATTCCTCAGCTATTTGATCTCAAGTACTTAATCTGCTACTGTCCGCTAATATAAGCTATTGTTTTGCAGCCCCTACCAGGGTCAAATGGAAATTGGCAGCCATTGCTTCGAAACTAGCACCTCTTGATTACATTCCAATGGCATAGGATTTTAAGTGCGAGATGGGGCAACCAGTTCCATCAAATTTTTCTATGTCAGACATTTTGAATTTTAAAGGAAAGATATATAGCTGAAGGTTGTAGTGCCAATGACAACGTAGAAAATTCTCCTTTGTTAAGAACTTTGAGTATTAGTTCTTTGAGGTTCTTAACATCTGTCTCCACTTTTGTGAGGGGTGGAGCCGGAGCATGGTATATATTTGCGGGATTTGCTGCAACTGGGTTTATTCCTGAGATCTGCTGAGGCATTTGGTAAGCATTTTGTGGAGGTGTGATATTTACAGCTTCTGCTTGATGACCAAAATCATTAAATGGTAGATAAGTCATTACTTGTCCCTGTTGGACATAGTTTTTGGGGTCCATATGTAGGCTGTTTTGGAGCGGATTGGTGATGGGGAATGGAAGACCACTTGGATTTTGAAGCATATTGGTATTTGGGAAAGGGTAACTTTGGTTTGGTAAAAAGGGTTAGGATTTTGGTAATAAGTATTTGGTGGGAGATTGGTGGTTGGGATGTTGGTATTTGGTTGAGGATTAGTGTTTGGCTTAGGGTTAATGTTTAGGGGAGCATTAGAAGTTGATGCTTCATGAGGTGTTGCAGGAAAAGTCATTCATTCCGCATTGGGTCTCAGGTTTTGTATGAGATTCGTTATCTGGTCCATTAGGCGATCAACCTGTGAACCCAAATTTTGGTCTAACCACTGTTGCATGGTCGGAGTAGGATCATACCCTGGAGCCTTATCAGTACCCACAGTAGCCTGTTCATTTTCGGTAACCATTTACCCGAATCTACTTTCTTTGAACTGGTCTTTATACTCTCTAACCTGACCTCTGTACTTGTACCATGTATCAAATGACCAGTGCTATCTCTTTCTTTCCAAATTCGGGCCAGGTTTCTAAGAAACATGGTTGAAGGTATCATAAGGCAAGGTTCCGGGTATTTTTTTTTTTTAAGTACAGTGTGCTTTTATAATTTAACTTTATTTATTTTTCCTAAAATTGATCGAACAAGCACATGCTTTGTT